>CALYLW010000159.1:214124-849124 GCA_944989445.1 Ampullaceana balthica
TGCAATAAAAATAGAGGATTAGCAGTGGCAGCTAAATGGTTGGATCCGTGAAAACACTTTCAAAACTTAGTGTCCTTTTTTACATCGTTTTCTCCCTTGTAAATAACGCCGTGGAATTACTCATACCATCGGGCGTCTTACCGTACAAAATTATACCCTAATTAAACTTTGTACTCTCTGCCCAAGGATTTCAGACTTGATGCAGAAATACCGTTTACAGAAAACATAGGATGTTGATTTAAATTGAATAACAACACCGGCCTTACAAAATAATTGGACATTCCACTTCGCTAATCAATTCCGTGTCAAAGAGAGATAACTATTTATAAAAATAGAAAGCCTAGAGTTCCGTGTAACCGTCGGTGAAATATTTGCTTTTACTCTACGGCGCAATGCCGCGTGATATGAGGCTAAGTATCCCAGGCTTTACAAATTGCGTTACAATCGAAGACACTGTGTGTGAACCTTGAACATTTTATTTTTTTAAAAATTATGCAATTATTGAGTTATTGTAATTCTCAAACGCTTGTCTCACGCCACCGATCATAATGTCCAATCATTTAGTTAAAAATAAAACAACACACAGTGATGAAACGGTTCAGGACAAGCTCGTCTAACCGACCTCTGGACTTTCAACGTTTGTTGTATAACTTGTTCAGCGGAAATTAGAAATGTTCATGGGATTCGCCACTCAACAAAACTCGTACTTTTCTTTCCTTTGACAATTACATTACACTATTTACATCGTTACAAAAATATCCGTTACCATTTTGTTGGTTTTTCTTGCCCCAATGAAACGCATGGAGATAATGAAGTCTCTTCCCTCATCATGGATTGAACCAGTAACAGTCACGTGACATTGATCGGCATTGACGTCACTAAATTCATGAATGAGGTACCCGCAACGATGGCTTGGTCGCTGTCATTACTGCTGATCGTGCGCTTGTGTGTGTGTGTGTGCGTGTGTGCGCGCGCGCGTGTGTATGTGTGTGTGTGCGTGTGTGTGTGCGTGTGTGTGTGTGTGCGTGTTTGAATGTGTGTGTGTGTGTGTGTGTGGTTTAGGGGGGAGGGGAGAGAGAGAGCGTCAGTGACGTCACAAACCGAACCTTTAGCCCCTACTGTGAAAGAGTGTGATACTCTCATTAAATTGTGTCTGGTCCAAATTTTATTTTTAACTATACTTTAAACCCCTGCCTGAAGACGGCGCGTTGGCTTTTAATAACTGGAGAAGAAAAACTCCTCCTGGAGGTGACGTTGGATGCACGCAATGAAGGACACCGCCAGACCGTTCTCCGTGGCGAGGAAGGGGTGAATGGTGGGGACGGTGTGGTGTTCTAATAGGAATTATTTGAAAAGAAAACCCATCCCTTCATTACAAATCATTATCTCCGGTACGAGAGGAACAGGGATTTGAGGCCCCAGAGTCCTAATTGGATTTATAGAAATAATCTTATTTTTAGGACAATGCCAGTTTCCACGGGAGTGAGTGATACGGCAGAGAAGAGGGGTGAGGGTTACAGCAGAGAAGAGGGGAGGGGCACAATCGTCCTCCGGGCCATGATTATCATGATAGAAGAACTCAATTTAAATGCATGAATGGAAAAAAAAGGTCCACCATGGGAAAGTCGGTTTTAACAATGAAATACGGAATCTCACATGTGGCTGCAGACACGCGGTGAATTTCAAAAAGTTATACTTCCCTGCGAGGCGGAAATTAAAAAAAAATTAACTTCGGAGTTAAATCTTTTGCCATCATGTATCAACTGATTAAAAACCCTAGATGACGTCATAAACTGGTTTCTTTGTAAAAAGCCTCGGCTCCATAGCCTTGAAACTTGTAAAGATATTTTATTAATTGACTAATATTATTCTATAAAGCACCCAACGGTGGCCAAACCGCAGCTTGCGATCCGCATTCGGCTCTTCTTTGTTCACATTGCGGCTGGCGTACAATTTATGAAAGATATGTTACAAGGATTACTGGAAGAATTCCAACCATGTTTAATGACCCACAGTGCTTCAATGCGGCTCTCAACAAGTTTTATATATTTTTAAAGAGCTCTCAGTTATTTGTTTGTCCGAGTCAGTTCTCTGTCACAACTTCTTTTCTGACTCATGCCCATCCTATCTTAATGAGCTTCTGACGGTCTACTCACCCACTTGTCAGCTACGCTCTTCTGCAGACACACGTATTCTCTGTGTTCCTAAGACACGAACTAAAACTTTTGGCGAAAGGTCATTCTCTTTTTGTGCAGCCAAACAATGGAATTCGCTACCATTACACATCCGAGTATTTCATCTACCAAGTCCATTTAAAAAAAATTTATTTTCAAAATTGACGAAACAACATTTCTTTTTATTAATGATTAACGTAGCTTCTGTGTAACGTACTGTCATTTATGTGGTTATTATGATAAGAATGTTTATGTAATTATTAGGGCTGCGGAAATTAACGATTAATTTCTCGATTAATCTTTTTTAAAAATTTATCGATTAAAATTATTTTAATCGATCAAAATTCGATTAAAATTAAAGAAAATATTTATAAATTTAAAAAAAAATTCTTAATAAATAATTAATTATTACTAATTAATAATAATTTATATATATTTTTACGAACAAACTTCTCCCGCGTAATATTATAATTTATTTTATTAACTTATGTGGACCTGCAGACGAGAACTAAAAAATGGCTGACACCATCAGAGCAGTTAAATTTAAACATATAACTGGAAAGTTGAGCAAAAAATTTTGTTTTTAAGCTAACTGCGGATGGCAAAGTCAAAGATGGTGAAAACGTTTACTGTGTTCACTGCCATAAACAATTCTCTTTTAAAGGATCAAATACATCGCTGACGTACCCAGAGCCGTCTTTACACCCTTTTGGGCCCCCGGGCAAAGCAATAGTGTTGGGCCCCTCCCCCGCAGGAATAAAAAATAAATAAACATAATATATATAAATAAACATATTCCCATGGGGCCCCTATGCTCGTGGACCCCGGGCAAATGCCCAACGGGCCTATGCGTTAAGACGGCCCTGGACGTACCACCTTCAGCACAAACATCCGATCAAGTATCAACACATTGTCATAAAAGTTAGTTCAAAATATTCTAAATTTTCAACGTCCGTAAATCAATAAACATTTTAAAAAGTGAATTACCTGTTTTTGTTACTTCCCTTGAAATGTTCAGTTTAATGACGTCATACATTTCTATGTTTGGCTTTAATCGAAATTATCAATTAATTAATCGTTAATTTTTCAAAAGTTAACGATTAAATTTAAATTAATCGATAACAGCCCTAGTAATTATTATATTTATGTTATTATCTCCATGTAAAGCGCTGTGAGCCAGGCTCCTTGCTGGGATACAGCGCTATTAAAAATTATCAATTTATTATTATTATTATTATTTCAGGTCAGCCAACCCTGCTATAAAGCAAGGTGTATTTCTCATATTGATAACATGTTAAATTCTAGGACCAATAATTGCTTTTAGCGAAAATAATGTTTTTTCTTCATCGGCACATTATTGAAATCTAAAACACCAGTTCGTTTCTCAAACAGTGCAGTGAAATGAGGACGCCGCAGTATACAAAAGTAAGCAGGCAACAGTCAATTATCAGTCACAGGGTAGAAATCACGTCGATGAATGAAATCCATTTTTAGAGGTTGGTGCCGCATATTTCGGTCATGAGAATTTGTTAGGAGACATCCGCTGATAAAATCTGACATTTTACCTGTCACCCGCTGTTTCTAAGAAATTTTCATGGATTGTTTTTGTCATAATCCGACAGTAGCTGATTCTGACAAAACGGAATTATGACTGGTCTCGATCACAAATGACGTGTGAGCGACCATGACTCCTGTCTCGGTTATGACTCTTGACACGCATGAGACGTGACAGCCTGTATTATAATAGCAGATGCTATAACCTTAAATCTAGTTAAATTTCAGACTTTGTGTATATGAAATTTGGCTGACTCGGATATGAAATAATTTAAACCATCAGTGTTCTTAGATGTGGAGCTTAACGTCCCGTTGGGTGAGGAATTAGATTGGAGATACATTATTTGTTATATGTGAATCTAGGGAATGACTTTCTTTTCAGAGTTTCAGACGGTATAAATGCGCCCCGAGTAATTGGCATGGAATAGATGCGGACGTAATATGAAAGAGTCTCACACACACACACACACACACACACACACACACACACACACACACACACACACACACACACACAAACACACACACACACACACACACACTTACATATACAAACACACACAATAAGGTGCCTAATCTTCAACGTTGAAATGGGATTAATTTCTTTTTTCCATATCAAATTCTCCCAGGCGAATGTCTGGATTAATCATCAAATGACGTCATCGCGACATTTTGTCAGACGAGACCCGAAGGCCAGGAAATAAATAAATTCTTTCACAAATCACGTTAATTCAGAAATTCAATTTCTGATCAGTTTCAACCCAGACGAGCCCCTGTTAAAAAAAAATAATTAAAAATGCAATCTCATTCAACTTTATTCCAACTTTTCACACAAAAAAGTTTGGAGGAGTGGGGGGGATTTGGGGAGGAGTGTTGAGGAGCTAATTATTTATTTATTTTCATCATTTTTATTTGGTAATGCCTTAGAAGGGCTTATTTATCAATATCGGTAACAAGTTGTTTAAAAGCTGAAAGGATGTGTTTCAAGTAGAGCAAAATGAGGATTGTTCGCCTGAATGCCATGATTCTCCGGACCATGCAAGCAAGTTGAGAATTTCAACATACATAAAACACATTCCCTTGAAATAAAAGGATTTTAAGAACTTGAAACAGATTCCTATTACTTCACATGTGAATGAAATCTCTGTTCTCTTATCTTATCTGTTACAGACGCTCCTTCTATACAGAAGATGATTGCGTCCTACGTTTATCCAGCCTCTGACAATGACAAAAATTTTAAACAATAGGACGTGTCATTTAAGGGTGACAATCTATTCCAAAACCTCCAGCCAAATTTGGACAGATTGTAAGTAGCTGTTCGACACTAACACGGTAAACTCAATGAGCGAAACTGATCATTACCGAGACGAAAATTGACAACACTATTTCTCTGAAAGATTTCACAATTCGCTATTACCATATAAACACCTGGTAAGAGGCCATGTTGTTTACGAAAAATATTGTCTAAAAATAGTAATATGACGGAATGTCACGTGACTTTTTCCGAACAAGTTTAGACAAACCTAAAGCAAGAGCTGGCAGATTCATTACTGGAGAATATTCAAAACTGACAAGAGTAACACCATTAGTTAAATCATTAAACCTTGAAACACTAGAGGATAGAAGAACCAAGAGCAAAGTAGTAATCATACATAAAGCAATTAATTCTAATTTAGAAATACAACATAAAGATAACTTAATACAACCGTCAGATAGACATAAAGATAAAAACACCTTTCTTATTCCGTATGCAAGAACAAACACATACAAGTTTTCCTTCTTCCCGTCCGGAATTTGGGCGTGGAATGGGTTGCCTGAATAATCCAGGAAAACCAACACTTTATCAACATTTAAATCTCTAATAAAAATGCAGGACTAAACACAAACCATAGATAAGCGTAGGACGCAATAATCTTCTGTATAGAAGGAGCGTCTGTAAACAGATAAGATAAGAAGCAAGAAATCACGTGAGACTATGTTGAAGTGATGAATGTCAAGGTCATGGAACTGCCCATAAAAACACGACTGAGAGGAATGTCAAGGTCATGGAACTGCCCATATCAACACAACTGATGTGAATGTCAAGGTCATGGAACTGCCCATACAAACACGACTGGGGTGAATGTCAATGTCATGGAACTGCCCAGACTACCGAGTCTTTGTGGTGACTTCTGGGACTCATGACGCCATCCAAGTGGTTCAGATTTTAAAACATTCCTAACAGAAAAAGTGAAACTCAATCAAATTCAACAACACTTTTTCAATGTAACTCAGGGTAAAAATAATCTCAGCCCTACGATTGGCTAAAGCTTAAATAGCATACTCCATAATTGCTCTATTCAATAAAAAATCTTTCAAGATGTTAGATTTTCTTAAAGGCTATGCCGGTTTGAAGTGTTTTTTTTCTTCTCTGAACTAATGAAGAATTAATCATAATTGACAGCCATAAGAGAAAAGGGGGGCGGGGGAGGGAGATGAAGTAATGTCCATGTGGAGTTATTCCCCGTTGGCCCAAGCACTTCCGGTCGTCCTCCCAAAGAAGGGCAATCACCGGCTGGTCTCACCGTAAATGTTGCGTCATTACTCAATCATTGGAAGGAGCAAGTTAATGGGAGACAATTAGAGTAAACACGATTTCTCCAACACTAACACAGTTTCCTTTATTTGAATGAATCGCATTTTTTTTCAACTGTCGCTAAATTGTCGCAACGGTATACGAAGAAAAATAAAATTAATTAAAATATTGTAAAATTTAGATTGGGGTATAATTTTTAATCAAAATAAAGCTGAGCGAATTGCGAGCCCTCTGAAAAATATACTTATTTACCTTTATGATAATATAGTAGCTTTTAAATTATGGGAAACAAAACTATTCTTACTGGCTATTGTAATTTTTACACGCTTTTATTTAAGTCACAATGTTTGTATGTTGTATCCATCCACCCTTCCTTCCATCCTTCCTTCAAAACTTGAAACGTAAAATTATACCACTTCTGATGGTCCTAGAGATCTAAAAATTTTACCACAGATAGATCTTGGATGACAATGCATTGTATCAAACTTTCAGATCGATCGAATGTACCGTATTGAAATTATTGCACTTTTAGTTTTTAGTTTTTGTCTATATAAAATATTATCACTTGCGTCAATGAACCATGCCTCAATTCGACCTAGAGGGATACAATTATTATAAATTTAAAAAGTACTATCAACATCAAGTCTTGCTGGCCGAAATATAAGCGTGATCGATTGCCGACATGGGGGTACGAGGTTCAATTTTCAGTTAGGGGAAAATGTGTTTTTTTTGTATTTTACATATTTAGTGCAATTTCTATATGTAAATAAAAGCGTGTCCTTTTTAAAAAAAATTTTTTTTTACATTTAACTTATTGTATTTTTAATGACTTTCCCTTAATTTGCACGTGATTCATAGACCATTTAGTTATGGATGGATTTTCTTAGTCCAGCAAACAATATGAAAAAGGCTGGTAACTTACTTCAGCTAGTGCCCCTCTTCAGCTAGTAACCTATTTCAGTTAGTAACCAACTCCAGCTTGTTACCTACTTCGACTGTTAACCTACTTCAGCTGATAACCTACTTAGTCTAGTAACCTACTTAAGCTAGCCACAAGATTGTGGTCGGGTATATATCAAAACTCGCGGTGTTTTTCTCAAGCAACTCATCAGTTACATTTGTCTTTTTAAAGAAACGTATCGGTTACATTTGACTTTCTCAATTAAACTATAACTTAGAATTTACTATACCGGTGTCTTAACGGCTATACTTTGACTATTCCATCTCACTCCCAAGACGAGTCTGATTACCATACAGGTATAGATTAAGGCAGGTGACCTAATGTCATGGGCTCTCTATCCAAATGACGTCATTGTACAAAGACTCTCACAGAAGCCTACAATCTAAATACACTTGGAATAAATTATGCCGATAGCGAGGACGTGTAATTAAAACTCGTCTGACGTCACACAGCCATAAAACCGTTTCGCTAGGTATCCCAAGGGAGAATAATGTTGCAAAGACTGGGACTACGCTGAAATTATTGGTTTAAATCAACGGTGGCCGAACCGCGACTCGCGAGCCGCATGTGGCTCTTCTATGTTCACATTGCGGCTCGCGTAAAATTATGAAAGATATGTTAACAAGGATTACTTGAAGATTTTAAAGCCAGGTTTAATGACACAGTGCTTCAATGCGGGTCTCAACAATTTTTTTTTATATTATAAAATGGCTCTCGGTTACTACAGCTCTGGCAACCCCTGATTTAAATTAATGTATCAGTTGGAGCAGGATTTTTCATCGTCTTGTTATCTGTAACTAGCGTTGAAAAGTTATCTTGATGCTATCTTCATGTTAAACTTTTATTGTTCACGTATCTGGGGGCCCCAGATTAATTAATGAAATTAATTGCTCAAAATTATTGTTACAGTCATCAGCATGAACTAACATTACACAGGTATCTTGATTCAATCTTCGGGTTAAACCAAACCATCGCATTATCTCTAGATTTGTTGCTTTTAATCCCTGAACTACAGTGTGAAATATAGTTAAGAACCGCAGTTTAAAGTGGGCCGTTACTTGGCCACGAGAAAGAAATGACCGAATCCCTGACCGAGGAAAAAAATCTAGATTAGGTTGTCGTGACGCACTATGGCAATGTGCCAATTAGCCATGAACAGCCAATAACATCCTAGAACAGCCAATAAAAGCCTATAACAGCAAATAACAGCCTAGAACAGCCACAACAGCCTAGAAAGAATATTTCGCTCCAAGCAGATATAGTGTGATATTTGAACCCAATTTCAATTACAGCCCCCCCCCCTCCCGAGTTTATTATAGGAAGCCGCACCGGATCTCTCTATGAGGATATTATCTCTATCCCCAACCTTTGAGTTTTCACTTAGCATAACACTATGTCCCACGTTAAAAATGTATTTTTTAAAAATAGGCTTTGTCTCTTCAAGGTAGAAATACCCGGGATATTCATTTACACCAATTACATTGAGATATTAATAAAATTTCTGAATTATGTTTGGACTTATTTCAACAGATTTTTTTTTAAAATAGTGCGCGTTAATTTGATTCAGCTTTGTGGAATAGAAAATAGGAAAACTTTATTTTCCCCAAATTTCTACATATGAATTTTTGCTCTTATAGTGATGCTGAAAAACATTGTTTTACGAAAATCCGTGTCTAAAAATAGTAACGTAACATAACACAATGAATCATGACATCTTCCGGTCTCAAAGCTTTTGGTTAAAGGCTTTCTACAAATCTATGATAAATGTTATGTAATTTGAATCTGTTTCATGTTCATTATAGTTCAGTACAGGCGATACAATTAATGTTAATTGGTCACGAAAAAGTGGCGACGTCCAACGAAACAAAAAAAAACTATTTTAAATAAAAAACAAACAAAAACAAAACAAAAACCACTGTGAAACGCTAATTTTAAATTTGAAGTTTGAGAATCAATTTGTATTTTTAAATCCCTTATATTAACTTCACCGGCGTCTCTCTCTCTCTGTCTGTCTCTCTCTCTGTCTCTCTCTCATCATCTCATGGGCTCGGCGGGCGGAAAAACAAAAGTCGAAAATGACCCACTTCCAATGATCCGATCGAACTGAAATTTGGCACACGGACCCGTCTTACCTAACAATGCATCGTATCAAAATTTCAGATCGATCGAACGTACCGTAATTAAATTAATGCATTTTTAGTTTATCCTTATATGAGGTATGTAATTTTAATTCACGATTTGTTATTGTTTTTTTGCCACGTGAAAGTTTGAGCATTGAGGCGACCCAACGAAACGACGGTGCGCTTTTGTTTACATTTTACGTGTCACTCTGAGCTCGGTCAAGCGAATCGGTGACCAGACTTTTCCCCTCTCCCCCCACCCACCCCTCCCCCCCCCACTAGGGTTATGATGCAAAGTTGAGTTAAGACAGATTCAGTCTGTAAATGTTTGAATATAATCAATACTTTTAGTTATGTCTCATCTATAAGGGATTTATAGTCAAAAACTTTGTTTTTACGGGGTTGTTTAATTAAATCCCTTATATTAACTTCGCGGCCGTCTCTCTCTGTCTGTCTCTCTCTCATCATCTCATGGGCTCGGCGGGCGGAAAAACAGAAGTCAAAAATGACCCACTTCCAATGATCCGATCGAACTGAAATTTGGCACACGGACCCGTCTTACCTAACAATGCATCGTATCAAAATTTCAGATCGATCGAACGTACCGTAATTAAATTAATGCATTTTTAGTTTATCCTTATATGAGGTATGTAATTTAAAATCACGATTTGTTATTGTTTTTTTTGCCACGTGAAAGTTTGAGCATTGAGGCGACCCAACGAAACGACGGTGCGCTTTTGTTTACATTTTACGTGTCACTCTGAGCTCGGTCAAGCGAATCGGTGACCAGACTTTTCCCCTCTCCCCCTCCCCCCCCACCCCTCCCCCCCTAGGGTTATGAAGCAAACTTGTGTTAAGACAGATTCAGTCTGTAAATGTTTGAAAATAATCAATACTGTTAGTTATGTCTCATATATAAGGGATTTATAGTCAAAAACTTTGTTTTTACGGGTTTATTTTTTAAATCCCTTATATTAACTTCACCGGCGTCTCTCTCTCTCTCTCTCTCTCGCTCTCTGTCTGTCTGTCTTGGGCTCGGCGGGCGGAAAAACAGAAGTCAAAAATGACCCATTTCCCATGATCCGATCAAACTGAAATTTGGCACACGGACCCGTCGAACCTAACAATGCATCGTATCAAAATTTCAGATCGATCGAACGTACCATAATTAAATTAATGCATTTTTAGTTTATCCTTATATGAGGTATGTAGTTCAAAATTCACTGTGTTTTTTTTTAATTCCAGTTCCACGTGAGTTTGAGTTGACGCCGACCGTCGTGTTGACGACGACCGTCGTGCCGACACCCCCTCACATCCCACCCCCATTTATTAAAGACAAGGGACATCACTCAGTGTCAGTCTGTAAATGTTTAAAAATAATCACTACTGTTAATTATGTCTCATATATAAGGGATTTATAGTCAAAAACTTTGTTTTTACGGGTTTGTTTTATTAAATCCCTTATATTAGCTTCACCGCCGTCTCTCTCTGTCTTGGGTTCGCGGTCGGTCGGTCGGGAGGGCGGAAAAACAAAAGTAAAAAATGACCCATTTCCCGTGAAGCCATCGAGCTGAAATTCGGCACACGGACCCATGTCACCTAACAATGCATCGTATCAAAATTTCAGATCGATCGAACGTACCGTAATTAAATTAATGCATTTTTAGTTTATCCTTATATGAGGTATGTAATTCAAAATTCACTGTTTGTTATTGTTTTTTTTCTTCCAGTTCCACGTGAGTTTGAGTTGACGCCGACCGTCGTGTTGACGCCGACCGTCGTGCCGATACCCCCTCACATCCCAACCCCATTTATTAAAGACAAGGGACATCACTCGGTATCAGTCTGTAAATGTTTGAAAATAATCAATACTGTTAGTTATGTCTCATATATAAGGGATTTATAGTCAAAAACTTTGTTTTTACGGGTTTGTTTTATTAAATCCTTTATATTAACTCGTGGTGTCTGCGGCCGACCGACCGACCGACCTTGCTTGCTTGCTTGCTTGTCGCCAAAACTTTTGATCGATTTTTAACCCACTTGCTCGCAGGATAGCGAGCTGAAATTTTGCAGGCAGTTTCGTACCGATGATAAAAACAATGTATCAAAATTTCAGATCGATCGCATGTACCGTAATTAAATTATTGATTTTTTAGATTATTTTATTTATTCCTATGTATCATGCTATTTTTTGAGATAGAGGGTCGCGGTGCGTATTATATTGAACAACCTTTCTGTCGCGCAATAAGGTGCGCATTTAACTGACAACACTTTTTATAAACCTATTCCTGATCGGTGCGCATTACATTAAACACGTTTTACGACACAACTGCAATTTTGTATTTTTGGATGGTCTTGCGCTGCGTGTTATCATGAACATTCTTTTAGTTACGTCTCATACGTAAAGGATTTATAGTCAAAAACTTGGTTTTTTACGGGTTGTTTTTATTTAAATCCTTTATATTAACTCGTGGTGTCTGCGGCCGACCGACCGACCGACCTTGTCGCCAAAACTTTTGATCGATTTTTAACCCACTTGCTCGCAAGATAGCGAGCTGAAATTTTGCAGGCAGTTTCGTACCGATGATAAAAACAATGTATCAAAATTTCAGATCGATCGCATGTACCGTCATTAAATAGTTGATTTTTTAGATTATTTTATTTATTCCTATGTATCATGCTATTTTTTGAGATAGAGCGTCGCGGTGCGTATTATATTGAACAACCTTTCTGTCGCGCAATAAGCTGCGTATTTTATTGACAGCTCTTTTTATAAACATATTCCTGATCGGTGCGCATTATATTAAACATGTTTTACGACACAACTGCAATTTTGTATTTCTGGATGGTCTGGCGCTGCGTATTATAATGAACATTCTTTTATTTACTTCTCGTACATAAAGGATTTATAGTCAAAAACTTGGTTTTTTACGGGTTTTTCTTATTAAATCCTTTATATTAACTCGTGGTGTCTGCGACCCTTGATTGCTTGATTGCTTGCTTGTCGCCAAAACTTTTGATCGATTTTTAACCCACTTGCTCGTAAGCTAGCGAGCTGAAATTTTGCAGGCAGTTTCGTACCGATAATAAAAACAATGTATCAAAATTTCAGATCGATCGCATGTACCGTAATTAAATTATTGATTTTTTAGATTATTTTATTTATTCCTATGTATCATGCTATTTTTTGAGATAGAGCGTCGCGGTGCGTATTATATTGAACAACCTTTCTGTCGCGCAATAAGGTGCGTATTTTATTGACAGCTCTTTTTATAAACATATTCCTGATCGGTGCGCATTATATTAAACATGTTTTACGACACAACTGCAGTTTTGTATTTCTGGATGGTCTGGCGCTGCGTATTATAATGAACATTCTTTTATTTACTTCTCGTACATAAAGGATTTATAGTCAAAAACTTGGTTTTTTACGGGTTTTTCTTATTAAATCCTTTATATTAACTCGTGGTGTCTGCACCCTTGATTGCTTGATTGCTTGCTTGTCGCCAAAACTTTTGATCGATTTTAACCCACTTGCTCGTAAGCTAGCGAGCTTAAATTTTGCAGGCAGTTTCGTACCGATAATAAAAACAATGTATCAAAATTTCAGATCGATCGCATGTACCGTAATTAAATTATTGATATTTTAGATTATTTTATTTATTCCTATGTATCATGCTATTTTTTGAGATAGAGCGTCGCGTTGCGTATTATATTGAACCACCTTTCCGTTGCGCAATAAGGTGC
Source organism: Ampullaceana balthica (assembly GCA_944989445.1). NCBI lineage: Eukaryota > Metazoa > Mollusca > Gastropoda > Lymnaeidae > Ampullaceana > Ampullaceana balthica. The sequence continues at coordinate 227,256 of CALYLW010000159.1, forward strand.
GTATTTTATTGACAACACTTTTTATAAACATATTCCTGATCGGTGTGCATTATATTAAACATGTTTTTCGACACAACTGCAATTTTGTATTTTTGGATGGTCTTGCGCTGCGTATTATAATGAAAATTCTTTTAGTTACTTCTCGTACATAAAGGATTTATAGTCAAAAACTTGGTTTTTTTACGTGTTTTTTTTATTTAGAAGAATATTTGAGCTGATAATCTTTGAACATGTAAAATATAGAAGGGAACAAAGGGCTTCTGGTGGGTTGTGCAAGACGTTGGGTGTTTAAACAACTTGTGCTCGTGTTTATGTATTCTACATTAGACTGTAAATGTTTCGGGTGAACACGACAAAGACTTATTTAGCGATTCTTGTTCCGTCGTGCAGAAGATAAGACAAAATAGTACTTGAGATCACACGGCCTGATCATGACTCTGCGGAGTTTAGACAGACTATCTTAGAGTTCACACGTACTCTGACTGAGTAGGTACGTCATTTACAGTTTTCATCAAACGTAAGTTACTGCTCGGCTTGGAGCTGACATTGGTTACTTGAGGCTGACACTACAGTTTTTATTGTTAACTGTCAATTTTAAATGAAATAAAACTTGATCTAAGAAAAAAAAACTCGATGGAAGTTTATTCTGATTAATTTGTTCAAGTCTCAGACTTAGAAAATAATATTTGGGCGATACACACAAAAAACTGTAGGTATTATGACGTATAAGTCTCCGTCAAACAAATGTATCTTGTTTATTTTCGTGTTAGGATTTTACGTTAGACAATAGATTTAAAAATGGCATATGAATTCGTAATTTTTCTCCATTTTATAAGAGGATAAATGTTTTATGTTTTATCAACGTGGCGTTCAATTTCAAAGCAACCATATTTATGTAAAGGATTCGTCCATTCAATCCGTCCTTTGAGCAATAGCTTTGCAAGAATTCATACCATGACAGCCCCCCCGTCCCCCTTTTTTTACCCTTTTACGGTACAACGGCGCTTCTTTGGCTCCCCAATGACTGTAGTTTAAAAGACAAAGAGTTCCGACACCAGTTACCAAGTCCGTTGTCCATGATGAATGCATATGAATGTATTTATGCAGCTTATGATAGCGTCATCTTGCAGTGTAGCCTATTTGGACTGATTTTCAAAACAAAAACAAATATTTAGATAATGACGCCATAAAGTGGTGCATGGTCTAGGAGCAAGCACTCAGTTCGTGAAGGTCAATAAAGTTCGGAAATTAAAGGGGAAAAAAAGAAGAACAATATCTTGGGGGCAGAAGTCCATACTTAAAGGTCGGTAGCTTCTCGCTCACAGATGACGATTACCTTTTTTTTCTTGAGAACCATTGATATGAGGCATTTATTGATTCCAGCGATAATGAAACATCTTATCGTGTGTTACATCCGACAGTTCCGAAAGGATCTCATAAGTATGCTCTGATCAATCAATTTGTTAGTAGTCAAGTTTTGTTGTGTTTACCCTGCTAAGCCGAAGGATTAGTTGAGGATTGTGAGTGGGATTAGCTGTGTATGCATGGACGGGGTTGTCAATAAAAAAAATATTATCCCGGCGGACACGACGTTAAGATTTCTCTTAGCCATGACGGCCAATGCGGCATCTGGAATAAACAAAAAATTAGTTGCTAGACTCCGAGTAAAGCAGGGTGTAGAATAGAATCACATGTCAAGTGTAAGAACTTTGTCGATTCTTCCCGCTGTGCAATATTCCAGTTAAGATTTTTTCCTGTTGATACTCATAAAGACAAAAGCTTAAAATGAAGGCTGTTAATATTCTAGTTTTAAGAAACCAATAAATCGATGCTTTTAGCGACATTTGGACAGATGGCACAATGAACATTATTTTGAACATGATACAAAAGTTGATTTAATAATGATCGGCGGCGCTTTTTCGGAGAAAGTGGAGGATATCTATTTCAAAGCCAATTTAGCAATCTTTGGGGCGTGAATTACAATCACTCGTGTCTTTCTGTCTGCACAGTATAGTCTTCAAACAACACATTTTGGGAGGCAGCGTTAATGAAGACAGAAATGGGGAGAGGAAGAGTAGGAAAGGAGAATGATGGACAGAAGTGAAATGGAGTCAGCAAGACAATAGAAACTTTTCGAGTCTCCAAGATCAAACCCACCCAGTGCAATAGTTTTAGAACAACTGCTATGATTAGTGACGCCCGACAGACAGCTGTACTTGACAGGTACTAGCGGGTCTGGGTCTTTTACCTATATCACACGGTGCAATTGTGTTAGAACCACTGCTATGATTGGTGACGCCCGACAGACCCCAGACAGACAGCTGTACCTGACAGGTTCAAACGGGTCTAGGTCTGTTACCTATACACTAATCTATTTATGGTCCACAAGCCGAAAATAACTTGGCCGTCGTAATCCGAAATATTCAGGAGCATCTCATTTACCAATTCTGACAACCACGAAACAACTTATTGGAAAGAAGTCTTTCTTTCTTGTTGGTTCCTTTCATTTCTTGTTAAAGATAAAAAGTGTGTGTGTGTGTGTGTGTGGAAAGGGGAGTAGGGGGGGGGCTACAATTCATAATAGCACCCTGAGCAGAGAGGATCTTCAATGATTTATTTCATGTCGATTGTGAGGAGAGTAACGTCAGCATTTCCTCGTGCATAATTCTGAGCGAGTCGCATAATATGTATGTCGTATAATGAAAGACGCGCTGACATTGATGTTTGTTTAAAGACTAAATGCGATTTGATTCCAACAAAATATTTTAGAAAATTCATGTCCAAAGGGTACAATTTTAAGTGTAAGTTAATTTTAATTCATGACACAATGGTTTTATTTTGGAAATATTTCCACTTCCTGTCTCACAAAGTGGATCATCGTACAAACCTTGTTTTCTTTGTTTGCCAATATGGCTATGTGTGTATGTGTGTCTAATATACTTACTCATATCTAATCTACTTATTAAGTCAGCTCAACACTGATTCGAAAATGTTCACCGCATTGCCTCCTATTACATTGTATTCTGGAATCTAACCTCCAGGTGTTGGTGTGTGTGTGTGTGGGGGGGGGTAATTTCTTATAAAGCACGTATTCTTCTGTTTGTTAATGGCCCAGGGTCAATGCTCCGATCTTCATGGCTCTTATGAATGTTGAAGTTTTGCCAACACATGCTAGCCACACAATCCCTTGCTCGTTTGTGGTGGCTACAATAAAACATGTGAACGCTACTTCACTTGCCCCCATAGTACGTCATGGACTGGAAAGGGAGTTATTATTATTATCATTAATATATGTGAATATATAACGTTAGCGCGTCTGCTCATCTGAAGTTATCAGTGAGTTGGGTTTGAGAACAGGACGGAGTTACACAAAAGGACGGAGTTACACAAAAGGACGGAGTTACACAAAAGGACGGAGCTACACAAAAGGACGGAGTTACACAAAAGGACGGAGTTACACAAAAGGGCGGAGTTACACAAAAGGACGGAGTGACACAAAAGGACGGAGTAACACAAAAGGACGGAGTTACACAAAAGGACGGAGTTACACAAAAGGACGGAGTTACACAAAAGGACGGAGTTACACAAAAGGACGGAGTTACACAAAAGGACGGAGTTACACAAAAGGACGGAGTTACACAAAAGGACGGAGTTACACAAAAGGACGGAGTTACACAAAAGGACGGAGTTACACAAAAGGACGGAAGTACATAAAAGGACGGAGTAAAACAAAAGGACGGAGTTACACAAAAGGACGGAGTTACACGAAAGGATGGAGTTACACAAAAGGATGGAGTTACACAAAAGGACGGAGTTACACAAAAGGACGGATTTATACAAGGAGGCGCCAAGTGTTTCCGCCTCAACCTTTTGGAAGCTTGTTTGGGGCACCAACTGTCCTTGGCAGGACAGAGCAGCTCGTGTGTTCTGGGTCATTGGCAGGACAGAGCAGCTCGTGTGTTCTGGTATTTACCAGCAGTTATGATTGTCCACGGAAATGTTCATTTTATGTTAAATATCAGTAAATAGATTTATAGCTCGGCTCAAGATACTCAAGAGTTCAGTTGTTGCTTTATATTGAAAGTCTTCACCTATTGTTTCGTCATTTGACCTCTAGTTATTTCTAATGATTTGTTAATAGTTTATTGAATTGTAGAGCATGAATCAATGGCATGTTCGAAGAATTAAAAAAATTCGTGTTTTTTTTTCTTTCAAGAATGTTTATGTTTTCAGTAACCTCAACTTTATTTATTTATTATTAGATATACTAGAGACTTGAATTAATTCTGCATGGTATCTTCTCACTAATATTAATACAATTGTTGCACATTGAAATACACTTAAATTAATTTTTTTATAGAAGGAAACATTTTTTTAGCGATATTGAAAAATAATATATAAGTGATAATTAAAATATATAAATATAATTTGTATTGTATGCTACGAAAACGAAATACTTTCAAATGTTCGTTCTTTTCCTTGAAAATTAGTTCTTGATAATTTTGTTTCATTGTAAATATTGTAATATTTTGCCTAATGTATTGTTAAGTCCTTTACCAGTATCGTTAATTAATGGTACATTTTTGTTTAAACAACAAGTCTTGTTTTCTTTTTAAAGATATGTCAGCACAAATGCATGCGTTTAAGGCGACCTCTAAACAAAGAGTAATTATGAACCTAATCTCCAACCCCTGCAAAAAACAGAAAATTGTTGACACAAGATGTGAACATGACCTTGAACGTCGGGTACAACAAGAATAATTGTCAGAGGTATGTCTGACCTAATTAAAGCCCACAGCTGACGACCTCCCTTCTGATTGTTTCCAGAACCCCAGGCCCACCGAGTACTTGACGACGACAACAACGGCTCATGTGTTTCTTGACACGTCATCAACGCCGTCGTTAACAGCCATCGCTCTAAATGGCGGAACACACATGGTTACAGACTCTCTCTCTCTCTCTCTCTCTCTCTCTCTCTCTCTCTCTCTCTCTCTCACACACACACACACACACTTAACACACACACGCACATACTAACCATCGGGTGGTTGGTCATTTGGTCAAGTCGTTATTCAAGAGGGCTTGGGGCACTCGAGATAACATTTGATTGTCGTAAACGACAGCGTTTGATCCCCTCGGATCATATTTTGAGAACTGTAGTCAGCAGAGAAATGCGCGGTTTGTTCTGGGGACTATAGAGTATTGCATATGTTGAATTTTGAATCAGTAGAAGATTGCATATGGGGATGTCAAGTCCGTAGAATATTTCATATGTTGATGTAGAGTTATAAGAGAGTGGCACGTGTTGATGCGGAGTCAGCAGAAATCACCACGTGTCTTTGAACGTGTGTCAGATTAGTCCGGGAATCATTGCAATCAACAACTGCGGAGAATTTCGGCGTTTGGTTTTAGTTATGTACGCGATAAACGGAGAGTAAGGGGAACCATTCGTTTTTGTTTTGTTTGTTTTTTTGGTGTGTTTTTTTTTCTTTTGCAGCGGCGTTGTGTGAACCAAGGGCATGTGGCAATGGGGGAGAGGGAATGTGTTATGCGCGGGTCGCAGTATTGTAAATCAATAAGCATTTCAATTTAATGCGATGTGAGTTAATCCGATCATGAAGGTGTTCAACATCGGCCAAGAATCTGAGCTGAGTATGTCTGTGGGTGAGCAGATGACTGATCATGTCATAAATGTTATTGAACCGTCTTATGTCCAACCCTTCCCCTCAATAAACTGTGTGTCTTGCTTCTGTTACATTTATTGTTATTGTTACATTCTCCCAAGTCTCAAGTGGGAAATCCAAAGGATCGTACAGAATCACCAGTGATGTTTGCTTCAGGGATTATGACGGGGACAAACTTGTGTATTTGGTGTTTGCCAGCTAACAAACACAACGAATCACGAGAGGGGTTCCATACCAACCAGAGTATCAGAAACCTCACAATTTAAGAAATAAGTCTAATCGACATCATGTCTATTTATAGCAACTGTACCTCAAGCGGTTCATCCCCCTTTTGTGGGCAAATTAGTAGGACAACTTTCACAATTAAAAAGATGCAGGCATTTGATGGCGCTAATAATGATCTATATTTCCTTCATTAAGACAACAATTTGTATTGTTTCATTCTGCCTCTCCATTCCAGTCGTTCGAAGCTCCGCGAAGTTTACCACGTCATAGGATCAGAAGGAATTATTATTACTCTGAATTTCCTTACAATAGAAGGAAAAATATTTCGTTTAATAAAAAAAACACCTAAAAAACAAAGTTTTTGACTATAAATCCTTTATATTATATAGACGAGACATGTCATAACTAAAAGAATGTTCATTATAATACGCAGCGCAAGACAATCCAAAATTATAGTTATGTCTCGCAAAACATGTTTAATATAATGGGCACCGATCGGGAATATATTTTTTTAAAGTATCGTCAATATAATGCGCACCGCACCGCGCGACTGGAAAATATTAAAAAGATTGTTCAATATAATACGCACCAGGACACTATAGCACAAAAATTAACATGCTACATAGAGATAAATAGAGAAAATCTACAAATTCATTCATTTAATTACAGTACATTCGATCGATCTGAAATTTTGACAGATCATTTTTATCATCGGCACGAGTCTGCCTGAAAAATTTCAGCTCGCTAGCATACGAGGAAGATGTTTAAAAATCGATTTCAAAGTTTTTAAGGCAAACAAACAAGCAAGGCCTCAAGTCCTCAAGCAGACACCACGAGTTAATATAAAGGATTTAAAAATATCAAAATTCCTAAGTTAGTCACTATATTGCGAGAACTCATAAGACCACCAGATACTCCCGATGGGCAGATAATCCTGATCGTGTGCCGCTTGGAAATAAACACATCCATGGCGATAACATCGAAGGTCACGGGAGATAACTCTTTAAAGGACAGCGGCACCAAGACGATTAACCTTGCAGGAAGTGCACCGGTGACGTCACCCTCTCACGCTTCCGAACGCACATGACCTCGCGAGACTCCATGACGCATTGTTTATCGTCACGTGACTGTGCTGTGAGTCGTTCACTTCCAATTGCAGGGACACAAAAACTTTAAATAAGGATCGAATCTAAACAACCTTAACCAGCATGCAATAGCTGCAGCGAATTTTCGGTGTCGAAAGCATCGATTTTTAATGATTGATTTAATCGATATTGCTCAGGCCCAAAGCTTTGCGCCAATTAAAAATTGCACTTTTTATTATTTTTTATATGTCAATTTGAATTTAGTCGATAGCGTTTTAAAGACATTTTTTTAAATCTTGCTTTCAGGGCTGCAAGTTTTCGAATTCTTCCTAATTAATTGTTAATCTCAAAGTAGCGTGTGTTATGCTAACAGGCATTGTGTTTAGATGTTGGTTTGAAAAGATAGCAAATTCGTTGAGCAAATGTTAAATTAATGCGCTTTAAAAAAAAATTTGGACTTTGTTTCTAAAAATTAATGCAAGTGACTGTATGGAGAGGAAATGTGAGTCGTTTGTGTATTGTTACATCTACCGAGATGATGTGGTTCTCCTAAAATAACTATTAAAAAATACCACACCACCTAACATTTGATGGTCATTATTTGTTTAGACTGCTGCACTTTGTGGCAAACAAACCACCCGTAAACTGTGTGTTTTAGTGTTGCACCGTATGAGAACAAAAATACCTGCAACATGTGTGTGTTAGTGTTGCACCGTATGAGAACCAAAATACCTGCAACATGTGTGTGTTAGTGTTGCACCGTATGAGAACCAAAATACCTGCAACATGTGTGTGTTAGTGTTGCACTGTGTGAAAACCAAAACACCTGCAAACTGTGTGTGTTCAGGTGTTCAATGATCCTAAGCGTGTTCTAACGTAACTACCCAGAAAATGGCAAAATTTGTTTGGCGTATTTCAGATTGTAACTGGGCGCCTGTATCTGAGTCAAATCTACTGTGACAACAATATCTTGAGGATAAGCGACAAAAATAAAATTATATAAAGATTAGAAGACAATCATATAGAGTGCGTGTGTGTGTGTGTGTGTTTGTGTTTGTACGTGTGCGTGTGTTTATATGTAAGAGTGTTTGTGTTGGTGAAGGTGTTATTGTATGTGTGTGACTATGTTTGTGTGTGTGTGTTACTGTGGAACTGTGAACGAAAGAGAGATTGCGTGTGTGGGTGTTTGTGAGCATGTTAATGTGAGTCTGTATGTGTGAGAGAAAAAGAGATACTGTGTGTGATTGTGTGTGTTGGGGTGTCTGGGTACTAAACAAACACGTGCGGTGTACTCACTTTCTCGTAGAGAGTATGGAATTCATTGTAACGTCTGAAGATGAACCACGACCTTCCCTCGCAGTTGACTATAACTTTGTACACCTGGAACAGAGGATAAAATAATTTATAACTTTGTACACCTGGAACAGAGGATAAAATAATTTATAACTTTGTACACCTGGAACAGAGGATAAAATAATTTATAACTTTGTACACCTGGAACAGAGGATAAAATAATTTATAACTTTGTACACCTGGAACAGAGGATAAAATAATTTATAACTTTGTACACCTGGAACAGAGGATACAATAATTTATAACTTTGTACACCTGTAACACACGATAGAATAATTGTACAACTTTGTACACCTGGAACAGACGATAAAATAATTGCACAACTTTGTACATCTCGAACAGACGTTAAAATAATTTTATAACACGTGTACAGACGTTGAAACAAAACATTGTACCACATTGTACACCCGTGTCATCCAATCCAACAATAACCGAACCCACAACAATTAAAGTTCAGTTGTTGTTTTTTAACTAACACCGCTATCAACCATGTTTTTATTAAATTTACAAGCTTCTGAAAAACAAGAATTTCAAGCCATGAGACTCAAAAATTAGGAGGTGGAAATAAAATAGAAAAAAAAACAAGTATTTAAATTTAAAAGCTCGAAAATTATAAGAAACAGTTAACACATATTGTAGTCATGTTATAAAATCACAGCGAGGCATTTAGGGGCAGAATACAATTTGTGCAACACAAAATTATGACGTTTTCGCGCTTCTTAAGATATAAGACATTGGCTAACCCTCTATATTATGTGATCTTCATAGCTGCGACTCTAAATTAAATGATTAATTTAGAAAGCAGAAAAAATATAATTTCAAACCCAAGTAGGGGGGTATGATTATATATCGAAACAAATACTATTGTCTAAATTCGTCAACTTGAAAAGCAGACATTTTGTTTTATAAAATATTTATAAAAATCATTGCTATGGATAACAATCCTCTCAATAACCCAGAACGGTTTCATTAAATACCAGGGCTTTCACAAAACAATCTTTACGGCCCTATTATAAAATAAATATCATAGGTCAATGTTTCCTTAACATGAAATTAACATGGGAACTTGTAGCAAAACGTGAGGACCTGTGAGCCGTAAGAGCATCATCAGTTTCACGATTCAGGGTCGGGCCGGAACGGAACGAAAATGTTAGGCTTAGCTTTTTTTTTACAGATCGATTGATATTGAAATATTTTTGAAAACTTCTACAAACGTGTCCGCTCTCATAGCGTACATCAGACGTCACGATCTAGTAAAAATGTATGTCTCTGTCATGGGTCACGGTGAACCTATTAAACCCACCACAAATTCTTAGTCGATTGACACAGTAATAGACTTTTTTTGCGACACGTTAGAACGAACGGTGGCCAAACCGCGGCTCTTCTGTGTTAACATTGCGGATCGCAAACAATTGAAGAAATTAAAACTTTTCGTTTGAAATATAGACTATATCAAAATTAAATGAAGTTTTAAAAATGTAGATCGAAACAAAAAGTAGAAAATAGTTTTGGCTCTATTTAAATTTTAAAAGTTGAAGGGAGCGATTGGTTTCTGATTGGTTGGAGCTGTAAACTATTAAAATTTCTGGTTACAGTTCCTGTAAAAATACGCATTTCGAAGTATTGACCATTACTTTTTGCACTACAAAACATAGAAATTTATTATTTTAAAGTTTAAATCAAATGTGGCAACCATTTGCAGGAAAAGAAAATATAAAGAAGAAAATAAGTTTTCTACCTGAATGGGAAGACTACTCTGCATTTATCGATCAAAACTACAAGCCGATTTGTCTCATCTGCCAAACACCCCTAATTTTTTTTAAAACAAATCTAGCTATTGGAATCGACACATTGACAAGAGTCAGGAAGAGTTTGCATCGCGGTATCGGACCGGTATCCTCTGGAATGTGAATCAAGAAAAAAGCAAGTTTGCTGAGTAAATGTCTGGTTTGTGTCAGCAGCAGACACTACTTTCTGCTTTCAGCAAAGAAGGTGTCACTTCTAATAATTAGAATATTGTTGCCAAAGAAATAAAAAGTTAAAGTTATGTAAAGGGGTTAGTGCGATTTGAGGCCTACAGTTTCATATTTATAAGGAAAAAAATATAAATCATAATTTTATGGCCTCATGATGAAGTATTAAACTATTTAAACCCGTGTGTTTTATGGCGAAATAAAAATACTTAAGTATGCTAAATCTGAACGTTAAACACCGCTGAAAATTGGAGAGATTGCCTGAGGGATGCACAGACGACACAAGCAAATAATGTTGGTGAGGGCAACAGTAAATGTTCTAATGGCACCAGCCAATGATGTTCTAATGGCACCAGCCAATGATGTTCTAATGGCACCAGCCAATGATGTTCTAATGGCACCAGCCAATGATGTTCTAATGGCACCAGCCAATGATGTTCTAATGGCACCAGCCAATGATGTTCTAATGGCACCAGCCAATTATGTTCTAATGGCACCAGCCAATGATGTTCTAATGGCACCAGTAAATGATGTTCTGATGGCATCAGTAAATGATCTTCCGGTGGCACTAGCAAATCGGGCTCTGAGTACGCACAATGAAAACATTGCCGTCTGCTGAGCCGTGAGGAACTGCTCATCCGTCGATGCGTTCAATGTTTACACGACTGAATTCCGCTCGGTCAATCAATTGGAAACAATGCGAGCGCGGGGAAGCCAGTGAACAAAACGTGGGCTATATTTGGCTGTGTCTTGTTGATACGGATGCAGCTTTTTTTTTAATGGGGCGACTTGCTGGAGCTCGTGTCTTGAGAAAAATGGATTTTGAAGTTTTTTTATTTTGAGGAAAATAGGGTAAAATATCCTTGGAAGTAATAAAAACAACCCGTAAAAAACCAAGTTTTTGACTATAAATCCTTTATGTACGAGAAGTAACTAAAAGAATGTTCATTATAATACGCAGCGCCAGACCATCCAGAAATACAAAATTGCAGTTGAGTCGTAAAACATGTTTAATATAATGCGCACCGATCAGAAATATGTTTATAAAAAGAGCTGTCAATAAAATACGCACCTTGTTGCGCGACAGAAAGGTTGTTCAATATAATACGCACCGCGACGCTCTATCTCAAAAAATAGCATGATACATAGGAATAAAAAAAATAATCTAAAAAATCAATAATTTAATTACGGTACATGCGATCGATCTGAAATTTTGATACATTGTTTTTATCATCGGTACGAAACTGCCTGCAAAATTTCAGCTCGCTATCTTGCGAGCAAGTGGGTTAAAAATCGATCAAAAGTTTTGGCGACAAGCAAGCAAGCAAGCAAGCAAGGTCCGCCGCAGACACCACGAGTTAATATAAAGGATTTAAAAATATGACTTTGAGTAGCTTTGTTTTTAAAATCCTTATTAAGAAGGTAAAATGACATAAAGATGGATGATTGGTTCATGGCAAGGACAAATGTGATGCATTGAAATTTAGTAGTTACATGGCAGCTAGTTGTTGGTTGGTGTTACATGGTAGCCATTTGTTACATTGTAGCTAGGTAACATGGTAGCTAGGGTTTACATGGTAGCTAGGTGTTACTTGGTAGTTAATTGTTACGTGATATATAGGTGTTACATGGTAGCTAGGTGTTACATGGTAGCTAGGTGTTACATGGTAGTTAATTGTTACATGATAGAATAGATAGGTGTTACATTGGATCTAGGTGTTACATATTGGAGTTAAGTTATTACATGCTAGCCAGGCAACATAGTAGCTAGGTGCTACATGGTCTCTAATTGTTACATTGCATCTCGTGGTTACAATGGAGCTGTGCGTTGCATGGCGGAAGTTAAACTATGTAGCAAGATGAAGGAGCACGACATTGGAGTAAGGCAGGGGTCTCCAAACTTTTCTGCCGGAGGGCCGCATTAACTGTCAAACACCTGCTTATGGGGGCCAACGAACACACAGGTTTGTGGTAAACTATAGGTAAAAATAGTATGTTTTGTGGAGATTAAAAGGTCTCCAGGGACCGGATGAGAGGGCCTCGCGGGCCGTAGTTCGGAGACGCCTGGAGTAAGAGGGTGACGTTAAGGTGTAAACTTAGAGCCATGAGTAAAAGACACGGCTCGATAGGAGAAACGATGCCGTTAAACACGACTCATTCAACGCCCAGACACAGAGAAGGCGTATTCATGACCACGGCCGTGAATGATCGCTAGTGGCGTGACCACAACGGTATGACCCGGTGCCGACACGGCGTGCGGTTCACTGACGCCGCGGCCCCAACCGTGCGGGGATGGAGCTCGAGTCAGCAAGAATCTGTGTTTAAAACACCAGAGTCCCTCTCTCGTTTATCAGCTGCCAATCAATTTTACCTGCGACCTAACGGCTTGGTATCGATGCGGTATTCCCATGGTCAAACACACACGAATTATCATGCGTACGATATAGACAATATAGTTTCATTCATGAAATGGTTGGATCTAACAAAATTATATGGCAAGGATTCTCAATCAGATGTTTCGCATCGATGAGGTTGTGAGGGGTAGAATTCTTGAAAACCTCTCTAACAATCTTTCATCGGAATTGTGATTTGAAACTGGCAACGACATACGAGATACGAGAAATGTATTAGGGTGGGCTTGTGGTGCCAAGATAAAAGTCATTAGTTACAAGCCGATAGTAAATTTATGATTTCCCGAATTTGAATACATTCCTTATTCTAGCTACTGCCTCCAAAAATAATAATAATATAGGCAGCGGTCCATTCATAGTGTAGGCGATGTCATTTTTAACTAAAAAATCTTGTCAAATACATCAAACAAACGTCGCTTAGAGGAGATGAAAAGTGGTTACCAAACACAAAAATTGCATTACAAGACAACAAAAGTCAACGCGGAAGTAAAGGATGACATAAGCATATTATGCGATGCTATGAACATTGTGTGATGGTATGAACATTGTGTGATGGTATGAACATTGTGTGATGGTATGAACATTGTGTGATAGTATGAACATTGTGTGATAGTATGAACATTGTGTGATGGTATGAACATTGTGTGATGGTATGAACATTGTGTGATGGTATGAACATTGTGTGATGGTATGAACATTGTGTGATGGTATGAACATTGTGTGATAGTATGAACATTGTGTGATAGTATGAACATTGTGTGATGGTATGAACATTGTGTGATGTTATGAACATTGTGTGATGGTATGAACATTGTGTGATAGTATGAACATTGTGTGATAGTATGAACATTGTGTGATAGTATGAACATTGTGTGATAGTATGAACATTGTGTGACGGTATGAACATTGTGTGATAGTATGAACATCGTGTGATAGTACGAAAATGATGTGATGCTATGAACATTATGCGATGCTATGAACATTGTGTGATGGTATGAACATTATGTGATGCTGTGGAAATTATATGATGCTATGAACATTATGTGATGCTATGAACATTATGTGATGCCAGGTACAGTAAGTGATGCCACGAACATTATGTGATGCTATGAAAATTATACCTGCGGCGTGATGATTTTGTTAATGAGTTTGTTTAAGCCGTTCCCCGTAGACCAGGATTTCTTCAGCCCGGGCCCCTCGGGCTCGAGAAACGTCTTCAGCGACTCGTTGGCGTCGGGTGAGAGGCTCTGAGTGGACGAGTCAAGCTTCTTGGAGCCCGACTTCTTGGAAATGTGAAGATCCAATTTCTTGGAATTTTTCCCCGAATCGGATTTCTTGTCTTCCGACGACTTTTGGAAAAATGAACCATGGTGTTCAGACTTGTGGAAAAAGGAATGTTCCGACTTACGCAGTAGAGGGCTGTTGGGGGCCGACTTGACAGAGTTTGCGTTGTCTGGTAGGGCCAGGCGGCTCATTGTTTTTTAACGGCAATTATCCACACTATCGAATTTGAAACTTAATCCAGGAAACGGTTATCCAAGGAAATAATCATAGCTCAAAGATGTTTGTCCCCACAACGAAGGAGGTTACTCCAACGGCACAGCTCTCTCAAATGGTGCTTTAGTCCGTGTACATGAGACATCAAGAGATCACACTGTTTGTGTCTTAAAAGGAAATATAGACGCAATCCTCCACGATGCAAAGAAACGGTATCACAATTTATTTCAGATTTTTGTTGATGTCCAGTTTCTGTCACATAGATAATGAAGAAAATATGCCCCACGTTAACGCACAGATGTCGAAAGCAACGGGATTAAATTATCGTTCTTAGTGTGAGACTTCTGCTAGTGCGAAACTGAGCTAACACGATAAATACAGTGCATGCTTACTTCGTTACTTCGTATCTGTTGTGCAACGATTTTTTTAATATCAAATTTGGTTTAATCATATATACGGTATTGTAATATTGTTGGTGAAGATTACCTTAATTCACTGAACAAAAGAAAACAACAATGCAAACGTAAAGATAATAAATGAACGTACATCTATCTCAAAGTAAGGCTGTGTGTATGATATCAACACACAAAGATAATAAATGAACGTACATCTATCTCAAAGTAAGGCTGTGTGTATGATATCAACACACAAAGATAATAAATGAACGTACATCTATCTCAAAGTAAGGCTGTGTGTATGATATCAACACACAAAGATAATAAATGAACGTACATCTATCTCAAAGTAAGGCTGTGTGTATGATATCAACACACAAAGATAATAAATGAACGTACATCTATCTCAAAGTAAGGCTGTGTGTATGATATCAACACACAAAGATAATAAATGAACGTACATCTATCTCAAAGTAAGGCTGTGTGTATGATATCAACACACAAAGATAATAAATGAACGTACATCTATCTCAAAGTAAGGCTGTGTGTATGATATCAACACACAAAGATAATAAATGAACGTACATCTATCTCAAAGTAAGGCTGTGTGTATGATATCAACACACATAAAAACACTGCACACTAACTGCTTAGAATTAAATGAATGTCCTCAGTAGGTGAGACCCGCACTTTAATGAAGAGATTAGATTGGTAGCCCCACAAACAGAAGCTGTTACGTTCACTACTTCGTACCCCACCATCGCCCCAGGTGTGTTATAGCTAATTAAACAGTTAATTTAATCAACATTGAAATCCACCGGCGCACGGCGCCCGCAACAAGCGTGGGCTGTTCACTAGTAATTAAACTTATTTTAATGACCGGAGAAAAACAAATATCGAGAGCTGAAATGACACACTGACGCCGGCATCGGCGTAAACTTTGGATCACTCCTGCCCCTCGGGGTGTCTTACCTGTAACACCGCGTGCAACTTTGTTACGACACCGGGGCGTTACGGGTCGAAGGCTAACTGTTTCGCTGACGTAGGGAATCGCGTTTCGGGCTGACTTTGTTGATAAAGTTTCACATGTTAATAAGGTCGAACCGATGCCCAACAGAGAAGGAAGGGGCCGCGATCTCGGTGGTTTTCTTTTACTCAAGTGAGCACGGCCGAGACTTGAGATCATAAAGCTTACGTGATTTATGAAGGTAATAAATATATGGTTTGACTCTACAACACTTTTATCTTAGCTCAAACAGAAGCAGTAGTCAGAATAAATTATCAACGTGGACAGAGGCACAAAACGTTTCCGTTTTGACTGTGGGGAGGGAATGGGGTAGTGTTCCAGTTGATGTATAGAATAACACGATCCGCTGGTTGGTGACATGGAGGCGGGCTAGTGACCCATGCACACGAACATTAGTAAACAGATAATTCAGAATGGGTGATTATGTGTGTGTGTGGGGGGGGGGAGCCAGAGTCCTATATAACGTGGAGTGCTACTGATTATGATGATGGTTAAAGTTCTCGCTTTTACGGCGCTAAACTAAGATTTATAATTATATAATATAGATAAACGTTTCTTTTAAATCATCTTTATATGTTCAAGTAGAAAAAAACTACTTTTTTTAGGGTAGAGAGCAAAACAGAATAGGTTGGAGTTTATTATTATAAACTTATATATAATATATTATATAAAATTATAAGATTATACGACTGTCGTAACAGTCTAAAAATAAAGCTCAAAAGTATTGTTTTCATTGCACAATTTGTTTGTGTATTTTGTATTTTAGTTTATTATTAGCACTTTTACGTCAGTACCGTGGTTTGGTTATTTAAACATAGATATAAGGATGTCGATAACATGAACTGATAGGAAAAAATTTTTCAGAGTTAAAATATAACATTTATTGCAATTTTTATTAGTATTAAGAAATTTTTGTTAGACCTAAACCCAAATCGCAAGAATCAAGAGCGGAAACCACACACCTGGGCGAATATGCTACATGCTCTATGATTTTAGATGTGCGAACGTACGACATACACCGGCACACATAGTGCTGCCAAAACAACGGATAGTTATCTCGTATGAAGTACTTTTAACACACCACCCAAAAAAACTGCCAACCTTACATTCGACACGCAATTGTTTAACATTTCTGTCGTCGAGGCTAACGTTATTTCACGTCATTATACAAAAGTCGTCCGTAAAGAGAGCACGGAAAGGAAAAAAAAACTTGACAGAGAACCGCACAAAAAAAACCGTTATTCTAATTTTAGATTACATCAACGAAATAATCCTACAGCCGCTACTACAGCGCATGGAACAGAAATCAAATAATCCTTAACTTCATTGAACAGAAATCAAATAATCCTTAACTTAATTGAACAGAAATCAAATAATCCTTAAGTTCATTGAACAGAAATCAAATAATCCTTAACTTCATTGAACAGAAATCAAATAATCCTTAACTTCATTGAACAGAAATCAAATAATCCTTAAGTTCATTGAACTGAAATCAAATAATCCTTAAGTTCATTGAACTGAAATCAAATAATCCTTAAGTTCATTGAACTGAAATCAAATAATCCTTAAGTTGCATCGATCAGAAATCAATGGGGAGACTAACCGTGGCAGTATCACATTCCTAGTCACTGGTGGTCTCCCTGCGAGCCCGTACTACTGGTACCACATGGGGCACGATCCTGTTCTGTGTATGTAGCACCAGTGATACTCAAGGTGCCGATTATCTAACATTCTTATCTGAAACCAGCTGGGGAAAATTTGAGAACGTAAGTAATGCCATTGCAGTGGTTCTCGCTTGGTGTTGCCATTGGAGGATAAACAAGGGCGGATCTAGTGTACTGAATATACAAAAATTTTCGGATGCTTTTTAAAAAAATATATCGGTGGCTTTAGGATGGACGTGTCATTTGGACAACTTGCAAAATAGTGGCTGTAGGCTGGCCCTGTCAGATGGACAACTTGCTGCGGAATAGTGGCTGTAGGCTGGACATGTCAGATGGACAACTTGCAGAATAGTGGCTGTAGGCTGGACATGTCAAATGGACAACTTGCTGCGGAACAGTGGATGTAGGCTGGACATGTCAGATGGACAACTTGCAGAATAGTGGCTGTAGGCTGGCCATGTCAGATGGACAACTTGCTGCGGAATAGTGGCTGTAGGCTGGACATGTCAGATGGACAACTTGCTGCGGAATAATGGCTGTAGGCTGGACATGTCAGATGGACAACTTGCTGCGGAATAGTGGCTGTAGGCTGGACATGTCAGATGGATATCGATGTAAGAGAAGTTGCTGAGTTAAATCTTAGTATCGGTAAGGATGTCACACATGTTGCTGAATAACCCAACTGTACAGAGCGAGTACCCAGAAGATCAACAATTTTGAAGAGCTCAATGCATGTGCAGAAAGCAGACATAATCGAACACAATTCACCAAACTAAGGCTCGAAAGGATGCATATGTCTACTCTTAAATACTTCAAAACAAGAACATGACGACACTATATCTACTCGCCATCCATACATCCTCCTGACGAACTAGAATTTGCGTGAGCCTACATATTATGTATTACATATTGAGTTATGTGTGTGAGATATGGACTGGGTGTGAAGGCAGGTTGGAAAAAAAAAGGGGGGGCGGGGCATTTGCCAACCTTATTCCCGCAATTTTCCTAATCCCCGCACCCCAATCTCGGTCTAATTAAGGAAAAGACAAGATTATTTGGGTCATCTTAAGTTAAAATAACGGTGACGTTGCTGACCTATATAAAGAGGTATTCCCGTCTCACGACATCGTGCTCTTTGACGACAAATGAATCCCATTCCCAGAAGACATCAGTACATCCTGGAATATGGTTTACCAAGAAAATATTCGAAAACAAAAGAAAGAAAAAGTACACTGTGAATTGTATAAAAATAAATGTTAGAAGAAAACAACTGTTGAATTCCACTTCGCAGTTGTGGGGTTCACAATAATCCTATAATTGGAAATACACCTTCACATAACAGTACACAAATAATTGTGATAGTTCCATCGTCAACATTTTGTCACAAGGAGGACAATAAGCCATGACTCTCTCGTATAGTGGGAAGAGGAAAGGGGGGGGGGAAGCTGGCTACGTACGCAAGTTTCCTACCCTCGCTGCACATTACGTTCGACTTATTTCCTATTGATGCAACTCCCCACGCGCTCAGTTATCGTGTGGCGGGCGGGGGGGGGGAGCAAGCAGCACACGCCGTTCTCGCTCCAAACATATTTTTCCCCCTTTAAAGTGACGCCTCACTTTGAAGAGAGCTTCGTCTAGTCTGAGATCACGTGACCCCAAAGGTCGTGGCTTCCGACGTCATTTTGTCTGGGAACCGTTTCACGCAAAATCCCGGTTTTATAATGACTGTTTTTTTTTAATGCAAGCAGCATGAATTGTCTATTACTATTGCATTACATACCCGCCTCTTTACGTGGGTCCGTTTTCGGTTACCGAATATGCATGTTTTGGAGTATTTAACATAAAAAATACGACCTAAAATACGAAAAAGGCACAATCCGAAGGATTCCTTCGATAAACCAGCACCGTCTGATCAAGTGTTTCCACGTGTCTTAGAGAGCTGAAGCTTGCAAACATATCCATCCTTGTGTCATTTCAACCAATAAGGTTAATTGTCGGCACTAAACACAACACGGGACACTATTTCAGTACTGTGTTTCCAATGTAGGCACTGAGAATTGTTTTTAAAGCTATTCCACAAATACGTGTGGGGGGAGGGGGCGGAGGCGGAGCTGGCGTAAAACAAAGAGTGGGGGTGTGGGTATAAAAGTTAACACACAAAAAAATCACCGTATGAAATTTTGAAACAACTATGAATCGAACCCTGAAGACGACGTTTAACAGATGAACGATTTGGTATCAAAGCCCAGGCTGAGGTATGCGATCGGAAGAATTCTAGCACGCGTATGCCAGCACAAGTAAGGTACCATAACAATGATGTTCTTAGGAATACCGTCTGGAGAAATTGGTCCGAAGTTTTCTGCACAAAAATGATTCCCAAAGAAAATTGCTCACACGAAAGCTGCTGCAAGAATGCTACCGCAAGAAAGCTACCACAGTAATGCTACCAAAAGAAATCTACTATATGAATGCTGAAACAAGAAAGCTACCATAAGAATGCTAACATAAAAAAAGCTTCCCCCGAAAATGGAGCCCAAAGAATGTTACCTTAACCACGCTATTCGATATTTCGCACCGTTGCACCCTGTAGCTATCAACTATTTATCTAATGATAACGACTCTTACATGGGAGACCTGTACATTTTAAGTCAAAAGCTCTATTTCATAAGCTACGCCCCATGCTGTGTACAAACATAGTAAGGAATGTTTTACGATGACTTTCTGTAGCAACATTTAAAAACACCTTGCTAACAGATGGAAATTCGGAACGAGCTATCTCCGAAATACATTGGAGCCATCTTGGAGCCATCTTGATCTATTTCAATAGGAAATAGCTTTTAAACCCCGCCCCCTAAACTCTTCAGCATTTCCTGCTACTCCACTATTTTTATTACCACGTTTTTATTAACTCGCTTTCTTTGGTGTGGCATTGTTTGTTTGTTTGTCCAAGATTTTTTCAAATCTGCCAACGTAAAATTGAACCACTTTTGATGGTCCTAGAGATCTGAAAATTTTACCACATATAGATCTTGGATAACAATTCATTGTATCAAAATTTCAGATCGATCAAATGTACCGTTATTAAATTATTGAACTTTTATAGTCTATATAAAAGCATCTGTACCGTCGGCTTTTGTTGACATCCGTGAGTTCGCCCCGTGACCACATCACAATGTTTTTAAACACGTTGGGCGGGTGCTTGTGAGGTTTTTGGTAAAATAAATAGAGGTAAAAAAATATTTTAAAAAACCAGGTTGTTATAAGTGGACTAAAAAGAATAAATAAATAGAATTTAAATTTTTTTTTAAAAACCACGTTTTTATAAGCGGACTAAAAAGAAGAAAATAATTTAAAACTTAGTAGTTCAAGTACTTCGATTTAATATGACTAAAAACGTGGGGTGGGTGTTTGGTATAAAAATTAAAGATTTCTAATTTAGAAGGCAAAAGAGAGATCTATAAGTGAGAGGATGAGTGAACCGCATATGTTAAACCTCATAAGCGCCCGCCCCACGTTTTAGTCATATTAAATCGAAGTACTTGAACTAACAAGTTTTAAATTATTTTCTTCTTTTTAGTCCGCTTATAAAAACGTGGTTTTTAAAAAAAAATTTTTTTACTTCTATTTATTTTTCTGTCCATCTCACTATTCATCAAATGTATTCTCCTTCCCTTCCCTTACTCTCTTAACCTACGCCTTTTGATTTCGTTTTAGTCGACATTATGCGATCTCAAAGTCACGTGGCCGGACTGTGTCAGTGGTCTAGTCAACAATGTTTTCCCATCAATTTCACGGCCCAATGGAAGACTGTAATTTTTAAATAAGCCGACGAAGGCGTAACAGCCGGTTCGCCTTAATCCAGTCGCGTCACTAGAGGTGAAATATTATGAAAAATTAGCAAAGAAATTGTGCAATATCATCACATATCTAAATTAAGTAATGGAGCAAAGTACCACCAGGCCCGAATTCTTAAACATAGAAACATAGTGGCACAACAGTAGAGTGGCACAACAGTAGAGTGGCACAACAGTAGAGTGGCAGTGGCACAACAATAGAGTGGCACAACAGTAGAGTGGCAGTGGCACAACAATAGAGTGGCACAACAGTAGAGGGGCGCAACAGCAGAGTGGCACAACAATAGAGTGGCACAACAGTAGAGTGGCACAACAGCAGAGTGGCACAACAGCAGAGTGGCACAACAGTAGAGTGGCACAACAGC
This sequence comes from Ampullaceana balthica, assembly GCA_944989445.1. Taxonomy (NCBI): domain Eukaryota; kingdom Metazoa; phylum Mollusca; class Gastropoda; family Lymnaeidae; genus Ampullaceana; species Ampullaceana balthica. The sequence goes on from CALYLW010000159.1 coordinate 248,789, forward strand.
AGAGTGGCACAACAGCAGAGTGGCACAACAGCAGAGTGGCACAACAGCAGAAAGGCACAACAGTAGAGTGGCACAACAGCAGAGTGGCACAACAGCAGAGTGGCACAACAGCAGAGTGGCGCAACAGTAGAGTGGCACAACAGCAGAGTGGCACAACAGCAGAGTGGCACAACAGCAGAGTGGCACAACAGTAGAGTGGCACAACAGCAGAGTGGCACAACAGCAGAGTGGCGCAACAGCAGAGTGGCGCAACAGTAGAGTGGCACAACAGCAGAGTGGCACAACAGTAGAGTGGCACAACAGTAGAGTGGCACAACAGTAGAGTGGTACAACAGTAGAGTGGCACAACAGTAGAGTGGCACAACAGTAGAGTAGCACAACAGTAGAGTGGCACAACAGCAGAGTGGCACAACAGTAGAGTGGCACAACAGTAGAGTGGCACAACAGTAGAGTGGCACAACAGTAGAGTGGCACAACAGTAGAGTAGCACAACAGTAGAGTGGCACAACAGCAGAGTGGCACAACAGTAGAGTGGCATAAAGGGCTGGCCACAAGGGCGTTGTTTTGTGTATTCACACCTACCAATGACGTCAGTCGCTTGTTCAGATTTAAGGGCCTACAAAAAAACAATAAGCTCACACATTGATTCATTTTATTTATTTATTTATTTTAATTGGAGCGGCTTAAAATTTTCGTAAATTCATGAATCCATCTCAAACCGGCAAGCGTGGCCACTCTCTGGTCTTGTCGAAAGGTTAAAAAGTTACGTGTTGGTGTACACAGCCCCCGTAGCATCTATTTTGCCAAGAAGTATTTAGTTTTAAAGGTGGTTTTACCGACATAGCATTTATTATTACATTACAGTTATAGACAACGGTTTGTAGACAAATGAATGTAACCGGGTAAAGTTGACGTAACCGAGAGAGGGGCTGCATGTGAAAAAGGCGTGGGCGGGGGGGGGGCAACAAAGTCGCAAACTCGGTTAAAGTATAAACGGGGCAATGGGCTGGAACGAAAAATACGCACATTACTTCTGACATCATGACCAGCAAACAAACGCAGAGGCAACCCATCTTCACCCACCCCCTCCCCACAGTCAGTTACAGTAAATAAACAACCTTTTCCACTGGTGTGTATGTCTGTGTGTGGTTGTGTAAGTGTGCGTTTATTGTGCGGTGTAGTTTTGTCCGTATGTGTGTGTCTGTGTATGTGTTTTGCTTTTCAAAACAACACGATCTATGATCTATGGCCCCTGCACAAAGATCGTGTTGTTTTGAACAGGATGAAGGGTGTCGATGGTTAAGAGTTCTGAAATCTGGTTTGACTTTGAAGTATACGAAAAAAAAGACAACTAGTCACAAAATTCTGGCGCAAAAATATGTTTCCTCACCTTTCTCTGGGAATTTTAAGTTTAATTTTTACACACACTTCACTGTATCAGTGAATGGTAGAACATAATAAAGAACATCGTAGAGCGTATTTTAATATCTTGAAGAGAAGAAGACGAGCGCTAGATCTTTCGCACGGATTCGAACTGAAAAGACCAGAGCTGAGAGGCCGTATGTTTTTTTTGTTTTGTTTTTTTTATTATTATTATTTTTTTTAATAATTTTTTTTAAATTAAATTTTTAAACACATTTTTACAAAAGTTTTTTTATGTGTTGCTTAATATGATAGAGGAGAAATTTTAAATTTTCTTAAGTAATTTAGTGTGTTTCAATTATGTTTTTTTTTCAAAATACAAAAGAATCCCTTATTTATTTTACTTTAATCATTTTTTTTTAAAAACGTTGAAATTGTGTATTTTTGGGCGTCCTCACGACAAACTCTGTATGGATCTAACAAGAGGAAATGGCTAATGTATGGTCACTTATTACACCACATTACACCCCCCCCCCTTTTCTACTCCCGACCCAACAATCCAAAACCCGAGTCTTACAGCCTTCGGAAACAAATCCCTCCCCCAATATCCTAGAGATCGTATCGTGCTCCCCCTTGACCCATTATGCCTCATTCTACCATTGGAACACCGCACGAATCAGTTGAATGAAAGAGTCTTATGTATCCACAACAAATTTACAATTTAAACACAAGATGGCAATGGAAGTAGAAAATAACGATTGTGTTTGTTTAAAGACTTAAGTAAAAAGTGTGATTAAAAAAATGTTGAAAATAAAAATAATAATAACAATTCTTAATATTCATTGGCGCAAAGTAAAGTCTATGCAGTATGGCAATTTATGAGGACAAACGATTCCAATTCAATGTAAATGAAACACTTTTTTAAAAAAAAACTTAGAGAGTCTCTCATTGCCGATTGCAACAACTTTACGCGCATCTTCCTCTATTCAATAGTCCTTTAACTTTGTTAAAAATGGAATTCGTTTCATCAATGACATCATCAGTCTGTTGTCATTAAAAAAAAACATCTTGACTGTGCTCTACACACTGTCGCGTTCTCATAATCGTATGTGTTGTTTGCGGGCTTCACGCCTATAGCGTTAAGTGCACTGACGTCAAGCACGTCGTGAATACATACATCTTAATCCCATCTGTGTGGTATGAATTTAATTATGAGCGCAATAAACAATGACATCGATCGCCATTCAGCGCGAACACAAGAGGTCACAGGTCACGTGTCACTCAAGTCAACACGACGACCACCAGGTGTGATGAGATAAGGTCGATGAATCGGCCCCGTAATAACTGTGCGCATATCCAACATACGTTTCTACAAATCACTCCTGAAAAAAATGTAGATCCTCAAAATTACTGCATTTAACAAACTACGTTTTGAAAAGTTCTCCAGGGACACTCCACATAATAGCAGTAGAAATAGTTTTTCTCTATGAAACGAAACGTATACAAAAGCCAAGAGCACCTAGCATGGTGGTACGGGCTTTCATGTGGATGTCAGTTGCACTTTTAAGGAACACCATCTGCTTACGTCAAGCTTCCACGCCTTGCAGGACAACGTCATCTCAACGGAGGGCCGGGGGTAAAGGGGGGGGTGGAGGAGAGGAGATCTTAACCTGAAATGGATCTTGCTTGCCGAAGTCATGAAAGATGTGGGGGTGTATGGGGGTCGGGGTTAGTGACGCAAGTCCAGGTCGCACATCCCGTTCAGATCTCACGCTACACAATGGTCGTCTGCACGACCCAGCGAACCACTGACTACAGTCGTTAGTTTTCTTATAGCATTATACAAACATGGATATAATCTCGAGTTATCAAACTGCCGCAAAAATGGGGGTGGGGGGGGGAAGAAACCTAACCATAAGACATCAACGTTCAATTTCTTATTGCTATTCGTAATTATCTTTCGGAGAAACATGTTGACTATTTAAATGTCAACTATGTTAATTGTTCGATGTTACTTACGGAGTAACGTGTGTACAAATATGCCTTGACACCTGTATAGGTATGGATGTGGCACCTGTATAGGTATGGATGTGGCACCTGTAAAGGTATCGATGTGGCCCCTGTAAAGGTATGGATGTGGCCCCTGTAAAGCCTTGATGAAAGAATAATAGCGAACTGCATACACTACCTACTAAAATTCTAATGACAAAAAAAAAGTTGGTAGGTGTTGCTCTTTAACGTTAGTTGTGTTTTAATAACTGTAAATAAACAGACGGGTGAGAAAGGACGTGGCGCGATCCAGCTTGTGTACGTACACCAGGCCAGACTTGTAATGACACGTCATTAATTTGGTCATGGAATAGAATTTACCGTGTTGTTCCTAAACCGAAGAGAGACAGAGAGAGAGATTTTTGATAGGATTTCAAGGGTTCTGTTCAATAAAGGGGATATTTATTAAAGTTGACAGTTTCTATAATTGAAAATCTATCTTGAAAGTAATTTTGACCATACCATTCACAAAATAATTTTAAATGAGTGCTAGTTACGGATATTCATTCCCTCGACAACATATGATACGGCGCCCTAGTATAGGCGCCCCCCCCCCAAAAAAAATAACTGTGTACAGCAAGCACCCTGTTTTCCTAAAGCTATTCAAGTGACGCCGCGTTGAACGGCTAACGCAATCTAAACATCACGTCACTTAAAAATTTAGCTTGAAGGTTCTCACAAATTGTGCTACTGGATACGAACAAACTTTCACCCTTGTGAATCTACACCACGACGCTCACGTCAATGTTAATCCGTGTTGGTTCCGTAGAAAGATATTCACACACAGCTCACAACAAATATGGAATTCAGCGGATAATAACTAGAACTCGACCATCGCCGGCGCTGCTCCGTAAGACCGATGTCCACAATGCTCCAAACTTTGGTCCTGTATCTCCCGTGTGTGTGGTTCAAACGGACGTTACGATTAATTGCTTCCAATAGGCGTGTGCGTGTATGTGTGTGTCTATGTAGGTTTGTGTTCATGGACTTGTATGTATACGAATGTATGCGCTAGGGGGAGAAGTCTGGTTAATGATATGCGGTTAAAAACCTCGTGGGAAAAGGTAGGTGGTCTCAAAGATAATGATCGGCGTACTATCTGTGGGGAAATCACGGCAAGTCTTCAGGTGAAAGAAAAGTGTGTTACATGACGGTCTGAAATGTTTGATGACAGTCTGAAATATTTGATGACAGTCTAAAAATATTTGATGACAGTCTGAAATATTTTATGACAGTCTGAAATATTTGATGACAATCTGAAATAATACTTATTTATTTATATTTTCACTCATATTGCACGGTGGCCTACGGCTGGGATCACCGTGTGTCACAACCATTTTCAACAACGTGACAAAATCACAATCTCCCAAAACATTTCTGTTTGGTTCAGTGTTCGCTTGTCGCCTAAACTTTGGATCGATTTTTAACCCACTTCCTCGTAAGCTGGCGAGCTGAAATTTTGCAGGCAGTTTCGTGTAGAGGATAAAAACTAAGTATCAAAATGTCAGATCGATCACATGTACTGTCATTAAATTATTGAATTTTTAGATTATTTTATTTATCCTCTATGTATCATGTTATTTTTTGAGATAGAGTGTCGCGGTGCGTATTATATTGAACAACCTTTCTGTCGCGCAATAAGGTGCGTATTTTATTGACAACACTTTTTATAAACATATTCCTGATCGGTGCGCATTATATTAAACATGTTTTACGACACAACTACAATTTTGTATTTTTTGGATGGTCTTGCGCTGCATATAAAATGAACATTCTTTTAGTTATTTCTCGAACATAAAGGATTTATAGTCAAAAACTTAGTTTTTAACGGTTTTTTTAAAATTAAAATTGTCAAATTGTTCAAAACGTGCGCTCGACTGGCGTACAGATGGTAACTGGTTCGAATCCATGTGACGGCAAGGATTTGTTCCCGGGGCCTGGGTGTCCGTGGGTCACCCAGCTCCGAATGGGTACCTAACACTAGTTAGGCGGCTGGGTAATGCGTGGAACCCTCATAGCCGTGGCCTGTGAACGCTGCATCACTTGCCAACAGATCATCTGTCATGGTCTGTGGACGCAATTATCTTCTGCATAGAAGGAGCGTCCGTACAGATAAGATAAGACAAAACGCATGCTATATCCAAGTGTTTATAGATCTTGTTTCTTTCCTAAACAACACAAATTGAGACTAAAAACTGGCCTGGAATACCTGATTAAAACGGATTGTAGTATATACTGGATTGGAATAACTAAAAATAAAAGTGCTTTAGGCAAAAACTCACTACATTTTGTTTTACAAGACACACACATAATTGAGTTTGGGTGGGTCGTGTTTAAATAGAGTAACAAGTTTCTTCTTTTTTTAAAATTCTAATTTAAATATTTAAAAAATATTTTTTTAAAAAGATAAAAGCGGGCAGTTATGGTAGGTAATAATCTATCTTGTATAAAAATTAAAATACGTTACGTATTTCAATATTTAGGTTTGGAAAGAAGGTATGGGGTAAATAATATGAACAGGGGGAGGCACTATAGTGTGACTATAGGCTACAAACATAGCTAACCGGGTCCAGCCCGCTGACCGACGTTTTCAATCCCCCTCCCCAAGGTTTATCAGTCGACAAAAGATCAAACAATGTCTTATGACCAGCTGTTAGTTTTTAATTGTTCCGTCAGACTCCAGACGTCAATCACCATTAATCTTTATAGCTATTTGAAAACAAAACCTGTGGCAATATAAGACAAAGACAATCCAAGACATCGGAGCTGAGATTAGAAGGTATGTGTTTTTGACAGCAAGCTTTGGTTCGCACTTGTGTTAAATAATAATATCGAATCTTAAATTAAATAGATGAATAAAATGTGTACATACTACGTTTGAAAATGGAATGCATTTGATGGGGAAACACAGCTACCTAACATCAATGCACGTAAAATAGTGGACCACTTAAAAATAGGTTGCCCTGACGATGGTGTCACTACGTTTGAACTTCACTAGAAACACGACATGGTCTACTTCCCACGGCACTTGTGGGCGTATCATCGACATATAAACCCAGGTATAACGGTTACAATCCATCTTAAGCCGCTCTAATTATGACCCTCGGCTCGTCCCTGCAGGAAAGTCGTGATCGTTCACGTTATGCGGCGTGATTTGAAACGGGAAATTTAAAAACCCGTAAAAAACAAAGTTTTTGACTATAAATCCTTTATATATGAGACATAACTAAAAGTATTGATTATGTTCAATATAATACGCACCGCGCGACAGACTAGTATAAACATTTAAAGATCGGGAAAATATTAATAAAGTATGTTCAATAGCGAAGTCAATAGTGCGCTCGCCTCACAGGCTGAGGGGCATGGGATCAAGCCCACGTTAGAGCCACAATAAAAATGTTGATGAATGACTATCGCTAAAAAAAAAGTCCTCCGCTGACCTGGAGAGGAGATGGGCGCCGCCAAGGTCTACGAAGCCCCGAGAAAGTTCAAATGGAAACATTAGAACCCCCCCCCCTACGACCACGAGATTATGGGACAAAAAGAAAATTTCAATATAATACGCACCGCGCGACAGACTAGCACAAACACTTACATGCTACATAGAGATATATAGAGATAATCTAAAAAATTAATTAATTTGATTACCATACATTCCATCGATCTGAAATTTTGATAGAACGCATTGTTAGGTGAGACGAGTCTATATGCAAAATAGATCGGGGTCATTTTTGACTTTTGTTTTTCCACGGGACCACGACAGGCAGAGAGACAAGACGGTGAAGTTAATATAAATATAAGGGATTTAATTAAACAACTCGTAAAAACAAAAGTTTATGACTTGAAATACCTAATATATGAGACATAACTAAAGCATTGATTATGTTCAATTTAATACGCACCGCGCGGCAGACTAGCATAAACATTTACAGATCGGGAATATATTATATAAAGTATCGTCAATATAATATGCCCCGAGCGACAGTCTGGCACAAACATTTTACATGCTACATAGAGATACATAAAGATACATAGAGATGCATAGAGATAAACTAAAAATCCATTAATTCAATTACGGTACATTCGATCGATCTGACATTTGGATACAACGCATTGTTGGTGAAAAAAATCGATGTGCAAAATTTCAGCTCGATAGGATAATGGGAAGTGGGTCATTTAATTAATTTTATACTACCGCGGAATGGAAGATCCTGGAGAAGCTGGCCCAGGATAGAGATGCCTAGAGGTCTCTTGTGGGTGGCCTATGCCCTTGGAGGAATCGCAGACGCCGACGATGATCGGTGGATACCCCTCATGGACGAGAAGGCTCAACAACTCAACATTCTACCGCGGGACCACGACAGGCAGAGAAACAGACACAGACCACGACAGACATAAGACCGTGAAGTTAATAAAAGGGATATAAAAATGAAGAAGTTCCTATAACCTATGGGATTTTAGAGTGTTACTTTAAAAATAGTAACAGGTCGCACTTGAACGTTCGACACCCTGGGGTGACATATATTCAGCACCCGAACTTATTGATTAGAAGAAGAAAACAACTCATCTTATAGGGCAGGGTCAGGAGTGGCCCCCTAATGTAGGCCGCGGGGCAACGCAATTAGCGGACAGCATTATGTGAAGATGATATTTCTGTGACAATGTGGGCTGTAGGATAATGGGATTTTATTTATAACTAACTTTAAGCCGCACTGTTCTAAGCACTGCTCTAAGATATATACAGTCAACATTGCTTTATAGCAAATATTGCTGCATAATCTATATATGGCCAATATTGCTTCATAGTCTACATTGCTCTTTAACCGTCACCGCTTTATAGCTCACTTTATACTCACTCTATGCAGAACAGACTGCTCTATAGCCCACATTGCTTTATAGTCCACTTTGCTCTATAGCCCACATTGCTTTATAGTCCACTTTGCTCTATAGCCCACATTGCTTTATAGTCCACTTTGCTATATAGCCCACATTGCTTTATAGTCCACTTTGCTCTATAGCCCACATTGCTTTATAGTCCACTTTGCTCTATAGCCCACATTGCTTTATAGTCCACTTTGCTCTATAGCCCACATTGCTTTATAGTCCACTTTGCTCTATAGCCCACATTGCTTTATAGTCCACTTTGCTCTATAGCCCACATTGCTTTATAGTCCACTTTGCTCTATAGCCCACATTGATTTATAGTCCACTTTGCTCTATAGCCCACATTGCTCTTTACCCGAGATTATCATGCTATTAATCAGAGTTCCGGGCCAAGCTTATTTCTAGTGTTAATGGATACAAGACCTACGGGCCTAATGGGTCGCTACAAATTGAATTTTTTTTCACATTACGAATTAAATGGAAATGATCACTTCAAGTTAGGTTATTCTGGTTTGGTTGTGTCGATTAATTTTTGTCAATGTATTCTTGTCCTTCAATATCATAGTTATGTAAACCAAGCTTAGATGTTTTACCCCACTAAGTGATCGATTTTATAAATAAAAGTACATGTATAGGTTTATTCACAGCAAATTATAGACATTATACAAAGAATTATATATTTTACCCACTTAATTATATATTATTTTATACACTCGAAGGTTAAATACATAGAATATAAGACTTTTTAAAAATTTAATCGATTTCTAGGTTTTAGACGTCGAATTCTATATTTAAAAATTAAAGAGGTGAGGTCATTTTTATACATTTCACGCTCCGTACTCACCGAGTGCATGAAAGCAAACATTAAAATGGCATGCGACCTTTAATCATTTCAGCAATTTCAAAGAAAAAAGGGAAATGTAAAGGGCTGCGAATCATTTCAATTATATGTATATCTTTTATTCAGTGGCGCTAATTGCTGGTTCATTATGTTATATTTTTAAAAACAATTTTTTTAGGAGAAAAAAAGGGGGGGGGGTTGTGGTCGTTATGTAATGAGTGATTTACTGACATGGAAACTTTCATTCATTTCATGGTTTAGACGATGTTAAGTTACAGGAACGGTAGATATGGGGATGGGGGGGGGGTAAAAAAGGTAGTTTCAAAGAGAAATAGCAAATGTGAAGGAATGTTCATTTCAACAATCATACAAATTTATTTGCGACTGCCATGGTTTTTGTTAGGTAAACACAGAAGGGATGACGATAGAGCGAATAGAATGGGAGGAAAGAAATTCGATCAGAAGAAAGACATTTAAATACATATACGAAAACATAATTTTGTAAAAATACAAATTGGGTGATGTGACGGTAGGCTGCATGGGTCTCCCCACTCCGCAGTTTTCAAACATAAATACAGTTAAATTTTTGTTTTACTGATGGCCCTGATCATGAGTAACTACCAAAAACAAACAATTATTGAATTAATGTAGAGTCTTTCTTCTTATTATTTATAATCGAAGAATGCGATCATATCAAGGAAAGTGATTCGACCAAGAACGGGATCCCAATATGCAATGGGATCGTACTGGGTAGGGTACAAAAGGGGATCCATAATGTAGGCTCTTGAAACGCCGGGTACATTAGCTTGTTTAAAAATAAACTTAACAGCCTCGGCCCTACACAGCTTTAAACTAGTGAGTTTCCCGTGTAACAGTTTAATTTTAGTAGAAACATTTATATCTCCACAATTATAAAGGACAGTTACTAAACCCAAATTAATACCCAAAGCTAATACCTATATCTACGATGATAAATATTTTTTTTTCCTTTTAGTGTTAGCTCAATCTTGCTAACAGTAACAGAATTACAGCTGCAATGGTAGCCTACTTGAACCACATATACAGAACACAAACAGTTGAACAGTGGATCAGTTTGTATTGTGTGAGTCTTTAAGAAAGTATATAGATTTTCTTTGAATTCTGAAAATTCACGAAATTCAATCGTTTAGGACAGGGGTCTCCAAACTTTTCTGCCGGAGGGCCGCATTAGCTGCATGTCAAAAATCAGTTTGCGGGCCGACTAAACACAGCTTTGTGGTAAACTACAGGTAAAAATGGTATCTTTTTTTGGAGGTTAAAATGTCTCCAGCTGCCGGATGAGAGGGCCTCGCGGGCCGCATCTGGCCCGCGGGCTGTAGTTTGGAGACCCCTGGTTTAGGAAATACGACACAGGGAGAAAGGCTTGATGCATGCATCAATTTATTTGGACAGATATGCGTGGAGGACATTGAGATAAAGAGACGGGTCGATAGCAGGATGAACATGGGGGAAGATGTTACATATATAGCATAGTCTGGGCATGGGAAGATGTTACAGATATAACATAGTCTGGGCATGTGAAGATGTTACAGATATAGCATAGTCTGGGCGTGGGAAGATGTTACAGATATAGCATAGTCTGGGCGTGGGAAGATGTTACAGATATAGCATAGTCTGGGCGTGGGAAGATGTTACAGATATAGCATAGTCTGGGCGTGGGAAGATGTTACAGATATTTTTTATACAGCCAGATGCAAACCGGTGATTTCAAACAATGTCAAGCTATTTTAATTTTAAATCCCTTATATTAACTTCGAAATCTTGTCTCTCTCTCTCTCTGTCTGTCGTCATCTCTTCGTCGGGCGGGAAAACAAAAAGTAAAAAATGAACCTAACAATGCATCGTATCAAAAATTCAGATTGATCGAACGTTTAGTTATTAAATTAATGCATTTTTAGTTTATCTATATAAACTATATGTAGCGGTCGCTAATGTTTACATTTTACGGGTCACTTGACTTCACGCCAGCCATCGGTGAACACATCTAGTGTTTTAACCAGGTGGTTTACAACAGGAGTTGAGTTAACGCGTTGACGCCACCCGTCCATGTCTACACCCCCTTCCCCTTCCCCAAGTTTTAAAGCCAGGTGAGATAATTTCAGTTTCAGTCTGTAAATGTTTGTCGCATTTGAACATAATCAATACTTTTAGTTATGTCTCATATATAAGGGATTTATAGTCAAAAACTTTGTTTTTACGGGTTGTTTTATTAAATCCCTTATATTAACTTCGAAATCTTGTCTCTCTCTCTCTCTCTGTCTGTCTTCATCTCTTCGTACGTCGGGCGGAAAAACAAAAGTAAAAAATGACACACTTTCCGTGATGCCAATGAGCTGAAATTTGGCACATAGACTCTTGTCACCTAACAATGCATCGTATCAAAATTTCAGATCGATCGAACGTACCGTAGTTAAATTAATCCATTTTTAGTTTATCTTTATATAAAATATGTAATTCAAATTCACGGTTTGTTATTGTTTTTCTCCCACGTGCCAGTTCAGCGTTGACGACACCCATCGATGTACCGGCGTGTTTTTGTTTACATTTTACGTGTCACGCTGAGCTCGGTCCAGCGATAGATGACCAGACCTTTCCCCTCTCCCAACCCCCCTGGTTACTACAAAGGGGAGTTAAGGCAGATTCAGTCTGTAAATGTTTGTCGCGTTTGAACATGATCAATCTTTTATTTATGTCTCATATATAAGGGATTTATAGTCAAAAACTTTGTTTTTACGGGGTTGTTTTATTAAATCCCTTATAATTTCACCGCCGTCTCTCTCTGTCTGTCGTTCGTCGTCGGGCGGGCGGAAAAACAAAAGGAAAAAATCACCCACTTCCCGTGATGCCATCGAGCTGAAATTTGTCACATAGACTCCTGTCACCTAACAATGCATTGTATTAAAATTTCAGATCAATCGAACGTACCGTAGTTAAATTAATGCATTTTTAGTTTATCTCTATACAACATATGTAATTCAATTTCACAGTTTGTTATTTTTGTTTACGTGACAGTTCAGTTCGCACGTTGACGCCACTCGGCCATACACCGGCGTGCTTTTGTTTACATTTTACGTGTCACGCTGAGCTCGGTCCAGCGATCGGTGACCAGACCTTTCCCATCTCTGCCCCTCCCCCCCCGGGTTATAAAACAAAGGGGAGTTAAGACAGATTCAGTCTGTAAACGTTTGTCGCGTTTGAACATAATCAATACTGTTAGTTATGTCTCATATATATAGGGTTTATAGTCAAAAACTTTGTTTTTAAGGGTTTGTTTATTCATTTATGCTATATCCCAAGCAAGTTGTTGCTAAAGGGACGGTAGTAAGTTGGTAAAATTAAAATAACAATTTGGCGTCAATATCAAAAAAATATATATATTTAAAACTTTAAGATAATAATTCTTCCATAGCACGTTTAAATATATTCATCATTCTGGACAGGTGCGAAACAAAAACATTACAGTTATCAAAATATTGTTTAAACTTCATTGGATATTTTAACTAGAGCAGGTTATATCGCTAAATTAAAAACATTCAAAAGTAACTTACACAATTAAGATTGTACTTCCAAATCAACGTTTCTAACCATTAACTCCATTTTTAACATGAAATATTTCAACGATTCTTCGACCCGATGAACTAAAAATATTGACCATCGAGCCTCTAACTCCTCTCCACAATGTCGAACAAATCCAAATCTCGCATAAAAATTCCACACAAATTCATCGAAGAATTTTTGAAACGGTTTTACAAACTACAATCATAATCACACCTGTGAATTTAGTTCGTGAGAAAAATTAGGTTGTTAAAAACACCACGAGTACACGCAGGCACGTAATAGTGGGTGGTGTTTCCGAGTGTGACGTCACGGGACAGTTTGTACTCCCCGAGTCCTCATGTCCGTCATGAATAATTAACGAGACGTCTGACATATTACAGCCATCCCACAACTGACAGCGCCTCACCTCTCCCCGCCAACTGGTCATCGCGCTCCCCCACTCCACACCCACCCGTCACTCCTGCCATCAGCCGGGGCCGTGCACGTGACGCCATCAAAGTTCCAGCCGAGCGGAGAGCTCAGCCGAGTGTGGGTAAGAAGGTGTGGCCGGGGGAACATTAGTCGACCTCAAAAGATTACTTTAACTTTGACGTATTCGTTCAGGCGAGATTCGACCTTTAGATCGTCATTATTCTGTTGGCTGTTTTATAATTCAAATTAAATTATAGATTCTTAAACCAAGAGTTCATATGGGTGCAAATTTAAAATTCGCGAGAATTTAATTGAACAGTTTATATCAGTTACGACCTAACATGGAATGAAATTATCGACTGTAAAATGCTTGGATGAAAATCCGCCACCATCCTCCCCACCCGATTATCGGAAAAAATATATCTTCTCTCTCTCTCTCTCTTTATCTCTCTCTTTCTTTCTTTCTCTCTCTCTCTCTCCCCTCTCTCCCTCCCTCCCTTAACTTACTAAAAATGTATCAGAATTATGTTAATTTCTCCCAACGCCTACGGGGGGAGGGAGGGTGTCACTCGATCCATCAGATGTGATTATGTTTGAGTTCAAAAACAATTGTGTTCGTGCCTGCTAGGGATTGCGCATTCCTGGGCTGAGCTCCGTTAATATCTTAATAGGATCAGAGAGGCCATTGTTGTTTTAGCATCGCGCATTACGTGCAATCACTGGACATGCGCAGTGAGTTTGGAAAGGGAAAGCGAGATATGTTTTTAAACCATTAATAATGTCTATAAGGGAATTCGCTGGGTTTTTAAAAATATTATTTGACAATCTTTGTTAAAAGATACTATTTCTTAATCATATAATTACAAGAGCCATGCACGAGATGCGGGTGAGAAATGAAACATGCTGACAAAGGGTTTTACATGGATGTTTTCTTTGTTCAGTTTTTTTTTAACTTCTTTTTTGTCAAAAAGTAAAAAAGACGACTCTAAACAAATAAGATAATGAGTCAAAGAATTTTTTATTATATATATATAATAATATGGATTACTGCAATTCTCTTCTGTCAGGTGCGCCAAAACAATGCATTGAAAAACTACAGAAAGTTCAAAATTCAGCTGCCAGGCCAGACTGGTGGAAAAAAATATGACCATGTTACTCCACTTCTTCGCTCACTACATTGGCTGCCTATACAAGTCCGTATTGATTACAAACTGGCCGTTCTCTGTCACAACTTCTTTTCGGACTCATGCCCATCGTATCTTACTGAACTTTTGTCGGTCTACTCACCCACTCGCCAGCTACGATCTTCTGCAGACACACGTGTTCTCTCTGTTCCTACGACACGCACCAAAACATTTGGTGAAAGGTCGTTCTCTCTTTGTGCAGCCAAACAATGAAATTCTCTACCATTACACATACGTCGTATTCAAACAACCAAGTCCTTCAAGACTGCACTTAAGACACATCTTTTCAAAATTTATTTTCAAAATTAATGAAACAACATTTCTTGTAAATGATTAACTTAGCTTATGTATAATGTACTGTAATTTTTGTGTCTGTTATGATATGAAAGTTAATTTAATACTTATAGGTATGTTATTTCTTTCATGTAAAGCGCTGTGAGCCCAGTTCCTTACTGGGATACAGCGCTATATAAATAATCATTTTATTATTATTATTATTAATAGTTATTTCGAAGTTATTTGAAAGATATTTTGGTATTGTTCAAAATAAAATGAGCAAAGTAAATGTTTTAAATGTAGTCGCAATGTATTCATGATTGAATATTGGTGAAATGTCTTTGGGAATAGTTACCCAAAACTGAAAAGTCATTTACAAAGCTGACATGTGTCATTTACAAAGCTGACTTATGTCATTCACAAAGCTGACATATGTCATTCACAAAGCTGGCATATGTCATTTACAAAGCTGACATATGTCATTCACAAAGCTGACATGTGTCATTTACAAAGCTGACTTATGTCATTCACAAAGCTGACATATGTCATTCACAAATCTGGCATATGTCATTTACAAAGCTGGCATGTGTCATTTACAAAGCTGACATGTGTCATTTACAAAGCTGACATGTGTCATTTACAAAGCTGACTTATGTCATTTACAAAGCTGACATATGTCATTTACAAAGCTGGCATATGTCATTTACAAAGCTGACATGTGTCATTTACAAAGCTGACATATGTTATTTAGAAAACTGACAATGTCATTCAAAGAACTGACAAAATTCCACTTTAAAAACTGACAAATGTCATAAGACAAAAAAAAATGAACTTTCTTCAGACACCGGAAGTTGTCCAAAGCCAGTCACTAGTGACATGGGGGAAATAACAAGGTCAGAGATAAGCCAAAGCAAGATCAATCTTGAGCACAGGTGTCGATCGAACCAATTTGAACAACAAGGAACGTCTTTAAATGATTTTTATTAAAGTTCCGAACGATGGCAACGTTAAAAACAAACAACCGCCCAGGGCGCAGGTATCCAGTGTATTCTCGTTAGATCTTTATCAAATAACGTCTTCATTGATATATGACAGTGGGGGGGGGGACAAAAGGGAGGTACGGGGGGGAGAGAGTCGGCCGGGTTGAAATTCAACCGTGGAATATTTAAATAGTTATCCGCAAGGGAGTTAATGTCGCCCATAATTGCTGGAACTGCCGTCCTGTTGTCCCACTTTCGGAAGAGTTTCGATCAAGGAACGCGAAGAACAAGACGGCGGCTGAGTTCCGCTGAGAAGGCGGTGTTGAATTAATGGGTGGGGGAGGAGGGGGGCAACTGGTCTGGTCAACCAACTCTGTACAAAATTAGATTAAGGCGTACAAGAGAGATCGCAGTGGTCAAAGTGAGTTTTTTTTAAAACGGAGATCGCGGTGGTGGGGGTGTTATGAGATAACCACCTGAATCACTCCCCACGCACCCCCACTCCCCACCCACCCCCACCCCCACCCCACGCACACACCCACACCCCCACACTCACCCCCCACTCGCCCACACACACACACACCACCCCACACACACGCCCCCCCCCCACCACTCCACGTGTGATGGTGTAATGTATAAGAACCGAACAAAGCTTAGCCATAATTCTTTTACGTCAAGTAGATCTGACGGTTCAGGTAATGACTTACACATGGCGTTTTTGGGCGAGTATTAGAGCAATAAACTAAGGGAGAAATAATCAAAAATAAGAAATATATTACATTGGTGAAGCTTACGGGATCGAGATCGGGTAAATTACACATATTATAACGAAGTAAAATTAGTAAGGACAGAGTCCAAGTTTTAGGGCCAGAGAAAATGAAAAAATCAGACAGTTGTCAGAAGCGAAAGTGATATCAAACGTACGAAATGAGGCTAAGAAAGGAATCGGTCGCGTGCTATTTCTTCAGTTGGAGTCGATCGATATCAGTGAAGTTTCAACTGTTAAAACTCGTCAAATTGTTCACGACGTAAGAGAAACAAAAGAAAATAAATCAGGTTTAAAAAGTGTGGAAGACCTTTTTAGTTCAATTGAAAGCTTTTTTTTTAAATGATGTCATTTGTTGGAGTTTTTGGTGAACAGGGTGGAGTCGTGTTGAATTTCGAATATGTTTTTTTTTATTTTTTATTTCGACACTGTTTCGCGGGAAGAAGGATCAACATGGCCCATTAACATCTCTGTGATTACAGGGCTAAATCGGGCCTGCTCAGTTCCACGCTGCTGTCATACATTGAACTACTCACGCTTGTCTGCTCCTACCCGCCTCAATCAACACAATAGAGCATTGCATTTAAATCGTGCAGTTCTCTCTGCAACTTCTTGTAGTGCGGTATGAGGAGATTATTGAGAAATCTCTCTCCATGCGATCAAGATTCTATAGGATTGAACTAGGAGATAGGACCTTGGGTACCGGGGTAATAGAGGAATACATTGTGCTACTTTCTACCTGCCATTGTGACGTTTCACCATCTAAAAATGTTTCTGAGCTGGGTTTTAGTTATTGCACAATATGTTACTAATCGGACTTAGAGATATTGTTGTACACACACAGAAAACAAAAACGGTAGAGAACCATTTCACGCACTGAATTCAGTTTGCGGCTGTAACTTACAAACATTTCTTTATTCACGTTTTCAAATCTGCTTTCAAAAATGCGTAAGCCATAAATGCGCAAAACAAAAAAAACCTCACACAAACGTTGTAGACCCCGTTGTATTTGTACACTGCAAGTCAGCGCACACCGACAAATTCGTAAAACACGTAAAGGAACAATGCAAGCATCGATGACTGTGAGCATTGACACTACCAATGAACTGTTTTCAAATTGCCATGTTCCCTTGCAATGTTTTGGTTCAAATTATTTCCACCTTGAAAGGAAAGTTAGCAAGCGTGAGGCTGCAAATAAGAGGCAGCTTGGTAGGAAGTGCGCGAACTTCCGAACTGCGATATGTTCATGGCTCACCGAAGATTCTTTACGACTATAATCAAATTTTCTAACACTAAAATTAACAGGTATAATTTTTTTTTAAAGCATCAGTGAGGACAAATGTTTTTTTCAAAGTAGCGTTATTTTAATGTAATCCAGATAATTATGTCTTTATGCGATTCTCTCGACCATTATAACATAATATATCTACCAGAAGCAGTGGCGTCACTAGGGTGTGCGGCGGGGGCGGGCCGCACCGGGTGACACCATCAAAGGGGGTGACACAAAAAATCTAAAATTTTACTGTGTACAATTTATGTCTAAAAAAGAGACCACAAATATTTTTCACCCAGAAAAAAATTACAAAACACATTGAAATACATTATGCGTGAAAACTGACAAATACAAAAACTATCAGTTAACATGCAATAACAAAATAGTCCCAACAAACTACAATTAAACAAGTTAGGGGGAATAAAATAAAAGAAACAGCCGCACCGGAGACAGAATTTTAAGAAGGCTGGCCATGAAAGAGGCGGTGTCTTTTGTTTTACATGAAATAAATCCAACTGGGCTTTGACATACCGTCAATTGGTGTAAGGCCGGTGGACGAACCCCACCTCACTACTCTCCCCACCACAGTGGAGGGATACTATTTTTTTTCAATAAAAAAAATCAAAAGATTGGTTTTCTTTGTTTGGTTTTTATTAGACTTTTTAAAAGAGTAAGATTATGTATTAAAAGTCTTTGAGTTAACAGTTTTGTTTTATTTAGATTTATTAAAGGCGTGCAAACATGTATATTTTCAAAATGAATGAAACAACATTTCTTGTAAATGATTAACGTAGCTTATGTATAATGTACTGCAATTTTTGTGTTTGTTATGATATGAAAGTTAATTTAATATTTATAGGTATGTTATTTCTTTCATGTAAAGCGCTGTGAGCCCAGTTCCTTACTGAGATAGAGCGCTATATAAATAATCAATTTATTTATTTATTTATTATATCTATGTTAATATAATATACTCTAAGAAACTTAATTTTCTTGAGTATATGTACTTTTTTTTGTAATATCGTTTAACACTAAATTCATAATTGCACATCATTGCATCAGTGAAGGTAAGCAAGTAAATCCTTTATTTAATTTTGTTAAGAGGGAAAGATAATGAGAATTTACTCGAATTATTTTTTCAGTCCAAATGCCACGTTATACTTTTCCCGTGTTTAAATAATTCTTTAAGTAGTCTATCTTGCAACATTAGCATCTTTTAGAAAAATCGCATCCAATCTTCATCTGCGCTCTTAAATTGTGTGCTATTTTACGGGTCACCGTCACGAAATTAATTAGTAAGTTACACCAGAGACGTCAATAAGGGGCTGCGGGGTTGCGGACCGCACCGGGTGACACCATCACAAAGGGTTCCGCCAACATTTTAAATTCTGTATGTCCCCATTATTTGGCACTGGCAGACTCGGAGGAGGTCTATGGGGTAAGTCGTGAGGGGGTGACACCATGAGCTACCGCCCCGGGTGACACCAAACCTAGTGACGCCTCTGACGAGAAGGAATGTATTTTGGCCCATTAAAGAGAACTTTTGTAGTTTGTGTATGATAAATTTTATCGAAACAAATCGCTTGTATGGTAAATTTTGAATACGTCGTTGATTTTTTGGGTTTTAGACATTAAATAATATGAATTCTATTTATTTTTTACAATAATTTAATTTTTTTTTCTGTCATAACTTTTAATGATGGGGACAGATTTCTATTTTTTAAACTTCAATGCTAGCGTCTTAGTCATCTATAGTCTGATATTCTATCAAAAGCGTAGAATAGGCGAAGGACGCAATAATCTTATATATAAAAGAAGTATCTGTAATAAATACAAGTTGTTTTTTTAACGTTATTAAAGCATCGATACATTTCCAAGAAAATTATTAAGTAGGTATCGATACGTCGCACCGATAGACACGCTAAATAACGCTGATGTCTGACTTAAAGATGTCCTATAATAGTAAACGTAATAAACATTTCAGTACACATTAAGATCTATTATAAATATTACAGTTTTTTCCCGGGTGATGATGTCATCAATAGTCAAGGATTTTTATGTATACAGTATACTAGCCCACCAAACAATGCCAACGAAGGAAGGACAATTTGTGAACATCCTAACTCTAACAACCAAGATTACAAAATACGATATTCTCATGTCCCGGCCTTTTTACACCTAAAACAATTTATTACATTATTTCAGTTAACTATATTCAGAACGTTTTGCGCACCACGTGCACTTTAAGCAATTTTTTAAAACCAATTTGTCGAAGACGGTATGGAGAATTTAATTTAGAGCGATTTTCCACCAAAAATTATCTTTTTTTTTCATAATATGTCAATACAAAAATACCCACTCGCACTGAAGTAAATATTTAATTACTTGACACTTGATCACATGAAAACATTGCCAGGCGATTGTCAAGGGGCTCAACAAATGATTACATAAAAAGGTGTCATTCTTCTGCAGATAGTTTCTGAAACCTTACGAAATACAAGTAATCTTCAATAAACTAGTCCCCGCTACCAATAAATTGAGAGTTGAATGATTATTGTACAAATCATACGTTAACTTGCATTAAACAAGCTTTTTTTTTAAATCGAGACGATGGCAAAAAAAAATTTTCATGGGGGATGAATTTATTCTTTTCTTAGACCCAACAAATTAAATTTAAGACAAACTAGAAATTTCCCAGCAATAATAATAATTCACTCACACACAATAAAAGCATAATAAATAAAAAACATAATATTTTTTTTTAAACTGAAAGTGAGTTTTGAAAAGAAACAAAACCCTAATTTATCAAAAATTAAAAATGATACAAGTATGTGGGCCTTATGAAATTGTGAATGTGCGTATGTAAAAGGTTTCAATTGGGAGTTCAAATGCCCTCTAAACCAGGGGTTCCTAACCAGTGGTGCATGCACCCCCAAGGGGTGCATGAGCAGGTTCCAGGGGGTGCATGAACCATTAAGAGAAAAAAAGAAAAAAGGAAGAAAAAAAAAGAAGACGGAAAAAAAAGAAAGTAAAACTGATAATCTGAAAATGTAAATCATAAGCAAGGCATGCCGCGTTAAAGGGCACCCATATACAACATTTTTTATACTAGTTAGCGCATCGTTCTGCGCATGTCGAAAATTGACGGAAAAACTGTTTCGCAAAATGAACGGTTCGCTCTATGTGTTCCTCGGAATTTCGTGTTTTACGTCAGTTTTCTAAAAATAATTTAATTTTGTCATCAAATACGTCAGATATATGTCTTCCGGTGACCCTCTAACTGTTTTGAGCGGATGTAAACGTTGGGATTTTTTTTCCTTCACTTTTTTTGCTCGGTGCGCTGCAAAAGTCTTAAAAACGTTAATTGTAAGCCATTATTCGTCATTGAAACCTAAAATCTTGAGTTGAGCATCCAGTTCCGCTCATTAAAAAATCAACTTCGTCAGTTAAAAATTTGCCTTAGACTGGTACGACTTTCCGATCGTCATCACCCCCTCAAAATCGTTAAAAAATATTTTTTTAAAAAGAGAGAGAGATGGAACACAAAAGCCTCAGTGCTTCCTCTGTATAAAAATCCTGTGCAATGACAACATGAGGCCTGTTAGACTCCGAGAGCATTTGGAGAAAGTCCATCCATCCAATTCAAAGGACAGTGTTGAGGTCTTCAAGCAGAAGAGAGCTTGCTTCTTGACCTCAGGTACCTTGCCCAAGCTTGGATTTTCTTTGTCACAGAAACCTGCACTGGAGGCATCATTCAAGGTTGCATATCTTATTGCAAAGAACCAGAAGCCCCACAACATTGGAGAACTTTGGTGAAGTCTTGTGCTCTGGAGAGGGTGGAACTGATGTGTGGTCACCAGCAGAGGAAGCAGGTTGAGAAAGTTCCTTTGTCCAATAACACTATTTATTCCAGGATTAGTGACATGGCTGCAGACATTCTGGATCAAGTCTTGTGCGAGATGAGAAGCAGTCCTTTTCCATTTAGCATGCAGCTGGATGAATCCAAAGATGTAGCACAATTCAGTAAGATTCTTGTATTTCTGAGATATGTTCTCAGTGGATTGCTGAAGGAGGAATTTCTCTTTTGTAAGCCACTCCTAGCTACTACCAAAGCTGCTGATGTGATGCAGCTAGTCAGGTTATTCTTCACTGAAAACCAGTTTGACTTGAATTCAAGAATTTCTTCAATTTGCACAGATGGTGCTCCCTCCATAATCGGTAATAAGTCAGGATTTTCAGCACTGGTAAAGAAAGAAGTTCCAGATATTTTCACTACACACTGTATCCTTCATCTTCAGGCCCTAGCATGCAAAACTCTACCTCCAACCTTGAAGTCAGTTCTTTCTACTGCAGTCCAATTTGTAAATTTTATCCGCTCACATGCCTTGAACCACTGCCTCTTCAAGTTGTTCTGTCAGGAGGTGGTCTCTGAGCATGAAGTTCTGCTCTACCACACTGAGGTGGCTGGTTGTCCATGGGGACGGATACTTTCTCGGTTAGTAGAACTGAGAGAGGAGCTTGCCTTTTCTTGCGAGAAAAAGAGAGTGACCTTGCTGACAAGTTTGACTGTCCAAATTTCATTCATTACTTGGCATACCTGGCTGACATCTTCACCATCTTGAATGAGTTGAACACATCTCTCCAAGGACCTGCTGTGACTGTAATGGATGCTACTTAGAGATTGCAAACCTTCCTTAACAAAGTGCCACTATTCCAACGACGACTAGAAAAGTCCAACTTGGCCAACTTTCCACTCTTGGATGAAGTTGTAATATATGGTGCAGAAGGACGCACTGAAGGATCACTGCCGGACAACATCAAAGGGGAAATTTCAGAGCACCTTTCAACATTGCAAAAGTCCTTTGATGGGTATTTCTATCAAGAAATTGCTAGGAAAGACCTTTAGATTCGCAATCCTTTTCTCTGTGACTTGGGCAATATTGATGACAGTGACTTTGCTAACGATGACCTGATTGATTTGAGAACCAGAGAAGTACTGAGGAGTGCCTTTAGTTGCAATACGTTGATTGAATTTTGGTGCCCCAGCTAGATGCCTACCCGCAACTAGCCAAGAGGGCAGTACTGACTCTCCTTCCATTTGCCACAACCCATCTATGTGAAGCAGGATTCTCCACACCTTTGACGATTAAAACCAAGGAAAGGAATAAGTTGAATTCCGAGGATGACATGAGAGTTGCTTTGTCCAAAACAGTCCCCAGATTTAAATCGCTAGTTGATCATAAGAAGCAGCAGATCTCTCACTAAATTCCCTATTGCCTATTGTCAAAACTGTTGTGTTCCTAAAATAAACATAGTTTATTATGCATTTTCTGCACGTTTCACGAGGGGGTGCATGAACTTTTTTGGTCGTCTGAAGGGATGCATGGACCCCAAAAGGTTAGGAACCACTGCTCTAAACAAAATCCAAAATGTTAACACTATTAATTGGTATTCTCACAACATGAACCAAATTGTTTTTTCTTTTTTTTCGAATAAGAAAAACTGCTTCCAAAAACAAAACTTGTTTTTTTAAAGTTCTAAACTCCACCTATCAACTCCCATTGAAGAAAATATCCCACGAACAAGGTCATGTGACACCCTCACCAAAATAGATCTCGGCCAGAAGGCGTATTCTTTAATACATATATATATATTATGAGCCAGTAGTGTGAATGTAAATTTGGGGACACCCACCTACGCCAGCTTGTCAGCGTTTGTTTACACTGTAGGTGTCGCTCCTGTGCAGTGTGGAGAAACCACACTTAGAGCAAATAGCATGGCGGTATCTACACATAACTTATGACGCCAGTTTGTGTGTGTGTGTGTGTTTTTTTCTTCTGTGACATACTTATTGAACTTAAAGTTAAATATACCACTAGCGTTCCAGAAAGATTCATTTGATTATTTTTTTTAATTAATGTGTTTCCAATCGTAATTTTTATAAATGTATTTGTTTGTTAGGATAGTGGGCGTCTATTTCTAAATGGTGGTTGGTAGAGGGGGGTGAAATATTTGAGAAACCACTGACACAGATCGTGGGACACGGGTACTTACACGCAGGGCCGGCCTTAGGCCACTGCAACCTATGCGGCCGCAGTGGGTCCCGCACTTTCATAGGCCCCACCTATCGTAAATTTTCACTTATTATCCTTATCCCTACCCAGAGTCTGGGTCATGAATTGGCCCCGCGCAATTCGTTTCGCATACTAAGCCGCATAGGGCCCGGCAATTGTTAAGATCGGCCCTGCTTACACGCCCAGATATGGTACTTACAGTTTACACGCACAGACATAGTACTTACAGTTTACACGCACGGTAATAGTACTTACAGTTTACACGCACGGTCATAGTACTTACAGTTTACACGCACAGGCATAGTACTTACAGTTTACACGCACGTTCATAGTACTTACAGTTTACACGCACGTTCATAGTACTTACAGTTTACACGCACGGTCATAGTACTTACAGTTTACACGCACGTTCATAGTACTTACAGTTTACACGCACGTTCATAGTACTTACAGTTTACACCCACGGTCATAGTACTTACAGTTTACACGCACAGTCATAGTACTTACAGTTTACACCCACGGTCATAGTACTTACAGTTTACACGCACGTTCATAGTACTTACAGTTTACACGCACGTTCATAGTACTTACAGTTTACACGCACGGTCATAGTACTTACAGTTTACACGCACGTTCATAGTACTTACAGTTTACACGCACGTTCATAGTACTGACAGTTTACACCCACGGTCATAGTACTTACAGTTTACACCCACAGTCATAGTACTTACAGTTTACACGCACGGTCATAGTACTTACAGTTTACACGCACGGTCATAGTACTTACAGTTTACACGCACGGTCATAGTGCTTACAGTTTACAAGCACGGTCAGTTGGTCATAGTACTTACAGTTTACACCACAGGCATAGTACTTACAGTTTACACCACAGTCATAGTACTTACAGTTTACACGCATGGTCATAGTACTTACAGTTTACACCACAGTCATAGTACTTACAGTTTAAACCACAGGCATAGTACTTACAGTTTATACCACAGTCATAGTACTTACAGTTTACACGCCCCGACAGATTTATAACGCTTAAAATCCGACACAAAATTATTTTTGTACAGTCTTCGAATAAGCTTAAATTTATTTTTGAGATATTTGAGATGTCACTAATACATGTGTGTACAGATTTGGAGCCAGAAATCTAACCCTACAGAGAACATTTGAGGGTGGAGGGGCTAAAAGCTTTTCTTGTTCGTATTTGTCGGTGTGAACCATTATTAGACCGCATGTACCAGGGAGTATATTCACCGCATGTACCAGGGAGTATATTCACCGTATGTACCAGGGAGTATATTCACCGTATGTACCAGGGAGTATATTCACCGTATGTACCAGGGAGTATATTCACCGTATGTACCAGGGAGTATATTCACCGTATGTACCAGGGAGTATATTCACCGTATGTACCAGGGAGTATATTCACCGTATGTACCAGGGAGTATATTCACCGTATGTACCAGGGAGTATATTCACCGCATGTACCAGGGTACCAGGGAGTATATTCACCGCATGTACCAGGGACCAGGGAGTATATTCACCGTATGTACCAGGGAGTATATTCACCGTATGTACCAGGGAGTATATTCACC
This sequence comes from Ampullaceana balthica, assembly GCA_944989445.1. Taxonomy (NCBI): domain Eukaryota; kingdom Metazoa; phylum Mollusca; class Gastropoda; family Lymnaeidae; genus Ampullaceana; species Ampullaceana balthica. Next base: position 274,090 of record CALYLW010000159.1, read on the forward strand.
GCATGTACCAGGGAGTATATTCACCGCATGTACCAGGGAGTATATTCACCGTATGTACCAGGGAGTATATTCACCGCATGTACCAGGGAGTATATTCACCGCATGTACCAGGGAGTATATTCACCGTATGTACCAGGGAGTATATTCACCGTATGTACCAGGGAGTATATTCACCGCATGTACCAGGGAGTATATTCACCGCATGTACCAGGGAGTATATTCACCGCATGTACCAGGGAGTATATTCACCGCATGTACCAGGGAGTATATTCACCGCATGTACCAGGGAGTATATTCACCGCATGTACCAGGGAGTATATTCACCGTATGTACCAGGGAGTATATTCACCGCATGTACCAGGGAGTATATTCACCGTATGTACCAGGGAGTATATTCACCGTATGTACCAGGGAGTATATTCACCGTATGTACCAGGGAGTATATTCACTGTATGTACCAGGGAGTATATTCACCGCATGTACCAGGGAGTATATTCACCGCATGTACCAGGGAGTATATTCACCGTATGTACCAGGGAGTATATTCACCGTATGTACCAGGGAGTATATTCACTGTATGTACCAGGGAGTATATTCACTGTATGTACCAGGGAGTATATTCACCGTATGTACCAGGGAGTATATTCACTGTATGTACCAGGGAGTATATTCACCGTATGTACCAGGGAGTATATTCACTGTATGTACCAGGGAGTATATTCACCGTATGTACCAGGGAGTATATTCACTGTATGTACCAGGGAGTATATTCACCGCATGTACCAGGGAGTATATTCACCGTATGTACCAGGGAGTATATTCACCGCATGTACCAGGGAGTATATTCACCGTATGTACCAGGGAGTATATTCACCGTATGTACCAGGGAGTATATTCACCGCATGTACCAGGGAGTATATTCACCGTATGTACCAGGGAGTATATTCACCGTATGTACCAGGGAGTATATTCACCGCATGTACCAGGGAGTATATTCACCGTATGTACCAGGGAGTATATTCACCGTATGTACCAGGGAGTATATTCACCGCATGTACCAGGGAGTATATTCACCGTATGTACCAGGGAGTATATTCACCGTATGTACCAGGGAGTATATTCACCGCATGTACCAGGGAGTATATTCACCGTAATGTCCAGGGAGTATATTCACCGTATGTACCAGGGAGTATATTCACCGCATGTACCAGGGAGTATATTCACCGTATGTACCAGGGAGTATATTCACCGCATGTACCAGGGAGTATATTCACCGTATGTACCAGGGAGTATATTCACCGCATGTACCAGGGAGTATATTCACCGTATGTACCAGGGAGTATATTCACCGCATGTACCAGGGAGTATATTCACCGTATGTACCAGGGAGTATATTCACCGTATGTACCAGGGAGTATATTCACCGTATGTACCAGGGAGTATATTCACCGTATGTACCAGGGAGTATATTCACCGCATGTACCAGGGAGTATATTCACCGTATGTACCAGGGAGTATATTCACCGTATGTACCAGGGAGTATATTCACCGTATGTACCAGGGAGTATATTCACCGTATGTACCAGGGAGTATATTCACCGCATGTACCAGGGAGTATATTCACTGTATGTACCAGGGAGTATATTCACCGTATGTACCAGGGAGTATATTCACTGCATGTACCAGGGAGTATATTCACTGCATGTACCAGGGAGTATATTCACCGCATGTACCAGGGAGTATATTCACCGTATGTACCAGGGAGTATATTCACCGCATGTACCAGGGAGTATATTCACCGCATGTACCAGGGAGTATATTCACCGCATGTACCAGGGAGTATATTCACTGCATGTACCAGGGAGTATATTCACCGCATGTACCAGGGAGTATATTCACCGTATGTACCAGGGAGTATATTCACCGCATGTACCAGGGAGTATATTCACCGCATGTACCAGGGAGTATATTCACTGTATGTACCAGGGAGTATATTCACCGCATGTACCAGGGAGTATATTCACCGCATGTACCAGGGAGTATATTCACTGCATGTACCAGGGAGTATATTCACTGCATGTACCAGGGAGTATATTCACCGCATGTACCAGGGAGTATATTCACCGTATGTACCAGGGAGTATATTCACCGTATGTACCAGGGAGTATATTCACCGTATGAACCAGGGAGTATATTCACCGCATGTACCAGGGAGTATATTCACCGTATGTACCAGGGAGTATATTCACCGTATGTACCAGGGAGTATATTCACCGCATGTACCAGGGAGTATATTCACCGCATGTACCAGGGAGTATATTCACCGCATGTACCAGGGAGTATATTCACTGCATGTACCAGGGAGTATATTCACCGCATGTACCAGGGAGTATATTCACCGTATGAACCAGGGAGTATATTCACCGTATGTACCAGGGAGTATATTCACCGTATGTACCAGGGAGTATATTCACCGTATGTACCAGGGAGTATATTCACCGTATGTACCAGGGAGTATATTCACCGCATGTACCAGGGAGTATATTCACCGCATGTACCAGGGAGTATATTCACCGCATGTACCAGGGAGTATATTCACCGTATGTACCAGGGAGTATATTCACCGTATGTACCAGGGAGTATATTCACCGTATGTACCAGGGAGTATATTCACCGTATGTACCAGGGAGTATATTCACCGTATGTACCAGGGAGTATATTCACCGCATGTACCAGGGAGTATATTCACTGTATGTACCAGGGAGTATATTCACCGCATGTACCAGGGAGTATATTCACCGTATGTACCAGGGAGTATATTCACCGTATGTACCAGGGAGTATATTCACCGTATGTACCAGGGAGTATATTCACCGTATGTACCAGGGAGTATATTCACCGTATGTACCAGGGAGTATATTCACCGTATGTACCAGGGAGTATATTCACCGTATGTACCAGGGAGTATATTCACCGTATGTACCAGGGAGTATATTCACCGTATGTACCAGGGAGTATATTCACCGTATGTACCAGGGAGTATATTCACTGTATGTACCAGGGAGTATATTCACCGTATGTACCAGGGAGTATATTCACCGTATGTACCAGGGAGTATATTCACCGTATGTACCAGGGAGTATATTCACCGTATGTACCAGGGAGTATATTCACCGCATGTACCAGGGAGTATATTCACCGTATGTACCAGGGAGTATATTCACCGTATGTACCAGGGAGTATATTCACCGTATGTACCAGGGAGTATATTCACCGCATGTACCAGGGAGTATATTCACCGTATGTACCAGGGAGTATATTCACCGTATGTACCAGGGAGTATATTCACTGTATGAACCAGGGAGTATATTCACCGTATGTACCAGGGAGTATATTCACTGTATGAACCAGGGAGTATATTCACCGCATGTACCAGGGAGTATATTCACCGTATGAACCAGGGAGTATATTCGCCGTATGTACCAGGGAGTATATTCACCGCATGTACCAGGGAGTATATTCACCGTATGTACCAGGGAGTATATTCACCGTATGTACCAGGGAGTATATTCACTGTATGTACCAGGGAGTATATTCACTGTATGTACCAGGGAGTATATTCACTGTATGTACCAGGGAGTATATTCACCGCATGTACCAGGGAGTATATTCACTGTATGTACCAGGGAGTATATTCACTGTATGTACCAGGGTAGTATATTCACCGCATGTACCAGGGAGTATATTCACCGTATGTACCAGGGAGTATATTCACTGTATGTACCAGGGAGTATATTCACCGCATGTACCAGGGAGTATATTCACCGTATGTACCAGGGAGTATATTCACTGTATGTACCAGGGAGTATATTCACTGTATGTACCAGGGAGTATATTCACTGTATGTACCAGGGAGTATATTCACTGTATGTACCAGGGAGTATATTCACCGTATGTACCAGGGAGTATATTCACTGTATGTACCAGGGAGTATATTCACTGTATGTACCAGGGAGTATATTCACCGTATGTACCAGGGAGTATATTCACCGTATGTACCAGGGAGTATATTCACCGCATGTACCAGGGAGTATATTCACCGTATGTACCAGGGAGTATATTCACCGCATGTACCAGGGATTATATTCACCGTATGTACCAGGGAGTATATTCACCGTATGTACCAGGGAGTATATTCACCGCATGTACCAGGGAGTATATTCACCGCATGTACCAGGGAGTATATTCACCGCATGTACCAGGGAGTATATTCACCGCATGTACCAGGGAGTATATTCACCGCATGTACCAGGGAGTATATTCACCGCATGTACCAGGGAGTATATTCACCGCATGTACCAGGGAGTATATTCACCGCATGTACCAGGGAGTATATTCACCGTATGTACCAGGGAGTATATTCACTGTATGTACCAGGGAGTATATTCACCGTATGTACCAGGGAGTATATTCACCGCATGTACCAGGGAGTATATTCACCGCATGTACCAGGGAGTATATTCACTGTATGAACCAGGGAGTATATTCACCGCATGTACCAGGGAGTATATTCACCGCATGTACCAGGGAGTATATTCACCGCATGTACCAGGGAGTATATTCACCGTATGTACCAGGGAGTATATTCACCGCATGTACCAGGGAGTATATTCACCGCATGTACCAGGGAGTATATTCACCGTATGTACCAGGGAGTATATTCACTGTATGTACCAGGGAGTATATTCACCGCATGTACCAGGGAGTATATTCACCGTATTTACCAGGGAGTATATTCACCGCATGTACCAGGGAGTATATTCACCGTATGTACCAGGGAGTATATTCACCGTATGTACCAGGGAGTATATTCACCGCATGTACCAGGGAGTATATTCACCGTATGTACCAGGGAGTATATTCACCGCATGTACCAGGGAGTATATTCACCGTATGTACCAGGGAGTATATTCACCGTATGTACCAGGGAGTATATTCACTGTATGTACCAGGGAGTATATTCACTGTATGTACCAGGGAGTATATTCACTGTATGTACCAGGGAGTATATTCACCGTATGTACCAGGGAGTATATTCACCGTATGTACCAGGGAGTATATTCACCGCATGTACCAGGGAGTATATTCACCGCATGTACCAGGGAGTATATTCACCGTATGTACCAGGGAGTATATTCACCGTATGTACCAGGGAGTATATTCACCGCATGTACCAGGGAGTATATTCACCGTATGTACCAGGGAGTATATTCACCGCATGTACCAGGGAGTATATTCACCGCATGTACCAGGGAGTATATTCACCGTATGTACCAGGGAGTATATTCACCGCATGTACCAGGGAGTATATTCACCGCATGTACCAGGGAGTATATTCACCGCATGTACCAGGGAGTATATTCACCGCATGTACCAGGGAGTATATTCACCGTATGTACCAGGGAGTATATTCACCGTATGTACCAGGGAGTATATTCACCGTATGTACCAGGGAGTATATTCACCGCATGTACCAGGGAGTATATTCACCGCATGTACCAGGGAGTATATTCACCGCATGTACCAGGGATTATATTCACTGTATGAACCAGGGAGTATATTCACTGTATGAACCAGGGAGTATATTCACCGTATGTACCAGGGAGTATATTCACCGTATGTACCAGGGAGTATATTCACCGTATGTACCAGGGAGTATATTCACCGTATGTACCAGGGAGTATATTCACTGTATGTACCAGGGAGTATATTCACTGTATGTACCAGGGAGTATATTCACTGTATGTACCAGGGAGTATATTCACCGTATGTACCAGGGAGTATATTCACCGTATGTACCAGGGAGTATATTCACCGTATGTACCAGGGAGTATATTCACCGTATGTACCAGGGAGTATATTCACCGTATGTACCAGGGAGTATATTCACTGTATGTACCAGGGAGTATATTCACCGTATGTACCAGGGAGTATATTCACCGCATGTACCAGGGAGTATATTCACCGCATGTACCAGGGAGTATATTCACCGCATGTACCAGGGAGTATATTCACCGCATGTACCAGGGAGTATATTCACCGCATGTACCAGGGAGTATATTCACCGTATGTACCAGGGAGTATATTCACCGTATGTACCAGGGAGTATATTCACCGTATGTACCAGGGAGTATATTCACCGCATGTACCAGGGAGTATATTCACCGCATGTACCAGGGAGTATATTCACCGCATGTACCAGGGAGTATATTCACCGCATGTACCAGGGAGTATATTCACCGTATGTACCAGGGAGTATATTCACCGTATGTACCAGGGAGTATATTCACCGTATGTACCAGGGAGTATATTCACCGTATGTACCAGGGAGTATATTCACCGTATGTACCAGGGAGTATATTCACCGTATGTACCAGGGAGTATATTCACCGTATGTACCAGGGAGTATATTCACCGTATGTACCAGGGAGTATATTCACCGCATGTACCAGGGAGTATATTCACCGCATGTACCAGGGAGTATATTCACCGCATGTACCAGGGAGTATATTCACCGCATGTACCAGGGAGTATATTCACCGTATGTACCAGGGAGTATATTCACCGTATGTACCAGGGAGTATATTCACTGTATGAACCAGGGAGTATATTCACCGTATGTACCAGGGAGTATATTCACCGTATGTACCAGGGAGTATATTCACCGTATGTACCAGGGAGTATATTCACCGTATGTACCAGGGAGTATATTCACCGTATGTACCAGGGAGTATATTCACCGTATGTACCAGGGAGTATATTCACCGTATGTACCAGGGAGTATATTCACCGTATGAACCAGTGAAAATATGTTCCACTCTGTATGTGTGTGTGAACTGTCACCCGGCTTGAGTCAATATATTGACAAGACGCCCATTGTTGGCTATAATTAGTTGGTGAATGACGTCATTCAACGTTTTTTTCTAAATGTCAAAGTCTGCGTATCTAGAAATCGCTAAGCGGGTGATCTACTAGTCGGCTACAAAGATATTGTCAGTAACGCGTTTTATAATCATTAATCAGTGTGCGTGCTTCCGGGCTTAATCAATTGAAAAATAAAAATTTTATTTATGAAATTCGGTCCCTATTTAAAAGGGTGGGGGTGGGCGTGTTAAAACTTATCCCAAGGAACGCTGAAAAAAAATTAAATTAAAAAACACAGCACGGAATAAGATTAAGAAAGTTAGTGTTGCAAGCCAATGACAATAATTTTCATCTATTCCTATTTCACAAAAGCAAAGCAGTTTCACCTACATTCTAACATTCTTTGAGCGAAATTTATATGAATCCGAATGTCATAAATATTGACTAAAATATCAGGCATGTAAAGCTGTTACGTCATTCGGCGGAAAACAATGTCTAAACATTGAAACATGTATACACACAGAGCGAGACCCAATGAGGACAAGAGAATTAAACATGCGGTATTCGTATACAGATCTATTTTCGCTAGAAATTCATGGACGATTTTTCGGTCAATTTTATAAATAAATTTTGTAGAAGAAGATTGGGATATTTAATTTTTTTTTACTTCCTTGGCGGGAGTATCACAATCTTTAAATTGATCTTGCCATTTTATAATGGAAGGACAAAGGGTGATGAAATGTATGAGTAAATCAATAATTAAATACAACATCGCAAAGCGAGAGGTTGTTGGAGTTCATAACTTTGCACAGAGCAGATGAAATATTCAAGCAACACATTTAAAAACCATATTTTTAAAAAAAAATCTTTTTTTAAATGTGTTGCTTGAATACTTCATCTGCTCAGTGAAGGGTTATGAACTCCAACCTCTCGCAAAGCTTTTTTTTTCGTTTTAAAAATATATTAGTGCCAATGGTTTGCATTTTTCACTTTAATCATTTTTTTGAAAATTCCGAAACAACTTCAAAAACTTGAAACCTTAAGGAGTATAAAATGGTGTCTTCTTTAACATCTTACCGCTTTTAATCCCCCCCCCCAAAAAAAAACAACACACACACACAAAATCTTATTGGATGACCTTAGAGTGGAAAACGAGGAAAGGGGGGGTAACTTTTTTTTTCAAAAAGGTACGTTTGAACAACAAAAGGTTTCTGCCTTAAAAAATTATATTATAAATGCCCATGATTGTGTGGAAGGAAATTGCCATTCAAAACCGTCAATAATGTTTCAAGGGAAATTATTTATGTCTTATTTGTCACTACCAATTGATCAAATAACGTTACACTATATATTGTCATATTGTATTGATTGGCAATAGATCCCATTTTTACACACAAAGGTTACAGTTAATGCCTATGTCTATGGTATTCATTGTAATTGTAAACACCAGATTTAACTGGAAACTAAAAATATACTTTTTAAAAATAATACGTTTATTTATAAAAAAATTCTGGTAAATGTACGCTTTATGGCATGGGTCCACGCTTTTCATTGTCATCATTTTTAACCTATTGATTTCATTGTATGTTTTTTTTTACTACCGTAATTTCCAAGGTAAATGAAAATTGATTAAAAAAATGAAAATGTACCTTATGGAGGGGGAATTAATAAAAATGCCCTCTTAACTCTTTTGAAACTAGCAAAGCATTAAAATATTATTATTAATTTTAAATAAATGGCCAAAACACTTACATTTGAATAATTCAAACATTTTGAAAAATATAGAAAACATAATATATAGATGTATAATCCTTAAAATTAACTACATCTATACTCTATACCTAACCTGAAAACTAATTAATACTATACCATGAAAATTATATACCTTATACCTAGCCTGAAAACTAACACAATGACTATCAAACCTGAAAACTAACCTTTATTCCTAACCTGAGGTTAGTTCTGAAACCTGAAAATAATAAACCTGCTGCTATGTGTAATTGACCAGCAGATGAGGATGGTTCAATCATACTCATTCTCTTATCCGCATAAAAAATTGAAATAATGGATAATTTACCATACTATATTCCATAGCAAATTAATGTTACAAATGATGTGTCAGGAAAAAATATTAATTTTTTTAAAAAATTCAAATAACTTTAAATAAATTATTTTCATACATGAAATTACTTTTTAATGTATTTTATCAAGCTTATTGATGTAAATAAGTATGTGAAATAAACAAGGGCAAGTTAATTCTATAGCACTATGGACCATGGAAAAATGACTGCAAAAGATTGCTCATTAAAAGTCACTTGCGTAAAAATGATTGCATTAGAAGTATATTAAAAAAAGAAATTTAGTTGCAATAAGAGTCCACTTTTAAAAATTAAATATAAACATTTGAGCAGTATGAGAGATCTAGACTTGACCAACAAACATGCCTTCATCTGAAGATGAAGGCATCTACTGTAACTTTTTTACTTAGTTACTTGCTGATTGCTGACATGCTTTATAAAATGGTGTGATGAAAATTTTCCTTTATTTTAATGTCTTAAAGTAAAAAAAATCATCATTGTCAATTTTAGGAGGGGAGCACAAAATTGCAGCTTTTAAGTTTCAATTGGTTAAAATATGCATTTTTATGTCCTGAAAATGAATATGTAATGTGTCATTTTGTTGCAGCGCGCTCAACTGGCGTACCGATGGTCACGGGTTCGAATCCATGTCAAGGCAAGGATTTGTTCCTGGGGCCTAGGGCGTCCCTGAGTCACCCAGCTCCGAATGGGTACCTAACACTAGTTAGGCGATTGGGTAATGCGTGGAACCCACAAAGCCGTGGCCTGTGATCGCTGCATCACTTGCCAACAGATCATCTGTCATGGTCTGTGGACGCAATTATCTTCTGCATAGAAGGAGCGTCTGTATCGATAAGATAAGATTTCATCTTTATCATAATTGATTAAAATAAATCTTGGTGTTTACTATTCAGGCACATTTTCAAAATGGTCCCTTACCAACCTGAATTTTGTCATGGCTTTACTTTAAAAGCTTTAATTTCTTTCACCTTAAGATAAATAATTTCTTTAAAATTTATTTATACTTACCACAAATTTCTTTTCCTTCTCCCATGTTTGAAAATCAGAAATTGTTGCTTGTGTTTTTGATGGGTCTGAAACATCCTCACTGGAACTGCTCATTTTAGTATCCTTAAAAAATCATGAAATTCTATTTGAATAAATAGTTATACCTGTAGCTGTAATATTGTGAAGGAATAAATTTATAAAAATGTACAAGTACAAGAACCCAATAACTGTTACAGTTTACAAGAACATGTCAACAAGGCAGTAGCTACAAGTGTGTAAAATGTTTATTCCTCAGCTAATTCAATTAGCTGCATGCTTACTTCATCACATAAATAAATTTATTGTTTTATTATCACTATCACCAATCTCGCTTATATTTTGCTCTGGTTGAATGTTTTTAAAAAAAGGGGGAAAAAAGCTGGTTTTTAAGTCCTTTGGTTTTAAAAAAATATAAACACTATTTCTAACATTCAATAAATTCTTTCTATTTTTATGTCTTTTATAAACATATCTCTTTCAGTTTTTTTTATGGAAAGAAAAATATATTTTTTACAACATGGTGAGCTATTAACTGTTAGAATTGACTTAATTAATAATATTCTAGTAATTACAAAATCAGAGCATCTAACCATGATATAAATATAATATATTATTCATATAGTTTATAGATGAGTAATGAATAATTTAAACTTACGCATATTTAAAATATATAGGCAGGTGGAAAAGGTGTATTAACTGTACTAACTTCTTGAAATGTTAATAAATTGCAAGACATCATAAGTTAATTTGCATCATTATCATCTTAGGCCTAGGCATAAATTTACCAAATTTAATTTAGTTTATCTAGGAGTAAACAAAATGCAAAGTAAAGTCACCCAACAAAAATTGTCAAAAAGCAGGGATTATTGCCTTAATAACTAATACTAATTAATTGACTGCTTTACTTAATAGCCCTGTAGCCAATAGTTAGTCTATACAGTACAGTTATAGCGAGATGAGTTTGAATACTTGAATACCTGTTCTAATAAAAACGAATGACACTGTCGATGTATATTGAATCATAAATCGCATTGTCATAGTCATTGCTACATAATAATGGCAATGAAATTTTTTATATTCGGCATTCCGGTAAAAATCATAGAATCAGGAAGTCAAAGTTGTATTTGTTAATTTTTCAAAGTTGCATAGGCATACCACACGCTGCCAGTGCTAGAGCAGTGAAGGGCAGGGTCTACTTTTTTCTTCTTCCCTCATGTTACTTCTGTTAATTTATTATGCCAAGACTAAGACTAAGTCACTATCAGTAAACTCATGCTAGGGCTAATTAAATAGGTTATTAAAAATACGCAACGTTTTTTTCCACCACCCAGTTGAATATTCCTTTACTTTATTATTTATTGTTGACATTGACTGATACTGATTGACATGGTTGAGATTTAATTTATAATTTATGATTTACACTTTCACTTTACTTTTAAATGACTGAGACTGCACTACATGTAGTTACTATTACTAGGACTAGAGTTAGAATTTGAAAATTCCATTCCTACTCCCTTTAATAAATATTTATATTATATGACATCTTTAAGTAAGTGGTTTACCTTGTTTGTATATGTAACTGTAACCAGTGATTGAAACGAAAAGCTGATAAAATTTTGATATTATTGTTTATTGATAACGCCCCCATGTGAGCCACGCCTCTCGCACATTGTTTTTAAAACAATATTGACCTTTGACACCAAAATATGTCATGGCAACTTTTAAATGTTTAATAATAGAAATAGTTATAGTAATATTACTAAATATTATTAAAATAAAATTCCTCTAAAAGAAAAGTAAAAATCATTTTCTACAGCAGTTCTTTATTCGGTTTCAGGACTTATTTAGATAGTTTTACGTTATACATTATTCGAAAATATTTTCTGCGATACTGATACATCCTTCCCATCGTCCCGTTACACATAGTTTCTAACCAAGCCACCATGGCGCCTACTACAGAGGTAAATCAGTCATAAGTTAATGTTTGCTAAAGTATTTATTCACTCTCCGGTTACCTATAGTTTATATTTTCCGATGTAGTATCAGATTGTAATACTAATTATATCACTAAGTAAACTAGGTTTAGGTACAATTTATTAGGCCAACTAGTAACTTAGACTGATCTAAAAATATATACTAAATTTACTAACACTACTAACAGTGACAGTTTAACAGTAAATAGTAATATTTTTTTAATTATAAAATAGTGTATTGGTATTACTATTAGTAATACTATTCTTTTCAGTATTGTTAAGTTTTTTCATTCAAATTTAATGCAAACATGCCACTTCAATTGTCAGTGTCAGCTTTAGGCTTTTATTTTTATCACTTTTTATAAATACAATTTATACAGTGGTCTGTGGTACCTGATATTTTTTTATGTTGAAGCAAGTTTTACATATAAAATGCCTAATCCGTTCCAAGCCACACAAAACAGCACTACAAAATTTAAAATAACATGGAAAATAATAATTCTGAGTGAGAGGTGCCTGGGGTGGTTGGGCCATGTCAGCAGGATGAGCTCGGGAGCGCATTCCTAGAGCCTTGCTTTACGGTGAGCTGGCAACTGGTATGAGAAAAAGAGGTCACCCCTGCTTGTGCTTCAAGGACGTCTGCAAGAAAGACCTGTCATTGGCACAGATAGACCATAAAACGTGTGAGACCAATGCCAAAGGGCGCACCTCCTGGCGGCCAAAAGTGTGTGAGGGCATTCATGTCGCAGGAGCATCCCTCATGCTTTGATGAAGAGAGGGCCAGGAGAAAGGGGAGGGGGGCAGAGGAGCAGGAGTACACGCCACTGTCCCATGAGGATGGACGGTTGCCATACATACATAATATGCCATTTTAATACTTAAAAATTTTAAAATTGACTATAAATCATCACTGTTTACTTCTTTCTTTGGTCGCTTTTAATGCATTGAGTTGACTCTCAAAACATAAGGAAAAATACAGACCAGACGGTTAAGAGGTACTTCACAATCAGCAATCTTAACAACCTTAATTTGAAGTTATAAATTGATATGTTTTAATAATTATGGTGTCTTCAGTTGTTATTTTGTTGTTGTTTTTTTTTAAAGACTACTTCTTGATTCTTAGGTTTCCTACTGTCTACCATTTTTTCATTTTAATTTAAATGAAGCATATTCAATTAAAATGAAATAAACATTTTTATTTTGTCTTCAGTCTTTGCAAATTTAATATTATAGTGCTAAAGCTAAAATTTCTAAACTATATAGGCTATGTTGAGTCACAAACCCATTTTATTGCAGTAAAGTGACACAAATAATGCCTAGACTTAATGCTCAGCCTAACTAAAATTTTGTTTTAGTATTGGAAGGGAATGAGAAATTGTGTTTTATTTACAGTGGATTAAATTTACATTTCCCTTGCCAATATAAATTTGCAGGGTGGAGATGAAAAAAGTGCAAGAAATACCATTCTTTTCAATGCAACCAAGAGGGAGCTATATAACCTGAACAATGGCTTAAAGACTTTGAACAGAAAATTGAAATCCACATGGCGGCTTGTTGTGTAAGATGTAACATAAATGCACAATATTATAAAATTAGTGATTTAAATTTTGTATTTTCTTTATTTTATAATAATTGCTTGGGCTTCTGAAGGTATATATTTTATTTTGGTAATTTTATGATTTATATACCACAACAAAATATCATTACAATTTCCCTGAAAATTTATCAAAATGATTTCACATTATAATGAATATTACATGTTTTGCAATCGGAACATTTAACTTCAAATTTTACTGTTGTTAAACTTATTTTATTTTATTTTTTACATTATTTGAGCAAACAGAAAAATTGGTTATATGATTTAAATAGCAATTAAGCCTAATTAATCATGATTCATCTGTATATTTAATAGAAATAAAGATGATGTAACACCTGACAAGTTAAGTCAAGCCAGAATTTTTGTACTTCCTGGTTCTAAAGAAAAATTTACAGCTGCAGAGGTGAGTTGTTAGAGTAATAGTCTTGCAGTGCTGAGTAAAGTTGAGTTGTGATCAAAGCCAAACTTTAAGGATATCTGTTCACTTGTCTGCATACCATGTTCTCATTCATTTTTTCTTTGTATGCTATGTTAAATTTGAATTTTTGAGACTAGATATATAAACTTTCATTTTTTTTAAATTGGCATTTTTTCTAAATTTTAAGGTTTTTAAAATCCTTTTAGCAATTATTTGTTGTGATGAAAAAATTTGGAATTCATTTTCCTATTTTAAAAAGTTAAAATAAGAAAATGAATTCCAAAATTTTCACATAAAATCAGATTGCAAATGTTCCTACTTTTTCTTCCTCTTTTTTTTTCTAAATGTTCAGCTCACTGCCATGAAAGGCTATGTGGAGTCAGGAGGCAGTGTGTTGGTTTTACTTGGTGAAGGGGGAGAGGCACGTTTTGAAACAAACATAAATTTCTTCCTCGAAGAATATGGAATATTTGTCAATAATGGTATGTCGCAACATTGTGATTATTTAAAGGCCTTTTTTTTTATTATTTCATAGAAATTTTATGAAATAATAATGTAGTTTTGAATCGATACACAAAAGGTTTCTTTTTTTTTCATTTAGATTCTGTTGTGAGAACGTCTTACTATAAATATTTCCACCCAAAAGAAGCCTTGGTGACAAATGGTGTTTTAAATAGGTAATAATTTTTATTATATTATCTGCTTTTAAGCTCTACATTTGTATAGAAGTAAGTGAAGCATGAACAAAATTATGAAACTAAACAATGAATATATTAGCAAGAAGCATTTTGTAGCTAATAATATGGGGCACGCCTGGCTAACCTACTGAGATTTTGAGTCCTTGTAAAGGTATGGAACTGTTCTAGTGGCATGATGGTGTCCCTGATCCACCCAGACATTAAACAGGAATAAAAATATATAAAAAACACTTTTTAAAACCTAGTCTTATATTAGAAAGGCACTAAAAAGTAGACAATAAATGTGAAATTTACTGTCAGAAGAGACCTTTAGTTCCAAATTTATGAAAATGTAAAAGTTTAAAATGAGACAGGAACGTTAAATCGTAGGTGAAATCGATTATCTCGTTGTTCGCCATGACTTTAAGACTAGGGTGCTCAGTTTAAACTTAGTCTATCAATATCTATGCTAGCGAGCACCCTAGTCTTATAGTTTTATAATTGCTCTTAAAATAAAGTGATTATAAGAAATGTTTCTAATTGTAAATAATACTATTTTTCAAGAGCAATTAGTCAAGCTGCCGGTAAAGTGATGTTTGGTGCAGGGGACGAAGATGGTAACAATGCCCAGTAAGTTTATATTTTTCAAATTTAAAAAAAAACAAATTAAAATATGCATGTCATAAAGTTTCATTCTTTTGTTAGGTTTTTCCAAACATTATGTCAAACATTTATTGTTGACACTTACCTATACATAATTTTATCACTGTGTAGTTATCATAAATAATTTGTTTGTGCTTACAGAGCACTATCTTTCCTATACCCTTATGGAGCTACAATTAATGTTCAAAAACCTGCAACAGCCGTACTGTCCACAGGAAGTGTTTGTTTTCCACTCAACAGACCAGTTTGTGCATTTTACTCATCAAGGGTAATTAATATACATTTTCATAGAATACCTGTTAGTTTATATTATAATTAGGATAACACCATTTATATTAAAGTAATAGCAATGACATGTTAAACTAATTAATTGCTTTCTGCATCTTGACAATATTTTGTATGGTCCTGAGTCATTACCAGTAATAAAACTAATAATTTTTTTGATTATATAAACTTTTGATGTAAGTGTATAACATATAAACAGGGTATTAGTTAGCCTGACAGGACGTAACAAAACAGCGAACATTTCGGCAAAGAGCCTTCCTCGACGAACAAATAAAACGAATATAACGAAAGAATAAAAAAACTTTGCTGCTGTGAAATCCAATTAGTCCAGTAATTGTCCATCTCTAGCCTGATTGCAGTCTCACCCTCATTATTTTATAAACTTTGATGGGAGGGTTAATTTGTATAAAATTGTTCATTTTTAAGATATCAAATTTTATTACAACATCTACTTTAAGAAGTGTTTAAATAAAGGACTGCAGCAATCACCAAATGTTCATCAGCCAAAACATTATTGACTGATCTTTATCGATTCATTTAATATGGAACTTATATTTATTAATTTTTATATTTACAGCATCACAAAGGGAAAATAGCAGTGCTGGGGTCTGTGCATATGTTTAGTGATCAATATATTGAAAAAGAGGAAAATCTGAAAATTTTGGTATGTGTCGTAATTTTTTAGGAGTATGATCAGTGTTTATTTCTGCAACTTTTTTTGTTTGTAAAATTTTGTGGGTTTTTTTCGTCTAGTAATCAACAGGAAAAACATAAATTTTGAAATTAAATCTTGATTTTAGTGCAGACAAAGGTCCATTAGCTTTTGCTTAACTTCATCTAATTGGCAGGATGTAGTAATACAGTTTCTAACTACAGACGACCTTAAGCTGAATGCAATAGACGCTGAAGATCCAGAGGTAAAGTTTTTTGTCCATTCCTTTCAATCTGTCTCTTAAAGTTTTGACTGGTGTAATTGAAATCTTTTGTTTGCTTGATAACTGAGTTATCTAAGTATTTTTAATGGTAAATCTAAATTCTACATTTTAATTTTTTTAAAATCTTTAATTTTCATGCAGATTTCTGATTACAACCAGTTACCTGACATAGCAAGATTGTCTGAGCAGTTGAAGACTTGTTTGCAAGAAAGTGATGACATTCCAAGAGACATTACTACACTTTTTGACAACTCAATGTTTAAACTGGACACTTCTCTTGTACCTAAAGCTATTAAGTTAGTTTGATTTATAATTTAATCATAAAAATTCTTACAAGATGGTTCATGATTTTCAAATTAGGTATCATTAAATTTAAATTTTATGCCTCATGAAAAGTTTTTTTTTACTAGGTTTCTCAGCAAAGAAGAACTTTGAAAAGCTGCTTTTATCAATATTAATTAGTTGAGGTTTGAAATGCAACTGTTTAACTTGTTTCATATTTACTTCTTGCTTTGTCCTCTGCTTGGTTTGATCTTTCCTGAGCTTCCCACCATCTCCCATTACATGAATGTTCTTCTTTCAAATATAAGATGTATATAGGTAAATACAAATATAATTTCAAATATTTTCTATGGACTTGTCCAGGTTTTACATTTCATTTGTTTATGTTACTTCAGAGCGTTTGAAGACCTCAAAGTTAAACACGAACCTTTGACACTAATCACCCCACAGTTTGAGACTCCACTCCCACCCCTGAATCCAGCTGTAAGTCTATTTCATTTTAAAAAACTGTTGCTGTTTTTCTGTGTTGAATTTGTATATTACTCACATTTTGATAACTAAAACAGCTATTTATAATGTTAGAGATTTTTTTTTATCATGTAAATGATCCTAGACTTTGTTGATTCGTAAATAATCCTAATAATAACCTATCTATGATCAATTAAAAAAATTACTAAATAACTATTGATTGGAATGTGTAGATAAGCATGTTTTTTTTATTTTTTTTAATGCACTTTTTTAGCTTTATGTCTGGTCTTGGAATGTGTTTTTATTTTTTATCCCAAGGTATTTCCCCCATCATTTAGGGAGTTACCTCCTCCAGCACTAGAGCTCTTTGATCTGGATGAGCAGTTTTCTTCAGAGAAAGTCAGGATTGCACAAATCACAAATAAATGTGAGTAAAATTTACAACTTTTGAAGAAATTTTCTATATTGTTCTTTCTCAATTTAATAATGTTTGTAAGAACTGTAGTAAAGCCTGTTAAAATATCATAATAAATATAGTTTGAGATCTGCCCTTATTAGTCAAATCTATAGTATTTTATCATCTATCTTGTATTTAGGAATATTTTTTTTCTCCTGGTAATGTTAACATCAGGGGTGCCACCGTTGCGGTTTATCCCGGAATTCCGGATTCATGAAGCTAAATATTTTTATTTTCCGGATTCCTGAGTTTTAGTTTTTCAAATTTGGCCTCTGCAGTTAAAAGGAGGGGAGAAAGTCATAATGCGTGACGCGGAAAGCCTATTCAGTGATATGCGGACTCGCTATAAATAGGACTGGTACCGTGACTATGACCTCTCCCTTCCTTTTGCTAGCATCTCATTGTCGCGCGATCGCGCATTGTTCTGCGCATGTCAACAATATACGGAAAAACTTAGACAAAATAATTGAACGGATCGCACACCGTTTTTGTAAATCGGAATTTTGTGCTTGACGTCAGTTTTCTAAAAAAATAATTTATTTTGTTTCATAGATTACGTCAGATGTATGCTTTCGGATTACCGTTTTACGGTTTATAAATACTAACATGGCATTAGGAGTTTTTCGTCTTCTTACTTTTAGTAAAAGTTTGTTTGTTGATTTCATTATAAATGTCTCAACCGCTTTCGTTTTAGCATGCATTGCTTATCGGGAAAATGAAGAAAAACATTATTGCAATTGTGGTTTGCATCTGAACTGCCTGGGTTGGAAAAAACATTAAGATAATATTTCATTATTTTTTTTCCCGTGATATTTTAAAAAAAAACATAATTAAATTAGTGTTAGGCATATATGCCTCTACTACGTACAGATAAATAAAAAAGAAATTTAATTACGACTTTTAAGTTTAAGGACTTTGTGTTTTGGCAATACTAAATAATCAATTTCACTGCTACTTCTCTTTTACTAATTAAAATTTAAATAATTATCTAATAGTTGCAATAGTAGTAGTTAGTAGTAATTGTAATTTAATGTAATTCTAACCAAACCTAAATTATAGTTATGCTATACTATTCATTTTCATTAGGCCTCTAACTCTAGTGCCTCTACTCTTACAAATTAAACAGTGAAAGTAGTATAACTACGAGATAAAGGCTTATGCCTATTGTCTAAAGACTATAGACAATAATAATTATTAAATTATGAACCTACTATAAACTATAATTTATGTAATAAATATATTGAGTTAATTTCAAAACAAGTCCATAAAATGGCTTAAAACAAATTATTAAAATTCAAAGTAATAATAATGTATTTAATTTAGTTATCATATTATAATATATAAATAATATGAAATATTAGTGTAAGTTATTGTAAGGGAATTCCATATTATATGCATGTTTCTATTGTATTGTACATATTGATTAGCATATATAGCATTATATATATATATATATATATACTTTTTCCTTTAAATTTAAACTTTCTCAAAATACTTTTTGCAAATGCGAAATACATTATAAATATTGTCAAAATGGTAACAGGTGCTAATCATAATTGATGATTGATTTAAGTGGTTGGAAAATGAAAATTACAGTGGCACTTCGTTACGTTTAAATTTTCAGGGCTTTGAAAAATTTATAAAAGAATTTTCAGGGTTCAAGAAATTTTTAAAAAAGGGATTTCAGGGTTCACAGCTTCCAGTGAGTGGCACCCCTGGTTAAAATTAAGTAATGGATTTCAGGGGTTTAAAATAACATTAAAATGTTTTGCATGTGATTTTTCCCCGCAGGTACTGATGAGGACCTGGAATATTATGTTCGGGAATGTGGAGATATCCTTGGGGTGACTCATCATTTACCTCAAGAGAGTCGCACTGCTAAGCACATTCTGGAGCATGTCTTTACACAGATTGTAGAATTTAAGAAATTAAATCAGGTACCTATAGAACCAACATATAGCAACATTTTTTTTCCTTTTGTTGTTTGTGTGGGTTTTATTTCTTTAATGAATTTAAATGTTATAAATATCATGTAAATTAGTTAATTAAGTATTAATCTAAGTTCATTTTATCTTCTGATTTCAGGAACCACATTATGAAGCTGGCATGTCATAACAAAATGTGTTAGTGACTGATCTTCATTGTTTTCATTTTAACATGAGCCACTAAAGTGTGTAATTTCTTAAATTATATTGTTTGTGCAACAGAAGAATAAGTTAAGTGAAATAAAAATCATTGATACTCTTGATAACAATGTTGGCGGTTGGAGTAAGTGACATAAAGTAAGTACGTGTTAGCCTAAAATTAAATCTTTAAGCACTCATTCAGCATGGCATTTTAAACTGATTGATATGCACTCATTGAGACTTTCAAAAATAAGGATCCTATTAAGTGGTCAAGTTTTATTTATGTCAGTGGTGGACTTTTAGCTGTAACCCTTTTGATATATAATTTTGGCCTGGTAGGATTTCTTTGTTAAGTAATATGAAAATGTTGAATGAAATATTTGCAGATTTCAAAAGATGCCAATGGATTTTTATTTTACTAAATTCTTAGTTTTATGGTTACATGGGTTAGAAGACGTTACACCTTCAATGGTGATAGTTATCTTTCTTTTTTTTCAACTCCTAAGATGACTGCAGCTAATAGTGTACATGTTCTTAAAAAGCTGATCTGTGATTATTTTCCATCAATGTAACTATTTTTTAAATTTTAGCATCTTGTTAATTTATTTTACATGTGTTAGATTTATCTTCGACTAGT
Source organism: Ampullaceana balthica (assembly GCA_944989445.1). NCBI lineage: Eukaryota > Metazoa > Mollusca > Gastropoda > Lymnaeidae > Ampullaceana > Ampullaceana balthica. Next base: position 294,657 of record CALYLW010000159.1, read on the forward strand.
CCATATCTTTGTGTATATATCTCATTACTACTATGATAAAATTTTCTGCAAGTTTTTTTAAGGCTGAAGCTTAAAAAAAAATTTTTTGTTAAAGCTAAGATTTTATAAATGTTCCTTTTTTTAATTTCTAAAGAATTAAATTTTTCTTCTTTATTTTTTATTTTTGTGGAGTTAATAAAAATTTTAAAATATTTTTCTTTTCTTGTAGCAGAAAAGAAAAGCTAAGGAATGTTACTATCTCAACAAATATGATAGACCATTTTATTTTTTATAAAAAATGTTTTCACATCTTAAAACATAATCCGTCCAATCTGAATAAATAAAAATGTTCAATGTTTTTATTTTGAAACATTGATATCATTATTATAGGACTTCATTCTAAAGCAGCCTCATTCCTACAAATGTTACACATATATTTTCACTGTACAGAAAATCTAAGCATATTTGTTGTATTTTGAATTTTAATAAAAATGTTAAGATTTTCCAAGATATTACACCCATAAAAACAGCTATAATGGTTTACATTTTGTTTTTCAAAATTAATTACTTGATGTTTTTTTTATAACCTATTAATAAAATAATATGCTGAATTATAATATTTCTAAGCATATATTTCACATAAATTATAGATTTGAAACTTAAAAATGTAACTACATGTATTTTGAAAAAATATTTAAATGTATTTATGGCTGAAGAATTAATTAACTCAAAACTCTGGGTTAATAGACAATTTTTTATTTTAAAAATCTTGAAAAATCATTTCTACTTCTACTATTACCTTAAACAGAAATAAATTAATGACAAAGCTCGATGTACTTCATTATAATTTGTTCAAACAATATTTTTAAATGCACAACAAATAATTTTAAATTGAAGCTGTTAAAAGAAATATTTGGAATAAAAAGGAATGCACTGAATTTTAGGGTTAATAATATAGTTATATCTATGTGATCTTTGAAAGTCATTTCATATAACTTTTTTAATATCAAAAACACAAAATATAATATCATTACAAAGATGCTGTAACAATTAGAGATCATTTACCTGATGATTTATAGATATAAATAGTTATCAATACTGGGCATAATCATCACAAGTGGTAACTGCGAGAGGTAATAAGATATTGCAGTTACATAAAATATTTTTCAATAAGCATAAAAGTAATATAATTTTATTGAATATCTTAAATGCAGCTTAATTCATTGTTTTATATTTATTTATATTTTTATTAATTACAAGCAACACTGAGGGAGGTAAAAATCTTATTAATAAATGGTCCCAGCAATCAATAAAATGAAACAAAATCATCCACTACATGAATTCATCATTGAAATAAAAACATGCCTGGCCTATTGATGAGACCCATTCGATGTCATCTTCACATGTTTCATTTATGTATTAATTCACTGCATACCTATTTATTTTTAAAATTTGGAATATTCCAGTATTCACTTAGGTCAAAGTTTTAAAACTGAATAATAAAAGATACACAATCAGAAGTTTGTTTATCAGCAGCTAATACAATACTCTTTTAAACAATTTGATTTCTTTAGTTCAAAACTTACTTATATTAGGTAACTCAAGAAATTAAACTTTTACTGTATCTAATCATCAGTTTAAGAAAAAGGTCAAATGTAAATAAAACATTTTAAAAATAATTAATTTCAACATAAATGCTACAGCAAAAGAAAATTTAAAAAATATTTTGAACTGAATTTTAAAATATTGCAACCAACCAACATCCGAAAAAACACATTTATTATAAAATGAATTAAAATTATTAAATGAGATTGGCATATAACAAAATGTACAATTTATTGCACTGAATAAAAATATAAAAAATGGTGTAGTCTGATCTCTTATTCAATGATATAGAAAAGATTGAGGGTAAATATGAAAATGTGAGAGAAATAAAGCTGGAAACTTAAGGGAACAATTTTTGTTACTATGATTCATTTCATTTTTTACTCAAAAGTTCTGATGCATTACTTTAATAAAACTGATGATAAATTGCTTTTGATGAAGGTTTGTGAAAATATAAATTTAAAAAACAATGTTAAATCCAAAATGTTTTTTAGATAGGATGCCTATCAATATGCCTGTTCCACTCTGTTATTCTGCAATGAAGTGAATGTAATTAGATATTGTTTATTTTGTTTACATTAAAAACTCTTGTTGACACCTAAGTATGGGATGTATTAACCTTTTAAAAAAAAACAATAGCTCTGCTTATTTTGGTTAATTCCATAATCATGTTTGTTGTTTCTTTATGAAACAAATTTATACTTCAAATCCTCTAAATTCAAGGTATCATTTTCCTATTCATGATAACTGAAACAGACAATAACAATAGCAAATGATATTAAAACAGAAATGATACACACCAACCCTTTCTTGTCTTTTTCTCTAAAAATGTTTTGTCTTTTCTACAATCTAAACTAATTACACAATTACAATAACAAATTTTTTTAATTTATAAAAAAAACTTGCATTATAGCTTTATTACTTCCATACATTGTATTTTAACTGCATGTATTATAATTTTTAATAATAGGCAACTCGACAAAAAAGATTTAAAAACTAAAATTGTATCATGATTGTAATATTTTAAAAAATGCCATTTAAATCTTAACATATAATCTTAAATATGTAACAATAATTTTTGAGTGAAGATGAAACGGAAAGGGAATAAATGTTATCACCATTTAAGTACCTTACACCAGTGCTTCTCAAAGTAGTGGTCCGCAGACCGATGCCGGTCCACGGGCCATCAGTTGCCGGACCGCAGACGGAATCAGAAGGAAAGAAAAATCTATTTAAAAATCCTCCATTTGCAAACATTAATACAAACTAACACTATAAAATATGTTTATTTTTCGACACAAGCCCATAAAATGAAACAAATAATATAAAATAAATTAGAGTAATGTTAATAAAAAAATCCACATTAAAATTTATTTCAATACGTAGTCATAATGAAAAATTATGGTGGGTGAAAGAGATGGCCCAAATTTTGGTGATTAGTTACGTCAATATGCTCCAAAAAAAATTTTATGAAACAAACATTGATAACACAGACTTATAGATCTATCCCCCAAACTCAAACAATAGATTTGCACTCGTGTATGTTGTAAAATGTTAAACTTAAATGATAAAATTATATAAATTTTCTCCAGTTCCATTTGCAAATATTAATAATTATATCATTTTGTTTTCAAAACTCATGTTAGTGTCTCTTAAAAAAAACTGGGAAATTTTGTAAATTGTAGCTTTGGGCTCTTTCGTCTCAAGAGGTTGCCGATCCCTGGCGTAGGCTAAAAAAAACATACAATCAGTGAAGGGCTCGTAGTCGTTTGCAATAAGGATGTGTTTTTGGAAATGTTACGTGAAAGTGCTACAAAGAAAATTGCACAGACACTCTCATATGACAATAGTTTGACGCATCGACGTTATGACATGTAATATTGAAGAGCAGCAAAACTTAAAAGCTGAAATTGGCTAAGTGATCATCACTGTTTTGTACACCGTGAAAGTTTAGCCACCAAACAAATGTCAACACAAACAGCTTTTACTGCATGCCGATGTGCAATGGTTGTCTTGGGGGAAAGTACTGTCAAGAATTTTTGAATTGCGCAAAAAGAACTCAACCAATTTCTTCGGTTGAAAAAAACGGATTGGTCTCAACTATTTTGAAATGTGAATTGGACAGTCAAGTTGGCTTACGTGGCTGATATCTTTCCCATTTTAAATTGGCTGAAAATTCCCATGCAAGGAAGGATGGCTTCATGCCTTACAATGGCAGACAAGACAGCTAGAAGCATGGAAGAGTCGAGTATCAGCAGATTGTTTGGATGTGTTTCACAATTTGGCAAAAAATTACAGATAGTGCAGAAGCAGAGTTTGATGTTCCATCTCTACAAAAATTCATCATCGAGTATTGGACAAATTCATGGACCGTTTCGAATTCTACTTTCCCTCAGAAAGGTTTATTTGTTAGTAACTTTGGAAGATAAATTGCTGGAGTTAACTGCTTATGTAGGGTTTTAAATGAATTTCGGAACTGTGACCTCTTATGTATTCTTTTGAATTCACAAGAGTGCAGAATATCCTGAACTTGGCGAAATTGCTCTAAATGATCTTGTTCCGTTTCCTTCATCTTACCTATGTGAGACTGGTTGTTCAACAATGAGCATTGTAAATAAACAATCAAGGTTTAAGAATATTCCTTTAAGATTGACCTATGACATGTGCCATAAAACAAGCCGAATTCATGCCAAATGTTTTAGTTCAGGGCTGTAGAACATGTAGAACATGTAGGACATGTAGAACATGTAGGACATGTAGGAGCTAACTTCACTACCACGTCAGTAAAGGGAAAATAGTGCACCGGTCCCTGGTGCAACTGCAATGGAAAAAATTCCTGCCGGTCCGCCATACTAAAAAGTTTGAGAAGCACTGCCTTACACAATACAATATTAAAGCTTCAGTACCTGTGTAGCAAAAAAACACTGAAGTGAAGTTTGAACAATTTATTTATGATAAATAATCACACAGGGCCCTCGTGCATTACAGCACGGTGACTCAAATATATATCTGATATATAAACAAATGAAATTACACATTTATATAATCTTAAACTACATTTAATGAAATAAAATGCATTATATAAACAGATCTATTGCACATGATTTAAAAACAAATTTACCATAAAAAAATATCACTCATGGCTCAGTTGATATAGTCGTACTACATCTTGTAGTAACCTGATTTGATCAAATGTTAATAAAAGCTATGGATTGGTTGTCGCCTGCACTTGTATCAAGAGTTATTGGAGAAAGCCAAAAAGACTTTGATAAGATAACTCCACAAAAATGTGACTAGTCTGGGTCAGAAAATACTTTAAGTAACTACGGCAAAACAAAAGAAATGTTCCAATCTTACACAAAAATCTTTAAAATATTTTTACATTATTTCACTACTTAAGAAAGCAATTAAATCAAAAATAAGTTTGATTCAATTGTTCCTCCAATTTGAGGGAGGACACAAATATCAATTGTGTCTACCATAAGAAGATTAACACCAGCAACTGTTTTCACATAACACAGGGTTCTGCTGCGGTAGGGATTAAACAAATGACATGAACAGAGATACCAACATAACTGATGTGTGTGTCATCAACAACTTGGCATTATTGAACTGACATTTCAGAGGAACATTGTTCAGCTTCGGACATTTGCCGAGGTCCCGCAAGGTGCTCTCAGTGGTATCCTCGTGGGCACAAGTTCCATTGATGATGCGGTAGGCTCCGCTGTTGACTACACTGTAAGACAGAAAATGGTTCAAGACATTAGGGCTCTATGACTTAAGCTAGGCTCCGCTGTTGACTACAGTGTAAGACAGAAAATGGTTCAAGACATTAGGACTCTGACTTAAGGTAGGCTCCGCTGTTGACTACAGTGTAAGACAGAAAATGGTTCAAGACATTAGGACTCTGACTTAAGGTAGGCTCCGCTGTTGACTACAGTGTAAGACAGAAAATGGTTCAAGACATTAGGACTCTGACTTAAGGTAGGCTCCGCTGTTGACTACAGTGTAAGACAGAAAATGGTTCAAGACATTAGGGCTCTATGATTTGAGCTAGAATTATGCAGTAAAATTTTCATACAAATGTTTGTTTTTGTTTCGGACACACATCAGCTTTAAGTCAAGGGCATCAACTCAAGCTGCACGTCAAATGCCTAACTCAAGTTGGAAATTAACTGCACATAACCAGAAAATTATAATTATGTTTTAAAGAAAAAATCAACTTCCTTGATAATTATGCGGTCAAAACAATTTCAGCATCCCCTTACCTGCGTGTGATTTTGCAGTGAAAGTTGTAGAAGAGCGACTGCTTGTAAACGAGCCAATCTTCTATCACCAGCAAGTAAAGGTTTGTCTGAGGCAGGGCTGTCACATAGTACAGTCCTGACATGCAAGGTCCAGACACATTGCCCGTGATCATGCCACTAGGACCTGAATCAAGAGAAACATTTGAGGATTTCTGTACCTGATTCAGTGAGGAGTTAAGCTCTAACTGCTTAATGACAGTATTTCTACAAACATTTTTAAAATGAAATATTTTCAGTTCCTGTAATTGAATGACACTAGTTACATTTTTATTAAGCTGAGATTGTCTTACTAAAAATGTATCCACTTATTCTGAAAGGAGCAATATTTTTGTAATAGTTTGAGCTTGGGGAATTTGGGGGGGGGTACTGTTAGATAAAAATAGCCCACTGACCTAAGGCTCCATCATCAGCTCTATAGCTAACAACATCCTGAATGCAACCAAAGTCATTATAAAATTTAGGAATTTTTCCTCTATTTTTGTAGTAGTCATCTGTGTCTTCGGGTGTTTGTGGTAAGCCATCCAAGGTCACCTGAATATAATCCACAGATAGAAATATTGTTATGACCACACTATTTTTAATACTATTAAAAAAATGAACGTTAATTAATTTTTACAACCAAAAAAACTTTTAAGTCAAATGTAATGGTACTATTATTTTTACTGCTGATTTGTAATTTCACTTCACACATTTTAAAAGTTTTAAAGCAATTATATATTTTATTATTTAATATCAGTGCCATAATTTTATTTACTTTTTATTTAATCTTTGCATTTTTTAGCAAACCAGAGTTAAAAGTATTTGATTTTAATTCCTGACCACTAATAACTTTAATACATGGGAAGTTCATGTCTTGTTTGGCAGCACCTTTGGTTCATCTGCAGAGATACGGCAGGAACCTTGAAAATCAATGGATTCCTCCCGTTTGAAAAATTTATGAAAGTAAACGAGATGTTTCATGACTTCCCCCTCCTTACGGCCCAGAGTTACAGTTTGGTACTGGGACTCATCAAGGGCATTGGCCGTTAGGAAATCTGGATCCATTACCAGATAGGCAGATGAATCAAATAAATAACATCTGGAATGAAAAGTACAGGTTTAGGAATATTTTATAAATATCACTGCCTCTGAATATGAAATCTGACAGCTGTATTTACACTTTAAGACAAAGGTTCAATACTTCTGATCAAGTGCATTTATCATGAAAATAAATAAACCTTTTAAAACAGGGTTTCACTATCAAGTTGTTAGAACATTTCTTTACCCACAAAAAAAAAGCCTGCATGATGTCATATTCGAGTTGTTGTTTTTTTTAAATTGGCCCGTGGTCTCCGACTTCAGCCTGCTGTTTTTTCTGGATGTGCTTCCATAGCCTTTGGTCAGCCAAGACCATCTGCAAGGCAGCAGTTGAATTTGGCAAGTGATGCAGCGTTCACATGCCACAGCTTTGAGGGTTCCACGCATTACCCAGCCGCCCTTTTATTTCCCTAACTATGTGTTAGGTACCCACTCGAAGCTGGGTGGACTCGGGGACGCCCTAGGCCCCGGGAACATATCCATGGGAATCCCATGGATTCGAACCCGTGACCATCAGTACGCCAGTCGAGCGCACTGCCACTCGACCACCGTATCCCCTGGTGATTTAGTAAGTTTGTTCATTTTTGGTATTGTTATGAATCAGTCAATACACAAAAACAGAAAAAGAAAAAAAAGAACAAGAAGAAGACGACGACAGGTTACCTTGTCTCGCAGTCTGGTTCCCCATTAGAGCAAGTATATTTCTGGCCGCAAGACTTGCGAAAGTCTGATGCCTGCATGCTCTCTAGCGTCTTCTTCTGGAAGTCATCATACAAAATATCAAGACCAGTCACTGCTTCCACTCTCTCGGTAGCACAACGCCTGTTGTCTGAGTTAGGGCCCTTGGCCTTGCTCATGTAGCACACCTCTGTAGGAATTGGGAACAAGGTCAGGAGAAATGACAAAATCTGACTAGGGTGGGACATGAACAATCTGTTTGAACCATTGTATCTGTTGGATCAGCTTAACCCAAGTGATATGAGGGGGAAAGGATACAAACACACCGAATGCCAAGAAATATGTCAGGTGAAGATTAGGTTTGGTTTGAAATTATTCTTCGCTAAATGTGACTTAGATAGCGGAATTTTGGTCTGTATATTTTATTTTATGGTTCCATTTACTTTTTTATTTACTCTTTAACAAGTTGAGGATTTGGAAAAAGTTTGAAAATGAATTTTATATGTAAAACAAAAAGTGGTCTGCTCATTTTAAGTAACGATTGCGGGATCAAATGAACTAATAGTACACTAGTACCATGAATAAGCCGACTCTGTGTTTTAAAATAAATTTTACGACTAAAACTTCTAGACTTATACACAAGTATGCACGGCAGTTTCATTAAAACTGTGTAAGTAAAACTAGGTCAACTGACTGATATAACAGTCCTCATCCAGGTCACAGTGGCATCCTCCCATCAGCTTCCCTAAGGTGAAGTTTGCGCACTCCTCGTCAGTCTTCGGGGTCATGCCCTCAAACACGGCCTGGGAGATTGTGTTGATTTTGCCAACACCCGCCGAGTCCATGTACGGGGTGGACACTGATGTTTTGTGGGGAGCAGAGCTGGTGCGCTTGTACCATGGTCGTCTGAGGAGGGGGAATATACACATTGGTTGGTTGGAATATTTTAGCTCATGGGGTCAGAAATTACAAAAGGTGTTTTATTTCAAATAAAAAATAAAAATGCAAAGCAATATTTTTATTTTATTTCACTTCAACCATCTTTGTTAAATGTGAAGCGACCCAAACAAGAATGAGAAAAGTGTCGAGGTGAGAGGAAAGGGAGGGGAGTGTAAGGTGGGGTGAGAGGAAAGGGAGGGGAGTGTAAGGTGGGGTGAGAGGAAAGGGAGGGGAGTGTAAGGTGGGGTGAGAGGAAAGGGAGGGGAGTGTAAGGTGGGGTGAGAGGAAAGGGAGGGGAGTGTAAGGTGGGGTGAGAGGAAAGGGAGGGGAGTGTAAGGTGGGGTAAGAGGAAAGGGAGGGGAGTGTAAGGTGGGGTGAGAGGAAAGGGAGGGGAGTGTAAGGTGGGGTGAGAGGAAAGGGAGGGGAGTGTAAGGTGGGGTGAGAGGAAATGGAGGGGAGTCTAAGGTGGGGTGAGAGGAAAGGGAGGGGAGTGTAAGGTGGGGTGAGAGGAAAGGGAGGGGAGTGTAAGGTGGGGTGAGAGGAAAGGGAGGGGAGTGTAAGGTGGGGTGAAAGGGAGGGGAGTGTAAGGTGGGGTGAGAGGAAAGGGAGGGGAGTGTAAGGTGGGGTGAGAGGAAAGGGAGGGGAGTGTAAGGTGGGGTGAGAGGAAAGGGAGGGGATTGTAAGGTGGGGTGAGAGACGGGATAGTGTGAAAGGGGAGAGTCGTGGTCAGTTAGCGTGGGCCTTTCGGTGCGGAGTCTTCCTGGCTAAGTTTCTTAGCGGAACTCTCGCACTGATGTTCTTATGCTGTAGTGATTTCATGCCATCAAACGTTTCATGAACATAGTTAATAGTGAATATGTTTCATTGAGTGAGTGACTGTGTATTTGTTCACCACCCGCCCCTAGACAACGACGCCACACAAACCTGTATTTGTGACAAAATGAAACAAGAGACTCACTGGGTCGGGTCATAATTTCTGGTTGACCTGTGGCCAGGATAGGTGCGGAATACTCCACTTCTCAGACCCACATTCGTCCACTTGACCTGATCGAGGGATTCAAAGTTCCGAGTCTTCCAAATCTCCTCTATCGGGTACGTGATCAAAACATCAGCTCTGTTTTGAGGTGTGCATGTCAGAGCAAGGTAAAAATTCACAGCTGCTTTCAAGTCTTATTCTTTTTAGATACAAACAAGCAGTCTTTCAAATATAATTTTGGTCTGTATAAAGCAAGGATGGTTAAACGTGCGGCAGGTTTTAACTATTTTTGTTCAACTAATTTTTTTTTAAATATAGTCTAAATCTACTGGTTAATGAAATGAATTTGATTTTTTTTTAAAGTGAGCTAAATGACATCTTAGCTGCCTAACTGGTCTGGAACCAACCTTATTCCTTTGTTATACATCTGTCCAGTGTTGTCATCGTCACAGCCCCTGTCCGGGTCATTGCCGTTAATCCACAGGTGGGCGTCCAAAGTTTTCTCCTCTAGGCTGTCATTGTAAGAATATCTGATGGGATCACAATGGCTTTGGGGTGCTGATGAAACCATTACGGGACAAGAGTCAGTTTGAGAAAAAAGTACATGTATGTCAGCATTCAAATTAAATATCAGCTAAAGCCTTTCTGATGTCAGTTAAAACGTACGAGATACGCCCCGTGGCAAAGAAAGGGGGGGGGGAGAACGGACACAAACTATAGCACAAAGAGATCAAAAAAACGTCAGTTGGGGTAAACATCAGTTGGGGGGAACCCTAGCGATGGTCAGCCATGTTCGCAAAAAAGGGGGAAAAGAACGGGCACAAACGCACATTTTTAAAAATTAAAAAATAATATTTTCTCGGGGGCTTGGACCAAGGATCTTCCGCGTGTAAGGCAGACGTGATAACCACTACACTACGAATCACACGTTATTCTTTGAAGGAACAACGCAAGTGAACGCAAGAACCATTGTTGGTCTCGAGACTAACTCTGCTTGCCAACTATAAACTGATTGGTCGACCCCAGCGAGGGTCATTCGTCATGCTTATTTGCAAATACTCGCTTTGGTGAATTATACATATAGATTAGATACACCATGACTTAGACCAATACCAATACTATGTTCATAAGGATAAAGCAGGATGGTATTGTGTGCCTTGACAGAACCAGGAAAAGAAAAGTTCATGACTGACCAAATGCCTATAAAACAAAAAGCTATCGAAGGATGTAAAAAAAATTTTTTTGGGTACCTCTGAAACAAAATAGCAACAGTGAACTTGATATCAACTCAAGGACTTGGAAAGATTGACGTTTATAAGAGATCCAGCAAAAACTGAGCTTTCACATCCAGACACGAGTTTGAATGGGTCGTGTCTACGGATCAGCGGATACGTTCAAATAGAAGTTGGAAATTTTCAAGTTCAAATCCCCACAGATAATTTTTCAAGCCAAAAGCTCTTTCCAATAAAGAACTGTGATGCTGATTTGGTGGAAGGGAGGAGTGGAACATTAGGGCAGGCCTCTGGAGATGGCCCGATCATGTCACTAGCATATGCTGATTTGGTGGAAGGGGGGAGTGGAACATTAGGGCCAGAGCCGTCTTTACACCAGTTTGGGCCCCTGGCAAAGAAATAGTGTTGGGCCCCTTTCCAGCAGGAATAAAAAATAAATATACATAATATATATAAATAAACATATTCCCATGGGGCCCCTATGCTCGTGGGCCCCCGGGCAAATGCCCAACGGGCCTATGCCTTAAGACGGCCCTGATTAGGGCAGGCCTCTGGAGATGGCCCGATCATGTCACTAGCATATGCTGATTTGGTGGAAGGGAGGAGTGGAACGTTAGGGCAGGCCTCTGGAGATGGCCCGATCATGTCACTAGCATATGCTGATTTTGGTGAAAGGGAGGAGTGAAACATTAGGGCAGGCCTCTGGAGATGGCCCCATCATGTCACTAGCATGAATCTCAAGCTGGAAATAAGAAAATAGGTCACAACTGATTGTAAATATTCCTGGAAAATCATTGGAGAAGTCATTTGTGGAAACCCGAATCTTTAACTAACAAGGACACAATAATCGTCTGTAACAGATAAGATAACTCTATGAAATAAGTCATACAAATGAGAAAAGAGTTGACATAAAAACCTAGAAATATTGTTGAATGCTTGCATGAAACCCTCAGCCCTGGGTACTTCTCATCATTCTCTTTGACCTCAATCACTTCGAATGTCCCCTTTAACTTCTCTCTCAGCAAGGAGGTGTTGTACATCTTGAGGAGGTTGTAGTAGCTGACGCCAATGTTGGATCTGTCCTTAGGTTCTTGGGAGCGACGGAACTCCTGGAAAAATAATCAACATAAAATTTTTTTAATGATCAGATTTATTCCAGGTGCAATAATCAATTAAATTAATTCCAGACGCAATAATCTAACTTCAATTTTTGCAATGCATGCATCTCTCATATTTTAAGGTAAATATTCTAATTTTGTTTTTTTAACTATGGCTTAGAACATAAGGCTTTTTTGTTGATTTGATTAGCATCTGAAAGTAAAATGTGGGGGTGGGGAGGTAGGCCGGGTCAAACTTGATATTGCAGGGATTGAATCCCTCAACTTGATATTGCTGGGATTGAATCCCTCAACTTGATATTGCTGGGATTGAATCCCTCAACTTGATATTGCTGGGATTGAATCCCTCAACTTGATATTGCTGGGATTGAATCCCTCAACTTGATATTGCTGGGATTGAATCCCTCAACTTGATATCGCTGGGATTGAATCCCTCAACTTGATATTGCTGGGATTGAATCCCTCAACTTCATATTGCTGGGATTGAATCCCTCAACTTGATATTGCTTGGATTGAAACCCTCAACTTGATATTGCTGGGATAGAATCCCTCATGGCCAACAACATACTTGTTCTGTGTCTCACATAAATAATCAGTGCAAATATAATTTAACTTAATGATATAATAAAAGAAGTAGTTGGAGAAATGTATCTAAATGGAAGAATACCTTTTAACTTAAGTGATAATTTGTTAAAAATCATGTTAAATATGTCAAAAAACTGCCTTATTTTTTCTAATACATATACAATTACACTTACCATATCTTCACTCGCTAGACTGAAGGCAAATGAATATTCAGTACCAATGATAGACCCATAATAGAATGTCTGAAATTAGATTTTATTGATATATATTTTTGGAAAAAAAAATTTGAAATAAAGTTAATCATTTTCAGTAGACATCAAATAACTTACCCTCACCCCCACCACATTTTTTCAACTTAAAACTAATTTTTGGACACAGCTGTTAAATTATGAGTATTAACTCATTAGCTCCTGATGCGACTAAATGCGTCCTTATATGGGTCCGTACGGATGCGACCAAATGCGTCTGTTCGCCTAGCGTTGCACTCTCGCATTTTTAGTTAAAAATAGCATCAAAATCTCGCTTTCCTCGAGATTTCCGGCTATTGTGTGACTCTACAGAATTTCAATAAAAATTACTGGAGGTTTTTATCTTGTTTCACTTTCAATCCATGTGTGAATTAGTTTGAGGCGTCTCTATCGAGTATGTATTTACCAGAAGTGCCGAAAATCGTGTTATCGGTCTTTAATCGTCATTATTTCGCAGTGCATGTTATGTTATTATTAAACTTAATTCATTTCTTGATGCATTAATCATTTTATTTTTTAAGATAAATGAATATCTTTAGATAAGTTGCTTTCCTTTTGTCCGGAATATGAAATAGATACGGAAGTAGCCCTTCAGGAGCTATTGAGTTAAGCATTTAAATGTCTAAGATTAATCTTTGTCAAAAACTTTTTTTTTAAAATTTAAACTCGATCTTAGTTGGGAAATATTTCCATGACATGATGGGTGAGTCAATTCCTATTGTAAATGCTTGCATTCCATTATGTCATAAATAAGAATGTGCCGAAAAAAAGTCGTGCTCACTCTGGTCTTCTGATCTCTGGCTTTGTTGATAACTTTAGACCCTGAGCGACCTTGGAGCATGGCTTCTTCAATCTCAGAGAACTCTGAAGGATTCCCATCTTTGTCTTGCTCTAGTCCAGATATAGGGATATAGATTGGGTCTTCAAGTAACTGAAAGGAAAATATTTTATTCGATAGACACTGAGATTTGACTGTGTACAATATATTTTACAATATATTTTAACCCTTTACAGTCCGATGCGCCCGAAACGCGCCGTTTTTTTTCTTAAGCGTACAGTCCGATAACGCCAAACCCGCCCGCATCGAGGTTGTTTACTTTGTTGCGTAGCGCTGCGCATATCCGTCGCGCATTACTGACTTTAACTTTACCGGAAGAGAGCCTCGTTTTCGATGTTTATTTTGATACTAGTTTGAAGGTGGTGTACCGAAGGGCTCATTTTATACAATTTTTTGAAAAGTGTCGTTTTTTTTCACGGGGATTTTAGTGCAATGGACAAAATATTGAAGGAACTTAGGCGTAATGGGGCTTCCTTATTCAATGAATATAGCAGTGATTAATATGATTATTGATTTTAATTTAATTAACACTAGTGATAGTTATAAAAACACTGATAAAAAATGATAGAAATAGTGATACGACATGGATGGAAATGGTTCTATAGACCATAATCAGATCGATAGTGGTCGATTAATTTTTCCGCAATCATTTTTTTCCTCATTTATCAAACAATCAGGCCCTAGACATAATTAAAATTTTCCTGATGATGCTATTGCATCTGATTACTTTTCTTAGTCATACCAGACAATTACTACAAAAAAACGAACTTTGTTTGCACTGCAACTAGTACAATGTGCTACAAAAAATAATTTACTTGCATCCAGTTTTCTCCATTGAAATAAAGAAGTTTTTTAAATACAAATATAATGTTGGCATTCACAATATGCCTGTGGTTGACTCATACTTGTGCAAGGGTGCCTGCTAATAATGCCTGCTTTAGCAGAGTTGTAACAGACATGAAAATGGATAAGAGATGTATCTAATTAAACTAATTACATGGAAAAATGTGTTAAAAATTGTTTGGGGGGTTTTCTGAAATTTTTTATGTGAACATTATTTGTATTATACACCTTAAAGACCAATGGATATAAAGTGTGTCCATTTGTTTGTACTTAGTTATTTTTACCTTCATTTTCCTACAAATAGTTTATTTTTTATGAATTAATTAGGAAAAGAACATTGATTTAAGAAAGTGTTATCTCCCCTTGCTTGGTCGCAGGGAGTAGAAAAGGCCGAAACGCATTGGACTGTAAAGGGTTAAGGAAAAGTAAAGTAAATATGATCCATGAATATAGGTACCCGTTAACACAAACTTGATACATTTTATTTTTTCTTCATATTTAACAATTTGAAAATCTAAATCTTTATCACATGCAATACTTATATAATAAAATCAATTATTCCAGACAAAATGTAAATTTGTGACATTACTTATTCCACACAAACTGTAACTTTGTGACATTACTTATTCCACACAAACTGCAACTTTGTGACATTACTTATACCCCACAAACTGCGTCATGGTGAAAGGGGCTTACTTTTGTACTTGGTTTAAGCCTGGGATGGAAGACGACACCAGCTTTGGAATTGATCAGAAAAGAGTAGACTGATCCCCATTGATGTTTGGTCAGGAAATTTTCTATCTCATCCAGAGTTGCATCAACACCAACAACACCAATGTACCTGGAATGGGATGTGAACATTTGGGTCAACTTATGTAAACCAAGTGGCAAGAAAAATTGTTCTCATAAATTGTATCAAGAAGCTAAAAATGATCTAATGAACTGCTAATTTATTTAAAGGTTATTGATAAATACACACTGGGGTGGGAAGGTGTTGACAATTCTGGAAATTTTGACAACCCATGTGCATGCTAAAAGTGTGTACATTTATTTTAAAAATCTGCATGAACCATCATAAAAAATCCTACAGTTTATAAAAAGCATATTTAATATCTTCATTACTATAACAATATCTTTGCAATGTTTTAACAAATAATATTTATAATGTTACATTACATTTTTACAAATGAACTGGCTCAATATTGCTTATGCATTACTAAGAAGAACACTCTTGCGGTATATTGGGTCCAAGCTTTACATGTGTGACTTATTTTGTTGGATTCCGAAAAAGTTAAATTTCCGGCGCCTATATAAGATTTAGGCTTATGTTAAATTCAAACAAGTACACTTATTCAAAATAAATAAGTTGGATAAAATAAATAAAACAGGCATGTAGGTGAATAATTGTAATAGTAACCTCAAACAGTGATTACTCAGTGATTAAAAGCGGCAAAATCAAAATATAAATGAAAAATTGCAAAGCTCTTGGGAGAAAGCTACAGCAACCCATATAGAAAAATTCGTATTCTTCTTCCTCCTAAAGAAATAGTAAAACAAAGATTGTAAGTGCCCTTAATCTATAGACAAGACAATGTGGCACCTGGGGTGAATGCCCTCTTCACCTCATTTTCATAGCCTCACTTTGAGGACAAATTGGCATTCAGGAGATGCAGTTTATATTCTGGGAACCTATGGGGCACTATAACATTATCATAGCCTCACTTTGAGGACAAATTGGCATTCAGGAGATGCAGTTTATATTCTGGGAACCTATGGGGCACTATAACATTATCATAGCCTCACTTTGAGGACAAATTGGCATTCAGGAGATGCAGTTTATATTCTGGGAACCTATGGGGCACTATAACAGTCAGTGGTGGAAACAAGTGATACTTTTATTTTTATGTGATTTGATCATTAATATTAAGTTATTTCATTTATTCAATATTTTTTTTGTTGCTTGTTGGGGAGGGGAGATATCAAAAGCTCATTGTAGTATACATGGGGGAACTAAAGAAATAATGCTTTCAACAGGTGGAAGGGGGGGGGGTGAATAATTTTTACAATTTTAATGTACACTCAATAGGGATTGCCTCTTGCTGATCACAACTAGAGCAGCTTTCCCTTTATCTCATTTTCATGATGTTAAAACATGTCAGAATAACTGCTGCACTCACTTTCCTGTTCTATTACTTGTGACTGGCACAGCATGGGTTATCATCAAACCTAGCCCCCAGGAGTCCAAGTAAGGAGATGTCCACAATGTGCTGCCCGTCACTGCCATGGCCGACAAGAACTCAAAATAGTTGGACATCTGGGTGATCAGGTTCTCCCCAGTCAGCAGCTTCAGCAAGCTCCCATTGTGGTCACATGCCAGGGTTCCAGGGAACATCTCGGCATCTTCCACAATGAGGTAGCTGAAGATTCGGGCCTGTGAAAAAGGGAAGTGTTCCCCTGATGACGACTGTATGGTAAGATAAAACTAAAAATAGAACTCAAAAACATCAAAAAGCAGTGAATTGCATCATAAAAATTATACAAAATTATGTTGTTTAAAATCACAAGGAAAAACATTTTAAATGGTAAAATCTCACCATTTTTTAAAAGAATAGTTTGTTTTTAAAGTTTCTTTAAATTCACAATTTGAAATTATAAATAATTAATTCTTCATATTAGGAATTATATTTAAAAACAGCCAATTTAGGATTTTTTAATGGTTAAATACAACAGTTGAGTGTAATACCTTAAATAGCACCGTGCTAAATTATTTAATTAATATCAACTTTCTATTTAAAAACTCCTTTCTATGAACAGATAAACCATGAAAAAATAAACCAGTGCTTCAATATTAAAGTCTTAACTCTATATAAAATCAGATCTGATACTATAACACCATAATAATATGAATGAAATAATTACTTATGCAAAACAGGAAACGAAATTAAAGTTTTATTTTCCATAAATTTTTAACGTTTCCATAATATAACATTTAAAGCAGTAATCACTGAGTGCTCTGGCTAGGCTTACATTAGGAAGCAGGTACTTGTTTTTCTCAACTGCCACACTGTACACTGAAGTAAAGTTGTACTTGCATATGGGACCAGGCACATAGCCACTTCGGGTGTAGTAGCCTAGAACAGAAATGTATATGAAGCATTACATGTACTTATTTCACACACTAAAAACTCTAGATAAATTAATTAAACAACAGACCGATTGGGGGAGAAAATCTATCAGTCAATGCTACACATTATTGCGTTACTGAAACAATAGTAGGTCGAGACTTATCATCAACAGTATGAGATCAATGATTCAACAAACATCAATTTCTTAATAAGAACATTTTAAGTTCAGTTAAACATGCATCTCTTCCTAAATAATGTCAAGCAAAAGCAACCTTCATGTATTTAATACTTCTAGACTTCTATGCGCAAATCAAATATGCCCAGGAGCTGACATTGTGTCCGAACTTACCAGGCCCACACCTCACATCTTCTCCATCTGTATCTTTCCCATCTGTGGCAAAAACTATGATAGACTGACATCCGGTTCTAGGTACACTTCTCAAAAGGTCAAAAGCCCGATCAAAACCTTTCCTGAGATTAAGTCACACAAATATCTCAGTTAAGCAAAAAAATCTATTTCTTGGAGAAAAAAAATTTAATTAGCAAAAACTCATTTTTGTGTGAGGAAAATATTATATAACATACTCTAATTCAGTTGTCCCCCCTGCCTTAAGCTTGTCAATTTTTTCTATCAAATCTTTGCGGTGAGCATTTGTGGCTGGGACCATCCTTTGCTCTTGACAGCTGAGTACTTGAGTATCAAAATAGTGCCACCTGTTTTAAGAAAAGACAATAAATTAAGTATTTCAAACATAATTCATACATTTTTTCTACTTGGAAAGGACAAGATTCTTGCTTTTTAATTATGTGAAAGTTAAAAGCCCTGAAAATATTTATCGCAATTTATTCAATTTGGCAAGAAAATGGTTGAAACTCAAATTCAAGAAATTCCTTCCAAATCTAAAATATGCCCTAAAATTTTCAAATGATATCTATCCAATGCTACAAAACCCAATCTTATTACCAACAGAAGAATAAAGGAACGCAAATCATAACATGTGAATTAAAAGAGGTCTTTGGACTAAGTATTTACAAAATTAATGAAACAACATTTCTTTTAATGATTAACGTAGCTTATGTGTAACGTACTGTCATTTATGTTGTTATTATGATATGAATGGTTATTTAATTATTATATGTATGTTATTATCTACATGTAAAGCGCTGTGAGCCGGGTTCCTTGCTGGGATACAGCGCTATATAAATTATCAATTTATTATTATTATTATTATGTATAGTTTATGAAATTTTTGTACAGTTAATTTTTTTATTGTGCTTTTAATCGACTATTTAAATTATGGAAAGTGGTATCAAGCAATTGTAATTGACAAGCTCACAGAAAAGTTTATAATTTTATAAAAAGCAACCCACTTACTTTCCTACTTCATTCCAGTGGCTATTCCTGGCACAGATGACATTGACGTAGTCTTGTTTGGTTAAAGTATTTATCACAGTTTTAGCCACTGCTTTAGCTATAGAAAACTTTTCCCCTACCATAGATAAACTAAAAGATTTCAAAATAAAAAAAAATTGTTAAGAAACTAGAAAAAAATATATTTTTTAGCCATTTTCGCTTAAGATAAAAGGCATTAAGACTGAAATCCAATAACACTAAATGAAAATGGACAAGGTACAGTGATACCTCGAGATACGAGTTTAATTAGTTCCGTAACCTTGCTCGTATGTCAATTTGCTAGTATCTCAAAGCAATTTATGGTGTGCCTCAGGGCTCTGTTTTGGGTCCGGTACTTTTTGTACTGTATACAAGGCCACTACTTCTACTGCTCGAAAAGCATTCAGTTAAACGCCAATCATTTGCAGATGATACTCAGCTATATACTCACACTGATCCCTCTAATATGGACTCCGCTGTCCAATTGATGCAAGAGTGCATTGGTGAGGTAAAGTCTTGGTTGACGTTAAGCAAACTCAAGCTGAATGATGACAAGACTGAAGCACTTCTATTTTGCAACAATAAATCACGCAGTACTTTGTCTCTTCCGAAGTCAATTCACGTAGCCAGTTCGGATATTCTGTTCAAAACATCGACTAGGAATCTTGGCTACATTATTTCTGACAACATGTCTATTAACAACTTCATCAATCACATCTGTCGCTCTGCCTACACTGCCATTCGTCAGATCAGCTCAATCCGTCATTACTTAACAGTTAGTGCAACAAAAACTCTAGTCTGTGCTCTTGTACTAGCTCGTATGGATTACTGCAATTCTCTTCTGTCAGGTGCGCATAAACAATGCATTGAAAAAGTACAGAAAGTTCAAAATTCAGCTGCCAGACTGGTGCTCGAGGCAAAAAAACATGACCATGTTACTCCACTTCTTCGCTCACTTCATTGGCTGCCTATACAAGCCTGTATTGATTACAAACTGGTCGTTCTCTGCCACAACTTCTTTTCGGACTCATGCCCATCGTATCTTACTGAACTTTTGTCTGTCTACTCACCCACTCGCCAGCTACGATCTTCTGCAGACACACGCGTTCTCTCTGTTCCTACGACACGCACCAAAACATTTGGTGAAAGGTCGTTCTCTTTTTGTGCAGCCAAACAATGGAATTCTCTACCATTACACATACGTAGTATTCAAACAACCAAGTCCTTCAAGACTGCACTTAAGACACATCTTTTCAAAATTTATTTTCAAAATTAATGAAACTACATTTCTTGTAAATGATTAACGTAGCTTATGTATAATGTACTGTAATTTTTGTGTTTGTTATGATATGAAAGTTAATTTAATACTTATAGGTATGTTATTTCTTTCATGTAAAGCGCTGTGAGCCCAGTTCCTTACTGGGATACAGCGCTATATAAATAATCAATTTATTATTATTATTATTATTATTTTCCACATTGAAATTACATGTGTAATTGAAATGCCATTAATCCGTTCCAGCCCCCAAAATGCTACTCCTAATTGTTTTTGCTACGTGTTTTTAAATAAGAAAAAGGTACTTATAAATGACAAATATTGTATAATAAAGAGAACGTAAATAAAAAAAAACAACTGGTTTTATAAAGTGTATATACATGTTTGTATTTTGGTCACTTAAACGTAACTTACACACAACTTAAATGCTACCGTATGCTTAATTTTAGTCACTGATTTTCTCTTCACTGATCTTTGCCATAGCTGGCGTTATACCCTTTATCGAATCCTTCTGTTTAAGCAAAGTGCATATCGTTGAAGTACTACGCCCGTACTGCCTTGCCTGTACTGCCTCGCCAAGTAAGCTACTCGCACACGATCCTCATTTTTTTCCTATGATTTCACGCTTTAATTCAATAGACATCATATTCTTCTGAGCACTGACCTTTCCACTCACTTTCTTCAGACTCATGGTTATAGAAAAAAATGTGATAAAGTATGTAAATGCACAAAAAATGCAAAGCCCTAGAAAAACTTGTGGGCCGTGTGCAGCGTCGCAGCTGGCCGTTTCTCGTGTCTCAAATTTCGCTCGTATTTCAAAACAAAACTTCTCGCTCGACAGCTCGTATCTCAAATAACTCGTATGTTAGGGCACTCGTATCTCAAGGTACCACTGTATTCTTATATCATAAATAACAGCTTAATTATTTTAAACTTTAATATTTTAAAAAAATATCTATGAACTATGAACAAGAGTCTAGAAAAATATTTGATCACCATTAAAATTTATCCAGTTATGGTTCCATTGTATATCAATTAAATTATGTGAATTTTGAGAAAAATATTAAAAGTTTAGGGCTATACCAAAAATTGTTCATTTCCAATAATTAAAATGGGCCAGTGATGCTAAAACAACCTGCAATCTAGAATTATGATAACATCTTTGGGACCGCTGGTGGCCTGGATGTACCATGGTCTCACTCTGGGATCATAATCATCATAAAATCCAGCAAAATTTGTGGACCACTCTCGCCCTGGGAATAACCGTGTCACACCTGTCACAGAACCAAAATACTGCCATCTGAAAGAAGAGAGAATAAAATTAGTTTTATTGTATAATAAAAACAATAATAATAATAATAATAATATGTGGCCTTGTATGGTCCAGCGGTCCAAGTGAATGTACATTCATTTTTTTTTAATGTTTAATCTTCATTTCATATCACTGGTTTCAAATTCTGTGGCAAAATAGAATGCTATGGGCATTCAAATCTAACATTAGTTCTAAATTTGTGTAATTCAAATAACATTATATTGTAAAAATAAATTCACTTTAACTTATAAACATAATTATTATTGACAAGACACACTTAGTGATTCCAATTAGCACTGAAAGCAAAAATTTTGTTTTTAAGCTAACTGCGGATGGCAAAGTCGAAGATGGTGAAAAAGTTTACTGTGTTCACTGCCATAAACAATTCTCTTTTAAAGGATCAAATACATTGCTGACGTATCACCTTCAGCACAAAAATCCGATCAAGTATCAACACATTGTTATAAAATTTAGTTAATAATATTCTTAATTTTCAATGTCTGTGAGACAAGGGAATTACCTGTTCTTGTTACTTACCTTGAAATGTTCAGTTTAATGACGTCATAAATTTCTATTTTTGGCTTTAATCGAAATTAACTATTAATTAATCGTTAATTTTTCAAAAGTTAACGATTAAATTTAAATTTATCGAGAACAGCCCTAATTTAAACCAAATTATGCCAAATCGGTACATATCTCATATTGAAAAGGAGAAATGATTCCCCTACTTGATACCACAACAAAAATACCACAGTAGAACTATGTACTGATGTTTTCAATAGTCTAACCTGAGTAAAGGATCCTTTGCAGCATTTCTGAAGAAAAGTTTCCTCAAGTTTTCTAGTAAACAAAACTGTATCAATGACATGGGGGTCATCTCGAGGTACTTCATCAGCGATCTTGATAGTTGAGTTAAGCTTGCTGACCTTTTGTCGGAAGTACCTAAATAAATTGAATGTTTTAATAACACAAGAAAAATAAAAATAATTTTTTACTTCCATGAGCAAGAACAAACACAGAGAAATCCATCTTCTTCCATGCCTCGAAATTCTGGCATGGAATGGGTTCCCTTGAACAAATTAGGAAAACAACGCACCATCAACATTCAAAACTCTAATAAAAATGCAAGACCAGACATTTACCATGGATAAGACTAGGACTAAATTATATTCTGTATAGAAGGAGCGTCTGTAATATATAAAACTAATGTATTACCTGTCAAAAATGACGGACGTTTTCAAAATGAATACATTTCAGCTGAAATCTATTAATTTTGAAAAAATACACATCAGAATAAAAAAATAATGTAATACAGAACTTTCATTTATTTTATTTATTTTTATTTTATTCATTTATTTTCATATTGAACAATTTTATGCGGAACGTTCAAAAAGAGCTATTTTTGGTGCAGTAATTTGGTGCGCTGCTTTCTATAGCGTCACGGACGGGACAGGGACATACATTGCAAATTATGTATATTGATTGATAAGATACAAGAATTTTGTAAAAGATATGACTTTTTTATAAATTAACTTTTAAATATTTTTATTTGCTAATTTAGTGTTGTACACTTAAAGCTTGTGAAGAACAGTACTCTTGAACAATTCCTAATTAAAATAACTCTACAATTTTAATTTTCTTGGTAACAAACAAAGGATGGTTACAGGCAGCCAATTAAAGTCAAGGAGATTGCTCAGAGATTTAGTATGATCATTTAACTAATTGTGATATTCCTAAGTAGTATATAATAAAACAATTAAGAAATACTTACGGACTGAAAGCTAAGTCTTTTGGAAGTTTATCAGGAATATCAGACTCATAATATGTGTCAGGAGGTAGATCATTCAGAGTTTTTGCATTCGTACTCTGATTTTGCTCATAAAACTCATCATATAGTTCTCTTACTTTTTCCACTAAGGCCTGAAACAGAACACAAAAATAAAGTCTATTCAAAATAATTGCTTAGGGCATTCAAATCCTTATGAATACCGATGGAGGATTGAAATAGTTAAAGGTATTAAGTAATAAGCATGCAAGATGTATTCAAAGTGTGATGTCAAGTATCTGTTTCAAATAATTTTTACTAAATGTAAGCCCTGCCCAAAGGTTTGATAAAATCACTGTTTATGAACTATTGTATTACCGTAGCAGCAGATGTCTTTTTGCGGAAATATTCTCCCAAGGCTATCATTTACAAGTTTGACAAGCTCAGTGCCATCCTTTTTTTCAGATATATAGGTGGCCTCATCAAAGAAACTTTGAGTTGCATCCCTCTTAATTCCATCATTCGCTAACTGTGCATTAAAATAAAATTAAATAGATTCACTTTTTTTATATACATGTATTTAAAATGTGTAAAGAAAAGAATTTCAGTAGAAGACTAATTTAAATATACTAAAAAGTAAGTATACAACAAGTCATGAGTTGCGTGGTTAGCAAAAAATGTATATTTTATATCCAAAAATGAAGATTCAACTAGGGTTGACAACTGTTGCATTTTTTTTTGTGTACAGATAAACTCTTCAGAAAAAAAACTCCAAATAAATTTCTATTGAGAAATATTTCCAAGTATGGTTGTGAAAACTTTTTTTTTGGTTTACAGTGGTACCTCACTTAACGAACGCAATCCGTTCCAGCGCTGCGTTCGTTAAGCGAGGAGTTCGCTAAGCAAAAGACGATTTCCCATACACGTCTTTGGGAAATGAATTAGTTGGTTAAGGACCATCAAAAATTTCAACAAAAGTATGAAAAAAAGAGGACATGCAGTGTTCAGAGGCAAGTAAACTGTTATTAGACACTCACCAAGCAGGGATTAGGTGTTGTTGGATGTTGGGAGGTTGGATGAGGACACACACACTTATTTACAGTTTTCACACATACACATTTCCTGTCCAGTTTTTAGTTGCTGTCAGAGTCAGAGCTCCAACAGTGGGCGCAATAAATTGCGTGAAAAATCACCCTCCAAAAAGACAAGAAACTTGAAAAATTTGCAACGAACTTGCTACGACTGTTCGTTAGAATGGCCAGGGCCAACGGGCCGTGTTGTCTGCCATTTTATGAGCAAACGCTGTAGTTCCTTTGGCACACGGTTCACCGCATGCCAAAGGAACGAGAAACCACCACGTTTGCTCGCTCTGGGCAAAATCCCGAAGCAAACGGCCCGCATCCCGAGCACCGGAACGCAACGCGCGTTCGTTGTGTGGGGGCAACGTTCGCTCTGCGAGTCATGGGATGTTCACAGCAGCGTTCATTGTACAGATCGTTCGTTGCACGATCCGTTCGTTAAGCGGGGTACCACTGTAATCACAAATTGTTTACCACTAGATAGGACTTGCAAATATACCAAGATATTATTAATGGCAGAAATCAATAGATAGCACGATTTTTTAATTTTTGTAAATGATAATGTAGGAGAGAATTTATTTATTATTCAGGAAAACAAATTTATATAGTCTAATTACTCATGGTAAAAAAATACATAAATTTTTAACTTTCTTTCCCTTTTCTACATATTTTGCTTTCCCAACATTATGTTTCATGGTCTTGATGCTGATTAATTCTATAGCTTTTATTTTAAAATCGGATTCATCCTTAATTTATTTTCAAATTATACTTTTTCTTTCCCAATTGTTTACATGTAATACAAGGATTTTACTAGGCAAATATTTTAAATAGGATACCTGTAAAATATAATTTTGAATTAGCATGGCCCAGTTCTGAACATCTCCAGCTAATGTACCAATCTCATGGCACTCTTCTCCTGGATAGGCTAGTATTGAAGTATGTAAATTAATTAAATTGAAAACCAGCACAACAGTGTGCTCCCGCATCATTCTTTCAAAAGTTGAATGCTTGATTTATGGCTTTAGAGTTGCTGTCTCCATGACTTCTCGGGTGTGATAACTAACCTGGTTGGGTTGCGATAAAAATTTCAATTATCATACAATAATTACAGGTAAGCCATTATAAATTTATTGTTTTTATTGTGTCAAAATGACTCAATGAGATTTGTGCTTTTCCCATAAATTTCCTATATTTAGTTTAGCAAATTTAAGTTTAATAAATCTAGTTAACTATAGATTTTGTTAAGAATCTAATATATTATTATAATTCTTTTGATCCTAAGGTGAAATGGTTTTGTTTCAAAACTATATTAAACAGTGTCCTTATGTGTTGTCAAACCTGTGGCCCCCCCCCCACACACACACAAACTTTATTTTTTTTGTGCAAATTTACTGTGTTGAAAGTTGTTTTTTTTTAAAAAGCTGTCTCATAGTGAGATTCATTTGTAATTGTCTGAACTCACTGACTCACTCAAGTGAAAAAGTTAATTATATGCACCTTGTTATCAGTAAAGTTAATTGCATGAAATGGTGGTGGTAAGGAAGCGTTGGCGTTGGTAGGAATTATAGCTTGATTTTAGTTAAATCATGACAATGCAAGTTGAGTTGAAAATTTGTAATCATTGACATAAATAGTGATTCTCTAAATGTATTTAAAGTCTATACATGTTATATGGTGGTAACCAATGTTCCCTCTAAGGTTCGTTAGTCCTCGTGCGATTAAAAAACTTATGTGCAAAGTTGCAAAGCATCCATTTTTTGTCTAAAATTTAACACCCCACAAAAACAGATATTATATTGCCCTCTTATTCTTATCAAAATTTGGTGCACTTGTGACTTGTGATTCTAAACTGCTGTGTGGATTAGTTCAGATATGTGCGCTGCCATTTGCCATTTATTAGAAGTATTTAGTATTTATATTAAATCAATTGTCACTCACTACTCACTTTGATTTTGATTAATTACTCATTAATTAGACTACAGTCTAAAGTTAAGGATAAATATATAAATATTTGAATATTTGCAGTTACAAAAATAATAATAATTTACATAACAATTTTAAATTGAAGTAGCCAGATGCTATTACTATTACTATTAGTTAGTAGAAATATACTTATTAACAATAGTCAATATAATAATATGAAATATGCTTAGTTTAGACTTAATCTAAGTATAAGTATAAGTATAAGTCGTATAAGTAGTCTACAATTACAGAAAGAGAATATGAATAATAAAATATGAGTCAAAAGTAATTTATAAAATGTTAAATATTAATATTAATAGTAACTACTTTAGTAACTTTATAGTTAATAATTAAAATTAAAGAAAGAAGTTGTTAGACTAAGTTAGTAAGTTCACTAAGTACTAAGACTAAGTACTAACTAAGTTAGAGTCCTTGTCGCCTTGTGAATCTGTATACTGTACGTTACACTGTACTGTATAATGTCACTGTATACTGTAACTGTAACTGAAACTGTATTTAAATAACTATACTGAATACTGTAATCGTAATACTATACTATACACTATACTATATTGAATATTGTCTACTATATGACTATAATTGACTATATTGACTAAACCGCAAGTTTTCCTTCTTCCCGTCCGGAATTCGGGCGTGGAATGGGTTGCCTGAAGAATCCAGGAAAACCAACACTTTATCAACATTTAAATCTCTAATAAAAATGCAGGACTAAACACAAACCATAGATAAGCGTAGGACGCAATAATCTTCTGTATAGAAGGAGCGTCTGTAAACAGATAAGATAAGATAAAATAAGATATACTATACTAAATACTATATTTATATATTATATACTATATTCATTATATTCATAAATAACATGTATTTTAATGAATAAATTAGTATGAAAAACTTAAATCAGTAAAAAGTATTTTCTTAATAAAATAAACTATTTCCAAATATATTACAATAAAGAACGGCTCACTATTGATTTTTAACTATGGATGTGCAGAAATTATAATTAAAGATAGCCGCCATATTGTTTACTAAATTATTTTAAAAGTTGGCAAACTTAAGCAACCAGCCCCAAAACAAATTAACAGTAATTTTTTTTTATATACATAGAATACATTTTTTTTTAAAGATAAAAAATGCCTAGAATCTAGAACATATCTTTAGGACTGAAAGTTTTCTCGAGAAACATTGATCCATGTAGCGTAGGAAGTAGACCCGCAGCGGCGCCGAATACACCGCAAAATTTTCGTCCGCCGAAAATCCGCCATAAAATATGCGGCGCGCCGCATTAGCCGCCGTATTTTGTCCGCCGTAAATCCGCTGAAAAATGGACGAGCCGCCGTAACGTAATGTTTTTGTTTTCTTAAGATTAAGTGCGTTCCGTTTTAAGATCGAATGAATTTTTAGAATAACCGTCGCCGAAAGTGTGACAAAAATTAGATATTTGTAGTTTTTTTTAACTAAATAATCAATAAAATTAAAATAGGTGATACAGTTCTAGCAAGTTATCTTTTTCTTACAATCTTAATTTATAAAATACTAATTAAAATACAAATCAATAAATTAATTAATTTAAGTTATCTTTAAGCTTTGTCGTAAATAGGCGATTTATTATTACTTAATTATGGCGCAACGATCTTCTACTAACTAGCACAGATAGGTAAGCCTAAATTAATTGTTTAATTAACTAGATACTACTTTAGTCAATGACTGGGACGCGGTGGTCGAGTGGCAGCGCACTGGACTGTCGTACCGATGGTCACGGGCTCGAATCCGTGTGAAGGCAAGGGTCCCTGAGTCACCCCGCTCCGAATGGGTACCTAACACTACATGTAGTTAGGCGGCTGGGTAATGCGTGGAACCCACAAAGCCGTGGCCTGTGAATGCTGCATCACTTGCCAACAGATCATCTGTCATGGTCTGTGGACGCAACTATCTTCTGCATAGAAGGAGCGTCTGTATAGATAAGATAAGATAAGATAAGATAAGATAAGACTGATGATTTTTACGAAGTGGGTAGACACCGCGCAATGCGCGCCATCCACTGTAAAGCTTGGGTGTCGCGTAAACGTGACGTCACATTTTGCTCTTTTTTATTTATAAGATTTTTAAAAATTCAATCGGTACATGAGCTTCTGTGGTCTCACGGTTAGGACATTAGATTCTTGAATTCTAGGTGGCGGTTCCAGTTTCGTTTTGAGTCTTTTTTTTTAAAGTTTGTAGTTTCAGTTTTAGCGTCTGGGTTAGGTTTAGTTGTCTATTTTTTAAATTAAAATAGAAAAAGAGTTTCGTTTGAGTCTTTTTTTTTAAGGTTGTAGTTTCAGTTTTAGGGTCTGGGTTAGGTTTAGTTGTCTATTTTTAAATTAAATTAAATTAAATAGAAAAAACAACAAATATAATAATAATATAGCAACCAAAAATATGATTTATCGAGCGCACCGTTCTCTTTGCTTTTACCAAATTAATTTTAAAATCATAAATCTTTTTAAAAATAAATTTTAAGCTATTAATGTGGACTGGGTATACCAAAATAAACAGACTGTGTAATGCGTGTCATCCACCCAACTGAGTGGACACCGCGCGTTACGCGGTGTCTACCATCGGCCTGATTTTTAAGGGTTATCCTGAAGTTTTAGCACGTGAATTTTTTTTTGCTGCGCATTTTAATTATCTCAGGAGAACTTTCATTTTTAATTTATTAAATGCATTTATATATGTTATATTTTAGTTATTATAGCGCTAATTTGTAAGGCTTTTAAATTTATAAGGCTTTTTCGGCCCTTAACGCTATATAAATATAATCGGAGTAGGATACATCATTTTTGTTTACCTAGCACCCTGCTAGCTAGATTTTTTTTACCTGGAACAACCCATGCTAAATTAAATTTACTGACTGAAGATGTTTTTTTTTAAGTTTCATTCACCTATCTTAAGATTCTTAGAAGATCAATAAATATTTTAATGAAAGTTTCATTTTTTATTTTCTTACTAGATGCTTTGATTCTTTTTTGTTTGTTTGTAAGTGAGAAAATTTGCTCGGCCTCTTGCTGTGACAACCCAGCAAGTAGGGTGCTAGATTAACAAAATGGATGTATCATACTCTACTCTGATTATGTAGCGTCAAGGACCGAAAACAGACTTATAAATTAAAAAGCCTTACAAATTAGCGCTATAATAGCTAAAATATAACATATATAACTGCATTTTGGATGGTCTTGCGCTGCGTATTATAATGAACATTATTTTAGTCAGTGGCGTTACTAGGGGGGCGAGGATGGCGGGCCGCCCCGGGTGACACCCATCAGGGGTGACACCCGAGCTTAAAATTTTACTGAGTACGATTTTATGTCAGAAAATAAGAAGAACAATTTTTTTCATCTAGAAATAAATTAAGAAATACAATGAAATACGTTAAACGCATTTAAAATGAATATATAAACAATGTAATTACCAAAGATAACAATAAAAACTTATGGTCCTTTATCAAATCTAAAAAAATGGAACCTTCAGGAATAGCCACACTAAAAGGCTCAAATAATAAAACCTATAATGATAATGAAACTAAAGCTAATATCCTTAACACATATTTTGCATCATCTTTTTCTGCCTCAGGCGACAAGGAAGTTTTAATAAATTTAAATAAAATGGAGGAAATAGGTAACATAACTGTAGATGAGATAGGTATACATTCACTCCTAAAAAACTTAAAAATAAACAAAGCTACTGGCCCAGATGATTTGCCTGCAAGATTATTAAAAGAACTAAGCAATGAACTGTCCCCAATCCTTGTAGTTCTCTTTCAAGCCTCTCTAAACCAGGGTAAAGTGCCCCAGGATTGGAAATTAGCTAATGTAAGTCCACTCTTTAAGAAAGGGGATAAATCAGACCCTGGTAATTACAGGCCTGTATCACTTACTAGTATCACCTGTAAATTACTAGAACACATAATATATAGTAGAATAGTTAACCACCTTGACAAATATAATGCCCTATGCCCACATCAACACGGCTTTAGAAAAAACAGATCATGTGAAACACAATTAATAGGTTTAATAGATGAACTATCAAAAGGCTTGGACAAAAATGATCAAATAGATACAATATTACTAGACTTCTCAAAAGCATTTGACAAAGTTCACCACCTTAGTTTACTTAAAAAACTTAACTACTTTGGAATCTCAGGTTCCTTACATCACTGGATCCAAGACTTCCTTTTGGGCAGGGAGCAAACTGTAATAATTAATGGATCTAAATCTGCACCAATAAAGGTTAACTCAGGAGTTCCACAAGGAACTGTGCTAGGTCCCTTACTCTTTTTAATTTATATAAATGATTTACCCAACAACATCTCAACAGGTACAAAAGTTAGGCTATTTGCTGATGATTGTATAATCTATAGAACAATTAAATCAGAACAAGATGGCAAAATTTTACAAAAAGACTTAGATGAATTGATAAAATGGGAAACTAACTGGAGTATGTCTTTCCATCCAGAAAAGTGTCAACTGTTAAGAGTAACAAAGAAAAAGAAACAAATAAATTCAAAATATTACATTCATGGAAAAGAACTGACCCAAACTAAAGATGCAAAATACTTAGGAGTCTTAATAAATGAGAAACTATCATGGAATCCCCATGTCAATGAAGTTATTAAAAAATCAAACAAAACCTTAGGCTTTATAAAAAGGAACTTTAACAAATGTAATAGAGATATAAAACTAAAATGCTACCTCACTTTGGTGAGACCTGCACTAGAATATGCATCTTCTGTATGGGACCCATCCACCAAAGAAAACATTGATAAACTAGAACAAATTCAAAAAAGAGCTGCCAGATTCATTACTGGAGAATATTCGAAACTGACAAGAGTAACACCATTAGTTAAATCATTAAACCTTGAAACACTAGAGGATAGAAGAACCAAGAGCAAAGTAGTAATCATACATAAAGCAATTAATTCTAATTTAGAAATACAACACAAAGATAACTTAATACAACCCTCAGATAGACATAAGGATAAAAACACCTTTCTTATTCCGTATGCAAGAACAAACACATACAAGTTTTCCTTCTTCCCGTCCGGAATTAGGGCGTGGAATGGGTTGCCTGAAGAATCCAGGAAAACCAACACTTTATCAACATTTAAATCTCTAATAAAAATGCAGGACTAAACACAAACCATAGATAAGCGTAGGACGCAATAATCTTCTGTATAGAAGGAGCGTCTGTAAACAGATAAGATAAGATAAGATAAACGCGAAAACTTTTATTTAAAAAAATCAGTTAACTTGCAATAATAAAACAGTTGCAACACAAACAAAATTAAAACAAATTAGGAAAAAAAGAAAGAAGCAGTTGCAGCAGAGAGATCTTTAAAAAAGGCTGGACATGAAATCGGCAGTGTCTTATGTTTTAAATGATATAAAGCCATTTGGGCTTGGACACACCGACAGCATGGACGAATCCCACCTCACGACTCCCTCCACCACAGTGGGGTTGGGGCTGGGGAAATACGATTTTTATCAAAAAAAAATATTAAAAAATCAAAGGATGGGTTTTCTTTGTTGATGTTTTTCTAGAGGAACATTATGAATTTAATGTCTTAATATTTTAATATTAGTTAATATTTCGTTTTATATATATTTATTAAAGGTGGGAAAGCATAGATATGCATGTTTATATACAGGTAGTCCTCCGGTTTCGACTGTCCCATCCCGACTTACGCTGTTTCATGGTTATGAACGAGCCTGCTTAAAAAAATAATATTAAGCGTTATTCCGTATTTTTAAATATATATTTTAAAACCCTTTTTTTATGGGGTAACAAATTGTTTTCTCTATTTGAAATACAAAATTTATTGAAAAATATGTCTTATTATTATTTCAACCTACAATTTTCGTTTGCGATTTTTTCTCATGGCGAAGTTTTCAAACAAGTCAGTAAATCTAAGTAAGCTTACAAGTTTCTTTTCAATGCTCATTAGAGAGAGCATATTCAGTCTTTGTTGTCCCATGCACATTTTTACTCATTTTATATTCCTTTCAACTTTGAAAAGGATCGCTCTCAGCTGCAGTTTGAAGTCATCATTGAAAGATTGATGCGAAGTGCGATGTGTACATTTGTAACGGACTGTGTGAAATTTACCTCCTTTAAAAGCTGCAAAATGTTAAGCTCTGTGCACATGTTTTTTGTTTCGAATTAGGCTACATCCTTTTCCTTACCCTGAGCCTGGGTCTGGACAATAACTTTTTTAAGAGTTCTGAAAATTGGACTAAATCTGAAGTTAAAAAGTCTTCAAAATCACTTGAATATTCTTCTATTAGCTTGGCTGCTGCCCATCGGATATTCGAAATTGCTGAGCTCAGATAGGTTTGTAAGAAAGCCAAATTTCTCATGGGTGTCTTTATATGCACCTAACCGATTTTGTAGGGCTTAAGAAAGTTTTTCAATGATTACCAGAAATACCTCAAACTTGAATTTTTGTCTAACGCTTTATTTTTTTTAAAATATTTTTTTTATAGCATTGAAGATTGTTTATACTCTTTTTTTACCACGGACTTGTCCTTTCATTTGTCTTCATAGGAATCAAATTAGGAATGCTGTCTTTTAACAAACTCAATGAGAGACTTCCTTTCTAAAATTGTTTCCAAAATTTTAAGTAAAATAGCGACTTCCAGTTTTGCAAGTTCCTTTAGAAAGCCTTCTGCTTCAAGTCGACAGTCACGTGGCTGATTTTCGTTTGTTGCTAATTCTTCCAGTGCTGCGATATTCTCATGGTATGAGTTATTAACAGACCCTACAGCATCACGGCAGGCTAACCTTCTTGTTTCAGACAAGGCTTTGTTAACATGTATCAATTCCATGTGTTTTTAAAGTACCTGTCAACGATGTGTAGATGCAACAAGCTGGGTATAAAGATTTTGAAGAAGAAAAAAAAATCTGACTGCAGCAGGACAACCTGCTGCTCTTTTCCCAACCAAGTTAATGGAATGAGCTGTGCACGGCACATAATGAGCAACACTGCACTTCTCATAAAGAATATCCTGGTTTCCATTATACTTCCTGCTCATATTTGCAGCATTGCCGTATGACTGTCCAAGGCATTTTCAGGGATTCATACAAACATTTGCCTGCATCTTTATTATACACTATAATTTATAATAAGTTTGGGGGACCTTAAATTATTGGGGGCCCTAGCTTTAGCCCGTTCACCCCCCCCCTTTTTTTAAAATAAAATCCGCCATAGGGAGATGGGGTCACTCGTCTGTGTCGATGTGTGACGAGGGGGGATGGGTGTGTTTAAAAAATGTGACTCCATATAAAAAACGCGCAACTTTAAATAAAAGTTCCACTTAAATATTTGATTAATCACCATTTGTTTAATTGCGTTTTCAATGGCTTCACGCGTGTTACGATATTAGAGTGCAGACTTACACTAAATACATATTTAAATGACAAAAAATAATTTGCAACATACTAATTTTTATTGAGAAAATATGGCTTGGGGGGATGTCAAAAGCTTTGTGACGTCATATTGTAAAAGAAGGGGTGGGGGTCTAATTTTTTGACAAAGTATGACGCTGGGGGAGGGTGGTGTAAAATTCGGCAACCTCACGTGACGTCATTTATGGACGAACCCTTCAGTCGTGAAGGGGTGACACCATGAGCTACCGCCCGGGCGACACCAACCCTAGTGACGCCTCTGATTTTAGTTATGTCTCGTACATAAAGGATTTATAGTCAAAAACTTGGTTTTTACGGCGTTTTTTATTCACAATTTCTCTGCAGCATCTCTATCCTATCATTGTATTCCACATTGTATTCCACATAGCAGTCCTGCTGGAGCACATAACTAGCACACTCTTATGGTAAATAACACGGCCTACCATGGATTTTGTAAACACATCTTACCATCTTTTTTTTTAAAGACCGTTCAAGTTTCTGGTTTCTTTTAGATGGGATTAAAATGTCAATGTTGACTTTTATGTCGTTGCCATTGTTTAAGTAAAAAGTTATTTAAACTGACATAATCCACACAAACACACATTCTTATCGCACCTTTGAAAAACGAAAAGCGTGAATTTAGAAATGTCTGTGCATTGTGTTTACAGCCGGTAGGATCATTTACGAGAAATTGTAGTGTTTCCACAATGTCATATTTGAATGATGTGTTAATGGTACTCAAGAGGAGAGATGCACATGACCTAGATGCAGTACGTGGGGGAGGGGGGGGTCTATTAAAAATTTATTATGATAATTTGGATGAATTATTTTCTCTTCCCGTCCCCCACCCCACTTTCCAAGAAATGAATGGCTATGTTTTTAGTTGTACATCAGGCTTATTTGATAATTTATTTGTTATTTTGTTATTTGAAACATAATGGTAGGTCTCCAATTCCAATACATTATAATTTAATAAATTAGGGCTGGTATTGATTTTAAAAAATGTGTTCGATTAATTTGGGGGGGATTTAATCGATTAATTATTTTTTTATAACACATATAAAAATATCATTATAGATCCAGTTAAGTCGCGAATTATTATTTCGCGAAATCGTCTAAGTCGAGGTAATTCCATGGCTCCCAAATTTTGTGATGTAACACAGCAAATTCGTTCTGCTATGCAAGAAATAAGGAAGAAAAACCTTTTTGTTTACGTATTGACTTCTAAATAAATAATAATAATACGAGGGAAAAGTATAATGTAAGTAAGTAACAAACAATATAAATTATTAATAAATTGGAAATATTTTTTTTTAAATTTAATCGATTAAAATTTATTTTAATCGATTTAAATTTGTAACGACTAATATGTTAATTAATCGTTAATTTCCGAAGCCCTAAATTTAATAACTGAAATAATGTGTAAATAATGTGGTTTCTTCGTGCTCAACAAAATGCGTTTAATTGTATTTCAAAATACGTTGTTTTTGTTTTGTAGTGTTTTCGTTTCCCTGCATAAAAGCAAGTTATAGGAAAGTTTTGTTCCTCTTGCATCACGCAACAAGCAGACGTGGATCAGGAACCGGAGGTACAACGATCATGCTGTCTACACGTTGCCTTTTAACAAGGCGGTGCGTAACCTACGGGTCCTCTAATGATAAACGTTGAAGGGCAAGGGGGGACCACTACCGACCACTTTGTTATAAGACTATGACTCAGGCTTGTAACTTCAGTTTGATTAAGATAAAGTGCGGCGATAATCTTTTTTTTAAAAAAGACGTTACCTGCTTTTTTGTTTAATAAGTTCAATAAAATTGATTTTACTACACAACTACACATACACTTGAATACATAATATTATTTCATGAAACTGGCCAGACGGACATTTATGCAATGTCTTAGTCTACGCAACAGTTGAAACTTATGATAACATTGCTTTAAGGTAAATTTCTGCACTCGGGTACTCAAGTATGTATTGATAAAGAAAAAAAAACAAATAAAAAATGTATTCAGAGTTGTCACTAAGTGAAGCAAACATGACGTGGTGTACCCAGTGCAGTTGGTCTTCGTTGGTCCAAGGGTAAGGCATACCTATATACGTAGTCGTAGGCTTCACGCCTCAACCCAACTGGCAACTAAGCTTGACACTTTAACATTATTTCCCCAATTTCGTATCCGATTGTATTTTAGATATTTTTAAAGTCATTATTAAGTTGAACCTCTTCAGATTGTTTCATACCCTCCTTCAAGCTCTCAGTATCGACTAACTTTCTTTCTTTTTTTTTCTTTCATAACTTATTGAATTCTGGGGCAGCCGACCTGGACTGAACAGGATTCGTGTTAAACAACCTATTTAATTTTTTAAACAAACAAACAAATTTTGAATTGCATTACTATTACAGCCCTCAAATCTTCAATATGAACAACTTTTTTTTTAATTGTCGGTTCCAAGCCGATGGACAACTGAAGTAGCGTTGGTGTGAGACAGCTGTCTTAGCTGTTTAAAAAAATGTCACAGAAACTTCAAGAAGAGAAAAATTATGAGCCCTGATAAGAGAAAACTCTTCAACTTCATGTCGAATTTTGAAGCTACAATGGAGCCCCAAATCCAATGACCCTCCTGTACAATATCGTCAGAAAATGATTGAGGTATATAGGGCCCGTAGGGCACACTCTTTATCGTGGGGAGAGGGGGTGCAGCACTTATGCTAATATTTTGGGAAGATGCAAGCTAGTGGTATTTATAATTTATACATACATATATATATATATATATTATTTTATAGTCTTGGATTTCGGAGTCACACCTTCTTCTTGTCTCTGGTATAATGGTATATATTATATTTTACTTTTAATGGTCAACTTATTTTAGTAATTTTTTATAGATCATATAATTTGCTTGCATAAAGTTGATGCATGAAAAAGTGTGCTTTGTTTTAATAACCCCTCTTGTTTGATTTAACTGAATGTTCTTATGAAATCAAACGGATTGAACGTTTCGCATTTTTTTTATTACGGCAACGAATATTATTATTAAACTAAAGCAGCCACTACTACTACCTCTGCCGGTTAAACTCACACTACTTAGAAAATCTTGGCATAGAGTGTCCAGATGGTCGTGAAAATCGGTATTAAAGGTTATCAAAAGCGTGATACCTTATTGATTTCTAATACGATCTGTTACGTTCACGCACTGAAAGAGGACAAGCGACAGGGGAATGTCCCGACCAAGGTCAATCAGAACACCCCCTTTCCCCTCATGACGGGGTTGAAATGTTACAAGTTACATCACCTCATTCATTCATACTGAATTGTGGTAGACGAAAAATATAAACAAAAAACATTTTGAGGCCCAAGCAGCTCATAATTTATATTAGATGCAATATGCGAAGCACTGTTGGATGGGTTAAAATAGCTTTCTCTTTAAATTAATAGTGCCCTCTTATTTCTTGGGAGTTAATGTTATAATTTATTAACACTAGTTGAGAGTTGGATTAAAAACAGAAAAGCTGACGAAACACACCTCAATTCTAGCAGCCAATGAAAATCCAGTTCGTTGAATGTGCACAGCACGTGATGTAAACATTGTCGGTGTCTGCATGACAGACCCATAGTAAAACCACGTGCGCACAGGCCATGAACGCACACAGTCTTCACATGTTCACCTAACGCCGATTGGCTGGAGAAGACATGCCCCCATTTTTTCATTGGTTCTGGCATCCCCGCCCTCGCCTTGAAAATTACTATGTCGAGAGGCGTTGTGTGAGAAATAGAACGAAAAAAAAACAACATTAATGTACAGAAGCATGTCCTCACTTTACCTATGCCTATGTGAGGTTTTGTCAACACAAATATGAACATATTGGATGTTGTGTTTTATCCTCCTTCACCACCAGCTACTCCACCAACAGAATTAAAGGTAAATTGATTTCTTTAACTTTAATTATAAATTGTGGTCACAATTCATTCTTTTTATTTAATTTATATTAATTATGTCACGCTCCGCTAAGTTACAGTATGATCAGTATCAGTAAGTTAAAGATTAAAGTTAAGTTGGGTTGCACTCAGGACTCAGGTCAGACCCATTTCTAATTTCTATTACTACTATTAGTGTTCTATTAGTTATTACTCATTCGTCAAAAGTTACTCATAAGTTTTGACTCTAATTAATAAGAATGCAGGACTAATTAACTAAACACAGCTCAAACTCAAACAAACCACAGTCCACAGATAAGCGTAGGACGCAATAATCTTCTGTATAGACTATAGAGGGAGCGTCTGTAAATGCTATTACTTAACTACTACTACTATTACTATTAATACTATATTATACTGTTATATTATATATTTATATCATGCATAATAAATTATTATAACTGATTGCATACGTTCGAGTGAGTGAGATGAGTCATGACTCATGCCCATGCATTTCATTGAATTTTCGATACAATTTTACTAATTAATTTTAATATTAATATATCAATGTCTATTCTATACATTAAAATTTACATTAATTTACTTGAATCTTGAAAATTAATGGGTATGTATGTGGGGTTTTGAGTATTGAAGACTCTTTTTAAAGTAATTAAAATCATTAAAAATGTGTATATCAGTGTCAGTGTCATTGTAATTGTAATCATTGTTAAATCATTGTTATAATTTCAATTACAATTACATTATAAATGATTATAGGTACTTTGACAGAAAATTTAAATGTAGTCCAATAGTGAAAGCCAATAGGCTATAATAGGCTTAAATAATATATAATTTTAAAGGGCTTGCTAAGACATTTAAAAAAAAACACTTGTTTTGTCTTTCTAACTTTCTATCATTTATAGAAGTGGAGTTATGATTTTTTTGCCCCTTATGAATGTAACCCATATAATTTTTTTTAAATGACAATTACTTAATTACTTAAACTTTAATTAGGAATATTTGTAGTCCGTAAAAGTTACTCATGATTATCTGATGAGTGATTTGCATAAATTAATAATAATTTGATGTTGAACCTGGTATTTCGTTTTCACCTTCTCTACTACCTAGACCTTTGCCTTCAATTTTAAATTTCTCAGATGAACAATAGTGACAACATGAAATTAATTTTTATTTAGAAACATAAATTCTTAATTTCACATAAATTCTTAGTGGGTTTATTTTGACATACACACTACAGAGGGAGTGCACTGAACTTTAATTTGTATTCAAACTGCAATGCCCACAGAGGGAAAACTTCAATTAGAAACGGTTATGTCCATTTTATAAAACAAACACAAAAAAAGGCTTTTTATTTAAAGTATTCACTTTGAATCCTTACACTTTATTTTTGTTTAATGTATGGACAAACCTGTGGTTGTCTGTCCCACTTTCCCAACGTTGCCCCCTCCCCCACCCCAGAGGTTGTTAACCACCTTGCTTAAGTTACCAGAAGTGATACAAAGGTGTTGTAATTATATAGTGTATTTTTAAAAATATTAATTGGCTTAATTTTTACTTGTAAGTTAGCTAGCAGCATCCAGTCGCTGTCACGAACCCCAACTCCTTTTACTTTTTACTTCTTATACTTAGTACCTGTTATCCGACCACCAAAAAGTTTTAAATTTTTTTTGAGGGGTATTAACTGCTGGAAACCCCGCGAAACTTAGGCTATTACAATTTGCAAATTACTACTAAATAAATGTTAATAGAATACTTGTTAAGTATAATTTATTTTATACTGTATTAGTATGGCTTATAAATAATATCTATATTATTTACAACAGTTAATACAAAAAATAAAAATAATTTTAAAAATCTTGGTGGTTGGATAACAGACAAGTACCTAATACCGTGAATACCTTTAAATTAAAGGCTTAAGAGTGTGTTTTTTTTTCCTTCAGTAGTGGCTTAGTTCAGTACTTCTCAAAGTGGTGGTCTGCGAACCGGTGCCGGTCCGTGGGCTATCCGGTGCCGGTCCGCAGAAGTTATCAAGAAAGAACAGAAAGATATAATCTTAACCCCTTACTTGAAACCATTAATACTAAAAAAAAACTAACCCAATAGAATTTGTCAGTTTTTCTTTAATAAGTACGAATAAGATATCTATAAAGTAAAATAAATAACATTTCACTACCACGTCTGTACGGTGAAAACGGTTCACCGGTCCCTGGTGCAATAGAAAAATCCCTGCCGGTCCACCATACTAAAAAGTTTGAGAAGTACTGGCTTAGTTTGCTGACAACAACTTTTTTCTTAGTGCCAATACTCTAGTGACAAACTCTATATTTATAATTTTGAAGTAAAATGGGAATTCCCTTTTCCCAAATAAAGAACTATGCCCCCTATTTATGACTACAGTCATGGTTCAAATGATGTGTTTATTATAAACATGGCATATTTATAGATTAATTATTATACATTAAGGCCTATTGGTTAAATCAAAATGTTCTTGTGTTATGATATTAAGCCTCCTGCTTTTATTTTAATTTAAAAAGCACTATGTCGTGACTATTCTGCATTTATCTAGACACTTTGAATCTGAACTTTGAATGACACATTTTGACAAGGCAAAAAAGTACAATATATTAATAAACTTTACTCATTATTAATTAATATGTTTTTTTTATTTTGGCTCATATTATGTCATTTTAACAAAAAGTACAGATGTGTTTCCATAGGGAGTACATGTAATTAGTAATAGAAGTGTTAAAATATTGTTTTCTGCTCTTCTTTGAAACTTTTTATAAGTAATCTAAACTTATATTAATTCAAGTTCACCAAATTTATGTATTAAATTATTCATTAAAATGTATTTCCTTTAGATGTCCTCTTCAAAGGCAGTGTGTTGTTTGGTTGAAAATGCTATGGAGAGAGATGCAGTAGAGTCACTTTTGTCTATAGCTCATGGAGTCAACAAAGGGACAAATGTCAATGGAACTGATACTCAACACTTACCCCTCAGAACATTCCCTTCTAGTAACAATCCAATTAAAAGGCAAAGCACTTTAGAGCAGGTGGGTCATAACAAGATGTAAATTCTCATCACATTAAATACCAATTATATTTAACTACAAGATTTTTAAATTTTTTATAATGATTTTTTAACTTTTGTTGTTTTCCTTGTTTTTAAGTCTTTCATGTTGTGCATATTCAATTTTAGTGTTGTAGCATAAACAATATAATAGCCGAAGTCACAGGTTGGTTGGATGAGTATATATTCATAAAAGAGTCTGCCGTAAAAAAAGTCATTGTTTTAGCTTATATTTTAATTTTGCAATAGGGAACGATGTAAAAAGAGGATTTTAGGAATTATAATTATAAAATACTTTGTGTACATTTCAGGAAGTTTAATATTTTGTATTTATCAAACAAGGATAAGTTACTTGGGCTTTTGAAAAAAAAAGTGGGAACCGTAGGCGCCCTACAGCCCAAGTGGGCGCTGTAGTTACCCTACAACCCCTAGTTAATGATAATTATGTTTCTATTATGGAAAATCTTGCAGGCTTTTATGTTCATGTTTTACATGTAGTGCTTATTCTAGTTACTTGTAGTAATTAATGAGAATTGTGTTTTTTGTACCTCAGATTCTGAAAGGAGAGTGTTTAGACAGCTACCACCACCTCACTGCTGTCACCCAGTCATGTCAAAAAGTGTCTGTCATTGTATCCAGACCTTCTTCATCTTCATCAACTGTGGCTTTGAACTCTTCCTCCTCATCCACATCATCAGCACCATCCAGCGCACAGTCCTCTACCAAAATCTTCCTTGGTCACAAGCGAAGGATTCAAGAAATGTGCGAGGAACCAAACATGGAGAATGCTGACCACCCCCGGTCCAAGTCGTCCCGCAAGTCACCAACAACAACATCAGGAAAGCTGGCTGATGAGGCACTGGATCTTTCCTCATCCATGCAGTCAAAAGATCATTTTGACAACAATGAAGAGCAGTGTGAGCAAATGAGATCAATATCTCCATCCACACCTTTCTCGAGCTTTGGTCATTGCAACTGTGATTCCTGCATTTCTGGCCCTCACCGATCGTTCACCCCATATTTTACAGAGGATCTGCCACGTTGTCTTACGCCACTTGACCCGGGTCCTGCCAATGACTTTGGACCTGATAGCCCCGACTCTAGATCTCAGTTCTCCCAAGATGATGAGGATGA
The DNA here is from genome assembly GCA_944989445.1 of Ampullaceana balthica. Classification (NCBI taxonomy): domain Eukaryota; kingdom Metazoa; phylum Mollusca; class Gastropoda; family Lymnaeidae; genus Ampullaceana; species Ampullaceana balthica. The sequence goes on from CALYLW010000159.1 coordinate 336,592, forward strand.
TATTGATAATGAGGAAAAAGAGGTGGATGATGATGATGAAATCAGCCAGTCTGCATCTCAACCCGCAATGTGAAGTTTTACCTGCCTCAAACTTCAGTGGATGCCAAGCTGCCTGTTGCTTCATTATCCTCAGTGACAAAACCAATTACATCAGCAATATCACTATTATCCGATAAGATCTCAGCACCTCGATCTGCTTACTTCACTCCTATAAAAACATTTGAGAGAATCAGCCTTGAGCGAGTGAAGTCTCATTCTTTCTCTGAAGATGCCTCGGAAACAAATGACTCACTTTCACATTCTCAAACTGTGTTAAGAGCTCCTTATGCATCTGGTTCTGTAGATGATAGGTCGCTGAAGGGTACTTCTCAAACAAGCAAAACTTTTACCCCGCTAGGTAACAACAACTTTAAATCCATGACATCCTTGGCCTCAAACAATACATCTAAGGATATCAACCAATCAGCTTCTAAGGCTTCGGTTGTTGGAAAGAACAAAGGCGCATTTAATGAGTTGACTACATTACTCAATTCTTCCACTGACCCATTACCATTGGTGATCAACACTAAAAACAGCCCTTTACAAGTAGCTAGTCAGCACTCCACTCAGGTTCTTAAGTCAGCTGGTTCATCATTTGTTTGTATTTCAAAACCAAGCACAACTTTTCCCATTTCAAATACATATTGTGGGGGTCATGAATACTCCTGTACAGCCATGACGCCTGATACCTCAAGACCCACCGTACTGTCTGTCACCCACAGACCAGCCGTACTGTCTGTCACCCACAGACCAGATGTAAAGCCTGATGTACCAGGACCAGTCAACAACCCTGATGCACTCAGACAATGTGTTTCAACAAAAGCACTCGCCGTCCCCTCCTCTGTTGTTACCCCCAAACCCAGCAGCGTGGCACCTACTTTGAATAAATCAATGTCATCTCATGTACCCCAGGTCTCATCCATTGGCCAATCAATCAAACAGCACATTTTCCCCAAAACTGTTTCATCACAGTCTGCACCTGCCATTTCAAGCTCCAGCAATCTTTCAGACACCAGGACATCCCCAATAATAATTGTACCATCGGAAAATTCCGGCATACCTCTACTGCGGATATCCAGCCAAAATGCCTACACTTCACCGCCTATTGTGCAAGTTTTTGTTTTTAATTCAATAGCCTCGAAAACTACTAACACCAGTGCAGGTCAAGTTTCGGGTCTAGTGACAAAATCTTTGGACATGTTCCAGCCGATCGCACCTGCCCCTATTTCGGCTACAGATGCTGAATCAAAATCTGATGAGTCGTCTCTCAATGAATTACGCAGGAGGCGTACTCACCAGTGTAACATTCCGGGTTGTGGAAAAACTTATTTCAAGAGCTCCCACCTCAAGGCTCACGTCAGAACACATACAGGTATTTTTTTTTAAAGTTTAAAGGCTTATAATCATCTAAGCTAGGCCATTTCTCAACCTGAATTATCAATTATTCTTCATCAAAACTTAAATTTAAAAATACCAGGTATATTTATGTTTTGTTTTTTTTTATGTAAGAAGGGAAAAAACGAGAATAATTTTTATTAAAATAGGTTTTAATAATTTTTAAGTCGCACTTACTTGCGTCCAAACTTTAGTATTAGTCGATCACGAATATAAGTCGACCACCCCCCCCCCTGATTTGTCATTTGAAAAGTGGAATTTTACATTTCGTCAATGATCACTATGATAAACTCGTGACCAATGTTCCCTGTAAGCTGCGCGGCCTTGCAGATATCTGAACTGATGCTGCACAGCAGTATAGAATTACAGCGCAGAAAATTTTGTAAAATATTGCCGACAAAATGGATGCTGCACAACTTTGCACAGACCATCGAGCCTTAGAAGGAACATTGCTCATGATGTGCCACCAAAACAAATTTTAGGTATTATGTTGAAAGTATAAATTTCATTGACACAGACTCTTTTTTTCAGGTGAAAAGCCCTTTTGTTTGTGATTGGGAAGGCTGCACTAGAAGCTTTGCCAGATCTGATGAGCGTTCGCGGCATCTTCGAACCCACACAGGTGAGAAGAAGTTTGAGTGCAACATATGTCAGCGTCGCTTCATGCGGAGTGACCATTTGGCTAAGCACTTTAGAAGGCACAACAATGTGAAGAAATCTGGTGCATGGAGCAAGACGCACAACCCAAAAATTTCAGAGACTTAATTAATCATCAGAGATGTGATGCATCTCAATCTCATGGGTTTTTAAAAAAATACTCTGTGGTATCAATTTTTCACTAAGTATTCATCAAAAAATTTAAGTCAACTTTAACATTTTTATTTTTGCTTGTAGCTTTGGATATTTGTATGTGTGCAGTAATTTTTTTTAAAATGTGAATTGAAATCAAAAATCAATCCTTTTTATTTGGATAAAACATGACACATAGGCTAATATATATTTATATATATATAAGTGCATTTGAATAAAAATATATTTAAATGGTCACTCTCGAGCTTTTAGTTTTCAATAGTGATAATAATTATTAAAAACTGTTGCCCTGTAGCTTTTATCAAATTTTTAAGTATCCTGTTAATACGCAATTGACATCTATATTTCAAGTTATTGTGGCAGATCACCATGTAGCTGCATGCATCTAACTTCAACATTACTTAGTCACTAACATGCCAATTTGGATGCAATGTTTTTTTTTCAATTTGTTGTTATAATATATAAATTCATATCGTCTTACACTGATAATTCTTAATTATGATGAAAAGTTTATGATTGTTTGGTAATTATCATATTAGGTGTATCCCTTATTACAATAAATATGAAATGGTGCTATTACACGTATTACACCTTGTTTCAAAAATAAGTGTGTATGATGTGAATTACTCTCAAGGCATTGTACTTCTTTCCACATTGGAATGGGGTTTATTTATGATGTTGGACTGATTAAACACCAACAATTATCTGTGCATTGAGTTAATGCGCACTTTATTTAATTATATTTTTCTATTTGGTTCACTTTTAATATTATTTATGAAACTTATATGTTTAATTCATGAACACTTTACCAACTACCAGGATGTTTGAACATTCCATTGTGTGGTATATTCATTTTATAGTTAACAAAAGCATTAAACGAACAAAACCATTTTGATCACCTTATTATCTAAATTAAGATCTCCTCTTTTGTTTTTAGAAAATGTTCTACACTTGGATCAAAATATTTTTAAGTTATTCAATTTAAAAAATATATATATATTTTAAAATATTTTTTTTATAAATGTTTGTCATCGAATCCTAACTGGTAATAATTGAAGCATTAGTTATTCATGATTTTACTATAGATAGCTATGAAAACAACTGTTTCACTTGTACCCTACCCGTTCATTCTTGAAAAGCATTTTTTTTTAAATAAAATACCTGTTGTTTTTTTTCTTACACAAATATTGTCACCATTCTCAAGACAATCAAGATTTAAGAGAAATATTTTAAATTAGTTCTGTCACTTTTTTATTACTTTTTATAATATGCTTGTAGTACTCTTACTGGGAGTGCATGTCTCAGGTTCATTGTGATAGATGTTACATCACTTTTAAAAAATGTTTCCAAAAGGAATATGAATAATCTCTTGATTTAAAAATTTTGTTATTAGTTGTTCTTCTTCCCAAACAATTATAAGTAATTTATTTAAGTAATAATTTGCTACATGATTTTTTTACAATTCTAACCATTTAAACTAAAAAAAATAATCTGCTTTTGCTTGTCACTGATGAAACCTTTTGATTATAAATTTTATTGTACATTACCAATAAAATATTTAAACATTTGGAAATTTTAAGTTTAAGCCCGGCTATTAAAAGGCTCAGATGATTAATGATTAAATATCCTTTATCAAGTGCTTAGCAGTTATTTTAAAATATTTTGTTTAAAATATGTTTTAAAACTTAAATTTTTTACCACTTCGATTTACAAATTCAAAATGAAATACTTTTTTTTTAATGTCTCTAATTCTAATTTATTTCATGTTTGTTTCTAATAAATGTGTATTTAATGGATGAAAATCTTACTAGTCAGCCTGATTAAAAACATTTCTTAGCTTTAAAATCTGTGTGGTTTCTCATATTCTTGGTTGTATGTCTGTGTCATTACATGCCTTTCTGCTTTTAAATTGTTACATTGTATATTTATTTATATATATATATATTATATAATTTATTTATATAATTTATTAACATTAAATTGTTAGGAGTACATTTAGTATAGATGTGACTATTAGATGAATCCATGTTTTTACATGCCCTGCCATATTTTTTAAACAATTTATCTTTGTTTTAATTAAATAATCAAAACATGCATTATCTAATTTTTTAATGACTTTTTATTTTCAATCTCCTTTGAATATTTAAATTATTTTTTTAAAATAAATATTGACATTTAAGTTTTAATTCTAAGACAAAATGTTATTTTGGTCAGAAATGTCATTTTTATTAAAATGAATGATATATCAATTAGATTAGGATTTTGTTATGTTATATTCCAAATTTCACATTTTTAAGAACAACCAGTGGTTTTTTTTTCTTCTTCATTTTATTTTTTGGTGGGGGTTGAATTTTGTCTAGTGAAAACTGGCATTTTATTGTTGTAGTTATAATATATATATTTTTTTAACAATTACAACTTTGAACATTTTTACTCTTAATTATTAGAGTATCTAAAATCTTTGTGTCAGTCAGTTTATATGTCTGAAATTTACTTTTTGTCAAAAGGATATTAAAAATAAATTTTAGTCATTTCAAGTAAGCAAGTAATCATGGAAAAGACCATTAACTAACTTTATGCCAACAAAATTCTTACATGCTATTTATTGACATTAATGTTTCCACTAGTCTGGGTGAGTGAGAGCCTAAACTTATTACATGTTATACATGTACTTCCTATTTGGTTTATGTTTTTGTGATTTTTTTTTAAACAAACATAATAAACACACAATGTTTATTTTATGTTGATGTAGTTTTCATTGATTCATTATAAATTATGGTTGTTGTGTGACACGATATTTTCCCATATGATGATTAACTTAATATACCGATGCTGTCAGTATTTCCATTTGCTTAAAACAAGGACGAAATGGTTGTCTAAGTCAATGTTAACTTAAAACTTAAGTTGCAGGAATTAAACCCCTCTCCCCTCTTTATAAATATATATATATATTATATATATATATTATATATATATATATTATATATATATATATTATATATATTTATAAAGACAAAAAAAAATCAAACAATAATGTATCTAATACTATATTCTTTTTTATATATCGGGTACTACTCAATTCAACAATATTAATATTTAACAACACAGGCAAAACTTAAAATAAATGTAGAAAAAAGTAATGTGAAAAGTGTAGAAAGTGATATAGAAGTACGCAGATTTCATAATCTTATAAGAGAAAACAAAGCTTTAAAAGGATAATAAGTTTTATTTGTCCTTTAGACTTTAGATCGACTCTCCCGGACAAGGCCTTGATCTTAATGCATCTAATTTATTTAGTTGGAGATAGGCATCAGACTATTATTTTGAAGATTTGATTTGCTTCTAAAAAGTAGGTCAAAATCATGGCTGTATTATTTAAGATACGTCTATATATAATGCAACAAGGTCAAATCTTAACAAGAAACCCTACAGCAATACGGCACGACTAGGTCATGTGCACACTGCAGTTTACACTGATGACACGGAAGTCGTTAAGCCTCCTATAAATTTGACCCACTTTTTAAAAATAATTATTTTGTGTTATAAATTTCAACCAATGAATCCCACGCATCGAATCGCCCCACCCGCTCTGACCCTTTATAAATTAGACGTTAACCAGTTAGATCATTTAATGTTCCGCTCACATGTGCGCAGCGACGACTACTATTGCAGTCATACCTCATAGCCCATGCCCATAGCTTTAATTACTTTGTGGTTGCAGGACATTCTTTGTTTTCTGGTTATTAGTTCGAAAAAAATCATCGAATGATTATTCAAAATAAAATAATACGAAAAACGTTAAATCTATCTATATAATATAATTTGTATTTAGATATAACATTTAATGATTTACTTTAACTTTAATTTATTTGGTGCAAATGTCAATTGTTGAATTACTTGAATTTCAACTCTCCCTCAAAAAATAAATTTTACTTTGATTGAACAAAATTAGATAAATTGTGTAAAGCATCAACATACATACATTAATACCTTAACGCGTATATTTAAAAAATAATAATAATAATAAATACCCGAACCTATATTTACCATGTCGGCATATCTTGACCCAGCCGATGACCTGGTATCAGGACATTGGCCTACATACATTTGCACTCAGATGTGTTTATTGGAATTTGCAAGGGCTGTAACTACTAACCGAAATTGTGTTCAAAAGTTTAAATTATCTTATCTTGATTAACCTTTGATCCTCGAAAGAAAACTATAATTTTAAATGACATATTCAAATCTTTTACCAAAAACTGAGCAGTCTTTCTTAAAAATTAACGTTGATGCCCTTCCAATAAAATTAATAAATAACTCAGTAGCCAAAGGTGACGTGATAGCCACAAGAGACATGGGAAAGGAGAGTAAGTGCAAGTTTTACACGTGTATACATGATTTTTTTTTCTATTCAGATTTCATTTTTAATATTTTTATTTTAGGTTACTTCTCACTGGGTTCTTGCTAAGTTATATGACTTTTTCTATGTTTTCTAATTTTTTTTACAAATCAAAGTCTTACAAAAGTAAAACAATGAATCCTTTCAAAAATTAGTTAAAATGCTTTACAATAATTACAAACTGTTAGTCAACCAATTAAGAACTAGATCTGATTTCTTTTGCCCACTCCATCTCTTAATGAACCCGAGGCTGTCACTGTCAAACACAATATGAACACGACACTTGGAAATCTCTGCGAACCCAACAAAATGTTAACATAAAGCTTACGTTCCAATCAGCCACCCGTAAGATGGGAGATAAACCAAATATTTTTTTAAAAAAGCCTTTTTTTAAAAACGACTGTGGTCATTCATAATATATTTTTTGTTTAATATATAGATATCTTGTTGATACGTATGATTGTGCCATCTGTGGTTAGTCATGCCCTAAATTTCATATCCCCACTTTTCACACAAAAATCTTCCAATATGGCCGAAAACGCCATGCAACCAAACATTTGAAGCATACAATGTGCAGCCAGATGAGGACAGTCCTTTGAACGCCGCCACACACACACACACACTCTTCTCCGCCACCACCAAACAAGTGCTCACAAGAATCCAGGTCCTCTCGGCTAATATAATTATCATTTTTTAAAACTTAGAAATAAAATTAAGAAATTAGTAGCTTTTCGTTTCTTTTGAGGACCGCTATTTTAACTAAAGTTTGTTTAATCTTACTCTCCGTTGTATATAAAACACAAGTCTCAAATGGCATTTAAATACAAGTACAACAGGAACCACTACTCCTCGAATCTTTTTGGTGCACTGTTTTAGAAAAAAAAACCACAAGCTATAAATTATATGTGCATTAGCTAACGCACGAACAGAGCGATACATATAGATGGTAATACATTTAGTAATAAAGTTGACTCTGACATAACTTTTATATTCAAATCTTAATTCTAAGAGGCTTTAGTTTGTTTGTTGTTGTTGTTTTAATTTAAATAAATGCATATCTTACTCCATTTAAAGAAATTTCAGATTACTCATTAAAATATTGAGGCAAAACTAATAAGTCAGATGTGTGTTGATAAGAAACGAGTGAGATGGTATAGCACGACAGAGTCGGGATGGTACGGCAGAGATGGGATGGTACGACAGAGACGGGATGGTAAGGCAGAGTCGGGATGGTACGGCAGAGTCGGGATGGTACGACAGAGTCGGGATGGTACGACAGAGACGGGATGGTACGACAGAGACGGGATGGTACGACAGAGTCGGGATGGTACGACAGAGTCGAGATGGTATGACAGAGACGGGATCTTGTTTCCTATTCCTTAGTGGTGCGTTTTTGGCTAACTCAGATAATCTTTTAAAAATATAATTAAACGTTTAGTATCATGTTATTCTCTCATCCAAATCCTAGCTTAAGTTGTAAACTTATATTTTGCAGTTAAGAGATTTTGTTTTAAAGCCTGCTGAAGAAAATAATATTATAATTATTAAAACAAATGAACAGTTTTAAAATTTTTGCAAAGGATCATTCTGACCCATCCATCTACTTATTTCTACAGTGCCAGCTACTGCCAACGAGTGCGGTGCAATCAACTACATTTAGAAATATTTTATTTTCGCACCGTTACTTTTCTTACCTATGTCCTACAGAATACAAATTTGTATACATCTGTAGAACTCATTCGTCTAGTGAGTTTAATAACTTTCACCTAGATTTTTCTTGACATCTGTATCAACGGGGGAAAAAATAATTTAAAAATCTCAGTTTCATCAGAAAAAATATTGAAATATAATTATTAAAAATATGCGACTTTCGGAAATGTAACGTCACCTGTGGGAATTACTTCAGATACCTCTATAAAACGAAACTCCAGCACCGACACGGAATTCTGTTTTTATCATTATTCGTGTTTTTTTTTATTATTTTTTTTATGGATCCCGTGATCAGTGCGTGGAGAAGCCAGTGCATACTTGACGGGTCACGGTCTCTCGTAACAGAGTTTAGTTTAGTCCGTCTTGTAATTAACCCAACCCTCTTCTTATAGGCTGCGCAGTTCATCAAAAGTCGTACACAAATTTCTAATTCATACTTAGGGCTAATTTTTTTTTAAATAGTACTCAATAAATCTGTCACAAAAGTACAAAACTATTAGTGTCTCAAATCCCAAGCTCATTCTTGGTTCAACTCTAAACGCACACGTAAAATTCTAAATTTTCAGTCTCAAAACCTTTATCTTGATGTTATCTGGCAATTTGTCGCGTTCATTAGATTAAGTGATTAAGAAATTTAACACACAAGATTTATTTTTTTAAATATCAAAATGAACTTGGTTTATGTGAATTTTCGGTGAATAAATTATAGTTCTCTACCCGCTGTTAGTTAAATAAAATATTGGCAAGAATTACTCTGTTGTGTATTGTATAAGGCTATTTTACAATGATTTTTTTTTGCGCAGTTTTGTAACATATATTATCCCGCTGATTTATTTTCTACAAATAATTCTTCAAGTAAACTTTTAAACAATGCTTAAAATTGTAACTATATACATTTTTAAAAAAAACACACACGCTCACACGGTAAAAAATCAATATTATCTCTAACCACACTTGACCCTTAAGTCTCTGACCCTTGCTGACCCAAAATGTCCTCTCCACCCTGACCATGGACGGGGTCGGTAGTAGCTCTCCTTGCTAGCGGTCTTCCAGCTTTTCGAGGCCGTATCTTGAGTTAACCGATATCCGGGGGTCCAAAGTCCTGCATGCACTATAGGATTACTTTTATTTTAAAGATAATGTTTTTTTAAACTTCTAATCCATGTTTTTACCAAATGTTTCAAACCTTTCCAACTAAACCCAGATTTTTTTTTAAAATAAAAAGTCTACTTTTATTAATCCAACCAGGCTTTTACCATGCAAACAAAACCGACTATCCATACGGACACATTGCCATCACTAAACACTCTGATGTAAACATGGAAAGTCCGACCAGGGACAGAGGGGCCACGCTGATGTAGTCCAGGTCCCGCGAGGTGTCAATTACTCGTGGCTCCCCGTATGTCTGCGTCCTTCGATCTACAAGTACAAAGGCCAAGGTCAAGAGACTTGAATAATAAACTTATTGACATTCAGTTTCAGCCATCGATTTCTTTAGGTTCTTATTTAGTCTTCAGTTGTTTACGATCATCTCCGTGTTGTTTTTAGTGTATTTTGATCGTGTTTTGTTATTATTATATGTTTTTGTTCTTAATGTTGTTGTTTAGGTGCGTATTTATGGTGTGTAGGTGGTTATTTCCTCTTTTGTAGGTGGTTATTTACGCTGTTGTAGGTGGTTATTTCCTCTATTGTAGGTGGTTATTTCGCTGTTGTAGGTGGTTATTTCCTCTGTTGTAGGTGGTTAATATGCTGTTTTATTATTAAATCCCTTATATTAACTTCACCGCCGTCTCTTTCTCCCTGTGGTTCTGTCGCCATCTCTCTCTGTCTGTCTCTCTGTCTTGGGCGGGCGGAAAAACAAAAGTAAAAAATGACCCACTTTCCCGTGATCCGATCGAGCTGAAATTTGGCACACGGACCCGTCTCACCTAACAATGCATCATATCAAAATTTCAGATCGATCGAACGTACCGTAATTAAATTAATGCATTTTTAGTTTATCCTTATATAACGTATGTAATTCAAATTCACTGTTTGTTATTGTTTTTTTTCCACGTGAGAGTTTGAGTTGACGCGTTGACACGACCCATCGAAGTACCGGCGTGCTTTTGTTTACATTGTACGTGTCACGCTGAGCTCGGTCAAGCGATCGGTGACCAGACTTTTCCCCCTCTCCAGGGTTATGAAGCAAAGTTGAGTTAAGACAGATTCAGTCCGTAAATGTTTGTCGCGTTTGAAAATAATCAATACTGTTAGTTATGTCTCATATATAAGGGATTTATAGTCAAAAACTTTGTTTTTACGGGTTTGTTTTATATATGGTTATGTGCGTTGTTTACGTGCCCTTCTCACGGTTGGTTCGAACTCGCCCATGACCTCATCTCACCCCACGGCGCTCCATGACCTCATGTCAACAGCTAGGGTAGACCATTCACAGTACGGTCCTCTCCACCGGTTACCTCCGCTGGGAACTACGCAAGTCATAATTACCTTTATCATTAAAAAAAACAACACTTTATTTCTTCTCATAAATCTACCGAAAAGTTTAGGGCACAATTTTAGTTTAAGGTTAGATGAAGCTGATTGTTACATCGTACTTGTAAGAAAACTCTAATTTGACATGTTAGTTAACATCATTGTGTACAATCATACTTTGTCACTCCTGGCAGAAGTAGCACATTAGGCGAAATATATATTTCGAAATGCTCATACTCATTTCTCTGGACCCCCCCCCCTTCTATACTGTGTTTTGAGAAAAAAGTTTTGTCGATTTAGTTAAGTTCGGTCTAGGGCTGCGTAAATTAACGATTAATTTCTCGATTAATCGTTAAAAAATTTTAACGATTAAATTTTTTAAAAACGATTAATCGACCCCACCACTTATAATGTACTGGAAGTCAAAAAGTAAATTATTTCGGCATATAACTATAAACTAATTTACGGACGATTACACGAACGTTTTGGTTTTAAACTATTGACTGACGTGAATGTTCAAAATGTTGATAAAGGTTATTGTGTCCATTGAGAGAAATCGTTTGCCTACCATGCAATGTTCCCTTTAAGTCTAAGTTTCATTGGTCCGTGTGGAAAGTTTTAAAAAAAACTCGTGTACAAAGTTGCACAACGTCCATTTTTTATGCAATATTTTACAAAATTTGCTGCGCGGTGATTCTAAACTCCTGCGTGGCGTCGGTCAAATATCTGCGCAGCCGCGCTGCTTAAAAGGAACATTGCTACAATTGTTCTAACACTTCGCTTACATATCACCTGCAAACCAAACATCCATTACAGTATCGGGAACTTCAGCTGAGACAATCTAAAGCTATGAAAACGATTGTTCAGCTGGGCTGGTTATATTGTCAATAAGACCCGCTCATCACTTGAACCAAATAATGTCAATTCACTTGTCTGTTTGCGTTGTTGGTTAAAAGATGTCATATAAAGAAGACATTCCAGTGTTATTTCGATTTTCGACAAGTATTTTAATAAATGTTACTTATGACACCATAAATTTCAATTTTTGGCTTTAATCGAAATTAACGATTAATTAATCGTTAATTTTATAAAAGTTAACGATTATATTTAAATTAATCTTTAACAGCCCCTAGTTCGGTCACATCGACCTGGGGCATCCCATACTTTTGCGTACTTTAAACTTGAAATATGAAACTCGCCGTTCGACCGCCAGCGAGAATGCGGTCTGACTTCTACTCTAAAAATAACATTGAAATGTAATCGCTTAGTTTTAGTCTCGGACTCGGATACTTATCGGATATTTTTATAACGCGATTACTATTACTATTACTATTATTATTATTCAATCCAAACTGAGCACGTCATATTTTACTATAATTCTCTGATGTAAGTAAGAAATTTTAAAATTTCTAAATAAAACTAGTTAGACTTAGACCAAACAAACAAGACGCACTATTATCAGTCCAAGGAGTTCAAATAGAAGTGGACTTTACTTTGGCTTGCACAATGAAAATAGGTCGGCGGCAGAAAAGACAATTCTCCTTGGGTCTGACCTAGTTACCCAGCTCAAGCCCAGCTGGCGGAGCACAGGAAAACAAACCCCCGTGGCATTAAATATAGCTCCTTCCGCTCAATGGTTCTCAAAACAACACTATTCTCAAACTCGAAATTTAGTTATGGCTAATGTGAACAAAAATAAAATGTAGAATTAAAGAGGAAGACCAAATTAAAAAAAAATTATTGAAATAAAATAAAGGTAAATCGTGTTGAAGTTGGGCACCAAGGCTGATATTTTTATGATAAAATGTGAAGGAGTCTATTTACTATTTATTATATATTTAAAGTGTGATCGTGGTTTTTAAAACCATTTTTGGTAGCCAAGAAAGACGACACACGCATAATTTCGAGACTGGACTAAAAAACTTCTCCTAATGCATAACCTTTGGGTAAAGCTCATCGGAAGCGAGACACAAGAAATTCAATGAAAATTAAATATCCTAAAAAAATAACTTGCTATAAAAGTGTCATTTCCTAAGAGATCTCACACGCGTTCTAAAGTCTAAAGAATACGTGTTATGATATTTAGTAAGTCACTTTTTTCTATTTTGAATTAATGACATATATAACAGAATAGCTTCTAAGACAACAATTTTAATTCTGCCACTATCAAAAGAAGCCTATTAAATACTATTATTGAATATATATACACGCAATAATTTACGCAAGACTATCTGAGTTAGTCGATTAATGTGCGGCTTACTCCTTAAGTGAAGAATCTAAAAGAGAAAAAAAAAGGGTAAAAACATTGTTATTATTGCTCACATCGACCAATTTTATGCCTTAACTCCCACTTTATCTACAAGCGCCCCTCCCTCTGCCCCTTCTCCAAGCACGTTCGGTTTCTTGCCACACCCTCGACTCTACCCTGGGGGACGCGGTGGTCGAGTGGCAGCGCTCTCGACTGGCGTACCGATGGTCACGGGATGATTTGTTACCGGGGCCTAGGGCGTCCCTGAGTCACCCAGGGTAATGCCTGGAACCCACAAAGCCGTGGGCTGTGAACGCTGCATCACTTGCCAACAGATCATCCGTCATGGTCTGTGGACGCAATTATCTTCTGCATAGTAGGAGCGTCTGTATAGATAAGATAGATAAGATACCCTTGCCTGATGTACTTTTAGTAAATGCCTCTGTGAGGCTGATGAGAACCGTTTATTATTAATACATTTTTTTATTGTGTCTTGTCTCGTCACATCTATACAGACGCTCCTTCTATACAGAAGATCAATGCGTCCACAGACCATGCAGGTCTGTTGGCAAGTGATGCAGTGCTCACAAGCCTCGGCTATAAGGGTTCCACGCATTACCCATTCAGAGCTGAGTGACCCTAGGCCCCGGGAACAAATCCTTGCCTTCACAAGGATTCGAACACGTGACCATCGGTACGCCAGCCGAGCGCACATGCCACTCGACTACCGTGAATTCTTTAGTCACCGAAGTGTTACCGGTAAGAGAGTACTGGCCCGGCTTTGTCAAAAGAAATCGTGACGTAGCACAGGACCGTTCCTCTCTTGTCATGTTGAGGGGGGGGGGTGTATCTAGGCGCTGGAACGGACAGAGGCGTCACTAGGTTTGATGTCACCCGGTGCGGTCCGCAACCCCGCCTCCATCAGTGACACCTCTGTGGACAGACCAATAGCAACACAACGCTTATGTGATGTGAACAGAAATAACAAACTGTAGTTGTCCATATTATGATAACACGGTGCATTTATTTGAAAACAGATTACACCACAATGTGCAGGATATATCGTCTGTTTCCTTTTGATCATCTTTTAAAAGAACAATTAATATACATGTATGTGTGTATAATAACATATACGTGTATGTGTACACTTCTTTAGGAATATTATCTTCTTATCTTATCTATACAGACGCTCCTTCTATGCAGAAGATAATAGCGTCCACAGACCATGACAGATGATCTGTTGGCAAGTGATGCAGCGTTCACAGGCCACGGCTTTGTGGGTTCCACGCATTACCCAGCCGCCTAACTAGTGTTAGGTACCCATTCGGAGCAGGGTGACTCAGGGACGCCCTAGGCCCCGGGAAAAAATCCTTGCCTGGAACCCGTGACCATCGGTACGCCAGTCGTGCGCGCTGCCACTCGACCACCGCGTACATTGCATACTCCAAGTCATGTTCCAAAAAATATAAATTATAAAAACTGTATTATGTGCAACACACCTGTAAACCCTTTCCAAATACTTAGAAAATATTTAAACTTATATTTTTGTTTACAAAATTTAATAATTGTGCCATAATTCAAACAAATGAGAACCTTAAATTCAAGGAGTAAAGTGGGCTTCCTTTATAAAAAAAAATTGTTTACAAAAAATTGATCGACTGAGGTCTCCAATCCAACATTTCACTCAGTCGTGTCAGCTTACGTGACCTTAGACATGTGGTGTTATTGGGTGTGTTGCCCCGCTTCAAGACCTCAACACGGGGTTAAATATTTAGAACCACTCGCCACCTGAATGATACCAACATGACCTTGAACTGGTAACCTTGAATGGCAGTAGGCCGCCAATCAGAGCGTCTATTTTTTGTTTTTTGTTTTGTTTTACAGTGTTGTTCCTTCCCTTGTGTTTACTTTGTGGAGTACAGTGCATGTCTAGGTTGTTCAACCGATGTTTCATTGCAGGTAACGGCCTCGCGTGACATCAGCTTCCAATCTTATACCGTCAACAATAACATGAATGATTCAAATAATTTTGCCCATATAATTGACATAAAAGATGCGTTTGCATCTGCCGTCTAAGCCTAAAGTCTCTTTGTATAGACCAGAGGTCTCCAAACTACGGCCCGCGGGCCAGATGCGGCCCTCGAGGCACTCTCATCCGGCCCCTGGAGACTTTTTAATCTAAAAAAAAAGATACTATTTTTACCTGTAGTTTACCACAAAACTGTGTGTAGTCAGCGATTGATGTTTGACAGTTAATGTGGCCCTCCGGCAGAAAAGTTTGGAGACCCCTATACTATAGACCTAAGCCCGATTCTGAGAACATACATATATTAATATTAATAATTATTAAAATATGAAGCTGTAAATTGTAATGAATGTAAACGATGATTTGCTGACTTAGCCCCCACCCTAGAAATATATTATATCAAATAACATTTTCTTCTTTGCTTAAAGTATATAGACACATTTAAAGTACCGTATCTACTCTTTCTATAGCCCGTTCGTTCATAAGCTGACCCCCCCCCACTCTTTTGGAAGAGAATAGTATTAAAAGTCTGTAATTTGTAACCCGCTCGTAAGCCGAAACCAAAAAATAACAGGACAGCGTAGACAAAATGGTTCACATTTTTTTAAAAAAACTACTCGCTAAATCTGCCATTTTGATTGTTTACTTTGTACTACCTATCTTTGTCTTTGTGCTCTTTGTAAGGCAAGTGTTACAGGTATTTTTTTGTTCTTATTTTTTTTTCTTTTGTAAACAGTGGCAAAAGCGCGTACATTAAATTTTTTTGTTGAAAACAAAATTTGTAAAACAATTTATTAAAACATTCACAAAAATAAATAAAATGATTAAATAAGGTAAGTGCAAATGTTTAGTAATATTTTATAGCTTCTGGTAGAGCAGTCGAATCTTGTAAAATGTAGAAAAGGACCTTGATGACTACAATAACAAGACCGATAAAATGCCGATATTCAATGTTCATGCAGAAATCACCTATGACCCGCTCGTAAGTCGACCCCCCCCCCAACTTCCCCACCTAGATTTTGTTCAAAAACGGTCGGCTTTAGGACAAACATATACTGTATAAAATTGCCTCTTAAATATTTGATTGTTAACAATTTATTTAATGACGTTTTACATGGCCTCACACGTTTTATGATATTAGAGTGCAGCTAAATACATATTTAAATGACAAAAAAGTGATTTGAAACATGCTCATTTTCATATAGCTAATACGGCTTTTAGGGAGGGTAAACACTGTGATTGGAAAGGGGGGGGTATGTTTTTGTGACGACATGTGATGAGGGGGGAGGGAGTTGGAAAATCGGCCAAACTAGCGTGACGTCAATTATGGACGGCCCCTTAGCTTTAAATAATATTTTCATTTAATGCAGTTTAGTCTTGAATTATAAAAAGTATCAGGAAAGAAACACAATTTCACTAATCTATTCTGGCGTTGAAATCCACATAATTAAAATAGGGTCCTAAAATGACAAATTAAATTACATGTTGATATCACGGTAAATTTGAAATATGTGTAAGAAATGTGTAAAATCTAATATAACTGCAAAATTTAAAATAATTTGCGTACAAATTTCAAAATTTGTGTTTTTAAAAAATATTTTGATCAACTTGATTCAATGGGCTCAATGGCCATAAAGGGGTTCAGCTGTGTTGCCTTTCTCGAATCTTCTTGATGCACACATTTTGTAGATCTCCCTTTAGTTATTTATACAGTTTTGCTTTGCGCCATGTTCGATGAATACAAAATGGTGACACTGACAGGGTGGGGAATGGTATTTTACTGTTCTGAGGTTGCGAATGTTAACATTCTGCAGCGCTATCACCCTTCTCAACGCCAAAACGTTTCCCGAAAATTAACGAAGGCAGCAAGTGGAGACAAATTAGTACATTGATGATATATATTATAAATTATGTCTCCGAGACCTTTTCCTTAAATCATTACGACTTTTTAAAGAACAAATTTTGGCGAAGGAATGTCGTTTACATTTCTTTATATTTTCGTTTTCTATTAAATAGATTTTAAAAAAAAATCATGGTAGAAACTAGTATTTACGGTCGATCACTTTTTTTCATTATTTATAACTTTCTGAAGATAAAAGTATCGAATAAATCTTCCACAACTTTGTATATCATAACCTACAGTTAGTGGGGCTTATGCACCCAGTTACGCATTTATTCAGTCATATAATATCCGACATGGGAATAATTATCGTAATAATCTAATAATTAATTGCCAATCATTTGGAATATTACACTCGGAGTAAAAGCATTGTCATACTTTATTATCGTGAGCACTTTTTCCCATATAGTCATCTGCACAAGAAGGTTGTTCCCCCTGATCTAACACATATAACCTTAAGTATATACTATTACTATCACACATGAGTCATGACACAGATGGACACACTTGATTTATGTATACACAGACACAATAACACAAATCATATGAAAAGGCTATTCACTTTTTATTTGTGATTTTCTATTTTGTACCGAAACTGATGCTGTTCTGTTGTTCATTTAAAAAATAATATGGGGGGAAATATGAGGGGGGAAAATGGGTTAAAATGAGAATGTGGTTGAGTCGTCACGTAGATGGGGCGTAAAATGTATGATTTTGTGTGCTCTTTGAAACGCTAAGCCGACCTAAGTGAGAACGCCTCGGTTTCGTATCTTTACGCTTTAATCTGAAAAAGAGGCAAAAATACGGGTCTAGAGACTACGTTTTAATTAATGAACCAATGAAATCGGTTGGGGAAAGAGGGCCGGTTAGGGGATGGAGTTACGTTAGTATAATGTTAAAAGTGTGCTTAAATTATGTGGTATTTTAATAATTTTTCAAAGGAAGAGTTTTGTTTTAGCTATGAATGTTAAAAAACAGTGGGGTTGTTTTATGTGGTGAAAACAGGGATTTTGTTTAAAGCGGTAATTAAAACAACTGTGTAAAAATGTTTTAAAATTGTTTTATTAAAACATCTTTATTGAGCGACACTTTAATAAAGAATAAAGACACACATGGATCAGAAAGTAAATTATATTCAGGCCTTTCTGTTATGGCGAAAATAAATAACAGAGGCGGTACTATAATATTCTTTGCATTTAGTCTTGTAACTTGTTTGTTGCTGTTTCTTTTTTAAAATAAATATTAATATTTGAATCTTTTTAATGTTTTTTGGCTTGGTTTGGGAGTTTATGAGACTAATGAGATGTATAGTAACTTGTAATGGTATTATCACTTGTCGTGACGTTATACCAGCAGTGGGAAGAACGATGACAAATGCATATTCATTAGCAAATATTTATATTAATTTAGTGACATGGATTAGACAAACAAACAAACAAAACCTTCAGAAAGTCTGGTATAGAAAATACTGTCAGATGGTTTAGACAAGAAAACCTTGAAATTGACAAGTAAAGAAATTACTGACAGATGGGTTAGAGTTAGAAAAAGGAAAAGGTGTTGAATTGGGGAATTAGTAAAAATAGATGGTGAGTGCAATTAGTGTGAAAGAAAGCTTGTTATGATCAGTGAGTTACAGTTACAGACCGTATCTAGGATTAGTCAAGAAAAGAAAGTTAATGGGATTAATCAAGAAAATAAAGTTAATGAGTTTAGTCAACAAAAGAAAGTTAATGGGATTAGTCAAGAAAAGAAAGGGAAATGGGATCAGTCAAGAAAAGAAAGGGAATGGGATCAGTCAAGAAAAGAAAGGGAAATGGGATCAGTCAAGAAAAGAAAGGGAATGGGATCAGTCAAGAAAAGAAAGGGAATGGGATCAGTCAAGAAAAGAAAGGGAAATGGGATCAGTCAAGAAAAGAAAGGGAAATGGGATCAGTCAAGAAAAGAAAGGGAATGGGATCAGTCAAGAAAAGAAAGGGAATGGGATCAGTCAAGAAAAGAAAGGGAATGGGATCAGTCAAGAAAAGAAAGGGAATGGGATCAGTCAAGAAAAGAAAGGGAATGGGATCAGTCAAGAAAAGAAAGGGAATGGGATCAGTCAAGAAAAGAAAGGGAATGGGATCAGTCAAGAAAAGAAAGGGAATGGGATCAGTCAAGAAAAGAAAGGGAATGGGATCAGTCAAGAAAAGAAAGGGAATGGGATCAGTCAAGAAAAGAAAGGGAATGGGATCAGTCAAGAAAAGAAAGGGAATGGGATCAGTCAAGAAAAGAAAGGGAATGGGATCAGTCAAGAAAAGAAAGGGAATGGGATCAGTCAAGAAAAGAAAGTTAATGGGATCAGTCAAGAAAAGAAAGTTAATGGGATCAGTCAAGAAAAGAAAGTTAATGGGTTAGGTTTCAATAAAATAAGAGCTGAGTGGGTTGGATCAATACATGATTGACAGACAAACTTCCAACCTGGCGTCGGACTCGCTGGTGGCGTCTGTTGTTGCTGCGCTAGTTCCACTGGCACGTTTCATCCCCAAGACAGCAATGCATCCCGACTCTATGAGCCTGTGGAACACATGGGGAACTTGTTAGCAGCATTGGCTCTACGGCTCTACGTGGTTAGAACCGTCAAAATCATTGGGTATCTTCTCGTCGCGGTCAGGACTTTTGACACCAAGCAGCTTTTAATTTAATTGTATTACCAATATTTATGCCGAATATGGCTGATAATTAGTCATAACGCTTTGTGTTTGTTTTTATCATCCAAGAAGTGTTTATAATACGTGTTAGAAATTAGTGTTTACGTAACGTTTTTTTAACGCGTTTTTCATTGTCCCGATCTTTAAAATTTAAAATCTTAATTCTGATCATTGTAATAAATACCAACAGTATTTGAAATTTTTTAAAAAAATATATAACTCCAATCAGAAACAACTAACTTTATAATAACGTTAAAAAAATCTTTAGTCCCATTGTCCGTTGACAAAGATTTGTTGTTGTTGTTGTTGTTGTTGTTGTTGAAAAGGGAGGTAACATGGTTAAAATAATGTTTAACTCTAAATAAAAGTAAAAGCTATTCCTTCCCCTTACACAGTCTTTCACTAAATTTTAAAAGTTGATTCACCCGTCTTTTTAATGTTTCATGTAAAGAAATACATAACTTTAAAATAACTATTATTCCTCTATGCAAATACAGTGCTATTTATTTTTTACTTTATATATTCCCTTATTTCTTACTAAAAAATATTTCAAGTCCATCAAAATATTTCCTAAAATTTATTATTGTGCATTATTTTTTTTAAGTGTATCAAGTAACGCTGTAAATAACTGGCAACAAATATATTAACTATAATTAAAATCTCTCCTCTGTATTGTATCAAAAACAGAAGGAACACAAAACCAACTCCAAGTATCGAGAAAATAAAACTTAAATGTAACATGATAGGGTAATTGAACAAACCTTTTTCTATAGTAACACCAGAGGAAAATAATGTAGGATATCAGGAAAAAAACTACCACCAATGGTAAAAGATAGCAGAGAAATTCTAAAGCTTCTTCTTTCTTGTTTGTAGAATAAATATAATTTGGTTCTGCAAACAAACACAACAATATTAATAAATATATATGGAAACTAATGTTTTTAAAGTTTACAATCAAAATGGGGAACATTATACGATGATGGTTTTACAAATAAACCAAACCCGTAAAAACAAAGTTTTTGACTATAAATCCTTTATATATGAGTATGAGACATAACTAAAAGTATTTATAAATATGTACAGACTGAATCTGTCTTAACTCAACTTTGCTTCATAACCCTGTGAGAGGGGAAAATTCTGGTCTTCGATCGCTTGACCGAGCTCAGCGTGACACGTAAAAATGTAAACAAAAGCACGCCGGTGCTTCGATGGGTCGCCTCAACGCGTCAACTCAAACTTTCACGTGGAAAAAAACAACCAATAACAATGTAATAACAAACAGTGAGTTTGAATTACATACGTTATATAAGGATAAACTAAAAATGCATTAATTTAATTACGGTTCGTTCGATCGATCTGAAATTTTGATACGATGCATTGTTAGGTGAGACGGGCCCGTGTGCCAAATGTCAGCTCGATCGGATCACGGGAAGTGGGTCATGTTTGACTTTTGTTTTTGCGCACGCCCATGAGATGACGACAGACAGACAGAGAGACAGAGAGGTCGGTGAAGTTATTATAAGGGATTTAAAAATTTATTTAAAATAAACTAAATTTATAAAATATTTTTTTAATCAATTTTCCATAGTACACGTATAAATGACTAAGCAAACTGCATTTAAAATATATCGTAGCCAGACTAGACCACCACTGTTACACTCTCAGCCATATAAAACGAGTAACCGTGTATTCACTCGTGTAAGTGTAAGACGACTTTTTAACCCCCAAAAATCTTCTCAAGAGTCGGGGGTCGTCTTATACACCAGGTATCGTATTTTTACTTGTAATTGTACCTGTTCATACAGTACAGCCCCATTACCGTAATACAGTACAGTATACGAATGGCTAACATTATGTATGACCAGCAAGAAGAATTAAATATGAAGCCAGTTTGAAACTTTAAGTGTGTTGTAAGGGGGGGTGGTGGTCTTATACGGCGAAAACAGCTTAAAACCTATATTTTAACAGGAAAAGTAGTGGGGGGGGGTCGTCTTATACTCCGGAATGTACAGTATTTTTTATTTAGATATGCGCACATCACCACAGACTACATGTCGTTCAGTTCTTTTACCCTTGTACCACGTTATGTTAAGGTGTAGATATTGAACCCGACAAAAGCTTATGTTGCAAAATATCACGGGCTGTTAGGCCGAACCGGAAGAGTTTTTAGAGAGGTCAAGACATGACCAGAGCTAAATGGAACATTGAGTTCCTGAGAATGAAAAATTAGTTGTGTTTTTTTTGGGGGGGGGGTATGGGTGGACGGACCTTTATGGTACCGAGAGAAAGATAGCGTAAAGTTTTAGGTTTGAGATTGAGCTTTTCCCCATTTAATTTCCTATAATTTTTTAACACACCAATTTCCCATCTGCCCTCTGTTTAGCCCCCCCCCCGGAGTCTGAAGCCTTGCAATATAAAACGAGCTCAATGACAATTGTTTAGGGCTTAGGGCAACATACTGAGATCTTCAACAAATCTAATTTTCTTATCCTCAAACAGGATAAAAGAAAAATAACATGAAGGAAGTACATTTTTCTCTGGATAAATTTAATTTCTTTTCATTTTATGGCCCAAATAACAGATTACACCAAATCTTAATTCTTATTTACTTTCACAAAAGTGGCCAGCAGTGGCAGAGAGGGTTCCATATTATTAAAAATTATATTTGTCTTGCAAATAATTTGAAGAAATTGATTTCTTAAATGTTTTGTCCCTTGACACGTGGGACCGTGCACATGTTATCTGACACACACATAAGAAATTTTAACATTATAAGTTCTTTGTTGGCACTCTAATATTCGTTGTCCCTAGGCACTTTTATTTTCGTAGGCCATAGGCACTTTAATATTCGTAGGCCATAGGCATTCTAATATTCGTAGCCCCTCCTCAACTTAAACCGCCAATAGTGCTTTAGAGCTTAAAACCTTCACATTATTTCACGAATTCGTAACCCATTTTTTTTAACCAAGTCCTTCAAGACTGCACTTAAGACACATCTTTTCAAAATTTATTTTCAAAATTAATGAAACAACATTTCTTATAAATGATTAACGTAGCTTATGTATAATGTACTGTAATTTGTGTATTTGTTATGATATGAAAGTTAATTTAATACTTATAGGTATGTCATTTCTTTCATGTAAAGCGCTGTGAGCCCAGTTCCTTACTGGGATACAGCGCTATATAAATAATCAATTTATTATTATTATTATTATTATTATTTATATTTTATATATAGTCAAATTATTCCATTCTCTAAAATCTTATTTTAGGTATTTATTTCATATTAAATATATATAGATATATATCTTCTTTCTGTGGAGAGTTAATTGTCCATATCAACTGATGTTGGAACACCAGCAGGCAACTGAATTGGCGGGGAAATGTAGGAGACAGTAGGAGAATCAAAGTTGTCCAAATACTGAGCTGATGTCATCAAGAGAAAATTTAATTTGCTGTGGTCGGATGACTTGTTGAAGGTGGATTTGCTTTTCGTTGTGCCAGTCATTTACTTACTTAGAACAAAAACAATTATCCTCCCTGGCACTATTTTCAACTGAAAGAACTTAATGCGGGGAAACGCCATATGCGAGGATGTCCTTTATATCTAGAGGCGTATCTAGCATATTTTGCGCCCGGGGCCAAATGTACCCCCACCCCTCCACCCACTCGCTACGACACTGAGCCTGTGCGCACGGAAAAGATCAGGAAAGTTAACTGCCAGGAATGCAGCGTTAGTTCTCAAACGTTAACATCTTATACACACATATTTTAAAAATTAAAAAAATAAATAAAAAATTAAATTAAATAGATGTAACATAATCGTTTTCAACTAGTCCACAGATCCAGAAAATTGACGGACGGCCACAATCATATATAAGTATGGAAAATGATTAAAGAATAATGTGCATAAAAGTTTTTAAATAATTATCTAAGTTAATTTCACTTATAGAACGTCAATTTTTATATAATAACAACATATAAATGACAAGTATAGAAGGAGCGTCTGTATTGATTGGTAAGACAAGTAGCCTAATAACAATAAAGAATAATATCTGACCGAATGCTATACATAACAATTCCTTCTACCACCCTGTGCCTCAAGCAACTGAACGAGGAAATAATATTACTAAACTACGGTAAAATTTTAACTTTTTTTTTCTTCCCGCAATTCACATTTTTGTGACTTGTATTTGTAGCATTTGAGTTTGAGAAAAATAACTAAAAACAATAATTCAAAGGTAACTTTAGTTATTGGCATCAAAGGCAGCTAAAGACTGGTCCAATTCGGTCCAAATAAATTATTTCAAAAACTACCAAAAGAACTGGTGGACCAGTGGTGGCTGGGGAACCCAAACCGAACAGACTAAATGCCAGGGCGGACGTCCATGGATGGTGGCATGGCACTCGCATCTCGGCACTCCGGTGTAAACTTACAACATTTTGAAAACAACAACAAACCTGGGCTCCCCAATACGTACATGAATATGTGCACGGGCCCTGACCCAGGGCCGTCTTAACGCATAGGCCCGTTGGGCATTTGCCCGGGGGCCCACGAGCATAGGGGCCCCATGGGAATATGTTTATTTATATATATTATGTATATTTATTTTCTTTATTTCTGCGGGGGAGGCGCCCAACACTGTTTCTTTGCCCGGGGGCCCAAAATGGTGTAAAGACGGCTCTGCCCTGACCCCTTCTCTCTCTCAATCTTTCCCATTTCGTTGGTAAAACGCCACCACCCACTCACTTTTTGTCGATGTACTGTCAACAATACCTATTTCGGTTGTCGGGTCCTCTGTGGAGTCGGACGTTTCCGTAACCTTCCTACCACTCACCGTGGTGGGCGTGGTGATGACGCGACTGATGGCCGTCGAGGAAGCCATGGTGCTGGATTGGAATTCGAGGCTTGCGACCTCTCCATAGGATACTGTCTGGGTGAGATTTTCTCTCAGCGTTGTCGTGTTAAAGTCTGTAAGGTCTTGTAGCGTTGACACCAACTCGGTAGAGAATTCTATAGACTCATTGGACGAGCTGCCGGTGTCTGAATGATTGGGTGTTTCAGCCGCCAAATGCTTGATTATGAAGAAGGCTACACATGTGATACGGACCGAGGGCATTGAGCGAAAATACATTTACAAGCAACAAGATCTGGTTAGGCATTTGTTTTTAATATTTTTAGGGGAAAAAAGGGGGGATGGCATTCTTGAAAGCACCACCACATTCTGGTGCTGTTACGTATTGAGGAATATCCGATTGTGCGCACATTAAATCTTTTAATGATGATTAAATCTAAATTAAGTCTGTGTCATTTGATGTTTGTTGGGTTGTTAATCTTATTTTCATGAAAGGGCGTTCGTGAATCGTCCAGCGGAACTAGGCAAAGTAACTGGGAAAGTTCCAAATACAGATTTTAGCATTCCCGTGGGATTCATATTTTCGCACATCCTATTATGAGACGCTTCTTCTCTGTTCTCTGTTGTGTGCAGCTAAAGTTGACGCCCTGGTGCAAATTGTGTGGTACCGCGAGGACTTTTGAAGTGTCTTTGCTAATATGCTACATTCACTTGAGTTAAAACCCATGCCTGGCGAGCCTCATCAAGCGGGCATTGTTATAAAGTATATTTCCAATTATCCATCGGTGGCAGGACACTCGTCCTGTAGATGATGTACCGTTTCCTCCGCCATACTGCACATTTGGCAGGCGGGGTCATTGCCAGTGTCAGTCAAGTGAAGGTAGCTTCGCAGCACACAATGGTCACTTTTATTTGCACGAATAATGACTTTCTGACTACTACCGGGCAACTTCCAACATGGGGTCGCTTTAGCTCGGACGCAGATTGTATCGGTCAAGCTTTTTAGCCGTCTCACCTTCAGTGCGTCCATGGAGTCATTTCTCTCGGGTATTTTCCTTTAGCCGAGTCATTGGTCGGTGAGGTTGGGGCTTGACTGTCAACTCACGTTTCGACTCGAGTTTTTTCCAACAACTGGCTGCCTCTCTACGCACCTTCACATCGACTGGCATGCGTCCTCCAAGCCCTACGCCATTTTGCATACCTCCTCACACACCCTCGTCTGGCTGACTCCCCCACACAAACTGCCATGCCTCCCCCACCCTCGTCTGGCTGACTCCCCCAAACAAACTGCCATGCCTCCCCAACCCTCGTCTGGCTGACACCCTCAAACAAACTGCCATGCCTCCCCCACCCTCGTCTGGCTGACACCCTCACACAAACTGCCATGCCTCCCCCACCCTCGTCTGGCTGACACCCGCACACAAACTGCCATGCCTCCCCCACCCTCGTCTGGCTGACACCCTCACACAAACTGCCATGCCTCCCCCACCCTCGTCTGGCTGACTCCCCCACACAAATTGCCATGCCTCCCCCACCCTCGTCTGGCTGACTCCCCCACACAAACTGCCATGCCTCCCCCACCCTCGTCTGGCTGACACCCCCACACAAACTGCCATGCCTCCCCCACCCTCGTCTGGCTGACTTCCCCACACAAACTGTCATGCCTCCCCCCACCCTCGTCTGGCTGACTCCCCCACACAAACTGCCATGCCTCCCCCCACCCTCGTCTGGCTGACACCCTCACACAAACTGCCATCCTCCCCCCACCCTCGTCTGGCTGAATCCCCCACACAAACTGCCATGCCTCCCCCCACCCTCGTCTGGCTGACTCCCCCACACAAACTGCCATGCCTCCCCCACCCTCGTCTGGCTGACACCCCCACACAAACTGCCATGCCTCCCCCACCCTCGTCTGGCTGACTCCCCCAAACAAACTGCCATGCCTCCCCCACCCTCGTCTGGCTGACACCCTCAAACAAACTGCCATGCCTCCCCACCCTCGTCTGGCTGACACCCTCACACAAACTGCCATGCCTCCCCCACCCTCGTCTGGCTGACACCCGCACACAAACTGCCATGCCTCCCCCACCCTCGTCTGGCTGACACCCTCACACAAACTGCCATGCCTCCCCCCACCCTCGTCTGGCTGACTCCCCCACACAAATTGCCATGCCTCCCCCCACCCTCGTCTGGCTGACTCCCCCACACAAACTGCCATGCCTCCCCCACCCTCGTCTGGCTGACACCCCCACACAAACTGCCATGCCTCCCCCACCCTCGTCTGGCTGACTCCCCCACACAAACTGTCATGCCTCCCCCCCACCCTCGTCTGGCTGACTCCCCCACACAAACTGCCATGCCTCCCCCCACCCTCGTCTTGCTGACACCCTCACACAAACTGCCATCCTCCCCCCACCCTCGTCTGGCTGAATCCCCCACACAAACTGCCATGCCTCCCCCCACCCTCGTCTGGCTGACTCCTCCACACAAACTGCCATGCCTCCCCCACCCTCGTCTGGCTGACACCCCCACACAAACTGCCATGCCTCCCCCACCCTCGTCTGGCTGACACCCTCACACAAACTGCCATGCCTCCCCCCACCCTCGTCTGGCTGACAGCCCCACACAAACTGCCATGCCTCCCCCCCCTTCGTCTGGCTGACTCCCCCACACAAACTGCCATGCCTCCCCCCACTGTCGTCTGGCTGACACCCCCACACAAACTGCCATGCCTCCCCCACCCTCGTCTGGATGACTCCCCCACACAAACTGCCATGACTCCCCCCACCCTCGTCTGGCTGACTCCCCCACACAAACTGCCATGCCTCCCCCACTCTCGTCTGGCATCCTCCCCACACACCAAAAACCTTGCCTCCTTTAAACTTAATATGAAGATGGTCGTGGTTATCCTCCCATGAAATATGCCTTCAAACCATTTTCCCAATGAAAACCCGTTATCGCATAATAATTACTATATTATTGAGTGCAAACTGATTGCTAGATAAAACTCTGATACATTCTTCATTCTCAGAGTTTAAACGCACACAATACCCGCTCAGACTAGCATTCCGCGTGGCCACCAAGTAAGGACTTGATGAAAAGATTCAATTTAATACAAAATGTGGGCGTGGGTGAGACTGCAATCAGGCTTATAGATTAGTAGATGGATAACATGCAAACAGGGTGTGAGCGAGCCTGACAAGAGAAACAAAACAGCGAACGTTTCGGCAAAGAGCCTTCTTCAACGAACAAATAGTACACACACACAAAAAAACAACAAAAAAAACACAAAAAAAAACCAACAACACGAATATAAAGAAATTAAAACTTAGCTGCGGTGAAATCCAGAGCCAAAGAGAGCAAAATCCAATTTATTAACACAACTACTTTCTAGCCGTGGTTTTCTCTAGAGTAAGATGTTTCAATAGAGGAGGGTTTTAGACGTGTGGTGCCACCGCCTCAGGCCCGGGCATGAGGGGCCCTGCAATAGGATTTTTTTTTGTACGGTAAAAAGTCTACATCAACCACACAGCCCAAGGCCTTGCGCAGTGCTAAGGCCGCCTGACTCTGTTTCCAATCATTATTCGGCATCACCAGAAAAACACGTTGTCACTAGGGCTGGTACTGATTTTTAAAAAATGTTCGATTAATCGGAAAAAAAATATTTTCGATTAATTATACTTTTATAAAACATATCTAGTTCCCGTTAAGTTGCGATTCATTATTTCGTGAAATCGGTTAAGTCGCTGTAATTCCAT
This sequence comes from Ampullaceana balthica, assembly GCA_944989445.1. Classification (NCBI taxonomy): domain Eukaryota; kingdom Metazoa; phylum Mollusca; class Gastropoda; family Lymnaeidae; genus Ampullaceana; species Ampullaceana balthica. The sequence continues at coordinate 364,892 of CALYLW010000159.1, forward strand.
GGCTCCCAAATTTTGTGACGTAACACAGCAATTTCATTCTGCTATGCAAGAAACAAGGAAGAAAAACATTTTTTGTTCAAGTATGCTCGTCTAAATAAATAATAATAATACGAGGGAAAAGTATGTAAATATACTATAACAAAAAATATAAATTATTAATAAATGATAAATCGGAAAAAAATAGAAATATTTTCTGAAATCTTAATCAAATTTTAATCTATCAAATTAATTTTAATCGATTAAAATGTTTAACGATTAATTAATCATTAATTTCCGCAGCCATAGTTATCACCAATGTTTCCTTTAAGCTGCGCAGATAATTGACCGACGCCGCGCAGTAGTTTAGAATTACTGTGCAGCGAATTTTGTAAAATATTGCATAAAAATGGATGCTGTGCAACTTTGCACACGAGTTTTTTCTTTACTTTGCACACGGACCAACGCACCTTAGAGGGAACATTGGTTATCACAACTACTTTCAACAACTTCATTATTTTATTTGTGTTTATGTCATTGTAAAGTTTATTTTAAAACTCCTGCACAAACAGACTATTGCTGAAATGTCACGAGAACTTCTTTTTTTAAAATAAAATTGCGTACCCTGGAAAGTCTTTATATACTGAATATCTTGTTGAATACCTAGAAAGAAACCCTAACAGGGCACGTATCCCAATTCCTGGTTCCAGATTTCGTTTTTGTTGAACAATTGTTCGCCTTAATCTGAACTCACTGGTGAATTTTGTTTTCAGTTTTATAATCGGAACATAAGTGGGTTAAGGTTGCAATAACGACAGCGTTAATTATGCCATGCATCATCATCATCATCATCAGTGGCGCTACAGCCCATGTAGGGCCCTGGGCTGCTCCACCACATCCTTCCATTCGGATCGATCGATGGCTTTCCTTCTCCATGCCCGAACCCCCAGCTGTTGTATGTCCGTTTCCACATCATCGATCCATCTGTCTTGGGCGACAGTGAGTCATCTGCCCCTGGTTTCCGTCTGTAAATAATTTTTGGTGCTCTACACTCTGGCATCCTTTCAACATGTCCTGCCCAGCGTAGTCTTCCTTTTTTAATACTTGTGACGATGTAATTATGCCATGCATGGGGTAATAAAACATTATAAAACAAAACACCGTTTTGACATCATTAAAATACTTTAATGCAAATGGTCAGAATTTTACAACAAGGGAAGTAACAGTGCATGTATTTAAAATTAAAAGCATTACAGTTACAACCCTCCCACCTGGTGCACGAAGGACTGCACCAACCAACAAGGTCAAATGACAGGAAATAACACATTCAACAATCCAATGGACACATTGCTAGGTTATTATAGTAGGCTATTGGATGATTGTCAGAAAATATTCAGATTCAGGATGCTTCAGCTAACCAGCAGTACACAAAGTATTGTTAACATGTTGTTAGGCCCAGTGAAAACGGTTAGACGATGAGACAACTATCACAATTATTGGCTAACAATTTGAGGAAAAGAGAAAAAGATGAGTTGATAATGGATTCAATGAAAGCTTCTTGAGTAGATTTTATCCAAAGTAGCTGGGAGAAAATAAACTAAATGAACAAGAAAGTAACTTTTCAAAGATTGCTGAGTTTATAAAATTTTGGAAACATTATTACATATCTTTAGTTTGATGTAATATCCCATTAGGAAATATTATTGGACTTTTCTATGAAATTAGAAAATATTGATGGGATTTTAAATGAAATAAGAAAATGATGGAAGCAAAGGAAATTTGAAAATCTGATGACCCAATTTGCTGACTTTTGAATATTTATTTGGAATGAAATTTTTAAAAAATTAATATAATTCAGTCCCATTGTAGTTTATGAACTATGTATAACTTTAATGTTATTAACTTTGTAATATTTTTGAGCTCCTTAAAGTCTAGCCAGTTCTCCAATGACCTAAGAGCACACACAAAGAAAATGAATTTGTTATATTTTAGGCAATCATTTCTGCCTTAAAACAGATAATTAACACCATTAACATAACAATTTAACAAGGAACGAAATAAAAAGGAACTTTAGGATCTTGGGGGAAAAAAAGTAACACGAGAATGCATAAATAAAAAAAATATAGTTTCTTAATAAAACACCTGATTAGCCTGCCTAGAAAAAAAGGATTGACACACACTGCTCCATACACATGACAGAAATCTTTAACTCACAACCCAAAAATAAAAGGCATTCTCATATGATCAACACTTCCAAAATAATTTTTTAAAATTTACAGCTTCAGTGAAAATTTAAATTAATTTTATTATTAGTTATGCAATTCATGTGTTGCGTTTAAAAAAAATAAAAAAATTTGATGACACTAACTGCTGTATCAAACAGAAAAAATACATATCACATTTTCTGAAAATTTACTGAAAGATTCTTAACATACTTTCCTTAAAAAATATTTTTTTAAATAAGATGCCAGTACATTCTAACATTCCTTAACATTAGCACTGATAAAAGCAGCTGTCTTAATAGTATATAACAATTTTCATACCCAATTTATACAGAATGTCATTGAAAATTGCTAATAACAGATCACATAATAATAAAGTATTTCAGAGAATAGAGTAACAGTCCAAGACTTTAAATAAAAATCTGTGGGAAAAGTTGCAATTTCTTCTAATCTACAGTGACTATTAGAGATCAATTTTTAAAGAAAGCAATTTAAAAAAACCCCAGATAACTTATTATATTAGTAAACATACGTTATCATAATGTGCATGAAATGTTCAAATAAATTAAATTAAAATGGCGATAAAATGAGAGCAAATAAATGAAAGACTGAATGCAAAGCAAACATAATAAAGTAAAAGTAAAACCAAGCATACATAGATTTTATAATTCACACCCTCTTTTCTTCTCACTGAAGTAAACAAAATAATGCTAATAGATCTTTCAAATGATTTTAAAATAAAGCCTAAATTACAAACATTCAAATTACAGTTCCATTTCCTTTCTTATTCTTCTTGTCCAAAGGAAAAAAAAACTTTTTTTTTCAGACATATCCTAAATTTTTTTTTCATCTACTGTGTGGTAAAATCCAACGCAGTATAGTTCTTGTGTATTTCAGAAAATACAACTTGAAAGTCCAGCAAAGTGGCCGGTACATCATTGAATGCATGACATCACAAAGTTAAGCTTTTAAATAAATTCATCACAAAATACTTTTCTTTAAAAAAATATATCGCATTGCTTCTTTCAAATAAAATGTTAAGAAAAAATGGGACACTGTACAAAAGGCTACTGGACACACAAGGAAAGTTATTTTCTTCTTTAAAAATGTAGGAGCTGTTAATTTTGGCAAACATCACAACAAGGAGTTTGAAATTGACAAACTTACAGGATTCCTGATATTGCTGTTGCTAAAGTAAATACAAATTATCTTAAATCAATAATGGTTAATCGCAAAAAACGTTAAAAAATATGTCAGTATTTACAAATGATTTTGCCATTCTTACAGCTATTCTTGCAATATGAAGATATTCCTGGATCATAGTCAAATGAATTTGTAAACTAAACCAGCAAATACAGATGGTGACAAATATAGATTATAAGAATAGGTTATTGTTTAAAACAATGAGACATTTTCAGTAAATGAAAATAAATGAAGTTATTTGAAATATATTATTCCACAGTAAATATTTACAACTCTACATCAACAGAACAAAAGGCAAAATATTAAGCAGAACTTTTTGAACTGTACAGGAATATTCTCATTTATCGGCGGGTCAAAAACTAGATAAAAGTGAAAGAAATCCCTATTTAAACTTGCACAGTACAAATATATGGTGGGCTTCAATAGCATGTTACTTTCATCCTAAAATAAGATTACAAATGTAAAATGTGATGTCATCAAGCAGGAGTGTGACATTTTGAATATCAAATAAGTTGATAGTGAAAATAGTGAAAAGTGTTTATGTTTAGTCTTCCTTTAACATTATGAGACATTTTCTTAAATTTATTAAAAATTATAGCAATATAAAGTTACTTTGAATACCAACTTTAGGAACATACATATATTTTAAATTAATATGTTAACAATATTTTCATAATACAACAATTTAATGGAAAAACTGTCTGCATAACAGAAGAGGTGTTCCATATTGTTTTGTACTATCTACAATTATACAAACTTTTAGAGCTGCTATGGGAAGTATTAAATAAACTTAATTATTTTGTTCATAATGATGAGTAAAGAATATATTTATATTAGTTTTTTTCAAACCTGAGAGCTTCCACAGGCTCATACATGCACACTCAATATTAATTGTTAATAAATTTATCAAATGAATTTATTTGAAAAGGATAATATTTAATATTTTGATTGCAGGTGAAACTTTAAAAAATGCCCATCTAATTTTATATAAGAACATGAACTTTAAGGTCAATCATTTAAAAAGTCTGAAACATAAAATCTTTAAATGTAAGTGATAGAGGAAAATGTAGCATTGAATGAAAAAAAAATGAGCATGAAACATTGTATTTTTTATGGAAGTGAAATCGACCCTTGACTGTTCAATTAATAGTTTGTTTGAAAAAAAATTGAAACTACAGGTAGATGAAATTTAAAAGAAGCCAATGACCATTAAATTTCAACTTGAAATTGAAACACTTTCAAAAATTTATACGGGAAAGTCTAATGTACATTAAAATAAAAATCACTTTTTGCATTCTAATTATACAATTTGTTGCATTGTATTTATATAGAGACATTGACATATTTTGAATATATCCTTCATGAAATATCTGAATACACCAACAACTAAATTAAAAAGAGAACATTTCTCTAGATTAATAAACAAGACACTAGCATGTGTTAAAAAATTTTGTTGCTAAAAATTACAACAGCTCTATGAGGGGCAGAGCTGTCTATGAATAAATGTAACAAGCTTAATTCAAAATGAGATTTCTTGCAGCATGACATGTGGTAACAACGTTTTGGTAGAATTGTTGCTTAAGATCTTTTTAAAAATATAGAATACATATTGGAATTCATGTTATGATTGGAAAGTTAACATTTATAAAAGCATAGAACTCCAGGAAACAAATTCAATCAATTAAGCTGAGAAGAATTATTTCTTTATATTTCTGAAATGTTTTGTCACATTTATTACAAAAAATTATTTCCTTTCATTGTACTTTTATAACATTTCATTAGTTGCAGCAAGGAAAAACACTAGATATTTTGTTTAACTTTTTAAAGTTTATAACATATTAATTCAATTGATTTTTTGTGTAGATGCTGTTTGTTTAAATTACTTAACAACAGCTTATTTTTCTTTAGTCTATGGTAATCTTATACACCATTTAGGAGCTGAATGATCAGAGCATTGATCGTGGACCCTTGAGGATTGAAGAAGAAAAGAAACAAACTTAAAGGTGAAGAGCAAACTATCTACAAACCTCTTGAAAAATCAAATTTATGTAAACAATTTGCATCGACCTATTATACCAACAACAACATAAAAATATTTTAAAAAACTAACTGTGCTCTGGTGAAACTAAAACAGCAGAATTTTAAGCTGCAACTTATATTAGGATGAAACCGAGAAAACAAGAGCATTGCTTTCAATATTTTTATAATAAATTGGGGACTGAGTTTGTGCATGAATAAGGGCATTTTGGCTAACATTATACTTCTGTGACATTATAATTCATTTTCACAGCACTGTCATTTATAAAGATGAAACATCAACAAAAGAATTAATGGTAGGTTACCCTTTCCTTTTTTTCTCCCACTCATTTGAATTATTTGCCCCCCCCCCACCTCAACATACCTTAATTTTAACTCTGTTAATGCTGAGGTTTTAATTGTAAATACTTTTTTATACCAAATTAATTATTATTTTTAAAATTTAACCAAAATATATAGTAATAATATCAATTTAAAAAAATTCAATCTAAAATCAGTTGAAAGATTCAGGGACTTAACAGTTTAAACAACAAGTTATTTTATAGGGGAAATTTGTAAGCAGAAGAGGATGGGGGAAAGACATCTTTTTAAGCCCCTATGAATTGTAGACGTCCATCAAATATTCAAGACACAAAAATAAGGGTTACCTACTATCATTATCAGCAGCTGTTAAGAAGATTTCCCTTTTGATCTGTTAAAGGAAACAGATATAAAGATCAAGCACTGATAAGAATTTCATGTGTCCATAGGGTGAGCAAATGAGAATTCATTCGCCTTCTCTATTTGTCCAGAGGTGATGGCCACTCAACCAGTCATTCATAGAACCTGAGATCAACTAGTCTGATAAGTTGTGAGAAGAGCAGCATCCACTGGCTCCATACAACTCGGGCAAGTAAATGATCTCATTAGCCAGTCATCGATACATTCTTTGTGATACGTGTGCATACAGGGTAGATACCGCAACTGCTCGCCAAAGAGAAATTCATTCATACAAATGACACACCTGGTGGGATTAGATTTTAAACAAGGCGTTATTTACATAAATTTCAAGAACCAAAAATTTGAGATTATGTGTAAAGAGTTGTATCATAAAATTATTTCATATCACTGACTTACTCTTTGGCCTTTTTGTTAGTCCCATCATATTTTCCAGTGGGGAGATGATTGATTAGCCCAAGACGCTGAGCTATTTTTATCTGCTCATCTTCTGTAAGTTGGTTGGCTAGCCGACTTACACCAGGAGATGGATGGTAGATGGGCATATGTTGTTGTGGCTCTGACTAATGAAGAGAGAGGTATTCTTGTAACATTTTCTTTAAAACATTATATCATATTTTATAAAGAAAATGCTTTTCTAAATCATTAGACAATTTCCTTAGACATAACAATTTCCAACATTGACTTTACAAATGCGTGCCAGAAATTAGACAATGAAAAATGACCTTTTCTTAAGGGATAATTTTATGGTCATTGAAAAAAAACTTATATGCAATCTGTAAATGCACTAACTAGTAAATTTATATTTATAGCAGTAAAATTAGTAAAAAAACATAGAAACAACAAATTTAATAAAAGGAAAGTATCTATATCTGTTAGAAATTATCACTAAAAGCATAGGACGCAAGTTTCTTCTGTATAGAAGCAGCGTCTATAATAGATAAGATAAGACCTGCCTTAAACATTTCTAGAAATAACATGCTTCATAAATTGTTGCAGCAACATAATAACTTCTCATCTGGTGAAGTTGCTTGAAAAAATATACATGCAAGTACAATGTAATACACTTGATTTAATAAAAAGAATTTTAATAAGTTCTAACCCCTTACTCCCAAATAAGCATGGGCCATAGCACAAATTCTTCATCTCCCCAAACTATTTTATTTATTTTAATATCCCAACCTTTTCTTATGAACACAGATTTATTACACTTACACATAGGCCTATATTTAAATTTACATAAAAAGATATTATATTATAGGCACCAAATGGGCTTGTAGGTATTAACATATGTTATCTTTTCAAGTAGGCCTAAGCCTACAGCAGTAGTTGCATTACTTTGTTACCTGATTACAGACTATTCAGAGAATTTATTTATATAATAAATTAATAAATGCTATAAATTAATAATAGGCCTATTAATTTTATTACTGTTATTTTATTACTAACAAACTAACCCTTAACTTTTATTAAAACAGCCAATAACAATTTTAAAAAATCAGAATTACAATTTTTATTTATCCTTAATTCACATCGCCCACTCTGAATCAACTCTTGAACATTGTGACATTGTGAATAGCATAGGCAGTGTCTGCGCTAGACATTTTTAGGTTTGGTGAAAATGAGCAATTGTCACCCTCTGAAAAATTATGGGAAGAGTTCAGAACAAACTTTTTTGTGCCTTCGGGTGGTTTGGGCGATCATGCATTATACCTGCCTTGAGCAGGCCCTGACTACAGTTACAGGTAGGGACCAAAAGATAAATTTTAAAAAACGGCTTTAATTTACAGCAACAGACGCCTCTATAATATATAAATAACTAACAACGCCTGACAGATGAAACGTATTGAACAGTACTGTATTATTAAGTCCTCATTTAATGGGTTACCCATGCCCATTGTATATTATAATATATATTGTATTGAATTGTTTATTTGAAGTTTAAGTAGTCTTAGAATTAGACAACTTCAAAATTAATTTCAATAATAATTTTTAACCTGTGATCTGTAAGGAGGTGGGGGTTCAACAAACGGTGCTGGTTCTAGTGCAGAGTCATGGTGATCACCACCTCGAAGTAGAGAAATATCATCATTATTTGATGACTTGAAACAGTTTCCCATTTTCTACAGCCCTCGTTCCTTTGTTCAGTTGGGTTCATCAATCGCATCAATAGCCTTGGTATATGTCAAGAATGACGTCATGTCCTCAGCTGGGCAAAACCAAAACATACACCTAATCACACATTTAATACAACTGTATTAATTTAAAATTTAATTTAATTAATTTAAAGAAAATGGTGATATATATTTTAAAAGAATAATAATGTTTTTGATTGTTGAAAGTAATTTTTTACAATAAGATCGTTGGCCTAAGAAATATATGTTTAAAACATGAGAACTATTTTTTACTTATCAACAAAGGTGTGTGTGTGCTTGTTTGTGTTATGGAAATAGCTATTGAAGTATATTATAGTTTCGCAAATGTATACATTAAATTAATAAATTAAAACAACAACAACGATTTGTAACAACACAAAAGCGTTTGTTTAATTAAAATAAAAGTATAATATAATAACTATGCTACAGACATATTTTAGTTTCGAAAGTACTTTTCTGTATACTAAATAATTTAGTAAATTTATTAAATTTATTTGTACTATTATTTAATTAACTATATAGTATAGTAAAGCCTACAGACTACAGTGTGTTATTGCGATGGGCTTAATATGATTTTTTAAAAAATCAAACTAACATTTTTTGATCTAGCACAAGGCAACTGTGTATAATGAAGTTGGGGATGGTTGTTTTGGGGGAGGAGGCACAATAACAACAAAAACACAAACGTTACACCAAGGGGTTTTCAACGGAAAAGGGTCGGGAGGGTGGGGGGCATTGTTGTACGTTACTGTTTGTTCACTGAAGTGTACTTCATGCCGAAACTTGTCTTTATTTGTTTAGTCTTTCTTCGACTTTCCTTCTTTCATATGTAATATATTTATTTATACATAACCGTCTTAACCATATATAGCAAGTAAAACTTATATTACTTATAGATTAAAAAAAAATCATCTCAACAAATAAAACATATATACTTTCTAAGATAGTGACTAATTATATGCTGATTGCCTAATTATAATATTTTCTTAATTTAAATTCTTCACCGTTTTTTTTTCATTTATATTATGGCTACTCTGTGAATTTGTTTGCCCACATAAAAATTCATCTTACTTTCCACTTTATACATTTTATACTATATGCTTCAAACAAATTATTATTCAGCGTCTGAAACTAAAACACCTTGAAGAATCACTGCAAACCCTACCCACATTACCGCTCCTCTAACTAAATCTTAGTCTTAGCCTTTTTATTACAGATACTACTACTATACTATACTACTAAACATAGGGGCCGTCCATAAAGTACGTCACGCTCCAGAGGGGGAGGGAGTGTAAGAAAGAGTGACAGTTTGTGAGAGGGGGGAGGGGGGTCCAGCCGCCGGCCATGTGTGACATCACGGTGTTTTATATTAAATTTTAATTATTTTGTTAATAAAAAGCATAATTTTTGTTCGAAAGTGTGACGTACTTTAAGGGGGGGGGGTCCGCGATTTGTGACAGGGGGGAGGGGGTTAAAAATAGTCAAAAAATAGCGTGATGTACTTTATGGACGGCCCCATATCTAAAATCTTAATAATAGCAAATCCATCCATTTAGCAGAATATTGACGCCCCTTCACGGAAAAATATGAAATTTTAAAACAAAATATTTTGACAGTTTCGATTAATTTATTATAATTTTTTTAAATGCTTAAATGCTCATACATAACATAACATTGCAAGATTAATTGCTCACAATATTGCACATTTCTTCTTCAAAACTCTGTTCAACAGTTTGAGGAACACACTGACACTGACGATACAGAAAAACAATCGACTAAAATTAGGCATTAAAATTAAAAATGACCCAAATACAATTAAATTATTTGGAAATTTCTTTAAGAAAATATAAGCAGTTGCCGCAGTTTTTCTATTTCTATCTTTTTTGTGTGTTCTTTATTGTGTATGATTTACTATTAACATATCAATTTTCCGTCATCTTTACTGTACTATCTTTTTCGTTTAGATAGAAAAGGTTAAAATAGTTGTCCGCTTTTAGCCCAATATCGTTCACAGCTACCGAAGACTGTAAACTTCCGGGCATCATGTACATCTTACAAACGTTATATTGAGACCTAAGGTAGCGTTGTTTGTAAATGTAGGTAGATATATTAAATATACCTACTTAATTTTATGAGGAACAGCCATTGGCTTAGTACATATTTAATATGTTAAAATATATGTACAGAAGTAAGCATAGTAAGTAGTTAAGCAACTACAGTACAGTCACACCAAGTACTAAGTGACTAAGTCTAATTAGTCTTAATTAGGCAATTAGGCCTACTTAGACTTGGTCTTAGAGTTAGAGACTACTACTACTATACTATAACTAACTATACTGTAACTTATAAACTATACTGACTGATATACTGTAGTATAACTGACTATAACTACAGTTACAGTTCAGTACTAGACTAAATATTTTTAAGGCCAGCACTACGTACACCGCGGCGTTGGACCTAGCCAAAGCATTGTGTCAGGGCTAGGTATACCACTGTTAAAAATAGATATATAAAAGTTAATAGAAAATGATTCCTTACCCATAATTAAGCATAGATGTGAATAAATTACGCATTAGCTAAAAGTTGTAGACTAGTCTATTTATCTTATATTATCTTATCTTATCTGTTTACAGACGCTCCTTCTATACAGAAGATTATTGCGTCCTACGCTTATCTATGGTTTGTGTTAAGTCCTGCATTTTTATTAGAGATTTAAATGTTGATAAAGTGTTGGTTTTCCTGGATTCTTCAGGCAACCCATTCCACGCCCGAATTCCGTACGGGAAGAAGGAAAACTTGTATGTGTTTGTTCTTGCATACGGAATAAGAAAGGTGTTTTTATCCTTAAGTATATCTGAGGGTTGTATTAAGTTATCTTTGTGTTGTATTTCTAAATTAGAATTAATTGCTTTATGTATGATTACTACTTTGCTCTTGGTTCTTCTATCCTTTAGTGTTTCTATATATATTTAAAAAATATATATATATATTGTTACTTTTTATTTATTTTATTATAGTTTTTGGTGGTGGGGGGTGTGTGTGTGTGGGGGGGGGGAATCAAATGTTGACGTACTTTTTTTAGGGGTGTCTATGACTTTGGAAGTTTGACAAGTTGTTGGGGAGGGGGAGGTAAAAATCGCCAATAATTTGTTGACATAATTAATGGACAGCCCCTTAGCGCTTTCACCACTGCCACCACTCTGGTATTGCTTGCAAATACTAAAATTTCAAAACTATTTAGATTTAAAATGGGCTTATAAAATTTCCATTCAACGCAAAATTTATTGTTCTACAAAATGATACTCTACCATCTTCGACTCTTCATTATCCCCCCTCCCCCTATCTTTCTTCATTCAAGGGCAACGAGGAACTCCACTATTTCTCTTTCAGGCTCTGGAAACTGACATAATTATCAACAAGTATAAGTTTAACAAATATATTTTAAAGTTAAAATTAAATACTAGTCTACCTGTACAAATTATAACCTGTGCGTGTAGGCTTTCTTATTTGTCAGTCCAGTGAAAAAATGTCTTAAAATAACGTCACGCGATTTTTGAAGATTTTTCACCCTCTTGTCACACGTCGTCATACAAACTTTGCCCCAATTTTTTTAATATGACGTCAAAAAAACAAAACAACAACAACAGCAAACAAACAAACCAAAAAAAAAGTATTTTCTATTTGTAAATGAAACAAATTAAAATCACTTTCTTCTCCCCTTACGTATAAGTATAAGGTTAACATTTGAATATTATGTAATTATTAATATATATGAATGAATACACATTTTAAAAATAAAAATTGAAATTAATTTGTCTTTTCTTTTGGTGTGTGTGTGTGGGAGGGGTGGGGGGTATTTACATATACTATATTATTATAATGGGGAGGGGTCGGGTGGAAAACAACATGTTCTCTGCTTTTTTTAAAAAGTTAGCTAGTCAATGAGACAAACAGATACTCTAATACTAATACAATCCTTTTGTTAAATTTAGGGGTCATACTCGTAGCGATGGTGATAGAAACACCTTTCCGTAGCAGTATGCAAGAACAAACTCATAATGATTTTTGTTCCCGTCTTGAATTTGGGTATGGAATGGGTCGCCTAAACTATCTACTAAATCCAACATACAATCAATTTTTTAAATTTAAAACTCTAACAAAAATGAAATGCTTAACATAATCCATTAAATATTAAAGCATGCATAGGCGTAAGACTGTGTAACGTGTAGAAATAGAAGGAGAGTCTGTAACACAAAAGATAAGACATGCCTTTTTTTTGTGGGTGAATGCTTCATTGATACTTGGATTTGCACAATTTGCACGTAGTATAAAACATTTTTTGCGAGCACCCTCATTGTTTTTTAAAAATAAAAATAATAATTTGAAAGAAAAATTCCATCGCCGAGATTCAAACCCAACACCACCAACGTAATTGCAAATTCACTGCGCTTTACCATTCGTCTGGAACTGCTCATGAAATTTGTTACTTTTTAAAACTTATAACTAATTATCCTGGAATGGTGACCAAAGTAGTTTTTTTAAACATTTAGTATTCATTAAAAAGTGCATAAATACATTGATTATTCAAGGTATACGGTTTATTAGCATAGGGATTACACACTTTTAGCCTAAATATAGTGAAATCGTCTCAATTTTTAGCCGCGGTGTACCTAGGCCAAAGCCAATAGATTAGCTAGGTACACCGCGGTGGTGTAAGCAGGCCAAGGACGATGGTTTAGCTGGGTGCACCGCCGCGGTGTCCGTAGACACTTCGTATTTTTAAAGTTGAGATTTCAATTTCAGCCTCTGACCACTGACTGTCCACTGTCGTCATTTATCGTCAATACTCAACTTAGAGACAGTACTGCAGTGTACTACAATTAAGTATTAAGCCTATGTATAGATTTTAGACGCTCCTTTTAAGCAGAAGAGTTTTGCCTCTCATTATTCATTATTAAAATTCTTAAATTTATTAGCCCCTGCCCTATGCCTATCTACACGTATATTATTTCACAGCGAAATTTAATTTTCTCTTTAGAACTTACGTTTTTAATTTATTAAATGCATTATTATTATATGTTGTATTACAATTACAGCGCTACTTTGTAAGTCTTTTAAATTTCTAAGGCATTTTTCTGGCTCTCAACAGTGAATAGTCTGATCGTGATGCAACCATTTTGTTTATCCATCACTCTACTTGCCGGATTATCCCAATAAGATGCCAAATGGAAATTTCTCACTTACAAACAAACAAAATAAGAATCAAACATCTCGTAACGATGAAATAATAAAAAAAAAGTAAATCTTATCATATTTTACATGGTAGTGGGTAGCCTATATTGATTATATTGACTATATAATACATGTAAATTTATAATTTGACTTGAATGAAAGCATGTGTTTGGTTTGATCTTGATATGAATGTTTCATTCAATTTTCAAAACTAGATACTATGAATCACACAACTCTCATTCCCTGTAAATTTGAGAGTGGGTGTATACATGTAATATAAAAAAAGAATGTAAAAAAAAATTGATGATCTTGATTAAATTGTTTCACCCATTATAACTAATAAAATTCATTTGGCTGCTATTTGAAAAAATGAACTTCTGTAACAAAAGACATACATATTTTAATCTGAATCTTACATTATACAAAATATGAATTTCAAGCAATGTTCCCTGTCTGTAAGCTGCATGGCTATGCAGATATCTGACAGACACCATGCATCAGTTAGAATTGCAGCAAATTTTGTAAAATATTTCACACAAAAAATAGATGCTGTGCAACTTTGCAGTTTGCACACCATAGAGGGAGCATTGATCTCAAAGATTAGAAGTTATTGTAAGTTTCGCTATTATTACTTATTCGTTTCTATTTGATCAGATATATGTAAAGCATTATGAAATTGGATAGTATAAATACATACTATACAACCACTCACTGTGAACTATGCTAAGACTGCATCATGATTTTACTGTCCTTAGGCTTTGAACACATTTAACATTAGCATAAAGTAATGGGGGTGAGACTGCAATCAGGCTTTTAAAAAGGTAAATGCATAAAATAAAAACAGGGTATTAGTAGGCCTGACAGGACGTAACACAACAGCGAACGTTTCGGCAAAGAGCCTTCTTCAACGGACAAATAGTACACAAATGAAACGAATAAAACGAAATAATAGAAAAAAACACTTAGCTGCGGTGAAATCCAAGTAGTCCAGTAGAGATAAAGCAAGGAGAGAAAAGTAAGAGCTTAAATAGGAAAGGAAAGGGTGGGTGTGGCCAATCAATCAGCTTGTCAGTGCGAACACAACGTTGATCCCATGTGGTGTAAGAGTCCCATATTCATGGATTAGTCTATTCTCCAGACTGACCCGGCCGGGTGTGTTTGTACAAGAAACCAAGGCGGTGACAGACATGTCATCGACGCCCATGTGGTCCCGTCCATTGAAGTGTCGGGAGACAGGACACTGTTTGTCTTGTTTAATGGCACGTACATGTTCCGCGATACGGCAAGAGAGTAACCTCCCCGTTTCACCAATGTACTTCAAAGGACAGCGCTTACACACAATGGTGTAGACCACATTGCGGCTAGTACAAAGATAGCCATTCCTAATCTTGAATGTCCCCTTAGGGAAGACAATCTGGTCCGTCTGGGTAACAAAGGGACATGTCTTGCAGCGATTACGACCACATGGCTTAGTGCCCAGATGGGAGGACGGAATAAGCAGACGGCTACGAACCAATAGGTCTCGCAGATTTTTGTCCCTCCTGAATACAATGAGGGGTGGGGTGGAAAAGGCGTTGGAAATGGTGGAGTTTTTTAGACAAAGGTCTTACCCTGAAGCTATACTTCAATCTGCACTTCAGCGAGTTAAAAACTTCACTCGTGCCGACGCTTTTGTATCACGCTCCAGTGATAGTAATGAAAGGAGCAAATTGGTGCTCACATACCATCCCCACAACATCAGAGCAAAGGAAATATTTGTGAAAAACCGCACCATTCTCCTCGCGGACCCTGAGACAAACAACATATTTTCCACCCCACCCCTCATTGTATTCAGGAGGGACAAAAATCTGCGAGACCTATTGGTTCGTAGCCGTCTGCTTATTCCGTCCTCCCATCTGGGCACTAAGCCATGTGGTCGTAATCGCTGCAAGACATGTCCCTTTGTTACCCAGACGGACCAGATTGTCTTCCCTAAGGGGACATTCAAGATTAGGAATGGCTATCTTTGTACTAGCCGCAATGTGGTCTACACCATTGTGTGTAAGCGCTGTCCTTTGAAGTACATTGGTGAAACGGGGAGGTTACTCTCTTGCCGTATCGCGGAACATGTACGTGCCATTAAACAAGACAAACAGTGTCCTGTCTCCCGACACTTCAATGGACGGGACCACATGGGCGTCGATGACATGTCTGTCACCGCCTTGGTTTCTTGTACAAACACACCCGGCCGGGTCAGTCTGGAGAATAGACTAATCCATGAATATGGGACTCTTACACCACATGGGATCAACGTTGTGTTCGCACTGACAAGCTGATTGATTGGCCACACCCACCCTTTCCTTTCCTATTTAAGCTCTTACTTTTCTCTCCTTGCTTTATCTCTACTGGACTACTTGGATTTCACCGCAGCTAAGTGTTTTTTTCTATTATTTCGTTTTATTCGTTTCATTTGTGTACTATTTGTCCGTTGAAGAAGGCTCTTTGCCGAAACGTTCGCTGTTGTGTTACGTCCTGTCAGGCCTACTAATACCCTGTTTTTATTTTATGCATTTACCTTTTTAACATTAGCATGCAGTGCGTCTGGGTATGCAATGAGCTCTATGGTGCATTTTGCTCCACATTGCTTTCATTGCATTGTCCCTTTGCCTATCTCCAAATATTACAAGTATTACTTCTTTCCCTCTCCATCACTGGCCTTAAAAAAATTATTGTTTTTTAAGGGTAGATATGACGCAATAAGTGTCAAACACTTGTTGCCCCTTTTCCTGACATAATTTGAAGCGATATAGAAAGATCTTTTTAAAATAACAGTTTCATTGTAGTTCCAAAATAATAATTAAAAAAAATATGTGCAGAGGGACAAATGAATCAAGTAGCCATCTGGACCTCATCTCACTCTTATAAGCAGTCACTTTGAAAATAAATATAACCGTTCTTCCATATACTGTATCCTATTAATTATCTAACAAAAATTACTGATGAAAATCCTAAAATTCATGAAAATTTATACATGATATAGAAGCACATTTACCATTTTTCATTTTTGTTTAATGTTGTGAATTGAATTTTAATAACGATAAATAGAAAAATTCTTCATGCTAAATTTCATATTAATTGTATCAATTTTGAGATGTAAGGAACAGTGGACGTTATGACATATTGTTCAGGTTCAACAATTAGTCTGTTCATTATTAGTCTAAGTTTTTTTTCTTTTTTCCCTCCTAAATTTAATTCCCTATAATGGGACATCACTGCAATTAGGATGAGACCATTGTCAAACCCTTACTGTTAACTCAAACTCTGCATGCATATTGGGTGAAACTATGATGGGGGTGTTAATATTTTATACACTATTAAATGTGCTTGGCCAATAATAATCAATTAATAGATAGTAACAAATTCAAGAACCAAGCATAAAATTGTTGATGTAAATGTTAGACCTAATTTTTTTTATTTCAATAAGAATTTAAAACGTTAGGTTTTGCTTGCATCTAATAGGTTTGTGACCTTTGATTAGTAATTAGTATTAATAGGTAACTTATATTTTCATGTGTTTTTTTTTACTGATTTCTTTTTTATAATGAATAAAGTTCTTTGTAGACTAATTTATTATCTGAAACATTCACTCAATGCATTGAACTGGAAAGTGTTTCATAAAATCATTCTTTGTTAAATATCAAGTGATAAAAAAATAATTACTATGATGCATTCAAATGCGAGCGAATGAAGTTGACATTTTTATACATGCTTAATACAAAAATGATGTTTTTTCTGATTAATGTGTCATTTATTTAAAAAACAAGACAGATTGTTGATCTTCAAAGTCGGAAGAAATGGAAGGACAAGTCAAAATGGAAATAAAGGAGGAAATAATTCAGAAACCTTCAAATAAAAAATCTACTGCCATCACTGTAGAACAAATTCAAGAAGACAGAATAACCGAGGTATTATTTTTACGAATTCATTATAATATGTTGTCAAAGATATTTAGTTGAGGGATTACATTCATTATGGGTATTCAGTTCAGTTACTAAAATCAGCATTTTTAATTGTATTTTTTCAGCTGGCTTTCAAAAATTGGAGCCCAGAAGCAGTTAAAAATGGTGTACAGTTTAAACCTCAGGTGATAACAGATATTTACTATTATTTAAACCATTAAAAAAAAATGAAACTAACACACTATAATAGAAACTGCTAATTTTTATACATGATGAAAAGTAATAACTCTTAAATCATAATGAACCATGATAAGGGATGAACATGTAAAAATCAATAAATTATACTTTTTCATTCATTAGGTTTGTGAATCAAGTTAAATTTGATTTGATCTATCATTTAATATGCGTTAACTTTTTAACTAAATGTTTGACAAGTTCCTGCTGTGGAGTGGGACACTCAGATGTTTTGAATCATAAATTAATAAGATTATATTTAAAACTAAAGTAGATTATTTATTTTTTGCTTATAAAATTATTTTAAATATTCTAAACATTCTTGTCTTAAGATTATTGATGAAATATACCACACAGAGTTAATTGGATCAAAGTAAGTTATTATCCAGGGTGCAATGAAAATAGTTTTCAATTGTGGTGTGCTTATAAGGTATCAATAAAGTAAATTACTCTTTTAAAAATAATATTTCAGAGTATTTAATACTGTTTAATACGAGCTATACTTTTGAGATGATAGATGTTACAACTATCTGCATTTTGCAATAATGTGAAGAAATGCAGCTTTTTTTTTGGCATTATCCATTCTCATTACATCATACTAAATCCTTTGTCTCAATTTGTTTTATTTAGTTTTTCAACTAAAAGAATTATGATGCTGGAATTCAGCAGATACCTGGAAAATTATCTGTGGCCTAATTACAAGAAAGGAAAGGTAATTACCACAGCAGGTGGCGGAATAAAAAAAAACAGCAGCACTCAATAAAATATAAGATCATTGCTTTATTTGCCTGCAATGGCTAACAGTAAATAAAAGAAGACCAAAAATTTATTTTTTTTCAATACATTTGTTTTTTCAGTGACTAAATTGTTGATCAACATTTACTTGCACATAGATACAAATCACAGTTATTATGTTTCAGGCCACAAAGACTCATGTCATGTCCATTGCCGCTGTCATTAATGAAAAGTTCAGGGAGAGGGTTCCAGCATGGGAGGTAAATACACTTTGGTCATGCTTTTCATAAACTATAATTATTATAGGTAAAATATCTATCTTAAAAATCATGCAGTACATTTCCTTTCAGTGATCTGGTAATACATTTTTTTAAAAACCTGGTACATTTTGATAATACCCAGTGTTTGCACCCATGTCTCATGTTAACATAACTTTGGGTATGTTATATAAAATATTTAAATTATTTAATATCACTATAAGATATAGAGAAATTTTATTTTGGGAGTTAAATTGGTCTGTATTGATTTATCTTTTTAATCATATACTGTAGTTTGTTTAGTGTTAGCAAGTCTTCAATTTTTAAGCAATATGTTTTAAAGCCGATTGTTCTTTCTGAAGGTAAATCAAAAGACGTTAAAGATTCAATTAACAATATAAGCATGTAAATTTATCTTTAGGCATTCAAGTCACTTCCAGATGAATTTCCTCACTTATTTCGCCATGTTCTGGATCTCTGCCTCAGTTCCTCCACACTAAGCTACAAGGAAACAGCAGTTCTGCTCATATTCATTATCCATTGCTTTAACAGTTTGGTGAGTTCTTCAACAGTTCTATACCATACTAACAGACATAATTTTATTGCTAAAGATCCTCATCAACACTTTTCTCCCCTTCCAGTCTAATCACATCCCCTCTAAAATTAAATTATATTTCATTTATTGAAAGTATATTGTGAATATGTTTCTAGTGAATTATAATCATGAATCTGATTAATGAAACCCACTTTTTTTTGTTCCCTAACTATCTAGGAGGTTGATTTGATCCGAGAAAGAGTTCAAAGGCTTGTTTCACTACCCATATGGACCAATCTTTTACCTGTATGTAATTTGAATCAAATCGGAGCTTTTCTCGTAATGACATTTATTTTACTTACAAATAATTTTGTCAAAAATTGGTTTCCATCATTACATTCAAATAAAGGAACTGTTCTTCACAAGGAACCTAAAACACCAATTGTTTAAAATTCCATTCTTGTATATTAAGTTTACTTTGGGTGATCAGTCACAAAAATTAAAAAACCTAGCCAAGTTATTATATTTGTAGTTGAATTTTATTATTTCTAGCAAATGTTAAAGACTGTTTCATAAACATGATGGAGATATTATTTAGTGATACCTAATGCATCTCACTAATCTTTAAGAATCAGTTTCTGCTCTTATGTATTTGATTTGACTTTCTCTCACTTTGAATCTATGACTACAGGGTCAGAGAGCAGCTTTGTTCAAAGTTAATCCAAAATACAGAAAGTTCTACAACGCTATCAAAAAGAGAGACAGCAAACTGCCACCAGAAGAACTTGAGGTTGTTCAGTTTGAAAGAAACTTTTTAGCTAATCTCATTGAAAAATTCTATGGCATCCTAGACTCCATCCCTTTTAAAGGTATGTCTTTAGTGAAATATGTATTAAGCCTATTCTTTTTATAATGGTAATAAGAAAAAGAATATTGAAATAGGTCAATAAATAAGAATACATTAAAAGTATTTTATAAAAATCTTTTTTAAAATTCATTTATTTCCCTGCATACTTTACAAATCATTTTAAAAATTATGGTTGAAACATCATATTTTCAAACCTAGCCTCAGCAGACCCAAACAAAATGCATTACTGTGAAAGGTTTCTGGAACTCCTGATTGACATTGAAGCTCAACTCCCAACACGACGCTTTGTGAATGCCTTGATTGATGACAGGCATGTTGTTGTTAGGTGTAAACTCTCCCAGCTGATTCTACGACCCGAGGGAAAACTGTTTGGCCAGGTAAGAAAGTTAGAGGAAATCGTTTCTAATGTGGGGTATTTTTGTGTGTCTACAAAACAGATTTGATATCAATGTAATTTGAAATGTACTAACATCTTTTGGGCCAGTTGTCAGTCAAAAGGTGCTTACTGCTTATTTATGTTATGTAAGCACCTTAGTCCTGTTCATGCCATTGCTATGTTATTAGTTCATTTATGTTATTAGATTAGTTACGTTAGTTCATTTTTTAGTATTTTCAGGTGGCACTTAAGTAATAGAGTAATTATTGATTTTGTTGCTGGTTAAACAGTTTAATAATTTGGACAGATAGGGTAAAATAATATGTAAAATTGCTTTAATTCCCAAATTATCAACAATAACTTAAAAGTTTTATAAAAAAATATATAGATTTTAAACAATTTATTAACTTTTATTTTTATTGATTTTATTGTCAGCTGTTAGAGATGCTGGAGTCCTATGCTCAGTTTGAAATAGATGAGATCACTGGTGAGGCCCTTACCATGCATGACAGAATAGATCTACATTACAACCGCGTGAATGGTCTTCAGGTAAAAGACTTAAGATGTTGTTCTAGCAGTAATCAAAATATTCAGAGGCATCACTGGGATGGTGTAAAAAACTTTGCGAAAAAAATTGTCCTTTTTTAAAATAATGAACTTGACCATTAAAACTAACTTTTTTGTTTTTCAAAATAAATAAGATTATTTGACTACAACTACAACAAATATAAAAAAATTATTATAAATATATCAAGATGCTAACATTGAAATTACATTGAGGGTAAATAAGTTCAAACTTCAATATTATTATTTATGGTAGGATCTGGATAAGATCTAGTATGGAATATCTTGTTCTTAGATTATCTAATAATGAAAATACCATTAACAATGAGTTATTGAGATATTTAAATTTTTTAGATTTGTAATGTTCTTTTTAAATAAAAAAAATTCATTGCATCATGAAAAATTGACTTGCTCTTTTATTTTCTTTCCAGACTGTTGTTTTTAAGCATTATCCAGAATTGCAAAGCTTTGCTATAAAAAATGTTGCAAGTGTTGACTCTAAGGATTCATTAATCAAACACTTTGAGCCACTCAGGTCTGTTAGTGGCTAAGTTAAAATAACTACTTATAGTTTTAAATTTTAAAAAGTGTGTTACACAAAACATTAAGTAATTAGTTTAACATCATTCAGATCCAGTGTTCATTTTGGCCCTTCAAAAAAAAATAGTTGAAAAATTAATAATTTTTAAAAACATCATTTTTTAAAAAGTATTTTAGTAAATAAATTGTTCAAATGTTTCCTTAAACAAAAATATAACAACCCCCCCCCCAAATTGGTGTAAATTTTGAAAGAATGAGGGTAACATTATTAATAATTAATAGTTCACAAAATGTGTATCCCTAATGCTAGTGGATGAGCAACTCATTCTAAATTCCAAGACTTAAACTTATTTCCAGTGCTGAAGACTTGCATCGAATTTTGGCTCACTTAAACTACCTACCCCCGCTTGAAGAGGAAACAACACAGTACTCAAAAACCTTCCTTATAGAGCTTCTGGTGAGTGGTTTTATGATTTACTGGAAAATATACAGAATTTAAAAAAGTAAAACCTATTGAATTTCAATTTAATCAGGAAAGTTAAATTCGTATATTTAAGGATAAAGAAATCCATTTTCTCTTTTAATTTCTAATGAATTTTTATTTATGCAATTAAGTTGAATTAACCTGCCAAATGTGTAAGCTTTAAGAAGTATGGAAGTTTTATATACCATACCTGGATATTTATTTTAACATTTAACCCATTTCTCATATAAACTGATTTTTAAATCCCTTATATTAACTTCACGGCCGTCTCTCTCTGTCTCTCTCTCTGTCGTTCGTCGTCGGGCAGGCGGGCGGGCGGAAAAACAAAAGTAAGAAATGACCCACTTCCCGTGATGCCATCGAGCTGAAATTCGGCACACAGACTTGTGTCACCTAACAATGCATCGTATCAAAATTTCAGATTGATCGAACGTACCGTAATTAAATTAATGCATTTTTAGTTCATCTATATAAAACTATATGTAGCAGTCGCTATTGTTTACATTTAACGGGTCACTTGACTTCACGCCAGCCATCGGTGACCAAATCGCGTGTTTTACCCAGGTGGAATTCACTCAGTTTCAGGCTGTAAATGTTTGTCGCGATGGAAAATAATCAATAATTTAAGTTCTGTCTCCTATATAAGGGATTTATAGTCAAAAACTTTGTTTTTACGGGTTTTGTTTATTATAAACATTAATTACTTTAAAAATTTCTCTGTATACAGGAACTGTATTGATTTAACAAAATGTATTTGACTGAGAAAATAAAATTTATGTTTTATTAGATTTGGAAGCATGAACGTAAAAGATCCCAACTGGAAGCAATTAATGAAATGCCGCTTTATCCAACTGAGGACATAATTTGGGATGAGAATATTGTTCCATCAGAATTCTTCTCTGGTGAAGGTATGCTTTCAAATACTCTTTATCTTTCTGATTATGCATCAAGTATTTTAATTTTTATCATGATTGGTTTATTAAAAAACTGTACGCCATTTGAAAAGGTTGGTGACTATGGAATGTTGAAAGGACTATAAATAACATATATGCCGATTGAAAAAAACAAAATATTTTTTGTAGAAAACGATCATCAATCAGAATTATGATGTATTATAATAAATAGCAATAATCTTCTGTAGAGAAGGCGCGTCTGTAACAGATAAGATTATAGTATAATAATATTTTTATATATTATTTATATTATTATTAGTATCTTTGATCAGAATTATGATCAGTTTTCACTTTTTTGTTTTGTTCTTCTAATTCTTAATAGTTATCATCATAAAATCGTTTATTGGGAATTTCTATTGCTTCTATTTACCAAGGTCTTTTACAGGATTTTCTTTTTTTTTCTTCACTATCACCTGATAACTAAACTTTAAAATATTTTTATGTAATCCCAGGTTGTCTGGCTTTACCAAAACTGAATCTCCAGTTTTTAACACTGCATGATTACTTGTTGCGTAACTTCAATCTCTTCAGACTTGAATCTACATGTAAGTGATGAGTCATAAATCAAGTATAAAATATTATATGAAAAAAATGAAATAATAATCAATAATACTGGTTTGTTTATTTTAATTTAGTTTTCTCTCATTTAAATAACATTCAATAATCTATTATTTTCATTGGGTAACTAACTATAGATGAAATCAGGCAGGATATTGAGGATGCAGTAAATCATTTAAAACCCTGGTAAGTAGAATATTACTTCTAGCAGTTTGTGCTTGTCATTGATAATAAAATAACATTTATGAAATTTCATTTTAAATTATAACATAGCCTATTGATTACATTAAAATCAGATGGGTACTTGAATCATTTCTGGCATATCAACCATTTAAGTGTTAAAGCTGTAAATTTACTTTACTTTATTTAACCAATAAAAACTGTAATTTTCAATAGATCGGTACATGCACTTTCATTTATAACACTTATAACCTTATTAGAATAAGATGCCATTTTACTAGATAATGTAGTGGAAGTTTTTCAATAATAATAAAATCTGCAATTTTGGCTGGAGAGGTCATGTTTCATTGTCTTATTTTCATCATTGGCAGGAAAGCTGAAGATGGCCATTGTCTGTTTGGAGGATGGGCTCGAATGGCTCAGCCAATACATTCCTTTAACATAGTGGAGGTCTGTGTTGTTATCATTATTTTTTTATATTTTAAATTTAGATCCATCAATCATGATATAGTTTTTGTAAGTGTCAGAATGATGTTATTTCTTCTATGAAAATCTAAAGCAAGAGATAGCTTTTGGTAATGTTTGCTTAGCTATTGATGCAGCTGATATACATATTAAAATATAAAATATATGTTAATAGTTATTCTTAAATTGATTTTTGTGTATGTCATAGCAATTTTTATTATAAAATAACGTTGAATTGTTCAGGTAGCAAAACCTCAGCTCGGAGAGAACCATCCAGCACAGGTGCGAGCAGATGTCACTTTGAATCTCAGTGTGAGGCCAGAGGTTAAGTTTGAATGGCAAGGTAAGTCATTTGTATCTTTGTTGTTTAAAAAAAAAGTGTTTCCTTGTAAATATTAAAATATATTAAAACTTTTTCTCTTGAAACAATGTTTTTTTAAAAAATAACCCCCCACCCCATGCACACTCACACTAAACACCCCTTTTTCCCCCTCTACCCCCCATTGTATTTTCTAGGCTTGAGGAAGCATGATGTTGCTTTTGTGTTAACACTGAGACCAGAAGTGCCTATTGGTTATAAGTACAATCATACACAACCTTTTATACCACAGGTTAGTAGATGTTTATTTTCTAAAAATGTTTTTTTTTCCCTTGATAGAATACACAAAAATGTAATAAACATTAATTCCAGTTTTAAATAATTTTTTGTTAATGTCTGAGATTGTAATATTACAGATAATACATTTAGCTCTACTCAATGAAAATAAGGGAAGAGACTCATGACTTTGAATTTAATTGTTTATTTGTGCCTAACATATATTTCCCTACCATCTTAGGTTGGTCTTGTGTATGTAAGAGGGTGTGAAATTGAAGGTCTCCTTGATGAAAATGGAAAACTAATTGAAGAAGGTAGGAAGTTATAGATATTAGAATAGACTTTATTTAACATGAAAGAAAATAATCACCAAGATTCAGAACTAGAAAAATGTTTTGCAAATGGAAAAAAATAAATTATAAAATTTCGGTTCTCTATATTTTCATAAGAACATTTCATTACTAATGGCCTATCACTTCCCTCAGGCCCCGAGCCCAAGCCAGAATTTCATTCAGACAACCGAACATACAGAGTTTGGTTAGACCCTAATCAGTATCAGCTGGACATGACTCGCACTGTTAACGGAGAGGAGGTGTGTAACTTGTGGACACTTACTTGAACATTATAATTAAGCATCATTTAGGCGTGCTTTGAATAATATTGACTATTCTAAACTATTTGTAACTGGCTTTTAAATTTTGTATACAATTCTTTTGTAGTTAATTGATTGAATATTTATTTTAATTTAAAAAAAATTGATTTGCTAATCCATAAAGTAAATAAGTATTCTCAGTTTATTCTAGTATTTATATCTGATTCTCCTTAAGACCACACCTGATTGCTCTAACACTGATTTAAATGACAGGATGTGTATGAGACATTTAATGTCATGATGCGTAGGAAACCAAAAGAGAACAACTTTAAGGCTGTGCTGGAGACAATTCGTGACCTGATGAACACGGACTGTGTGGTCCCAGACTGGCTTCATGACCTCATTTTAGGTTATGGTGACCCAGACTCAGCACACTATTCAAAGTAGGTTAACTTGTATGAACCAGACTCAAAAACACTACTCAAAGTATGTTAACTTGTATGACCCAGGCTCAGCACACTTCTCAAAGTAGGTTAACTTGTATGAACCAGACTCAAAAACACTACTCAAAGTATGTTAACTTGTATGACCCAGGCTCAGCACACTTCTCAAAGTAGGTTAACTTGTATGACCCAGGCTCAGCACACTACTCAGAGTAGGTTAACTTGTATGACCCAGACTCAGCACACTACTCAGAGTAGGTTAACTTGTATGACCCAGACTCAGCACACTACTCAAAGTAGGTTAACTTGTATGACCCAGACTCAGCACACTACTCAAAGTAGGTTAACTTGTATGACACAGACTCAGCACACTTCTCAAAGTAGGTTAACTTGTGTGTGTGTGTTTTCCATTTTTTTGTTAGCTTTTTTCTATTAAACATTTTGAATTTGACATTGTTGCTACTACTTTGGTTTCATCGAATTCTTTTTGATATATTTATTAAATACACATCAGATATATTTTTTGAATGGATTTTTTCCTTTATTAAATAAGCCATATTATCACAGCTTGCTTAAAATGTGTTTTTATCTTTATCTTCATTCAGAATGTCCAACAGAAAGCCGACCTTAGATTGGAATGACACATTCCTTTGTCTTGAGCATTTAGAATCTAGTTTTCCAGCAAGTACTCTGACTATGACTGGGGAAAAAGAGAAATTAATACCACCTTTTAAGTAAGACCTGTAATAGTGAAAGTAATCTTTTTTTTCCCGTCATCTTTTTATTTATGCCTACAAACTGGAAATTACAGTCGAAACCGGTTAAGTCGACGTTGTTGGGGTATGAAAAATGGCATCGAGATAACCGATGATCGAGTTAAAACGAAAACCAATATGGCGGCAAAATATTAACATGCGCTTGAAATTTCTTTATATACGTGTTGTGCGTTAATTAAGATGGGACGATTAATCAGAATCGTATCGGAATATAAGAAATATCAATATAATGTTAAATTATGTGATATATTATATTATGCGAAATGGAACGTCCTTGCGAGTATGATTTATGTAAATGAATTAGTGACTCGGCTCTGACTGAGACTGAGGCTCTAGTTTTAGTTCATTTGCTTGTTCGTCCTTGAACTTTATTATTTCATGCTATTTACTACTAATACTAATGATGTAATTATAATTAAAGTCATAATCTTAGTGTAAGTTTATTACTAATAAATACCAAGGCATTTATTTTTATAAGGACCAAGGAAAACAATCAATATTCAAATAAATATATTTTAAATATATTTGTAGGTACTTTACTTCATAGTCGTTCGCGCATCATTCTGCGCATGTGGAAAAAGTCGCAAATATTGTTTCAATTTGTTAATAATTGACTACCATTACGCTAGGACTAGTGTTTACCGTAGTTACAACTATCGAACGACCGCTTACACTCATCTTTAAAAATGTTTAGGCTTATTTATTTAAGTTTTAAGTCTTCGGAATTTAAATAATTTATTCAGCTGCAACTTCAATAAGCCTGTAATAGCTTTTTACCCCGGAGTTCGTTTTTGTTGTGTTAGCGACGGTGACTTCAAATCGCTTTCTCCCTATTCCGGTATCTAAATAATATACACGTCATCACTTTTAGTCTACTTCGTCTACGGCTAATGAATGCTTTTTAAAAATTTTTTTTTAATTTGCTTAGTTGTCGAGGCACTGTACGGTCAAAGGTCACGGCTATTACTACAGCGCTCTAAGTGAATTCAAGGGGACGGGGGGGGGGACAAGTTACGGAGTTTTCTAGTTAGGGATAATGAGGGTGGGGGGGGGGAAGGCTAGAAGGCTAGACAGGTCTTTGATGTTTATATAAAAGGAAGCCTCTTGCTTTGACATACCAATACAAGACCGCGAGAATAGACACCTTCCCTCCCCTCCCCCACTGTTATACATCTACAGTGGGTTGGGGGGAAGGAACATTTTTCTTTTTAAATTGAGTCAGAGCGTGCCTTGGTAAATGGCCAGTGTAGCTCAACCCCACCTAAACCCCACCCTATTGGGGGGGGGATCGTCGTGTGCGCGGCGAATTCAATAATTCTGGCAAGTTGACGAGTGAAACATAATATGGTATTTAAATAAATTCCATCTTATTATGACTGTTTACTCCGTTTTATCAGGACTTAGTCGGTATATTAGCTTATTACCCGGAGTTAATTTTATGTTGTGTTACGGCAGAATACCAGAGCCAACACGCGAGCGAACGTGACATCAAAATCAAAGCGTTTTCTTAATAATAATAATATTCTGGTCTATAAATATAGACTGTTTGTGGAGTTCGCTAGTGACTGATTTTTAAAAAAAAATGTATTCGCTTAGTTACCGAAGCATAGTACCAGAAGTAACAGCGCTGAGCAAGCGGGCTGTGACGTCACCAGCAGACCCTGGTGAGGCAGAAAATTGGTCCCTTCCCTTGGTTATAAAAAAATCATAGCTAACATTTTCAAAAGCTGGCGATTGGTCATGGGGATCGAGCTAACCAAGTTAAGTTGCAAATTTGGCCCTCTTTTGTGCTCGAGGTACTAGGTTTCGGCGACTTACAAAAATCGAATTAGCCGATGAAAAAATGCTAAGACAAAGAGAGAATTTGGCATTTCCAATAAAAAACGTCGAGTTAGTGGGGTGGTCGAGCTAACCGAGCTCGAGGTAAGTGGGTTCGACTGTATTTATAAAAATTGCCTTTAACTTGATTCTGCTTTTTAAAATTCTATTTAAAAAAAAATTTCTTATGCTTAAAAATGCAAAATAAATTATAAAAATAAAATTTCGACTACATTGAATGTTAAAAAATGCACATGTTCATTCCAATCTCAAAATCTTCCTGGTTACGCTTTTCATTTCTAGTATTTGGTTTGAGAATGTCTAAAAAATGACCTCCTTATAACCAGGTGTTAACATAATATATGAATGACATGATTGACAGGTTGACATTTGAGGAAGAAAAGGCTGAAGGAAAAAGGGAGTTAGATTCTGACACAAGCAAAACGTATGTAAAAGAAATCAAAGTTGTGCCCCACATCATCCCAAATAGAGGACCATATCCTTACAACCAGCCTAAAAAGTAAGTTGGTTTAACTTTATTTGTTAAGACTTATCTCTAGGGTAAACAAAAATAGAGGATTTAAACATTACGGTTATGTCTAAGTGTTGTACTCAATAAACTATATTGATTCAAAACAAATAATATATAATTACTGTTTTTAAATTTTATTCGGAAGCCAAAATATAATAAAAAGATTTTGAATTATACCGTTAAGTATTTAGAAGCTGATGAGGATCAGTATGGGCCATGTTAATTGATCTGCCATCAGAAGGCATATTATTAAGAACATGTTACACATTCCTCCAGCCTTTTAAACTTAAACATTAGTTTTGTCAAATATACATATAATTAATACTGAGATTTCTTCCTCCTCCCCCAACAACAAAAAAAAACACCAAAAAAACAACAAACAAATGAAGAAATGCCATCCAGTTCACTCCCACCCAGATTGAAGCAATCAGAGCTGGCATGCAGCCAGGACTGACTATGGTTGTGGGTCCACCTGGTACTGGAAAGACTGATGTGGCTGTACAGATCATCTCAAACATTTACCACAACTTTCCCAATCAGAGGATGTTGGTTGTGACTCATTCTAACCAGGTAAACAAGCGTAACAGCAGAAACATCACTTGATTCCAGATGATAAATCAAGGAGACATTTGAGTTTAGTTGCCATTTAATTTGTTTTGTTGGTCGTGCTGAGTGATTACTTTTCATGTCTCAACTGTTTTATTATTAAAGTTATTGGTATTTTTACTGTGTTCATAAAACATGTGTGTTGAGCAGATTGCTTGGCTTAAATATAGTCCTTAACGTATCATTGTGATGAAATAAATAATGAAATAATAGACAGATATGATTAAAACTATTATTTAGCGAATGTAAAATAATTATGAAATTGAAGTTTTATGTTTTTGTGCAAAATTATGAAGTCATTGAAGTGACAAAATTGTAGAAATATTTTCAAATAAATAAATTCTTTTTGACATGAAATTCCTGAATATTTTAAAACGTCTATGCTAAGTTTAATAATTTTATTTTAGGCCCTAAATCAGCTTTTTGAGAAGATTATGGCCCTTGATGTTGATGAAAGACATTTATTACGTCTCGGTCATGGTGAGGAGGCTCTAGAGACAGAAAAAGATTTCAGCAGGTAAAGAAAGGCAGCTTTTGTTTCATAACAATCTGTATTGATTGATTACTGATAAAATTGTAGGTAAAGTTAAGGCCTTAAGAGTTTTCAGGTAAACATTTGAATAATTTTAATATTGTTCCCTAATTTATTTCTAATATACTGTGGTGTTTTACCTTTCATAAATTAATTTCGGGCCTACAAAATTTCAATTATTTGTATGACAGTCAGTAGGTTCCAACAATATTAATGCAATGAAATTCTTGTCTCTGACAGATATGGTCGTGTCAATTATGTCTTGGCACAAAGGTTGGAACTGCTGCAGGAAGTCAACAGACTACAGATAAGTCTTGGTGAGACTGGGGACATGTCTTACACCTGTGAAACTGCTGGCTACTTTTATATTTATCAGGTAAAAATGCTTTAAAAAAATTTAGGACAAAAATCTGAATCAGCTTAAAATTCAATATTTTGGACAGATTTTTTTCTTTTTTTCTATGAAATTTAGCCTTGCAAATGTGTATATGTACATTAAAAAAATGTTTTTTCCCTCTTTTTAGTTGGATGTAATAATAATAGTAATATCAGAAAATATCCAATCACTTTTATTGTTGATTTCATATTTAATTTGTATAAATAAAAATGTTATAGATAATTGAGGTAAAGTAAAACCAATTATATTTATCTATCTTCAAGATTCTTTCAAGATGGGAAGAGTATCAGAGTAAACTCAAGCCATATTTGGGTCAGGTATGTGCTTATGAAAACCTTTAAGTAGAAGTAAAAGGTTAGGGTAAGATACAGTTGTTAACACCTACTTAGCTTTGAGAACCAGGTTCAACAGGTCATTGATGGCCTAAAATTTATTCATTTACAGAATTAGCTC
Organism: Ampullaceana balthica; assembly: GCA_944989445.1. Classification (NCBI taxonomy): domain Eukaryota; kingdom Metazoa; phylum Mollusca; class Gastropoda; family Lymnaeidae; genus Ampullaceana; species Ampullaceana balthica. Next base: position 395,866 of record CALYLW010000159.1, read on the forward strand.
ATGTTAACAATTGCATCATGATGTGCTTATTTGTCTTCCTGTAGGATGAACATGTTAAGCAGGTTCAGTCTCTTTTCCCTTTCAACAATTTTTTTGCCAATGCTCCACAACCTTTGTTCCGTGGTAAGACATTTGCTGAAGATATGGATATAGCTGAAGGATGTTTCACACACATCAAGAAAATATTCACACAACTTGAGGTGAGTGAATCCATCACCGGAGAACTGGCTTTTAAAAGAAAAGACTTTAAAAATTATAATTGAATTTGAAATTAATTTGATTTTGTGACACATCAAAGCTTACATTTTATAACTGTTGTTGATATGAAATTTAAAATTCAAACAGATCGTCAGCCAAAATTTGATAGTGCAAGAGTCAACCAGACAGATGATCATAAATATTTGGGGTAAAAATGTCAGAAATTTCAAGACATCTAGTGAGGGAGTAGAAACTTTAAATGTCGGCTATTTATCAAACATCTTACATGCTTTCAATTTTCTGTGCAGGAGTTTAGAGCTTTTGAGCTGTTACGAAGTGGTTCTGACAGAGCCAACTATCTCCTAATCAAGGAGGCCAAGATTATTGCAATGACATGTACACATGCTGCTCTGAAACGCAGAGATCTAGTAACAGTAGGCTTTCAGGTAAAAGGCAAATAAACTTTACCCTGATAAGAATCATTAAGCTAAATTTTTTGCACTGAATGAGATGAAGTTATAAACATAAATTAATTTGATTATGTAATATAAAATTGTACATTAATAATTCCATCTGTCTAACATTATTTTTTTTCCATTTCTATTTTTATACCCCCGCCTTTTAAAAAATATATGTGTCTTTTAGACAAGCTAATAATAACGTATAGTATTTTGCAATTTTTAATCTTTTTATTAATTGATTTCTCACATTTAAAATTTAAATATTAGAAAATATTTTATATAATGGTAAAATGTTTTTAAATTTTCAGTTTGATAATATCCTGATGGAAGAGTCAGCCCAAATTTTAGAAATTGAAACTTTCATCCCATTACTACTTCAGGTATATTTGAAAGTCAATTTTCAAACTGAATTTTACCAAATATTCAAATTATTAAATGATAAGGTTTTATGATAGTTTACCATTTTTTGTTAAAATTATAAAATGTTTTGTGTGTCCTTTCAGCTAATAGATATCTGTATTTTATTAGGCAAAAGGTGTGTCCAGATTTTATATGTGAATTTTATCAGCTTGTAGATATGTTTTGCCTCTTTTATTGAGTGTAGCAGCTTGTTGGCTTTCTGGCTTATTATTGACAAACAAGATAAAAATTCCTACTTTAAAAATTGTTATTGAAATTTGTAACCAGATAACAAAAGATAAACTTATTTCTGTTTCCTCATCCCCATAGAACCCAAAAGATGGTAACAACAGGTTAAAGAGGTGGATCATGATTGGAGATCACCACCAGCTTCCCCCTGTCATCAAGAATATGGCTTTCCAGAAGTTCTCCAACATGGAGCAGTCGCTGTTTACTCGTTTGGTCAGACTGGGGATACCAACAGTTGATTTGGATGCCCAGGGCAGAGCCAGATCAAGGTTTGTGATTTCTTAAAGCCTGGGGACTCTTAACATTTCTTTGGGAAGCTTATTTTAACTTAGAACACAGGCATTATATATTATATTTTCTTAAAATTGTATTGACAGAAAAAAATTTTTTTTAACAATAATGCTTAAAAAAAATTTTTGGGGTCATTTTTGGGTATTACTATTTGTGCTTTAAAAATTTAAGTAGATTAAATTAACTAGCATTTTTCCTAACTCTTACAGTATAAAAATTTATTGATTCCTGATATACACAGAAAATATTGTTATTTTATTAAGCACAAGTTTATTGTTAAGTATTTTATTTATAAAGTACTCAAATTTATTTTTTATCCGGCATTGTATTTTTAAAACCAAAATTTCAGCCTTGCCCAATTGTACAACTGGCGATACAAGAAACTTGGCTCCCTACCACATGTTCTCATCAGACCAGAGTTCCGCCTGGCCAATGCAGGATTCATGTATGAATTTCAACTTATTGATGTTGGAGACTTCAATGGCATGGGTGAATCTGAACCTAACCCTTACTTTTATCAGGTAACCTTTGCTTTTATATGGAAATGTCAATAAAATTTAAAAATTAAACAGATCGGTCCCATAAATCTATATATTATTTCCATATTGAAAAAAATCAAATTTTTATTTTCAGAATCTTGCTGAAGCAGAGTATGTGGTTGCAGTGTTCATGTACATGCGCATGATTGGGTACCCAGGGGAACAGATCTCAATATTAACCACATACAATGGACAGAAGCATTTAATCAGAGATGTGATACACCAGCGGTGTGGGAACAACCCACTCATTGGTCGACCACACAAGGTATTCACTTAACATTGTATGTATTGTCTTCAATAATAAATCAATCTGATGTTGACCTTGACACAGCATCTGATCTTAAACTTACACATACCATCTTACTTATATGATCATGGGAAAAAAATCTGTTACCAGCAAATAAAATATTTTTTATAGTGAAAAAATATTTTTTAAAAATAAGTTTTACCTTAGGGCAAAAGTTCAAAAGGATCTTTTTGATTTATATGTGTTTTTCATTGTAACTTTTGGAGCTATGCTGTGAATTAAAAATATATCTTAAAAATTCTATATAAAATGTGTAAGATCCTTATTAAATAATTAGGTTTACAGGGTTACAATTTGCTAGCCATTTATCTTAAATAAAATGTCTTTTCTCATCAAGTTGTAGCATATTTTAGGGACTGTGAGACACAACTTAATATTTTAGGGACTGTGAGACACAACTTAATATTTTAGGGACTGTAAGACACAACTTAATATTTTAGGGACTGTAAGACACAACTTAATATTTTAGGGACTGTAAGACACAACTTAATATTTTAGGGACTGTAAGACACAACTTAATATTTTAGGGACTGTGAGACACAACTTAATATTTTAGGGACTGTGAGACACAACTTAATATTTTAGGGACTGTAAGACACAACTTAATATTTTAGGGACTGTAAGACACAACTTAATATTTTAGGGACTGTAAGACACAACTTAATATTTTAGGGACTGTAAGACACAACTTAATATTTTAGGGACTGTAAGACACAACTTAATATTTTATCGACTGTGAGACACAACTTAATATTTTGGCTATTTAAAAAAATGTTTAAATAAAAATTTTTAACATAAATTTCAAGTATACCTGAATTTTGGAGGCAATTTTTCACAGAAAAAAGTGCGTCTTATAGTCCCTAAAATACGAAAATGGTATAGAAACATGTAATCCTATATGATAAAAGGCAAGTTTCTGTCCGTTCTGTCCAGTCATCTATAGCGATTGGTTCCTCAAACACATACCACTCCTACAGCCAATCATATTGAACACGTTTACGGCATTTACGTGGACGTTCAAAACGAGTTATTATTGGTGCAGTATTTCTTCCAAGACTTTATTTTGAGTTATGCGCGTTGGGATTTATAGCAAAAAGCTCTGTTTTTACGAGTTATTTATTTTAACTATAATGAACAGTATTTTTGACGCGATGCATATGTAATGCCGGTCGAGGCGGCTGTTGGAGGGGAGTTACAACATGCCACCGAACGGTTGCGGAACGTCCTTGGACGGGCTTTATTGCTCGTAATTAATAAGTCGGTAATAAACTTGAAATTTAAATCATCTTCTACTTCTATAGCACTATGTGTGTGGTTTTCAACTTTGAACTTTTATTAAGATTCTCTAACATTATTTCAGTTTTAACTATTATTTACTGATTCAGAGGAGAACAGTCTCCAAGACAATTACCTTGATATGAGATTAAATACAGCATACTACATCCATAAAATATTTTAATTAAATTCCATTTAAATTACTTTGTTCTTCAATTAGTCTTTGCTAATTTTTGAGACTTACTTTTCTGGGAAACATGAATACATAAAAATTGAAATGATTATATTTATTTCCTAAGGTTACCACAGTTGATCGATACCAGGGTCAACAAAACAACTTTATTCTCCTCTCACTTGTAAGGACAAGAGCAGTTGGTCATCTGAGGTAGGCCCTTTCATTTATCTCATTAAACATATGTTGATTAAGAAAAGTGTTGGAATTATTTTTTTTACTTGAGTTTGGTACATGCTTTTTTAAACTCAAAAATTAGTATCAATGGCACCGGCCCTCTGGCCTTTAGGCTCATTGAAATATTTGATATGAAACTATTCTATTGTTCTGCTTTTAGAGATGTAAGGCGTTTGATTGTGGCTATGTCCCGTGCCAGATTGGGTCTCTATATCTTTGCTCGCTCCTCCCTGTTCAGTAACTGCTTTGAACTCACTCCAGCCTTCAACATAGTAAGTATGGATAGTTATCTAAAGTTGATTTTTTAAAAATATCCTTTAAAAAAAATGTTTGTTTATCATTGTGCCAAGTGAGTTGCATTTGAAGTCCATAAAACCAAGTTTAAAAAATTGTTTGTTTGTTAAGTAGTTGTAGCTAATCAATTTTTTAAAGCATGGTTTTACAGACTTAAGACATACGTGTCATGTATCGGGAGCACTTAATTTTTGGTTTTGAGAAGAGTAATTTGTGAAAAAATGAACCACCAATAGTTCCTTACTTTGTTCAAGATACTTTGTCATGATGAAACAAACTATGTGTGAAATATATTAATACTTTGATGTTAAACCAAAAAAAGCTTTATTGTAAGCAACGTTCCTTTTAAGCTGCACGGCCGCACAGATATCTGACAGACGCTGCGCAGCAGTTAAGAATTGCAGCGCAGCAAATTTTGTCAGATATTGCACAAAAATTAGATGCTGTGCAACTTTGCACACAAGTTTTTGTACTTTGCACACGGACCAACAAACCTTAAAGGGAACATTGATTGTAAATATCTTCAAATGTCAATATGGTTTGGTAGAAATGTAATATTGAGCTAAAAATGATTTCATTAACCTAGAATTTAGAGGTGGAACATGCTGCTAAGTATTTCTTTGAGAATTATTAGAGTGAAAGTGAAAGTAAAAAGACCCAAAAAACTATGGGCTTTTGAAATTTTAAGATAAAATTAAAAGGGGGTGGGGCTGGTTTAAAATCTTTGTTTTACATAACATTTCAATTATGATATTCATTTAATTGAAATTTTTAATCAACAGCTCACTTCCAGACCTCAAGTTTTACACTTATTACCAAATGATAGTTACCCTTGTACAAGAAAGGTAATATTTACTTCCTTGCATTTCAACTACTGTAAGCCATAAATAAAAGAAAAGCTGAATGCCTATAGTTATTATCGAGTGCAGAGTTCTCCTATTGAGAGTCATAAATCCTGCAGCATTGTTGGCTAATTCCCATGTATGTAAATGGGTAAAGCTTGTTGAGAATTTCAATAAAACTTTTAATGATGTATCTTCCAGCTTCAGGATCCTCCCAGCGAATCACCAATTGTCATCTCAGACATGCCTCAGATGGCCCAGTTTGTCTACGACTTCTACAACGCCAGGGTCGATGACCTGATGAGGCACAGGGGATTTGTGAAGGTAATTAACACCAGTCAACCCAGCATGGGTTTACTTAAAGGCAATTGTTATTTGTCACGTGGAACTCTCCAATTCATGGAGTTGCCTCTTGTCGTTGAGAGGCAGTGTAAGAATCAAAGTGTCTGTTACCTTAAACAAATATGCATTCCATTCATTACAATCATAACAAACTGAACATATTACTTCCAGTCATTGTCTTCATGATTTACATTTTTACAATGACCCACTATGGCCAAATCTTTGGCTCTTCATCTCTTTGTAACAGTGAAGATATAGGCTCTAAAACACAAGCCCAATACATAGAGATGGACCAATAATGTTATTCATTCCCCAAATTTTTTTTGTCTGACAGGCCAACAGGTTACAGGCCCCACCAAAGAGGGATAAAAAGGAGGAAGAAAGTTGAACAAACTCTCCAGCACTGAAGTTTGGTTTCTACTCACATAAAACTGGTTTAGAAATGAACTTTTATCTTTAGAGATGTAACTTTATAACTAACTTTCATTGAACTACCACTAAACTTAGAGATTTTATAGGACTAAAAACAGTGGTAGTATGATGTTACATGTCAATGACTGAAACTTGCAGCACTACCATCAATTATGTACAGGGATGATCCATAAGTTTGACTGTCAGATAAAAAAAATGATTCATTGTGATCAGGTGTTTTATTGTCAGACAATAACTGTATGCAATTTAAACATATTTACACCTTGAATAATATGAAGATTTCATAATTGTAAATGAGAACTTGTTTGTTTTAAATAGAATGGCCTGCAAAGGGGAAGATGATTTATTTTTCAAGGTTAATGTACTGTTCCTAAGTGAATCAATTCACATTTAAATTTGAAAATAATGACAGCTTATGTAATTGATTATGTTGAAATGTTGTTACACGCATTAAAATTATTTTTTAAATTTCAATTTTTGTTTCTTCCTTTAAAAAAAAATAATTAGTTGTCAACAAATAAATTTACTTGTAATGTATTGAGTTTATTTTTATTAACAAACATTTCTACATGATTGCCTTCGCTTTATAGACCAACCTAGGCGGTTGAGATGACAGCATTAATTTTAGGACTTATGGTTGACGCAGACAAAAAACAACAACATTTCTCAGGCAATTTCTTAAATCTTTTGACCAATATGTAAAAAATATGAGTATGGTAGCAAGAGAGATTGCATTAGAAGACGAACAAATTAAAGAATGGAATGGAAACAAGTTGAGTTTCAAATTATTATTATTTTTTTACTGAAATGACAAACATTCCACTTTAAAGAGGCCAAATAAATTAGAAATGACATAAAAACAACTTTGGGATCTTTTATGTTAGATAATAAAATGTAAAAGGTGTCTGTCATAAAACATTTATGCACAAGAGCTGGACATTTATAAAAAAAAACAAATTAAAAATAAAAACAGCTACGATAGAAGGCCAGCAATCAACCATGACAGACATCTCAAATTTATCATATGAATCATATTCAGACATTTGGGCCTATTTTCTTGCACAGTGCTCTGGTTATTATAGTCTTTCAAAAACAAAATTCATTGTTCATATATTAATATTAACATAATTCACTAAATCATATCCTAAAAAATAATACATAAAACATAGTTCACTGTCTAATACAAATGCATACAAAGATAATTTACAGAGAAGCTTAAAAATTTAGTTTTAACAACAAAATCTTTTTCTTAGTTACCAAGTAATGGGAAAATGTATTAATGAAAACCTATTCTTCAATAATACCACCTAAACAAAAATAAATACAAATAATTAAATACAATAAGTTATAATTAGGACAAGATTTTCATTTTAAACAACTTGCTATTAACATCATAAGTCTTTAAAATAAAATTATAATGACAAGGATTTCCATAAGTTTACTCAATCATTTAAAACTTTACTTAATTATAGAAGAGTCTTTTCATGCACTTAAACCTGATACTAAATTATAGGAAACTTAAAGTGCCTTACTTACACACAACAAGAGAATATTGAAAAATGTTGACAAATTCAGAAAAAAAAACTATTCTTTCCTTAGGTCTTTGTGGTTTGATTCTTAGAGGCTTAATTAATTGCATCATTTTTTTCAATAAAAAGTCTTGTTTATCCATAGAAGCTGTTTGTTTATTAAACAAATAAAAACCACACTGAGATCATCCAACTCTATTTCCATGTATTGTTTCTAATTCTGTTTTTCTGGTGATAAAGGCATTATTAGAAACATTCATGTAATCTTCCTGCTTTTTCTTGTTCAGCTATTTTTTAAATTCTTCATGGAGTCTCTTAAACATTATTGTTTATCAAGTTTTATGGGAAGAATTTGGACCAGTTTAAAGGAACTTACAGAGATAACAAAAAATGTAACAACAGTTAATTTTATTGACATGAGTCACAAAGATTTTTTAAAATACTTTTCATTGATTTTCACTTGACTACCTAACTAAAGAAACATATAATTATAATTGCAAATAAATAATTACAATCCAAGTTGGACCAACAAAGGAACACATAACAAAACTCGTGGAATAGAGGTAGTGAGTAACAATAGTTTGTGAACAAGTATTGTGGTAGTAACAATTCCTAACATTTGATTTCACTAACTATGAACTAGCATTTGACTATTTTTACAGCCCATAAATTTTATAAAAATCAAATTATCTCAGTAAATCATAAAAAATAATTAATATCAATTTACTTTCTTTCACAGTTTGTCCATCTTTTCTGATGTAGGGTTCAAGAATTAATTTTAATTCAATGGGTGGAAGATTAGAGCAATAATTGTTGATAATTTATACTTTAAAAAATTGAATTAATTTGCAACATTTTTATTTTTTGACAATACATGTATTTAAAAGCATCAGTACAAAAGGTCATGTCCACCATGGCTACTATTTGTTAATCTCAAGTGAAATATTTGTTTTAGATTACTGGTCCAAAAGTTTCCTTTTTCATTTTATGATTAAAGGGGGAAAAAAACCAAACATTAATGTGTTTTTGCTTTCTAGATCTAATTACACATTTTTAAAATTATTATTATGTACCAATAGAAATACTGACAAAATTCATGTTTGAAATGCAACAATTATATTTTTTAAAGATATGAATAGAGCCCACATCATGACTCCTCGATACTGAACACTGCTCCTCTACGCAAAAGAGCAGCTACTTCTTGAAAAAGGAATAAAGTTATTATTTTCAGTTTAAATAAATGTAAAAATTTTAAATAATAGAGGAGTCTAAGAAAATTAATTTCAAAGAAAATGCTTTGACAAAACATGTGAAAATACAATAAACATTTATTTTACATATGAAAGAATGTAATTTTATATTTGGTCAGTTTTGTAAAATAAAGAATAGGAATGGCCTTTATCACTTATTTCAAATCTGAAACTTTATTAAAATTGTTTTTTTTTCCTTTTTAGCTCAGAAGCTTAATAATATCCCATTCTTCCACGTCTTTTGATATATTCAGAATAAAATTTTAACAATTGCAAAATTTTCATAAATAAGCTACTTAAAAATTCAAGTAATTTAATTTGAAAACAAAAATATAATGATATTTTAAAACAAATAGTGTTTACGATGTAATGTTGTGAATATTAAGCTTTGTCAAGCATCTTCAGTTCCCTACTTTCTCTTGTAATAAAGTTTGAAAATTCATAATTGAAGCAATGAGGATTAGGCCTACAGGTAAATGAAGACTATTTTGTATTTTCGGAAATAATTTGGAATTTATCAGACTAGTGAATCAAAGTGACCATAAAGATGGAATCTGATATAACATATGGGATACACACATAAAAAATGTCATTAAGTTAAGTCTCGGAAGTCGCAAATATTGCACATAGCAGTATCAAAATGATCGTCTGCACATTCATGGGAAGTAACACCGAGGCAAGCGATCTGGATTCTTCAACTTGCATTTCCTCAGTTGGCTCCCCTTTAACAAAATCGGATTCTCCCATCTGCTGTAGATATCGGGGCCTGTAAAAAGTGACAATATGGATGCGTTAAATTACACCGATAAAACTTTGAAAAGAAAGACTGAACTATAATGGAGAAAATCAGTGGCGTAGCTACAGGTGGTGACCCCCCCAACCCCGGACAGGCCAATATTTTGACCACTGGCTTCCATGAAAAGTTTGGTCAATATGCCGCCCTTCCATTTAGAGAAAATGTGCTCCCAGAATGAAACTCCTCGTTTACAAACCCCGTGCCTTCGCCGCTGACCAGAAACATGTAATGATAAAGACCCAACTAACGATTACATGTACTTGCAAATAAACAAGCGCTGTGATTATTTAAATTTAGGAAACCAACAACATTAATATTCAATTATTATTCTAAGCATTTTTTCCAGATATTGATAAACATGTTTGACACAATTGGAAGTCAGTCAGTCCCCGTGAGGCTAAATGAAAAGCCACAATGATAACGTGTTTCCTATGAGATCATTATCTTTATTGAACGTGAATGAGCCAAAATTTCCCTGGATCGTTTGTACAAGGTTGGGCTCCATAACCTGCCAGGTCTGACACTACTTACACGTCTGTTCCACGTCTGTGCCCAACAAACTTGATATTAAACTCCCCCTTTGGTCGCGGTTGAAAAGAAGTCAAATTATTTGTTAAAAAATTGTATTATTTAAACCGTCATTTCTCCTCTCGTAATACAGCGTTAAAAATGCGAACTCATTTCAAATAACCTTCATAAAGTAGAAAGGAATGTGTAACATTGTGGGTGCCGCAATCGCGAGATCTCACGAGATCGTCCCTGCACACGTCACGAATACCCTTGATTCTCCCCAAATAGAACTCACTCAACACTCACTGGTACTTAAACAGCGCCCTCTGAACCGAAACAATAACGTGAATTCTAAGTAAGATAAGAAAGTCATTCGAGATAAAGGGAAAAGAAAACAACAACATGACACGACTATAGTTCAAATCATATCAAACATTGCATCCGTTTCTTCAGAAGTTAACGAGGTTCCGAGTTACTCCCCAGAACTTCTCCAGGCACCCATCTCCGGCATGGCGTTCATCCCAAGGGAGGCGACCCACGTTTTGGAAGAGTGATCGCCCTCCACACATCAGTTGAGTGGAGTATGTACCAAGCATAGGCGTGAGGCTCAAGGGAGACATCGCATTCTTGGTAAGTCTGGTAAAGGCGAACTGTATTAGCCCAGGGGCAGAGGAACGTCTCCGAGAAGGGTTAAATCGCTAAGTGTATGGAAAACACTTCACCACCACGGCGCAATGATAACAAACACGGGACAGGGGTAGTTTTTTTGTTTCGTTTCTTTCTTCATTTTTTTTTAACAAATAAAATTTAACTTTTTATTATTCGTGAAATGAGTCTCGCTGAGATGTGGATTCCAGCCATGCGCCACGAGCTACAGTAGCATCTCTGAACAGAAAATTTCTGAAATCACTGGCTTAGAATTTTCAAGAACTTTAAATGTAGGAGGGAAAAAAAAACAACAACTCAAATATTTTGGTTTGATTGCACCAGCGATCTGTGTGACGTCATGGTGCCACATCATAATGCAGTTTCAGCTAAAGGTACTGTGTCGGTAATAAAGATTTTGTTAACAAACAGTAATATGTGTACAGAGCAACCTTTGTATCAAGTTCCTAGGTTACGGTTCATGTGTCAATTGTCTTATGTCCATACAGACGCTCCTATACAGAAGATTATTGGCAAGTGATGCAGCGATCACAGGCCATGGCTATGAGAGTCCGACGCTATTCCCAGCCGCCTTTGTTTCCTTGACAAGTGTCACGTACCCATTTCGTAGCTGGGTGGACCCTTGGACGAGGGAACGAATCCCTGCCTTCGCGGAAATTCGAACCTGTGTCCATGGGTACGCCGGCCGAGCGCGCATGGCACTCGACCACCGAGAATTTGCTCATAAATCCGAGGTGGGCAATCTTTGCAGGGTTTCATTAGTGGGATACGGTACGTAAAGGCCCGCCTAAATAAGTCAGGCTCTGTTCAAGTACAAAAGTAACCTTAACTAAATAATTGTTTTTCGATTTGCTGCTGCTTTCACGAGCCCAACTTGATTTATGAGCTTACCATTACCTCCCCTTTTATCCTTACATTACAAAGAAATGTTCAAATCAGTGTCATTTCAAAGTTTGTTTCCCCTTAAAACAACGAATTAGATGTTTGTTGTTGCTGATTTTAGTATTTATACCTTATACATAATGTAAATGGACGAGATGATACGTACTAACCAAAGGGGGGCCCCTAATAAATGGGTCACAGTTTTGATTTGTACCGGAAACACGAAACTAAAAATAACCCTAAGTGAAAACACTAGGCGCCCTCTTTCCCCAATTCAGAGTGCGGATAAGTAACACATGGTAGCCCACCACGGGGAGATCAATTTTTAAATTATTTTTTTATTTGCTTGTTTTAAAAATAAATAATTTTTTAAACGATGCTCCGAAGAGAACATGAAAGCCTCTAACCAAAGGGAAAGAAATGGATAAACATGATGATCACTCTCCGCATCTCGAGGCAAAAGTTTGTCGAGTTAAACGTACGGCAGCCCTGTTTTCGACAACACAATTTCAAAACTATCAAACTAAAAAATAAAAAAAAAGAAGCAGCTAAATTGCCTCCCAGAAGTTTTCGGCTATCGCACCTATCTCACACTTTTCAGACACGGCGCTATCCTCGCGGGTTCGTAGGTATTCCGGACGCCGTCACTCGCCAAACGATGAGCACCGAGACACCCCTGGCCAATCTGGACCAGATTCGTTTACAAAAGACAATACAAAACGTGTGTGTGTGTGGGGGGGGGCGGGGGTGGATGGTTGGCGGTGGGATGGCGTCAAATTGTTGGAGAGGTGAGTGTAAGAAACCTGGATGAGTGGGAGTGGGGAAGAAGAAGGGTGTGATTGGAAAAGTTCAAGTACTTGAAATGTCAAAATGAAGATCGTGAGTAACAGTGGGGCAGGGGGGAGTGGGGTCTCAGGCAGGGTCAGGTTGAAATTGAAAGATAAGTGATATAGGGAGGGGGGAGTAGGGGAGCTGAGGTACGCCTTGTGTGTTCGAGTTGGACCAACGATGCATCCTTGTCTTACAGAAAGTATAATAAACAACAAACAAAAACAACAATATCTCATCCTTTGTAATAAATAATTTCAAAAGCTCGCACTTCCGTCTTCATCTAAATGTTATTCCATACGCAATACATTAAATAAATTAAGAATTTACATTTTGGATCACGTCTTGTACTGATTGGTGAATTCTTGGGTTACACCAAATATATCACAGCTCCCAACAGCATCATGCCATTCGACCGCACAGCATCACGGGTATCACATCCTCACAGCATCACGGGTATCACATCCTCACAGCATCACGGGTATCACATCCTCACAGCATCACGGGTATCACATCCTCACAGCATCACGGGTATCACATCCTCACAGCATCACGGGTATCACATCCTCACAGCATCACGGGTATCACATCCTCGCAGCATCACGGGTATCACATAATGATATAAGTATGGCGATAACATGACAGGATTTGAACACATGTACTTAATTGAAGGGTGCGTCTCGACTCGGTATCTCAGAAACATTTGGTCGGGGTTGTTATGCCACATCAAATAGTTTCATGAAAAAGTGAATTTGTTGGCATTTTGCAGTCATGTGCGTTTGTAATCAACGTTTACAGTCATATAAGTCTGTAGTTACAGTTTGCAGTCATGTAAGTTTGTAGAAGAATTTTACATTCATGTAAGTTTGTGGTCAAATTTTACATTCATGTAAGTTTGTGGTCAAATTTTACATTCATGTAAGTTTGTGGTCAAAGCTTACAATCACGTAGTTGTGGAATTTAACTAAAAAATCATAGTTAAGTGGGGGCGACGCCAACGCATTGTTGGTCTCAAGACATGCACACTGCGGTTATCTTTACCTGCTTGCCAACCATACACTATGATTGTTCGACCCTAGCGAGGGTCATTCATCATGCTTATTTGCTGACTACAAGGGGTTAGTCACCTGTCCCTACGTAGCCAAAAATCCCAACTCACCTCAAGTGGTCCATCCTCACCCACAAATCGTTGAATGTATTTTCTTTGGAATTTTTTTTCATCTTTCCACCATTTTTATCAAGGTTTAAACTGAAAAACAAGAAATTGGTGAGTTATGAGATTTCATCTCCGTACAAAATCACATTATATACTGAACAAATATCTGTAACCAAATCTTTTTCTATGATAGAAGATATCTATGATACAAGATCTCTGTAACCAAATCCCTCAATATAGTGAAAGATGACTTTCTTATGAAGAACAGTTTGATGGAAGTGAAAAGAACAGCAGTCGCGCATGTAATCAAAGGGAGCTAACTTACAATAAACTTTGTAACACAAAACTAAATATACGTGACATGCACATCAGTCGATTCTTGTCTAATCAACAAACTGAGGTTGACCTTACAACCCACCAACCTATGGTCATCTTTCGACCTCACCGACATAGCCTGACCCTTTGAATTTCATTATGGAGGTTGATCTTTTCACCTCACTACGGAGGTTTAACTTTCGACCCTCATACGGACGATGACATTTGTTTCCTGGGGTCCACCACCTAACTACACGGGGTCCACGTTGGGTCCACCAACTAAATACATGGGGTCCACAAACTAAATTCACGGGGTCCACTTTGGGGTCCACCAACTAAATACATGGGGTCCACTTTGGGGTCCACCAACTAAATACATGGGGTCCACGTTGGCGTCCACCAACTAAATACATGGGGTCCATGTTGGAGTCCACCAAATAAATACACGGGGTCCACCAACTCACCTGTTGGGGTCTAACTTCTCCCACAGGGAGTCGAGTTGCTCCTGTCGTTTTTTCGCTCTGAGCATCTTCTGTCTTTCCTTCTTGTATCTTTTATTGTGTTGTATTCTGCAAAAATAAATAAACAAATGATAAATAAATTAATCAAGACATCGATGTTTTGCTTGATTCAAAAGTGATTGCATTCCTGTTTTCTTATAATTTTTAAATTTTATTATTATTATTATTTTAGTTAAACCGCATGCTTCCAAATATTTAACGTGATAATAATCAACATCACAGAAATGACTTTCAATCAATTTATATATATTGGCTTGTGAAGGTACTTGAGCGTTCTGCTGTTGTAATAATGAAATTGTCATAAAAGCCTTTAAAATGGAGCTTTGAAAAATAATTTATAATTAATCTTTTGTCTTTCGACACTTCCTGTCCCAAGGAAAAACCTCCACGAATTGCAGAGATCAGATCATTGACTGGCCACCGCCGGAATCGATGACCCATCATCAATCAGTGACAACCTGGTGTAGCTACCAAATGTTATAGAAAAGTCGCGCCAAGAACCGTCTCCCATTTATAACTCCGTTCCTAATCTCTGCCTTGTCTCCCCTGGCGCCTATCGAGTTATTAGAAAGGAATAGCTTAGATCACTGGTTCTCGGTTGTTTCCGGGAAATGGACCCCACGACTTCAAAACAGCGGAGCAGCTATCTCAATCTACGTATCGTAGTGGCGGGAAAACTGCCGGTTATTTTCGGCCCATGGAGGCATGAAGAAAATTTGAAAAATATCATTGAATTCACGAAAAAGTCGAAATGTTTGCGCTTGAGCCGAGATTGTGTTTCTTTTTTTTTAGTGCAGGTACTTTGATATTTTATGACCCACTGATGCGGCGCTCGCCCTGTAAAGCTTCCCTTTCACTATGCTACCGATTTTCCACAGGAATATCCCTCTCTCTCTTTTTCTCTCACTCTCTCCTTTCATCTCCCCTTCTCTCTTTCTCCCAGCCTTTGATGTACCATGTTCCAGGGTAATCAGGACAGAAAAGAGTTGCCCATGATTATTACGTCACGAGTCATGTTTTGAAATTAATTTGCCTTATAGAGAAGTCATTTGTATATAAGAATTAAAAAGACAAATAATATGCTTCAACATCTTACAGAGCCATTAACGTTGAATTAATGGATGGGTATTTAAATTATAACATCCTATCTGTAACGTGAATATCGTTCCATAATGTACGCTAATTTGACTTAAATTTACATTGAAATAACTTCAGCTTCAATTGAAATACGTCCAACTTTTGATGTAGTTGGACTTTGAAATGCCTGGTAAATAAATCTCGCTTTATAATTCGAATATGTCGATGTGGTTTTATATTATTATGGGGAATAACAACACATATTTTTATTATACAAACAAGTACACAGTTCTTGATGACGCCACTCCTCTACGATTTGAGAAGCCGAGGTTCCTAAGTTAATCACTCCGAGACCCACCCCAAGACCCACCCCAAGACCCACGCCAAGACCCACGCCAAGACCCAGCCCACAAAACAAAACAGTACCGAGCGCAACAATCAATACCAATAACAGATCTTTTCACGCGTTCAGGAAATCTTGACCGCTGGTCACTCTGGTCATCTCCCGGAGGCCCGCTCCCAATTGGCCTCGTGTCAAAGCGCGTGATGGGAGATAGGTCCTGTAGAACTGCATCAATCAAAGAGGTTCAATATGGCGGTGCCCGTTACAGTGCCGGATAAAGTACCGTCGTGGCTAGTTCTAAAGACTCTCGACAGTTATTGTAGTGGCTAGAGTACTATATTATTGTAGTCACTAGAGTTCTATATTATTGTAGTGACTAGAGTACTATATATTATCATGGTCATCAGTAATATTGTTTCTTTTTTTCCCTTTCGTATTTGCCTTTTTAAATACTTGTATTTATACATTGGTGATTTCACTTTGAATATTGAGTTTCACGTACTTTATTTCCAGTCACAATGAGCACATCTTTATTAACTTTTAAACGTATATTGCTTTATTTACGCCAAACTTTGCCGAATCTTTAAGTATATGGATCTAATTATTTTCAGACCCAACAACAACGCTTTCTCAAAGATGTAGGCCTGTGACAAGTTTGCAATTTCTCAAGATGCGAGTAACCAAAGAACGTTTAGTCATTGACTTTTGAACGTTAAAGTTGAACATTTCTACGAGAATTTAACTCCGAATAGCAGCTTATTTAGCCTTATACTTTCTTATCAGATTATTTAGCCATATACTTTCCTATCAGATTATTTAGCCATATACTTTCCTATCACATTATTTAGCCATATACTTTCCTATCAGAATATTTAGTCAAATACTTCTCTATCAGATTATTTAGCCATATACTTTCCTAGCAATCAGATTATTTAGCCATATATTTTTCTATCAGATTATTTAGCCATATATTTTCCTATCAGATTATTTAGCCATACATTTTCCTATCATATTATTTAGCGTTCAATTTATCCCCATCATAGTTTGATTTCATGTAGATATAGCACAAGAAAATAAAGACTTTGACAGAAACGTAGACAGAGACGTATGTAGAGACGCATCCTACTGCTACATGTAATTGGTGTAAGCGCTCACCTCTTCCCAAAGAGATATTGTATATCACCGTATATGACGTCAGACGGCTGAGGGAAGTCGTCAGAGAGTACAAACTTCCGGGACTTGCGAGCTGGCCTCGTTCTGGCTGTGTCCAACCTCAAGAAAGACCAGTTAACGATGTTACTGGGAGGGGCAGTTAGATGGACATGGTGGCAGATGATTGAAACCAAGGACGGACTAAACACATGGCATGCATGCCCAGGTTGTAGACCAATAATATCGATATGATTGAGAGATAAGGAGGGGCGAAATTAATGAAATCAAACACAATGGAAGTTAAGACGATCGTGTAGGCATGTGATGAAGCACAAAACACATAAGAGTGTACCGGATTTTGGCTCCGGAAAATCCGGAATCCGGCTATTTTTACAAATCCGGCTCCGGCAGGATTTCACTTTATAAATCCGGTCAAATCCGGCTCCGGCCAGATTTCAAAAATTTGAATCCGGTACAGCCCTAATAACACATTTCGTATGCTATAAAAGCGAGAATGTGAGTCAGTGCTATATCTTGTGGCAGTGTTATATCTTGTGGCAGTGTTATATCTTGTGACAGTGTTATATCTTGTGACAGTGTTATAGAGAAATTGAGAGCGATGCATAGAATTATTATCTAATCTCTTTAATTCAAATTTTATGTGCAGTACATCTACTTTTTACAATGAAGTCATTTCCCCCCTTATTCCTACACGCTGTTTTTGTGACGCCCTGCCAGGCCTATACATACCCTGTTTAAATAACATATATGTTTTTAAATTCTTCATTGCATTATTCTAAACAAACAAACAACAACAAAATGAATTTAAAAAATAATTAACAACAAACAATAAATAATGTTTACAAAAAACTCCTTCCTACCTGGTTATATTATCACCTGGCCTTGTGTGAACAACCTCCAAACCCGCGTGACGAAGTCTGTCTATCACAGTCTCATTGCCTAAAAAGTGCCCTGCCAATGAAAACAATAAATGTTAGAACTGTAAGTGATGGCGACATTTTTATTCACATCCAACTGAATGTGTTGTAAGAAAGACCAAAGTGTAGTGGCGAGTGAATGTTGCACTTCGCGTTGTTGGCCGTCAATGGCAATTTCTCTGTGATGTTCTGATGGCGTCTGAACGTGCGGAGTGAATGTTGCACTTAGCGTTGTTGGCCGTCAATGGCGATTTCTCTGTGATGTTCTGATGGCGTCTGAACGTGCGGAGTGAATGTTGCACTTAGCGTTGTTGGCCGTCAATGGCAATTTCTCTGTGATGTTCTGATGGCGCCTGAACGTGCGGAGTGAATGTTGCACTTAGCGTTGTTGGCCGTCAATGGCAATTTCTCTGTGATGTTCTGATGGCGTCTGAACGTGCGGAGTGAATGTTGCACTTCGCGTTGTTGGCCGTCAATGGCAATTTCTCTGTGATGTTCTGATGGCGTCTGAACGTGCGGAGTGAATGTTGCACTTAGCGTTGTTGGCCGTCAATGGCGATTTCTCTGTGATGTTCTGATGGCGTCTGAACGTGCGGAGTGAATGTTGCACTTCGCGTTGTTGGCCGTCAATGGCGATTTCTCTGTGATGTTCTGATGGCGTCTGAACGTGCGGAGTGAATGTTGCACTTAGCGTTGTTGGCCGTCAATGGCAATTTCTCTGTGATGTTCTGATGGCGTCTGAACGTGCGGAGTGAATGTTGCACTTAGCGTTGTTGGCCGTCAATGGCAATTTCTCTGTGATGTTCTGATGGCGTCTGAACGTGCGGAGTGAATGTTGCACTTAGCGTTGTTGGCCGTCAATGGCAATTTCTCTGTGATGTTCTGATGGCGTCTGAACGTGCGGAGTGAATGTTGCACTTAGCGTTGTTGGCCGTCAATGGCGATTTCTCTGTGATGTTCTGATGGCGTCTGAACGTGCGGAGTGAATGTTGCACTTAGCGTTGTTGGCCGTCAATGGCGATTTCTCTGTGATGTTCTGATGGCGTCTGAACGTGCGGAGTGAATGTTGCACTTAGCGTTGTTGGCCGTCGATGGCGATTTCTCTGTGATGTTCTGATGGCGTCTGAACGTGCGGAGTGAATGTTGCACTTAGCGTTGTTGGCCGTCGATGGCGATTTCTCTGTGATGTTCTGATGGCGTCTGAACGTGCGGAGTGAATGTTGCACTTAGCGTTGTTGGCCGTCGATGGCGATTTCTCTGTGATGTTCTGATGGCGTCTGAACGTGCGGAGTGAATGTTGCACTTAGCGTTGTTGGCCGTCGATGGAGATTTCTCTGTGATGTTCTGATGGCGTCTGAACGTGCGGAGTGAATGTTGCACTTAGTGTTGTTGGCCGTCGATGGCGATTTCTCTGTGATGTTCTGATGGCGTCTGAACGTGCGGAGTGAATGTTGCACTTCGCGTTGTTGGCCGTCGATGGCAATTTCTCTGTGATGTTCTGATGGCGTCTGAACGTGCGGAGTGAATGTTGCACTTAGCGTTGTTGGCCGTCAATGGCAATTTCTCTGTGATGTTCTGATGGTGTCTGAACGTGCGGAGTGAATGTTGCACTTAGCGTTGTTGGCCGTCGATGGCGATTTCTCTGTGATGTTCTGATGGCGTCTGAACGTGCGGAGTGAATGTTGCACTTAGCGTTGTTGGCCGTCAATGGCAATTTCTCTGTGATGTTCTGATGGCGTCTGAACGTGCGGAGTGAATGTTGCACTTAGCGTTGTTGGCCGTCAATGGCAATTTCTCTGTGATGTTCTGATGGCGTCTGAACGTGCGGAGTGAATGTTGCACTTAGCGTTGTTGGCCGTCAATGGCAATTTCTCTGTGATGTTCTGATGGCGTCTGAACGTGCGGAGTGAATGTTGCACTTAGCGTTGTTGGCCGTCAATGGCGATTTCTCTGTGATGTTCTGATGGCGTCTGAACGTGCGGAGTGAATGTTGCACTTAGCGTTGTTGGCCGTCAATGGCGATTTCTCTGTGATGTTCTGATGGCGTCTGAACGTGCGGAGTGAATGTTGCACTTAGCGTTGTTGGCCGTCGATGGCGATTTCTCTGTGATGTTCTGATGGCGTCTGAACGTGCGGAGTGAATGTTGCACTTAGCGTTGTTGGCCGTCGATGGCGATTTCTCTGTGATGTTCTGATGGCGTCTGAACGTGCGGAGTGAATGTTGCACTTAGCGTTGTTGGCCGTCGATGGCGATTTCTCTGTGATGTTCTGATGGCGTCTGAACGTGCGGAGTGAATGTTGCACTTAGCGTTGTTGGCCGTCGATGGAGATTTCTCTGTGATGTTCTGATGGCGTCTGAACGTGCGGAGTGAATGTTGCACTTAGTGTTGTTGGCCGTCGATGGCGATTTCTCTGTGATGTTCTGATGGCGTCTGAACGTGCGGAGTGAATGTTGCACTTCGCGTTGTTGGCCGTCGATGGCAATTTCTCTGTGATGTTCTGATGGCGTCTGAACGTGCGGAGTGAATGTTGCACTTAGCGTTGTTGGCCGTCAATGGCAATTTCTCTGTGATGTTCTGATGGTGTCTGAACGTGCGGAGTGAATGTTGCACTTAGCGTTGTTGGCCGTCGATGGCGATTTCTCTGTGATGTTCTGATGGCGTCTGAACGTGCGGAGTGAATGTTGCACTTCGCGTTGTTGGCCGTCGATGGCAATTTCTCTGTGATGTTCTGATGGCGTCTGAACGTGTGGAGTGAATGTTGCACTTAGCGTTGTTGGCCGTCGATGGCAATTTCTCTGTGATGTTCTGATGGCGTCTGAACGTGCGGAGTGAATGTTGCACTTCGCGTTGTTGGCCGTCGATGGCAATTTCTCTGTGATGTTCTGATGGCGTCTGAACGTGCGGAGTGAATGTTGCACTTAGCGTTGTTGGCCGTCGATGGCAATTTCTCTGTTATGATCTGATGGCGTCTGAACGTGTGGAGTGAATGTTGCACTTAGCGTTGTTGGCCGTCAATGGCAATTTCTCTGTGATGTTCTGATGGCGTCTGAACGTGCGGAGTGAATGTTGCACTTAGCGTTGTTGGCCGTCGATGGCAATTTCTCTGTGAGGTTCTGATGGCGTCTGAACGTGCGGAGTGAATGTTGCACTTAGCGTTGTTGGCCGTCGATGGCGATTTCTCTGTGATGTTCTGATGGCGTCTGAACGTGCGGAGTGAATGTTGCACTTAGCGTTGTTGGCCGTCAATGGCGATCTCTCTGTGATGTTCTGATGGCATCTGAACGTGCGGACTGAATGTTGCACTTAGCGTTGTTGGCCGTCAATGGCAATTTCTCTGTGATGTTCTGATGGCGCCTGAACGTGCGGAGTGAATGTTGCACTTAGCGTTGTTGGCCGTCAATGGCAATTTCTCTGTGATGTTCTGATGGCGTCTGAACGTGCGGAGTGAATGTTGCACTTAGCGTTGTTGGCCGTCAATGGCAATTTCTCTGTGATGTTCTGATGGCGTCTGCACGTGCGGAGTGAATGTTGCACTTAGCGTTGTTGGCCGTCAATGGCGATTTCTCTGTGATGTTCTGATGGCGTCTGAACGTGCGGAGTGAATGTTGCACTTAGCGTTGTTGGCCGTCAATGGCGATTTCTCTGTGATGTTCTGATGGCGTCTGAACGTGCGGAGTGAATGTTGCACTTAGCGTTGTTGGCCGTCGATGGCGATTTCTCTGTGATGTTCTGATGGCGTCTTAACGTGCGGAGTCATACGCAAAACGACATTTCTTAAAATGATCCAAATAGTAGATTTCATTGAATAAATTATTTAGTTGATTTCCCTGGAAAATATTTGGAATAAATAACAATTGGTGTACGTGTAATAAATAACAATTGGTGTACGTGTAATAAATAACGAGG
Source organism: Ampullaceana balthica (assembly GCA_944989445.1). NCBI lineage: Eukaryota > Metazoa > Mollusca > Gastropoda > Lymnaeidae > Ampullaceana > Ampullaceana balthica. The sequence goes on from CALYLW010000159.1 coordinate 417,775, forward strand.
AATGTGGTTACAATTCAGATAATAATAAAGAAGAGAAAAAAACGTAAACATTGGGATTGGGAGTGGGGTGAGAGTGGGGGTGGCGGCAAACAAGCTTGTTACAATTCGGGCGGCAACAACACGCATGTGATTTGTTAGACCACCAGTCATTGAGCTACAGCAATAACTTACGTTAGACCACCAGTCATTGAGCTACAGCAATAACTTACGTTAGACCACCAGTCATTGAGCTACAGCAATAACTTACGTTAGACCACCAGTCATTGAGCTACGGCAATAACTTACGTTAGACCACCAGTCATTGAGCTACGGCAATAACTTACGTTAGACCACCAGTCATTGAGCTACAGCAATAACTTACGTTAGACCACCAGTCATTGAGCTACGGCAATAACTTACGTTAGACCACCAGTCATTGAGCTACAGCAATAACTTACGTTAGACCACCAGTCATTGAGCTACAGCAATAACTTTGTTCTTTAATTCCAGCTTGTAGATAAGAGAAGAGCTACCGCTGACCTCAATATTAGGTGACCCACTGCTTTCGAGGCCTTCGAAGTAATACGTTGTGTTACACGATAATTTTTTTTGGGGGGGGGGCCTTTAAACCTAAAGGAAAAGGCAATCACTGGTGGCCGAGGAAGGCCCAAAACATTCCTGTAATCGTCTTGTCCTGCTACAGAGCGTGTCTGCAAGAAACGTTGTCAAGCTAGAAGTCTGAGGTATTCAAATCTCTTCTTTAGTTTAAGCGCGATATCTCCGGGTTTAAAAGACGAGATCACGCTGACGAGATCACAGCACAGTATCAATATATTTAGATTTAGTTCACAGATTTTTAATTTATTTTTTCAAACTTTGCCTATCACTGAATCTTCCGTTTTCCTTCCGGCATGTCCGTGAAGACAACAGAAAGGTTATAATATAGGTTTTAGAAAAAAAAACACAACAACGAAAATTAGCCGGAGATATATTCTGAGATAAATTCTAACATGCACCATTCGTTATCTTATCTTATCTTATCTGTTTACAGACGCTCCTTCTATACAGAAGATTATTGCGTCCTACGCTTATCTATGGTTTGTGTTTAGTCCTGCATTTTTATTAGAGATTTAAATGTTGATAAAGTGTTGGTTTTCCTGGATTCTTCAGGCAACCCATTCCCACGCCCGAATTCCGGACGGGAAGAAGGAAAACTTGTATGTGTTTGTTCTTGCATACGGAATAAGAAAGGTGTTTTTATCCTTATGTCTATCTGAGGGTTGTATTAAGTTATCTTTGTGTTGTATTTCTAAATTAGAATTAATTGCTTTATGTATGATTACTACTTTGCTCTTGGTTCTTCTATCCTCTAGTGTTTCAAGGTTTAATGATTTAACTAATGGTGTTATTCTTGTCAGTTTTGAATATTCTCCAGTAATGAATCTGGCAGCTCTTTTTTGAATTTGTTCTAGTTTATCAATGTTTTCTTTGGTGGATGGGTCCCATACAGAAGATGCATATTCTAGTATGCAGGTCTCACCAAAGTGAGGTAGCATTTTAGTTTTATATCTCTATTACATTTGTTAAAGTTTCTTTTTATAAAGCCTAAGGTTTTGTTTGATTTTTTAATAACTTCATTGACATGGGGATTCCATGATAGTTTCTCATTTATTAAGACGCCTAAGTATTTTGCATCTTTAGTTTGGGTCAGTTCTTTTCCATGAATGTAATATTTTGAATTTATTTGTTTCTTTTTCTTTGTTACTCTTAACAGTTGACACTTTTCTGGGTGGAAAGACATACTCCAGTTAGTTTCCCATTTTATCAATTCATCTAAGTCTTTTTGTAAAATTTTGCTGTCTTGTTCTGATTTAATTGTTCTATAGATTATACAATCATCAGCAAATAACCTAACTTTTGTACCTGTTGAGATGTTGTTGGGTAAATCATTTATATAAATTAAAAAGAGTAAGGGACCTAGCACAGTTCCTTGTGGAACTCCTGAATTAACCTTTATTGGTGCAGATTTAGATCTATTAATTATTACAGTTTGCTCCCTGCCCAAAAGGAAGTCTTGGATCCAGTGATGTAAGGAACCTGAGATTCCAAAGTAGTTAAGTTTTTTAAGTAAACAAAGGTGGTGAACTTTGTCAAATGCTTTTGAGAAGTCTAGTAATATTGTATCTATTTGATCATTTTTGTCTAAGCCTTTTGATAGTTCATCTATTAAACCTATTAATTGTGTTTCACATGATCTGTTTTTTCTAAAGCCGTGTTGATGTGGGCATAGGGCATTATATTTGTCAAGGTGGTTAACTATTCTACTATATACTGTATTATGTGTTCTAGTAATTTACAGGTGATACTAGTAAGTGATACACGTTGGTCAACACTTAGAGACCAGGCAAAGTAGCGGTCAGCCAAGGGTCGTGGTGTCTTGTGACGGACAAACAGTTGCCACGCCGGTACGGACATTACCCACGGGGAAAGGTTTGAGTGGAGAAATCAAAGGTCGGCTGAGTGGTTGGAGTCCTGAGTGGTTGGAGTCCTGAGTGGTTGGAGTCCTGAGTGGTTGGAGTCTTGAGTGGTTGGAATCCTGAGTGGTTGGAGTCCTGAGTGGTTGGAGTCCTGAGTGGTTGGAGTCCTGAGTGGTTGGAATCCTGAGTGGTTGGAGTCCTGAGTGGTTGGAGTCCTGAGTTGTTGGAGTCCTGAGTGGTTGGAGTCCTGAGTGGTTGGAGTCCTGAGTGGTTGGAGTCCTGAGTGGTTGGAGTCCTGAGTGGTTGGAGTCCTGAGTGGTTGGAGTCCTGAGAAATTTTGTTCATCGGCTCATGTGCTGGGAGCAAGTCGGTAAATATTTATTGTCATTATTGCTGCAAGGAGAAGAGTGTGTGGTGGTGGGGTGGGGGTGGTGGTGGGGTGGGGTGGTGGTGGGGTGGGGGCTAAAGACATGAGTTCTATTTACCCAGTAGACTTTAGACACACTGCTGTAAAGCAAATATTTATGGGCTAAGGGAGACAATTAGACGTGTTGTTATTAGAATCCCCGAAGAAAGTCAAAGTGGTCTCCCGTTCAAACTGGTTATACATTACACAAGTCGAATGTCATTTGTGTTCTTTTACATGACTCGCGAAATGAAGATTTATGGGCGACAGGCAGTTGCTCTCAGAATTGATCTCTACAGGAAAAAGAGTTTAACAAAAATATAGTATCAACAAAACTACGTTTTTTTTTGGAAAATTTTTAATGCTCTATTGAAGGAAAGAAGGATTCTTTGGAATATTTATGTTTTAGTGTCGGAAAAAAGAAAACTTAGCACAGACGGAAGAACAACGAGATATTTAGGTTATTTGAGGGCTTGCCATAGTGTCAATAATTTAAAACTGCAGTGTGCAGTGAGCGGGTCACCTATAAATAATGCCAGCCCTAAATAATGTACGGGTTCTGGGCATGTGATGGATGATTGACGCCGGGAAAGACCTTCAGCCGTAGGCGGGTGTGGCTATGGAGGGAAATGCTACGGATCGGTCCGACTGGTAGAACTTGTTGGAGCAGGCCAGGAGCCTACACGGGCTGCAGTGCCAAAAATGATTATACGTTTAAAAGTTCTTATTAACCTTCCATTTCCGATGAGCCCACGATCAATGTTATTATCATTATGGGCCCTATGAATTTCGAGGGTTATTATCTGAAGACAACACTTAGCGCTGCTTATTTGGAGTATCAGTGACAAGAGGTAATTGCAGAACAGGACGGAATAGACACAAATCAGGTCAATTTTTGGTGTCTCAACTGATCGCTTTGGGGGGTTTGTTCCAGGCCCTAATTGTGCTTGGCAAGAACAAGCTGCTCCTGTATTGAACTGCAGGAGCTGCTCCTGTATTGAACTGCACGAGCTGCTCCTGTATTGAACTGCACGAGCAGCTCCTGTATTGAACTGCACGAGCAGCCTCTGTATTGAACTGCAAGAGCAGCTCCTGTATTGAACTGCACGAGCAGCTCCTGTATTGAACTGCACGAGCAGCCTTTGTATTTAACTGCACGAGCAGCTCCTGTATTGAACTGCACGAGCAGCTCCTGTATTGAACTGCACGAGCAGCCTTTGTATTTAACTGCACGAGCAGCTCCTGTATTGAACTGCACGAGCAGCTCCTGTATTGAACTGCACGAGCAGCCTTTGTATTTAACTGCACGAGCAGCTCCTGTATTGAACTGCACGAGCAGCTCCTGTATTGCCCTGCACGAGCAGCCTTTGTATTGAACTGCACGAGCAGCTCCTGTATTGAACTGCACGAGCAGCTCCTGTATTGAACTGCACGAGCAGCTCATGTATTGCCCTGCACGAGCAGCTCCTGTATTGCCCTGCACGAGCAGCTCCTGTATTGAATTGCAACAGAGAAGCTCCTGTATTGAACTGCACGAGCAGCTCCTGCATTGAACTGCACGAGCAGCTCCTGCATTTGGGGGGTTTGTTCTGCCTCTCATGTCGAGGTGGGAGGGGATGGGTTTTCCGAGATGATGGTTGTGTCAATAGATTTCATAAAGTATCCATGACGCCTGGTAACGGTCTTTAATTAACTTTGTATTTCGATTAAAATCGGTTTAAAACTGTAAACCAGCTATTCCCCAAAATATCTGCTGCATCCGGGTCTTATATCAGACTTCAATTTTACAACAAAATTGATCCTACAAATCGCTCAGAAATATTTTTATTATTTACCATGTTCGAATGGTATCAAAACACACATCCATCTTTTAGGCTTAACTCATAAAAAATCGACTGTCAAACGGTAAACGTTTTGTTAATCAGATTTGATGCCAATACCCAAATATTGAAGTGAATCTACTAAAAAAAATAACCTTATATTTTAGTGTGTTCAATGTTTTACTGAATCTCTTAACAGCCACAACCAACACCTGCACAAGTTTCACATGAACTTCTACGAACAAGGAAAGGCGGACAATTCCAAGTTGTAAACAAAAACGCCACCATTAATTTTTAGCGGTAGCAACGATATGCAAGTCACTTTCAAAGGTGCTGACCCAAGATAAATAAGAAAAACCCGTAAAAAACCAAGTTTTTGACTATAAATCCTTTATGTACGAGAAGTAATTAAAAGAATGTTCATTATAATACGCAGCGCCAGACCATCCAGAAATACAAAATTGCAGTTGTGTCGTAAAACATGTTTAATATAATGCGCACCGATCAGGAATATGTTTATAAAAAGAGCTGTCAATAAAATACGCACCTTATTGCGCGACAGAAAGGTTGTTCAATATAATACGCACCGCGACGCTCTATCTAAAAAAATAGCATGATACATAGGAATAAATAAAATAATCTAAAAAATCAATAATTTAATTACGGTACATGCGATCGATCTGAAATTTTGATACATTGTTTTTATCATCGGTACGAAACTGCCTGCAAAATTTCAGCTCGCTATCTTGCGAGCAAGTGGGTTAAAAATCGATCAAAAGTTTTGGCGACAAGCAAGCAAGCAAGCAAGGTCGGTCGGTCGGCCGCAGACACCACGAGTTAATATAAAGGATTTAAAAATATTACCCACATCTACATAAAAAACCCCACAAAACCTAGAAGCACCAAAAAGCATAGCGCGTCTTTTGATGTTAATACAAACGTTAAATTTTATCGCTCTTATGGGTTAGCAGAGGTGATACGGAATTTATGACTTGGTCTTGGAGGTTCTATTATGAAAGCTCTCAAAACATCCCCCGTGAAGATACTTCTTTAATCATGTGTTAACAATAGGGAGTCTTCGAGAACATTGCATCTTTTTTCTCTCCTTGAAGTCCGTCTTGGGTGTTAAAACTTAAAATAAAAATAACAACCAAGATTCGGTTATTGTCGTTCAGTGGTTCTTAAGAATTTGTAAATATGGGCCTCAATTTTATAATAATAAGAAGAAATAAAAGCAATACCGAAGATAGCTAGACAAAATAATCATAATATTCTCAACCAGAAAGTAAGCTGCAAACAAAGGCATTTGAAACGACGTTTAAATGGATGGATTTAAAACAAATACAACCATTGCTATCACACAGTCATACAACTGCAAGAAACAAAAAAGGAAACACTTTTCATCGTGGTGGTTCTCCCGCTCACCCTCTCTATTAGTGGACTCCCCGATCAGGGCCGGACTAACACTCATCTTGCAGTGCAAATGCACGGAGTGAAAAATTGAGGGGCGCAAAATTCATTCAAGTAATTTTTCCAAACTAAAAATACGGTAATCAAGAACCATTTTGGAAAAGAAATCTCAAAAAGATTGTCAAACCTCGCTATAGGCCTACTAGCAGTTAAGTATGAACTCAGTAACAGCTTAAAATGTCTAAATTAATTAGTCTCTGAGCTAAAAGTTCCTTTAAAGAAACTCATGTTAACTGTTCTTTTTTAAATGAATCATTTTTTTGTAAAATCTAATTAATGTATTTGTGTTAATTACTGTGATTAAGTTTAAGTAAAAGTGATTTTCTTTTGGATGTTCACTAAAAAAATATATAAAACTTTAAAACCTTCTTAGAATAGGCCTACTTAAATTCTAATTAGATGGGGGCGCAATTTTTCACTTTTGCACGGAGTGGTTCAAAGGCTAATTCCGGCCCTGCACCAATGTCTGGTCTCCTTAACTATTATTATTAACAAACTAAACCAGTTCCAAACCATCTGTGATTGTGATATATAATGTAACTAGCAGACCCGTCGTGCGTTGCAACGATCTCAGTAAAAAGTGTAAAATTTAATGGGGAATACAATATTAAAAGTTAGTAAAAAACACATTTAGGCCCCCCCCCCGAGGAAATGGAAATTAGCAGTTCAGTGCCTTATAGTAATTTAATTTAGGCTCTTAAGTTTTTATATACCGAGTTTGGTCAAAATCCAGTTATTTTCTCATTATCTAACACTTAAACTAATTTTTATATAGCTAATATAATGAAAAAATACATTAAGGGGCCCCCGGGCCCATTCGGTTCAAGATGTACATTTTGAAAACCTGTTCATTTAAATTCAGTTTCCTCATGGATATATTTCTCAAGATCGTTAAAAACTGAGTGGGAAATAATATCTTAGAGTATACAGAAAAAAAAAGAAAAGACATTTGGGGCCCCGGCCCTGAACTATTGGACATTAGAAGTGCATTGCCATTTGTTATTTTAATATGGGCTACCAAGTTTTTATATACAAAGTTTGGTTAAGATCCAATCATTTACTCAGTAGCTAACGCATAAACTAATTTCATATAGCTCATATAAGCAAAATACGACATTAAGGGCCCCAGGGCCCAATTAGTGCAAGATATCAAGTTCAAAACACCTATTTATTTCAATCAATTTTATAGTGGATATATTTATCTTTAATAATTGAATTGGAAATAAAATCTTAAACGTTTATGAAAAAAGACATTTTGGGCCCCCAGCACCGAATAAATGGACATTAGGAAATTAGTGCCCTATAGTATTTTAATATAGGCTATCAAGTTGTTATGTACCAAGTTTGGTCAAGATCCATTCATTTTCCAAGTAGCTAAGCCTTAAACTAATTTTTATATAGCTCATATTAGACAAAATAAAATTCTAATTATGGGCCCCCGGCGCCCCATGAGTGTTAAATTATAAAAAAAGTACCCCATTTCCATCCCGGGAGCGTACTCAAAAGTCTCCAAAATTTTCATGGCGATCGGATGAATGGTTTAGTCAGCTATAACAGACATGCATACATACTTTGATTTTTATATATATAGAAGATAAGGAGGTTTCATTATTTCAACAGCGGAGTAAAACTTTTTCAAACATTCAAAATGTTTACCTTGTTTCGGTTAATTTAAGGCAGTGTCGGTCGTTTCTCTGTAACAAGAACAACCAACGCGTCACTGAGGCGTCTTGGAGTTGTTTGAGAACTGTTGGCTCTACTGATACCAGCGGTGCAGATTTAAACAATTTCGTTGTTTTGTTTGTAACAGAAGCCTGGGATGTCCAGCCAGCAGGTGTGACGTGATGACAACGAGCAAACAGCAGACGGCGGAAGTGTACAGACTTGAAGAAACGCAAGTCTCGCCAGGGTCACCAGATAAGCCGGATACCAAAGGCTCGTGTTATCCTTGCCGAGGATTATCGCTCCGCGTGTCAACAAATGATCCGGGATAGGACAGATTAGTAAGCGGAACATTCTAACCCGGCTGTCGTTGACGTCCCTTTGACTCGGAATCTGAAGAGTTATCCTTCCTCGAGAAACGCTCCAGACGTACGCAAACTCGTTCCGTGGCGATGATTGTGATACGGGGAAAGGGGGGGGGTAATGAGGGAGAAGCACGTATGGAGATGGTGAGGCTGAAGATGAATACAGAAGTTTTACGAGACAATTGGTTTTACTTCACTGTATTTGACAGCAGCTTTTCTCGTAATTGTTGGAATGGCTCTGGTCGGAAATCCCTCAAGCTGGTGGGCCAAACAAGATTACCCAGAGGCTTGGAATGTTAAAGGAATGAGACGCGTTCGACGATTGCATGTTGGCAAATTTGCTGTCTGGATTAAACCTGTTCGCTAGTGATATATTTTGGACGGCGCAGTAGTCTTGACTGTGTTGCATTTCAAGGTGTATGAACGAATTAGAGCGGGGCGTCATCACCTGAGTGCAGTTCAACAATTACTGTAAATGAACCAGACTTAAATGACGTATTAGACTATTAGAATTAGTTTCGCAAACTGTTCTAAGATTTTAAGCGTTTGAGTAATATACAAGAGATAACATTTTGCCGTAATTTAAATGGACTAGGGCGATGGCACTTGCCTGACATTGATACCATTGGGTTACGCCTCAAAGAAAAGTTCTTTGAGAGCCCAGCGTTATATTCCGAAGAACAAACGCAACAAACAACATACCTGCTCCAAATGCAAAGAAAAAACTTGTCTGCGGATGCTGCTGTAACAGGTAGGCGACGCGCTCCGCCATCCGGGCATTTCTTTTATCAATCAGTTCGTGTTGGAAGTACTGCTCTATCATCCGGGCCTTTTCCAACTCTTGCGGCGGAAGCGATGAGTTCACTAAAACCGGAACTTGCGTTGTGTCCCTGTGAAAGGTTAAGCACAGTGTACTACAAAAGATAAGTGATATGCCATTGTGAACCATTGATTCAGCCTGGTCGACATTTTGGTCTCTGCGTATCACTGAAATACCATGTTTGTAGATCTTTTTTTTTGTGTTGCTTTGTTAAAAAAGAATATCTACTTCGTCATAAATCCTCAAATATATTTCTTGTGTGGTTGGGCCCCTCTTTGCTACAACTACAACCAGCCCTGGGAAGGTTGGACCATGATGACAGGAGGAGATTATTTTTTTACCCTTCGGGTGCTGCCCTTATGGGGTTCTAATTTTCGGGCATCCCTTGCTACAGTACAGCTAACGCTGGGAAAGTTAGCCTGTTGCCCGGAGAACACATTTTTTAAAAAAAATACTTTTTTGGTGGACTATTTTGAGTATTAACCTTAAGCATGCAGAAAATGCCACTTTGGGCTTAATAACTGTTTTGGCACCCTTGCCAAACTGTTTTTCACGAACCATCTTTTGTTTCCAAAGCCTTACAATCTCTGTCCTTTCGGGCACTTGCTATATTATTTTTTCTAAATAATAAATTATTAATTGTTTTCATTGCACAATTTGTTTGCGTATTTTGTATTTTATTTAAAAGCTTTATCGTAGTCCCATTCTATATGATATACGGGCACTGCACATTATGGCTGTAAGTTTATCTATTTATGATTTTATTTGTATATTTGAGATGCCATCTACGCTAATGTCAAGCTTAGTTAAAAATGAAAGTAATTTACGCACGGCTTCTCAACGATATTATTAAACATTATTTAAAAAAAAACTCAATAGTTTGTGTGCCAGAGGAAAGATATTCTTAAATATAAAAAAATTAGTATTATTCATAATCAAAAATGAATAATTATAATTTTTTGCCCACCATCTTTGTCACATTATGTTGACAACAAAAATTCCGTCCCAAAATAACATAAATAAAGCGGGCCGGTCTCTTTGCTTTTGCCTAAGAAAATATAGACTTAAATATTTTATGCTACAGATCTAAAAAATATGAAAAATATAAACAAACAACAAACACTGGCATCCCCCCCCCCACTTCACAAACGAGCATCGCATGAAATGGATGCCTCCCCAACTAACAGCTGTTCACTTATGATGCCACTTTGCTCCCGCAATGTTTGAGATAACACAACCATGTATGATAACAATTTCACGCCTCCCGAGTGGAAACATCGGGGATTTCCAAACTGCGGTAGATTTTTTGTATGTTTGGAAGGAATATACCATGCATATTGTTCCAATGATCCTCATCTTGAGCATAACCCCAGACTGATAAAAGGGATCTCATAATTATGACAACAGGCAACACGGAAAATAAATGGAAAAATTCTGTGCTTTATCTGAATCACCATTTTTAATCTTGAATGTTTGTATTGTTAAGAAAGGATAAAAATCGATTCTGAAAATATAAATATCAAGAGGTCACATTTTTGGTGCGATCTACTATCCAGGGACGACATTTTTCGCTTTGTAACCTGTCAGGAATAAACAGAAGTGATTTGAGACTCACCGCCCACAGTCGCGAAGTGCTATGGTACACACATGTGTATGTGTATGTTTATATTTAAAGGGCCCCCTGTATTATACCAGCCACACTGCGACCTCTTGCGGCACGTGCAGAGCATCTGGCCGTTCGTCCTATTTCATGGAGCAGGCTAATGGTCAACAGCAAGCCAGGACGAAACATGTCACGTGACATCACATTAGGAATTACCAACTTCTGGAAACCGTGGCAGGCCTGAGATCATGTCCTCGTGGTGAAACATTTGTTACATTTTAAAAACATGATACACTATAGACTGAAGATTTTATTGCTGTTTCTGATACCCGATACACAGAAGATTTTATTGCTGTTTCTGATACCCTATAGACTGAAGATTTGATTACTATTTCGGATACACTATAGACAGAAGATTTTATTACTGTTTCTGATACCCTATAGACTTAAAGATGTTATTACTGTTTCTGATACCCTATAGCCCTATAGACTGAAGATTTGATTACTATTTCGGATACACTATAGATTGAAGATTTTATTACTGTTTCTGATACCCTATAGACTTAAAGATGTTATTACTGTTTCTGATACCCTATAGACTGAAGATTTGATTACTATTTCGGATACACTATAGACTGAATATTTTATTACTGTTTCTGATACACTATAGACTGAAGATACTATTATCGTTTATTTTGTGGTGAGATGTATTATTTGAAGACAGTCCTAAGAATAGAAGTTAACCAAACATCGCTCACTTTCTCTCCTACTGGAAATGGTGTCCCACATCTCTTCTGAATACATGTATTAAGAATTTTGGCGACAGGAAGTTTATTATTATATTTATTTATTTTGAGAAATCCGTAACAAGGGCGGATTTAGTAAAGTGGCATCTTTGCGTGTTCTCATTACAAGCCCATGGAGATTTTAAAAAATAATAATTTAAAACAGTCTTTAAGGATTTTCATGGTACATGTGAGCGAGAAACTAAAGCGACGGCCAAGTTTAAACCAAATGGCTTAAAATTTTGGTTGAAAGGTGGGAGTTGTGTAGCAGCGAAAAGATCTCATATGCCAACATTTCAGTGTCTTGGCTGCCAGCCTCAATTCACTTGTTCTATGTCACGACTGCGAGCGTCAATTCACTTGTTCTATGTCATGACTGCCAGCATCAATTTACTTGTTCTGTGTCATGACTGCCAGCGTCAATTCACTTATTATATGTCAATTGTCATGACTGCCAGCATCAATTCACTTGTTCTATGTCATGACTGCCAGCATAAATTCACTTGTTCTATGTCATGACTGCCAGCATCAATTATCTTGTTCTATGTCATGACTGCCAGCATCAATTCACTTGTTCTATGTCATGACTGCCAGCATCAATTCACTTGTTCTATGTCACGACTGCCAGCATCAATTCACTTGTTCTATGTCATGACTCCCAGCATCAATTCACTTGTTCTATGTCATGACTCCCAGCATCAATTCACTTGTTCTATGTCATGATTGCCAGCATCAATTGACTTAATCTATGTCATGATTGCCAGCATCAATTGACTTAATCTATGTCATGACTGCCAGCATCAATTCACTTTGTTCTATGTCATGACTGCCAGCATCAATTCACTTTGTTCTATGTCATGACTGCCAGCATCAATTCACTTGTACTATGTCATGACTGCCAGCATCAATTCACTTTGTTCTATGTCATGACTGCCAGCATCAATTCACTTTGTTCTATGTCATGACTGCCAGCAACAATTCACTTTGTTCTATGTCATGACTGCCAGCATCAATTCACTTTGTTCTATGTCATGACTGCCAGCATCAATTCACTTTGTTCTATGTCATGACTGCCAGCATCAATTCACTTGTTCTATGTCATGACTGCCAGCATCAATTCACTTGTTCTATGTCATGACTGCCAGCATCAATTCACTTGTTCTATGTCATGACTGACAGCCTCAATTCACTTGTTCTATGTCATGACTGCCAGCATCAATTGACTTGTTCTTGTTTTGGCCGGTCATTGTCTGAAGACAACGCCTCTTCAAATTATAAGAGTACTCTAAAAATATATGGATAATTCACGCTTTCCTTTTAGACTAAAGGTTTGATTTGAGAAATCTCTAATTAACTGTTGATGACTAAGTGTGTGTGCGCGCGTGTGAGTGTGCGCGCATGTACGCACGCATGAATTTTTTTTACCTTCGTCTTTATATTATTTTGTACCACGAGTCTATTAGTTAATTTATTTTAATTTAATCATCCATATGTTTTTTCCTTTACTTTTATATAAAAATTGTTAATATCAATAACGTTTTACTTGCAAAAACTTTGATGTCATTTGTCTTTGTCGACTAGTTTCCAGTTTCTAAGAATTGTTTAATCTCAAGAAACAAACTGTATTATTTCTAAAACCCATTAGCTTTGCCAAACTTTATCACTCTTGGTAACATACGAAAATAACTCACGAGTGAAGGGCGTGAGTTGTCGAGAGTACCACGTAAATATTTTCAACTAATCCTCTTCATAAACGTGTTTAAATGCTAAACTTCAACACCCAAAGGAGCGGGTATCAAAGTGTGTTTATATTTCACTCACCCCGACCAACCTTATTATCAAAGCGTTGTTGATACTCCAACCCCCCCCCCACCGCGCCCCAGGTCTCCCACATCGCACCTTCAGGACACCAGGTCCCGGGTTCCGTACGTACTTCACACCGCGTGCTGTCTCTCACCTGTTGAACATCAGGGAGTTCAGGTCCCCGCAGTTGTAGTGTTGAATGAGGGCGTCGCTGCTGCAGTGTGGTCTGTTAGCCTGGTCACGTGGTCTGGTACCCTGGTCACGTGGTCTGGTGCCCTGGTCACGCAGGGCCTCGTGCTGGGACAGGGTTTGATTTAAGGCGAACAGAACCTGGGGGAAAGAAGGAGGCGAGATATGATGGTCTGGGGAGAGGAGGAGGCAAGATGTGATGGTCTGGAGAGAGGAGGAGGCAAGATGTGATGAGCTGTGGAGTGAGGGAGGCGAGATGTGATGGTCTGGGGAGAGGAGGAGGCTAGATGTGATGGTCTGTAGAGAGAAGTGTTGCATGTGGGGCGGGGGTGACGAGGAGATGGGATGATTTAACATGGCATTGAAAGGTTAAAGGTTGCGATTCACGTGTCTCAAAATTTTGCGGCCGAAATGCATTCCGGTTATGTCTCTGAAGAAGACATGGATATCACTAGAAACAAAATCTCTGTGTATGCATTTATATGTATTTTGAGTCTGTGGTGATATTATATGTGATGGTAGAAAGAGTAAAGCTTTCAGACCATGCTGGCCTATGGGGCAAGTAAAGCAGCGTTCACAAGTTTTTTTACCACGTTTTTATTAACTTGCTTTCGTTCCTGTTTCCACAATTTTTCTAATCTGCCAACGTAAAATTTAACAATTTCTGATGGTCCTAGAGATCTCAAAATTTTACCACAGATAGATCTTGGATGACAATGCATTGTCTCGAAATTTCAGATCGATCGAATGTACCGTTATTAAATTATTGAACTTGTTAGTTTATTTATATATAAACATATGTATGATCCGTCTGCTCTTGTTTACATTACATTCACGGGCCGAGTTCACACCAACACCGACCACATCAACCATGTTTAACATCAAGGGGAGATCAGTCATTTCCAGTCTGTAAATGTTTTCGGGCAATGCGTATTATATTTGAACATAATCAATACTTCAAAACTCACCATAGCATACACTGAGACTAATAAGAATAAAATATATAGAAGTAAAAAAAAAGATTTTTAAAAAACCAAGCGGACTAAAAAGAAGTAAATAATTTTTTTTCCACAGAATTGTGAAGGAAAAATCTTTTTCTGGATTGATAAAAATTTCAAACTTGTATGCTTAAGTACTATGATGTAATATGACTAAAAAGGTGGGCGGGCGCTTTTTAGGCGTTTGGCTAAAATGATTAGGGTTTACAAATGACGAGTAAGCAAATGAGTGAATTGAATGTGTTAAGCCTGAGAAGCGCCCGCCCCACGTTTTAGTCATATTACATCTTAGTACTTGAGCATATAAGTTTGAAATTTTTATCAATCCAGAAAAAGATTTTTCCTTCACAATTCTTTGAAAAAAATATTTTTTCTTCTTTTTAGTCCGCTTATAAAAACTTGGTTTTTTAAAATCTTTTTTTTTAAAACTTCTATTTATATAGCACTGCCGCTCGACCACTGCGACCCTAATGATATGTGATAATATGAAAACGAAGAAGTTTCTATAAAATTCCCAGTGGCGCAATGAGTCTCACAGAAAAAACTAAACATTGGAATCGTCGGAAAGCAAGATGTTGTGATCGGGAAAAGTTTGAAAGTAAAAGAGTCAAATAAATACTTGGAAAGCAAGATGTTGTGATCGGGAAAAGTTTGAAAGTAAAAGAGTCAAATAAATACTTGGAAAGCAAGATGTTGTGATCGGGAAAAGTTTGAAAGTAAAAGAGTCAAATAAATACTTGGAAAGCGAGTCAAAGATAAAAATTGACAGCAAATAAAATCGCAAGTTTTGTTAAAAGAAAACGTCGTAGAGGTAATAAGTCACGTGTTTTCCAAGGAAAATATAGCTAGGCAAACAAAGTCATATTTAACTGTTTATTTCATTAAATAATCTAATGTTTATTATTATAGACTAGGTAGATGAAATATCATTGAATTGAGGCACTCGACTGCTCCATTATGCTTGTATTCTCTCTGTGGATGGTGCGTGTGTGTTTTTTTTGTTGTTGTTATGGTTAATCCAGGCAATGGATCAGCGAACTCATCCTGGGATATTTCCATACAATCAATGAGGATGATTTACGTTTGAGATGACCATTCACCGATATCAACCAGGGATGAGCCGGGTGACGCGAATACCCCAGCTATGCCGGGAATGGGTAAAACTGGCGAGTACCCGGAGTTGGAGAATCTGAACCGGGTCCGAGTGTTCAAATCAACGTTTTTCACGCATTATTTATATTCTCTATTACTGTGATACATCAAAATGGTGAATAATGTCAGGTGCGTTTTTAGCATTGGACTATTAGAAAATTTTGTACATTTGTAAATTTATTTTTAAAAATTTTCTGGCGAGTTTGTTCAAGAGCTCCATTTACTACCCCCAGTATCATCCCGTCCCGTCCCAGAGATTCTAACTGTATCTGTTTCTATCTTAAACCGTCAGCTTTAAAACATCAGCACTTCTGTTGTTTCTCACCCACGAACCGACTCACTGACTCCCTGACACAGAGACTCACTGACTCCCTGACTCCCTGACACACCGACTCACTGACTCCCTGACACACCGACTCAACTCCGATTTTAGGTCATCACTTTGGTTGCGAGTCATATTATTAAGGTAATAACATAATATTATTTAGCTATTAGGAATACATTCCAATTTTATTAGGATCATATTGTTAGTAATTATTTTCATATTATTTAGGAGTATTTTAACTAGCTAATAGGATCATTTATTTTTAGCGATCAGGATCATTATATTAAGCTATTAGGACAATGTTATTCAGCTTATAGTCCTGTAAAGCCTCCAACTGTGCTGTAATAGCTACTTTATTTATAGCTGCTCTTTTCTCTTCTCCCATTAGTTGGGCACATTATGAACAATGATAAGATGATGATTTTGTTGTTGTAACTCACGAACTCTGAAAATACCCGGTTTTAAAATCAGCACCAAGCTCGGCCATAATCTTAGCCCTGCACTTGTGGGTCTACTAACAATAATAACTTCATTGCGCCGGGAAGCAAAACAGCCACTTGCATTATTTACGCCAGGAAATTGATACAGAAACCAATCAAACTAAAATGAGTTCGGAATTTTTTTTATTCAAAGCACACGCAGATTTGTTTTAAGCCTTTGAACACAAAAGTTTAGACTTCACCTTTATAGAACAACAGCTTCGGTGCCCTTGGCGTTTGAAAAAAGGAGAACAAAAAACATGAACAAATTCATTGTATAGGTGTCATCAACAATTGGCTCATGGTGTAGGGTCCGAATTGAACAATTGGCTCAGTAGACCATTCAAAACTGAACAACTGGTTAAGAAAGGCTAATTAAAGTGATCAACCTGTTCAGTAGACCATTTCAAACTGAACCACTGGTTAAGATAGGCTATTCAAATTGATCAACCTGTTCAGTAGAACATTTCGAATTGATTGTTAGGTCCCGCCCGAATTCCATAAGACTAATGCATTTAAGATCTCCTTAACTCGAACATTTTTAGCTTCCAACCTCCTTTAGTCGAATATATTCCAAGGCATTTGGGTTATTATTCTGGGGTGTCGTTTCAGAACTCGTGTTCCGCAGGGCCACGTTAACGGACGCAAATTCTTATCTTAGTGCATTCCACAAGAGATTAAGCGGCTCTTGCAAGTACAAAATATGACAAAGACAAGAAAAAGGATTGGTAACTAATTGGCGTCCCTTTGATACATGCTGTGACTCTTTTTAAATAGAAAATCTTACTTCCCCCATCCCACTGAAGAGGGAGTAAAGTGGGGGAGGGGAGGTGTCTCCTCTGCCGGGCTTGTGTCGGCATGTCAAAGCAAGTTGGCTTCCTTTCATATGAAACATCAGACACCGCCTCTCTTTCCTGTCAAGCCTTTTAGCCGGTATGGCTCCACCACCCCCTTCTCAATACCAACATTGTCATTGATTAATCTGCGCCTATTACGTCATTGTCCCTAACTCGAAAATTCCGTAAGTCGAATGTTTTTTTCAGGCCCCTTTGAGTTCGACTTAGAGAGGTCCGACTGTAATTATTTCAGACTCAATCTCCATGCAGCTAGACTACAATGTTAAGATAATTATTAACGTGATATTAATTAAAATGCCCACATCAATGCTCCACGTGTCCAACCTGGCAGTGCTTTTTAAAAATATAAGTTTCTGTATTCCTTCGGTGGCTTCTAACAACACGGACGCGTAAAATAGTTTTTCATATAAAAAGATATAAACCATGGTTATATAGTTCTAAACTTTTAATACTGCCCAAGTAAATGGAGCTTAGATTTTGTTTGGATACAAGCATCTCCGTGAGCTAATAAAGATCGCGATAGAAATCCATCATCCATCGTGCCATAAGGTAAGCTATTTTTAGTCTTTTTAATGGCTAAACTTGTTGGTGTAAACTGCTTACTTTAACAGCACTTTCAAAGCGTGGACTGGGAGGGGCCAGGATACATCAAACATCTGACTATGGTATTTCCCTTGAACCTAAACTATTTAAATTTTAGTTAGGGGGCCGTCATGCACCTACCCCCGGGTAGGGGGAAATGGGGGGGGGGATTTACAGATTTGTGACGATATGTGACGGGGATTGTTTTTTTTTATAACTGTGACGTCACGTCAAAACGCGCAACATTAAATAAAAGTTACACTTAAATACTTGATTGCTTACAATTTATTTAATGACGTTTTTAATGGCTTCACGCGAATTAAGATATGAGAGTGGAGCCTTAAACTAAATACATACTTAAATGACAAAAAAGTGATTTGAAACATGCTCATTTTCAAATAGAAAATACGACTTTTAATGGGGGAGGGGGCGGGGGAGGCGCAAAGCTTTGTAACGTGATGCTTTTTGTGACAACGTGTGACGAAGGGGGATGAAAAATCGGCCAAAATCGCGTGACGTCATTTAAGGAAGGCACCTTAACAGTATGCCTTTTAAGGTGTATCTATATATATAATTCACCAAAGCGAGTATGTGCAAATGAGCATGACGAATGACCTTTGCTGGGGTCAACAAATCACAGTTAACGGTTGGCAAGCGAAGTCATTAGAGGGGTGGGGCATGTCTTGAGACCAGCAATGCTGTTTGCATTCAGTTTCGTTGTTCCTTCACAGAGTATATGTATTTCGTAGTGAATTGGTTATAACATCCGCCTCACATGCCCCAGCGGAAACATTTTTAAAAATAAAATAAAAATGTTTATGTTTATACCCCCCCTTTTCTTAGCGAACATATACACCGTTTCGCATGTATTTCCCGAAAAAAAAATCTTCGTTCAATGTTATACCAATTCCTTCATCAGGTAAATGTCTGTTTCTATCGGTCGCATATTTCTGGGGAAACATCTCGACGAAGTTGTTGCTCTCCAACTTGGCAACTTGGCCGTAAACTTTATTTCTCAACACTGGGGTAACTTCGGCGACGTGCGCTCCGTTGTTCTCAGTGACGGAAAAGTAGTCACACACTCTCAACAATACGCTCAGTAAATGAATACTTCAGGAGTATAACCTGGTGGTGAGGAAGAAATCGCTGTGATGTCAGAAATACTTCCCAAAAATGCTTCGGCGGTCCCCCCCCCCAACGTTCACTCGCGTTCTTCCCGTTTGTTCTTGCTACTGTTTGTGTCCGTCCCCCCCCCCTTTTTTTTAAAAATTTCTTTGCACTATCTATGAGTAAGTCTGCCGCTTATGTTACGCCATGGGTCTTATCTAATTCTCGTCTTCTATAAACGGATATACCCGGTATGCTGTGAAGTATTATTTTTGTTTCACATGAGATGGTAGTGAAAATAAGTCGTGCTCTTTTAAATGAGCATCTCATTGAGATCCCCCCCCATGGATCATATTCTCATTTATTTAAACTTATAGTAGGCATAGAAGGCTGGTGTGTCTTGTCTCTCTGGTATCATCAGCAAATTTATATTACCACAGCACGACAGTACACAGTGGCACTCACCTTATATTAGTACACAGTTGCACTCATTTATATTAGTGCACAGTGTCACTCCCCTTATATTAGTACACAGTGACACTCCCCTTATATTAGTACACAGTGACACTCACTTTATATTAGTACACAGTGGCACTCACTTTATACCAAGTACACCGTGAAATATATTTAACTTCAGGAGTAGAAGAACACAGACACACACACACACTCACAAAATCAAAGAGATTTGGGGGGGGGGTATCAAATTTCTTTAGTCGTCAAAGTTATGTCATCTTACAATAGCCGGATTAACAACATCAAGCTCTTAAGACTTCACAGCTATGAAATCGCCAACGCAATCGCAGTTCTATTCTATATATGATATAACACAATAAGAGCCTTTGTTGATCAAAGGAGTTCAGTACGCACTCTGAAACTATTCAAAAGACAAAATTCTTTGCCCAGTCAGTGGCGGAGACGAAACCTTCTTAAAAGTAAAAGGTGGGGAGACGTCTGTCATCCTACTGCAGAGTTTTATTGTGGGAGGGTGGGATGGTGGGGCTAACGCTTGCTACGCCCCTGTTGTTGAACATGGTCTTGAAGTTTCCTTAAAGTCTGTAGAGCTGACAGTAAATGCAGCCTATTGGTCCAAGTATGCAGCTGCTCTATAGCCATATGTGTACGTGACTTTAATAAATACGAATACTAAAAATCATAATAACTAGCTTATTTATTATTGAGGCCTTGAGCAAAAGCTCTGTAAAGCTCCACCCCCCTCCGCCCGATTATTAACTAAGAAATCTGATGCAATGTAATATAGTTACCCTCCCTAACCTCCCCACTCTAGACATCACGTGTGGCTTTGAGTCAACAGACGAGCTGGTGCTTTAAGGGCGAGGCTGCGATGCCGACAAGTCGGGCCCCTGATTCTAGCCAGCAGGATTCGGTATGGCGATGGCGATAATCGTCAAATACCGACTGTCAGCCGCTTGCGCACTAGATGGGCGAAGGTGGGTGTTGTATAGTGGACAGGGCACCACGGAATTGTCTGGCTCCCAGTTCAAACGCGAGAGTTTGCTGCGGCGTCCCACTCTTGGATAAACGCGAGAGCTTGCTGCGGCGCCCCACTCTTGGATAAACGCGAGTTTGCTGCGGCGTCCCACTCTTGGACAAACGCGAGAGTTTGCTGCGGCGTCCCACTCTTGGATAAAGATAATTAAAACCACGTTATTTCCAAATAGCAATTCTAGCACAATGGTTCTTAGACTGGGTTCGATCGAACCCCAGGGGTTTGGTGCGTCAGTCTCAGGGGTTCGGTGGATTTCAAGACACACACCCGACTCATATGATTCGTGCTGACACGCCACTATTAAGAAGGGGTCGGTGAATGCGCATATGAAATTGGTGGGGTTCAGTACCTCCAACAAGATTAAGAACCACTGTGCTAGTTGTTGTAAAAGGGTCTCATATTGAATGACATTGTTTCAAATTTTTATCGTATTCGACCTACAGCAAATATGCATTCCTTTGAGATGTAAACAGTGTAAATATTTTTAAAAAGTATACCTCTGTAAAGTGTCTGATTTTAAACCCAGTTAGCTTACTTAGTAAATACCCTGCTTCTGATAAAAGCGCTAGAAAGAAAATAGATCAGACAGCCGAAGTCGCAGTAAATTACCACCCCAGCGTGCTTCCATTGGGCGGTCCCATCACACAATACAGAATAACTTCTGTGCCGCGGCGGCCATTTTAGGTTACGTTTTTTAAAAAAAAATCTCAAATTAATCCCGGGGCCCTCGGTGTACTTAACAATTTATTCTCGTCTTATCCTCGACCGTTCAACAGCTTGTCACAAACCGGGATCTTCGCTTTCTCGTGCTACGCAACGGCGATGATTTACTCTAACCTCCAAGCACCCGGTGCAAGATTTAGCACCGTCACAACGATAACTTGTTTGGGCGAAGAGTTTCTATGCCTCGTGGTTGTTGTTTGGGCGAAGAGTTTCTATGCCTCGTGGTTGTTGTTTGGTGCTCCACCGACGTAAACAGGATGCTATCAGATAGGTGGTAGAATGCTAACACGGTGCTAATAGAATCTCATCAGAAAGTTGATAGAATTTTAACACGGTGCTAAGAGGATGCTATCAGAAAGGTGAAAGAATGCCAACACGGTGCTAATAGGGTGCTATCAGAAAGTGATAGAATGCTAACACGTTTTTTAATAAGATGTCGAAGTAAGTTGAAGCAGCACAGATGATCCACCTGAAACTGAAAAGTGAAATGATATTTATTTGAAAAATATATGCATGCTGGAAAGATCTCACGGACGATTCTAGATTAGACACAAAAAGCAATGAAATAATGAGACAGAAATTTTAGATTGTGTTTTTTTGGGGGAAAAGATAGTTATAAACATTAAAATATACAAATGAAAAAAAAACCCAACAAAATAATAAATAACGCAATTTAAATAACTTCATTAGTTTGTAACATTCTGAGCACTGGATGCTATTTTTAAATTCTGCACGTAGTTACTCCAAACAAAGATCACTATCCTTATAATAATGGACACACGCGTAATTTAAGTTTGAGAATCATTGACTTCAGAAAAGTGCACATTTAGCGCGAATAAACCTCCTTAATGGTAAGACATTTGGAGTGGGGGTGGGAGGGAGGGGGGGCTCAGAAGTCTAAAATACAATCCGATAGATTGATGGCCGTTTAAAAACTGGTCTAGCAATGGGTAAGACATGTTAAGTATAGAAGGAACCTGGCACCAGAGACGACAGAAGAAATATGTTTGCAAGATTGCCTTGCGACAGTGCAACAAATGGATTTCCAACAGAATCGTACCTTCTATTTCAAGATAGAACGTTTCGTTATCCTTCGCAACGAAGAAGTTTCACCTCTACTGATACTTCAAGCTTATATTTCATCTTTAAATTAAAAAATCATCAAAATAGTATAGAATAGTCTTTTTAAAAATTAAATTGAATAGAACGTTTTGGAATGTAGATGGCCGATGTTAATAGGTAGATAGTGGTGTAGGGGTACACGCCATCCACATGTTGCCATTTCTGGCGCAAAAAAAATAATACGTGTATTAATCTATTAGTTCTATATATTTACTGTGATCAATGATACATTCATTCCGTCATTCTTCAGTCTGGAGCGCTCTTAAAATAGCCCATGCGCACTTGGTGCGTGCTATTATGTTGCCTGATATAAAAGATAGCACAATCACGTTCGATAAAACCACGTTTTGTGCGACATTTAAAAATAAGCATCTAAAGATCCGGTACAATTTGGAACATAAAGATATCAATTGATTTCAAAGGTGTGAAAATGTGTGCAGGGGCATACCTGTCTTTGGGCTTTAAATAAAAGTTACCCGAATGCATATTTTTGTGAAATGGCTTGAGCAGATGAGAAGTTTAAGTCATCGCATTTTGAAGGTATTTTAAACTAACCATGCACCATTATCTGCCCTTTCCCAAATTATGGCATAAATAAAGCCTTCAAAAATTATGTTAGCAATTCCCCAAATTATGTTGTTACCCTTCATCGAATTATGGCGTCACTTTTCTCTTTGTAATTAGGGGCATTATTTTCGGGTGAACTCAGGGAGTTTTCCTTCAAAGGCGCGTCACGGGTGTTCGTAACATAATGTTTTTCTAGATATTTCTATTCCAAACCCTTCACAAAAAACAAAATATGGAATAAATATTTATCGATGTTTATAAATAGTGTTTCTGAACTCACTAATATTCAACGGACACATAGGGTGCCATGCAATCTCCGATATATATATTTGGTTGTCTTCCCAAATCTTTGAGATCACGTGACAACAAAAAAATAATTCAAGGAAAATCTAAGGACTCTTTATTCAAGTAAAATAAGAGCGCGGTGGGCATGCATACATATAGCAATGATAATTAGCGTTAAACAATAAACCACCGTCATCGTCATTTAGATCAGTGTTTCTCAAACTTTTTAGTATGGCGGACCGGCAGGAATTTTGTCCATTGCACCAGGGACCGGTGCACTATTTTCCCTGCACTGACAATTTTTTCGGTCCTTTTTTTGAGAACATCTGAGGACCGGCAGCGGATGGCCCACGGACCTGCATCGGTCCGCGGACCACCACTTTGAGAAGCACTGATCTAGATGTAAGCTATTCCCTTGTGTAGGGTCTTTGACTTTTGAAAAAAGACAAACACAAATCTATCAGGACAAGGAAAGATTTTTTAAAAATACAATGACCAATAATCTGACCAAGGATTTGACCAATGGTCTGATCAATGATCTCGGACATCTAAGGTAATCGAACGCATACTCCAAAATGGTGCCCTCTTTAAAACCTATCACCGAATATAAAGGATTCGATTGCCCATTTATTGATAATATGGTATAATTATGGTATCGACTTGGGATTTTAAAAAAAAAGTTTAAATGACCCAACTATGATATAAAGGTATCGACTACTACGTCTTGTGAACACCTTTACCCAAGAGATAATTGCAAATACTTTTTTAAGTGACTGGAAGGCGACCCCTGGTGGGAGCTAGACGGGGATACGACAGGCCGCACTAATAGGATTCAAACAGAAGCAGCAGACGGCAGTCAATGTCACAGTTTTCTATAGTTGCTCCCCCTGGCGCTTCTCTATTTCCAGCGTTCCCTGCGCGACTTCTAACGTCGGTAATCGCTGCATCTCGCGGGCCTAACAAAGTTTACGATCTCGGGTTTTGATACCCAGCTTCAGAGCCTGGAGCAGAAGATGCGTCGTCTGCCGGAACACCCATAAAGCAGAGGAAGGTGTGCGTGTGTTGGTTGGTGGAGTTTTCTGGTGTCGGTGAGTGACGGATGAAATTCATCAGGAGCGGGTGCGGGGTGGTGGAGAAAACAGACAAAAGTTGGATTGACAATCGTTTTTAATGGGTTAAGTTTTTGGGCGTGGGGTGTGTTGCTAGAAGTTTTGTTGAAGTCGATGGTATGAAGTTATCCTCACAGGTGATTGTTGCGTTCTATTTTTAATATTTGTATGACCACGTTCTCATTTTAATATTTGTATGACCACAAAAGACAAGTTAAAACTCAACACCAATCAGGAATCAGGACTATATATAATGTCAATATCTATCTCTCTACAATGTATGTCTTCCAACAACAACATATCTGGTGTTAGTGTAACTAAATATCGACTACCCGACAGTCACGACGTCACATTCCCTAATACGCGTCACATCCCCTAACACCGCATGATAATTAAAAGTGCGTTGCGTTCAATATAATACGCACCATGCGCCAAACTATCATAAACATTGCTGATGGGGATATCCCCATTAACCTCCAATAGTATCCTCGACAGTGACGGTGAGTCTCTTGTTGTAAGCATTCAGTCGTTTCGGTGGCGTTAACATTGATATACGTCATTGTTTGTTTTTAGCCATTGCCGTTGTGACAGAGAGTTTCTCATCGGGCCGATTTGACCGAGCCAGGTACATTGCATCGACACCGGCAAACCTTTTAAACCAAAGAACAACAACTCAAATATATAATTCGTCAATTTCTTTATTAATTTTTTTAAAATTTATCACACTATTTAACTATATTTTTAAACCATTAAAAAAAAAGATTAGACAAATTCAGGCAAGTTTCTCCCAGAATGTCTTGTGGTACCATTGTTTTAACACCGCCCCCCACCTCAACCTCACCTACCCCACCGACCCTCTTCACCACAAAGTGCCATAACGCTGCTTATCGCCATCCCGATGTAACCTTTCCTAGCGACCTGGTGCAAGTCTAGCTGATGCTGAGCACACCTGAACACACCTGAGCACACCTGCCGCCTACTCTTTGAAGATAACAGAATTACATTCTGAGCATATTTCCTTAAAGCGCCAGACCAGTGCTTCTCGGCCGTTTCCTTCCCGTGTCACCCTTTTCAAACACTTCGACTGTGTATCCCCGCTAACATTTAGCAGGAATTGAAATTATTGCCGTCTGAATAGGCATTGGCGATTCTCGTAATTTAAATATCATCACACCCCATTGTCTTAGAGCGTATCTACTAATCCCCAATGATCAAAAGTTTGAGACCACCGAGCTAGATGTGGGCTCCGGGTCTAGAAACTTGATTCTTTTGATGGTTGCATTTCGGGAAGAAAGCAATAAATAAATGAATTCATATGACGAACTACGGTTTGTATGTTTATTGTCATGTCATCATCGGTGAGGGTGGCACATATGTCATCCCCATGTCTGTGTCTGTCATCAGAAAAAAAAAGACAACTTCTATCCCCGATACGTCACATACAATGGTCTACAGTCTACAGCAGAGGTCGGGAAACTTTTTGTCTGAGAGAGCCATACACACCACATATTTTAAAAAGTAATTCCGTAAGAGCCATACATTAGGTTTAAAAATAAAATTTCAAGTAAATGTGTGCATTTTGTGTAATTTCTACACGAAAAGTGCAATACATATGTCACTTTTAAATAACATTGTTATGCTGTTTTGTTTTCAATATTAAATTAAAATATAGATCAATTGAGTCTGAATAAATTATTTTTTTTATATAAACGAACATTTGTCTGAGAGCCAGATGCATCTATCAAAAGAGCCACATCTGGCTGGCGAGCCATGGTTTCCCGACCCCTGGTTTACAGTATTCTTTCCACATGTTTAACAAAAAATTCGAATAATAAAAAAATCACGCCGTGAAATATTCTTTAATTGCTCATTTTAGGCAAATATAATTACGTTACGAAATTCCTACTGTTGCAGGGTTACCGAGTAGCGAATATAGCGAGTGATATCACGTGCTTCTACAACTAGCTTCGTATATTTCTTCGGAATTAGACAAGGGAATTCGGAAAATAAATTATTGTTTGTTAAGTTGAAGGTAGTGTGTGTGTGGGGGTTAAAGATCTTATTATTTCAAATAATTGAAAAAGAATAATCGATTCTAATTGAACAATAAAGAGTTTATAGTAAATTGTAATCTATTTATCGAACTTCTTTTGTCGTTTAGAGGATTCTTTAAGAAGAGAGAAAAAAAAAGCAACTGGAAGTTCAATATTTGAGTGCAACTCATCAATAAAATATGTATGTACCAAGAAATTAATAAATTCGGCTACAGCGAACAATTCTTTAGATACTTTTTTTTTCATTTCTGATTTAGGTAATCTCTAAAAATGTTCTCTATTTATAATCAAGACTTTTCATTATGGACTCTCTACTTTTCTAACCAGCGCGTAGAGGGGTAGTTTGTAGCATTACTTTGTTATACACGAGTGACTATTCCGCTCAGTTGTCTTTTGTTGTGGTCGTCTGAAGGGCACATCTGAAGTGTATCACCATCAAATCAAAAAAAAACAAACTAATTCGCAATCCTTGGCCTTTTTACAAATTCTTGGAACTTTTCAAGGTATCGGAATGCAGGAGGCAGGAGGCAGAAAGCGTGGCGATAGAATGAAAAAAAAAGGGGGTGGGGGTGGGGGTGAGACTGAGGTAGGTCTTGAGAGTTTAAACACCCAAGGGAGATCATTGAACGGCAAGCGAGCAAATCTTGTTTTGAAAGGTCACGAGATGAACGAGAAATCCTGCCGTGTGGGGAAACAGGGGCGGACAGCCCCTTGAAGGAAGTGGTCTCAGAACGAAAAGACACACGTGGTCACGTGATGGTCTGTGTTTCGGGTATTGTTCAAATTATTGTCAACTGTGATGTAGTGGGGGGGGGGACACTATTCAAGGTTTTCCCGAAAAATCAATGAATGAAACTCTTCATCTTATTACTAGTCTTATATTAACTTGCTTTGTAAGTTTAATCAGAACCGTCCCACTATTTGTTTATAATTTTTTCACGTGCCCAGTTCACGCGTTGACGCCGACCGTCACTGTTCACACGCCCTACCGTCACTGCGCCCAGTTTTAAAACCAAGGGAGATAATTCTGTTTCAGTCTGTAAATGTCGCGTTTAAACATAATCACTACTTTTAGTTATGTCTCATATATAAGGGATTTATAGTCAAAAGGTAAGCTGGCTTTGCACTTACTGTAAAATGCGTAGACTAAACAGTAGAAAACTAGTGCATTTTTAATATAAGACTAGTTTTAAAAAAATGTTTTCAATGTTGATTATTTTATCTTATCTATACAGACGCTCTTCTTTGCAGAAGATAATAACGTCCACTGACCATGACAGATGATCTGTTGGCAAGTGATGCAGCGTTCACAGGCCACGGCTTTGTGTATTCCACGCATTACCCAGCTGCCTAACTAGTGTTAGGTACCCATTCGGAGCTGGGTGACTCAGGGACGCCCTTGGTCCCGGGAACAAATCCTTGCCTTCACATGGATTCGAACCCGTTACCATCGGTACGCCAGTCGAGCGCGCTGCCACTCGACCACCGCGTTCATATTTTGATAATCTTTCATTTCGCTTAAAAAAAAATTATGTACAATGCCACCGAAATAATTGTCGTTCCACATTAAATCCAAAACACATCTGTGGTTGATTGTAGGCAGCATAAACAAGAACTCACTGGGGCGAATTCGGTTTGGTGGCTCTTCTGTCGTTCATTTGAGTGTTGGTAAAACATCTCTCGATTCTGTTCAAATAGATGATTGTTTTGCTACCCAGGTGTACGCTGGGAGCTGAGCCATCCCCGAGTTACCTCCTACAGGTAGAAATTACCGTGTTTATTATGTGCCCCGGACTTGATGGCCTCCCCTTTCGGTAACTCGGTCCCTGCACAAGGGTATCGAATAGATGAGCCCCTCAACTCCGGCTGGAGATTTCCGAAGTTATCTGCCCACTCCAGCCACTTATGTGAGTGCTCACCATTCTTGTCTTGTGGGTTACCTACCCATGAATTCATCAATCGCGCCCTCTCGCGGTGTTGTATTTTAAGAATGTAACCTTAGTTTTAGATACATTGGTAGTTACTCATGTAGTTATATACCTGAAAGAAAAAAAGGGTTCTAAGTAGGGCTGTTATCGATTAATTTAAATTTAATCGTTAACTTTTTAAAAATTATCGATTAATTAATCGATAATTTCGATTAAAACCAAAAATAGAAATGTATGACGTCATTAAACTGAACATTTCTCACGGACATTGAAAATTAAGAATATTTTGAACTAAATTTCATGACAATGTGTTGATACTTGATTTGTGATGAAGGTGGTACGTCAGCGATGTATTTGATTCATTAAAAGAGAATTGTTTATGGCAGTGGACACAGAAAATGTTTTCACCATCTTCGACTTTACCATCCGCAGTTAGCTTAAAAACAACATATTTGCTCAACTTTCTAGTTTATGTTTAAATTTAGCTGCGCTGATGCTGTCAGCAGGGCCGTCTTAACGCATAGGCCCGTTAGGCATTTGCCCGGTGGCCCACGAGCATATGGGCCCCATGGGAATATGTTATATATATATATTATGTATATTCATTTTTTATTCCTGTGGGGGAAGGGCCCAAAACTATATTTTTGCCCGGGGGCCCAAAATGGTGTAAAGACGGCTCTGGCTGTCAGACATTTTATAATAACGTCTGTCGGTCAACATATATTAATAAAATAAATTTTAATATTACGCGGGAGATGTTTGTACGTAAAAAAATTTATATTAATTATTATTAATAATTAATTATTTATTACTAAAATTTTTTAAAAATATTATTAATATTTTCTTAAATTTTAATCGATTTTTTATCGATTAAAATTATTTTAATCGATATTTAATCGATAAATTTTTTAACGATTAATCTGGAGATTAATCGATAATTTCCGCAGCCCTAGTTCTAAGTTCTAGGGAAACTATTAACATTAAAGTTTAATGGTGTAAAAAGTAGTACATGTATTCGTTACTAACATCCTTCAACACCGTGACGTATTGGACTAAGAAAAATCACATAATATCAATTAAAAGCGGTAGGCTATATAGCATACATTGACCTACTCCATCTGGAAGGTCAATGTCAGGGGTGTGCAAAGTGCGGCCCGCGGACCACATGCGGCCAGCCAGAGTCTTTTTGTGGCCCGTCGAGACATTCAGAAAACTTGACTTTAAATGAGATTCGCTTCATGTCCAGGACCTTAAGTTCATCTCGTGTTTTTCATTAGAGCGGCTGCGTCTATCACTACTGATATTGTGTTGGTACAGCACCTGGGGAGCTGCAGCTTGAACTAACTGACAAGCAGTCAGATCTCAGTGTAAAAATCAATTTTTAATACTGTGACATTAGTTGATTTTTGTTAGTCTTTGTCTGCTGAGAAAATTCCCTTGTGTGAAAAATTTGCTGGGGAAAATGTTCTCTATATTTGATGAATCTACAAATATTTGTGAGCAAAGTGTTTCGTGAATGAAAACTGCAGACATAAACTTGCAGGCAGTAATGAGAATCCAAACAAACAACTTCACTCGTGATTTTTAAACAAATGTAACTAAAAAGTGTGATAAGGTGCACTTGACGCATTAAACCGATTCTATAATTAATTGTGCTAGCAGCTAGAAATCTAGATGCTATGACATTAGCACAATAAATAAATTTAATAAAACTACCGCTTTTGTTTAAGTTTTACATATTGAGTTTGATACCAATTATAATTTGTTCTGAAATTAAATGTAATGTTAACTAAAGAATACAATAATTTAAACAGTGCGACGCTCCGCTAAAATCCGCAAAGTGGCCCCGGAGCTAAAACAATTGCCCAGCCCTGGTCTATGTTTTGAAAAGTGGTGTGGAATTACTACCAGTCGCCCGCCCAGTAACTGTCGGCCATTCGTTACTTATCTGTTAGTTATCTCGCCAGTAAAAACTAAGGGCCACACTCTCCTCATCGCAATCTCCGGGCAACGTCTTCGGCTGTGACGGGAAACATATCGTTGATCCCGTGCGTGGCGAGTGGAAGACGGTACAATGGTAGATAACAGTGGACGGTACAAGGGTAGATAACAGTGGACGGTACAAGGGTAGATAACAGTGGACGGTACAAGGGTAGATAACTCTGGACGGTACAAGGGTAGATAACAGTGGACGGTACAAGGGTAGATAACAGTGAACGTTACAAGGGTAGATAACAGTGGACGGTACAAGGGTAGATAACAGTGGACGGTACAAGGGTAGATAACAGTGGACGGTACAAGGGTAGATAACAGTGGACGGTACAAGGGTAGATAACAGTGGACGGTACAAGGGTAGATAACAGTGGACGGTACAAGGGTAGATAACAGTGGACGGTACAAGGGTAGATAATAGTGGACGGTACAAGGGTACATAACAGTGGACGATACAAGGGTAGATAACAGTGGACGGTACAAGGGTACATAACAGTGGACGATACAAGGGTAGATAACAGTGGACGGTACAAGGGTACATAACAGTGGACGGTACAAGGGTAGATAACAGTGGACGGTACAAGGGTAGATAACTCTGGACGGTACAAGGGTAGATAACAGTGGACGGTACAAGGGTAGATAACTCTGGACGGTACAAGGGTAGATAACAGTGGACGGTACAAGGGTAGATAACAGTGGATGGTGCAAAGGTAGATAACAGTGGACGGTACAAGGGTAGATAACAGTGGACGATACAAGGGTACATAACAGTGGACGATACAAGGGATTTTAGTGTTGATGGTGGGGGCTGCACGGTTCAGGCGGATACTGGAGCGGGTTGTAGGACCTATAGCATACAAAGGTGGAATGGCATTTTGGAAAAGCCAATTTGAACACCGGCTGACGGACCACTTTAGGAATCAGTGGTATGAGGAACGGGTCGACAACACGGCAGCCAGTTGAGTACACGCCAACATGGCCAATCCTAGCGGCGCAGGCCACTGGTGGAAACTGACTTGACAACGCAGGAGTAGGGTGGAGGAAAATGAGAACAAAGCTTTCTCCTGCCATCTCATACTTCAACAATGATAGGCCACAACAGGGACTTGAACTGTCGGCATCGCAGCCTAGCCCTGAAAACAGTAGGTAAGCCGTCGACTTTGTGCCCGGAGCTAGACATAACCAGGGAGGGTGAATACATCCTTTTAGCTCTCATGTAGATTTTTAAAAAATTTGTAAATTTAAAGATTGCTATT
Source organism: Ampullaceana balthica (assembly GCA_944989445.1). NCBI lineage: Eukaryota > Metazoa > Mollusca > Gastropoda > Lymnaeidae > Ampullaceana > Ampullaceana balthica. The sequence goes on from CALYLW010000159.1 coordinate 449,197, forward strand.
ACTATGGACATGAAATGAAGTTACCTTAGTTTTTATAACGGTTTCATAATAGCGTCATTGCATTTGATCGACGCATATATATACTAAACGGTCGAAATTTGTGGGGTTTACAATTATTGTTCATTGAATCCAAATGTACCGTACGATAAATCGGTTTGAAAAGAGATGCATCATAATGAAAACAGGGACATTTAAAAAATATATTTGACAATGGCATTAAAATATTTTATTTTTTTAAAATACAGGCCATTTTTTAAATATAGAGCACAAACACGACTGAACGCGTGCTAAACACAGCGCGACACACAGAGGGACGGGCTCCGGGAGATTACAGAAGACACTCGAAAGACCAGATAAGACACACCGAACAAATGAGGGACTTTGACGACATTCCAACACGTTCGAGAATTTATTGCGGGAAAAAACACAGGGGACGTTACTCTGGCTGAAAGTGTAGCACGTAAACAGCCTATCAAGATCAGAGAAAGTGTTGCACGTAAACAGCCTATCAAGATCAGAGAAAGCGTTGCACGCAAACAGCCTATCAATATCAGAGAAAGTGTCGCACGTTAACAGCCTATCAAGATCAGAGAACCGCGGGCGGGTAGAGATAATTTCTTATCCCAATACATTCTCCGAGTTTTCTGTTTAGTTTCTTGTTGCTGATAATGGCCCACCTACCTGAACGTTGCTATACTAGAGACGGGTATCATTCACAGCAGTCCCAGTCAGCTATACTAGAGACGGGTATCATTCACAGCAGTCCCAGTCAGCTATACTAGAGACGGGTATCATTCACAGCAGTCCCAGTCAGCTATACTAGAGACGGGTATCATTCACAGCAGTCCCAGTCAGCTATACTAGAGACGGGTATCATTCACAGCAGTCCCAGTCAGCTATACTAGAGACGGGTATCATTCACAGCAGTCCCAGTCAGCTATACTAGAGACGGGTATCATTCACAGCAGTCCCAGTCAGCTATACTAGAGACGGGTATCATTCACAGCAGTCCCAGTCAGCTATACTAGAGACGGGTATCATTCACAGCAGTCCCAGTCAGCTATACTAGAGACGGGTATCATTCACAGCAGTCCCAGTCAGCTACACTAGAGACGGGTATCATTCACAGCAGTCCCAGTCAGCTATACTAGAGACGGGTATCATTCACAGCAGTCCCAGTCAGCTATACTAGAGACGGGTATCATTCACAGCAGTCCCAGTCAGCTATACTAGAGACGGGTATCATTCACAGCAGTCCCAGTCAGCTATACTAGAGACGGGTATCATTCACAGCAGTCCCAGTCAGCTATACTAGAGACGGGTATCATTCACAGCAGTCCCAGTCAGCTATACTAGAGACGGGTATCATTCACAGCAGTCCCAGTCAGCTATACTAGAGACGGGTATCATTCACAGCAGTCCCAGTCAGCTATACTAGAGACGGGTATCATTCACAGCAGTCCCAGTCAGCTATACTAGAGACGGGTATCATTCACAGCAGTCCCAGTCAGCTATACTAGAGACGGGTATCATTCACAGCAGTCCCAGTCAGCTATACTAGAGACGGGTATCATTCACAGCAGTCCCAGTCAGCTATACTAGAGACGGGTATCATTCACAGCAGTCCCAGTCAGCTATACTAGAGACGGGTATCATTCACAGCAGTCCCAGTCAGCTATACTAGAGACGGGTATCATTCACAGCAGTCCCAGTCAGCTATACTAGAGACGGGTATCATTCACAGCAGTCCCAGTCAGCTATACTAGAGACGGGTATCATTCACAGCAGTCCCAGTCAGCTATACTAGAGACGGGTATCATTCACAGCAGTCCCAGTCAGCTATACTAGAGACGGGTATCATTCACAGCAGTCCCAGTCAGGACATAGTAACTTTGAGAAAAGGGAAAACGTGTCTCTTAGATGAGTCCAATTGGCTAACAGTCTTTGCCAATTAACGCAAAAAACTCGTCTCATTCTGGTGGAACGCGTCAATTTTTTCTTTACGTTTTTGTTTCCTGCCCCGTGTTGATTACTTCAATATGACTTACAGTAATGCTCAATACCTAACGGAACCGGAACCAGAAATTTAATAATTTACATCACCAATTAATCAGAAACAAATCGCACACCTCAACTGTTAAAATTTAAATCAAGCCAAAATTATTCTCAATTTTTTTATTTTGGTAAAAAAAATTTTAAACGTTCACTTATTATTAATATCATCTATTTCAAAATAAAAAGTTTTAATTTCGTAAATGCTTCGAGAGCCGCAATATGAAAAAAGAAGAGCCGCAGTTTGGCAACCAAAGGTTAGCATTCTTTTCGAGGTAACATGCCAACATGGTCTGCCTTTTAAAAAAATATTGTCAAAAAGCTTCAAAACACATTAAAATAATGTAAGTAATGTTTAACAATCTGTATAGGAAGATCTCGTGTAATTGCAGGGACATATGTAGAGTTGTAGAGACATATGGTTGAAATGTATTTTAACTTTTAACCTTAGACAAAATTTGAATTTTTAAAAAAAAGTAAATAATTTAAAAAGGGGGAAATATAAATGAGGTATTTATAAATTTGGCAGCGCTTTAGTGTGAAAAATAAACATAATAAATTTGTTTACCATCAATGTTTTCCGTTAAAAAAATAACTTTAAGGGGGAAAAAACTGGAGATATATTGGCCACACCCTAGCGGAAGACAACTCTGATTGCTGTATAATGAAGGGCGGCAACCCAGCGCGCGGGAGGTTGCGCGTGCTTTGAGGGCTCGGGTGTCAATGTTTGATTGTATCGGGGCGTCTCGGAGATGGGCGTGGGGACGTGATTTACAGCGCTACAATGGCCACCCCTCTCGTGGTATTTGGAGTGCCAATCTGGGGTGGCGACATTCTTCCCGCACAAGCCATGTTTGAACCTCGTCCTTGAGATTGGGGGGTGGTGGTAGGGCCGGGAGGACAGAGTAACACACCAATGAACGGCATTGTGAGTGGGTGATAAGTCACACAAGGAGGAACACAAATCCGACGAAGTCTGGAAGGGTGAACAAAAAATTGTCGCAAATGAACGAGCATCAACAAACGCGTTGTTTTTTTGTCTCCTTTCTTGTCCCTATGACACAATTTTATATGCAATTAAAAACTGCAATAGGAAGCTTTCAAGAGCAAGAAGTCTGCTTTCCTCATATAGGCACTGATGGCTGAGCGGTTTTAAATTAGGCCTATTCAAAGCGTGTGGCGAGGAGTTCGCTTCTACGCAATGCCTGGACCAGGGAGAAAAACAAAACAGACTCGATGTATGTTGTATTGTTTGGTAATGATTGACCCTTCACCTTTGACCGCAAGTCTCCACTCATCTGTATGAAAGAACGATTTAGCCTCCTTATGGAAGCTCCGTATTACCGTAATATTTAAAATTAAAAAAATCGCCTTCCACCAATCCTGACAACAGTCAGTCTACAGTCTACAGGCTCTTTATTTCAGCAATCCTTGAAACCCAATGTTTGGACACCAGTCTACTTTCTTGTTAAAACAACAAGCCGCTCCCCCCCCCCACACACACACATACACAAAATAAATAGATAAATAAAATGAACATCATCTTTATTAACGTTAAGCAACTTCTAGAAGCGCCTTTATTTCACAATTACCAAAAAAAAACTTACTTTGAAAATAAAATAAAAAATCTATTACTAGTGTGTGTATTGTGTTTGTTTTTAAATAAAATCTTACAGATGTTTTGTGAATAATAATCCACCCCCCACCTACCCCCTTGAACCTCTCCCAATTCATCCATTGCGCAGTTCGGATCTTGGATCAGGTAATTCAAACACACCTGACAACCAGGAACACAAATCGGAGACGACTACAAAGTCTCCCATCTCGGCAATCCACCTGTCTTCGGGTCTTTGATCTTTGAGCAGTTGTGCTCTCTATCACAGCCCCAAACACTCGGACAAGTAGCGCTGGGATCGGCCTTCCTTGAGAGCTCTATTGCCCCAGGTCAAGTTTTGCAATAAACCAATCATTTACCCACGCGCAGTTACAGCGGTTTATAGTAGTTATTATTATAGTTATTTTAAACTAAAAATTTATTCCCCAAAATTTAAAATGGTTTGTCTTTCTAACGATCTAAATAAACATTGTTGAATACCAAATATGAACGAGGTGGGCGGATGAATGGTAATAGTAATAATGGTAATAATGGTAATAATAGTAATAATGGTAATAATGGTAATAATTGTAATAATGGTAATAATTGTAATAATGGTAATAATTGTAATAATGGTAATAATTGTAATAATGGTAATACTTGTAATACTGGTAATAATTGTAATAATGGTAATAATGGTAATAATGGTAATACTGGTAATACTGGTAATAATTGTAATAATGGTAATAATGGTAATACTGGTAATAATTGTAATAATGGTAATAATGGTAATAATGGTAATATTGGTAATTATGGTAATAATGGTAATACTGGTAATAATGGTAATAATGGTAATAATGATCTTCGACTGAAAGAAACGAGAAATATCGAGACCGGCATACCCGCAGTTTGTAAGCAGGAATCTATTTATATCACTTGCATTTACACCTGTTCACAAACCTGAATACGTTCACGCCCAAGGCCCACTGCGCCCGTTCGGGCAGGCTGGATACGCCTATGTAGTTATGTGTTTGAAGGTTCAACACTGTATAGTACTGTATACTGTATGCAGTAAAGTTATAGCGATTGTTTCTTGGTATTTTAACACCCCCCCCACCCAAAAAAAAACAATTAAAAAAAAACAGCAGTAGTACATGCTATGGGCGGAGTCGCCATGAGTGTTATCCAGCGGTTTTGTCGTGGTCTCGTGAGATCCCAGTGACTACCCTTGGTTTGACAAGGACATTGCATCGGTTTCGGACGTTTGATCATCATCTTAATCAAAGCACGAAGTGTTGAGTTTACATAACCATACGCATGCCTTTCCAGAATACATACTTCGTTAGCCATTAGCCAAGTGTTACACTATTGTAGAGCCTTGAAGAATGAATGCCAAAGTCTAAATATATTTTTATTTATTTTTATTTTTTTACTATCGACGCGTCTACAACAGCCACCGCTACTCACTACATCAGCAAACTCCACATTAGTCGTTACATCCCTCGCAAAATGAAAGTGCAATGAGCATTGTATCATAAACTAGTGCTTCTCAAACTTTTTAGAATGGCGGACCGGCAGGGATTTTTAAATTGCACCAAGGACCGGTGAACTATTTTCTCTGTACTGACGTGGTAGCGAAATGTAATTTATTTTATTTTATTAAGATTTTTTTTGTTTCAATGTAATGTGCTTCTTATCCAAAAAAAAATTGACGTATTCTATAAGGTTAGTATTAATGGTTGAAAATGGAGGATTATAATAATACTAGCGTACACCCGTCAAAAATGAAGGAAGTTTTCAACTGAAATCTATTTATTTTATAAAAAATGCATTTTTTTAAGGACGCCTACGGCGCCGACCTTTATCAAAAGCCCAACTAACTTGTCATTGTTTGATAAATACGAAATATTAAACTTTCTGAAATGTACACAAAGTATTTAATTTTTATAATAGGGGTTGCAGGGCGACTACGGCGCCCCCTTTGTTTTTTGATTTATAATTAACCATCATCAAATACTATTTTTACATTGATCCCTTTTCCAAAATTAAAATATTAACGAAAACAATAACGTCATATAATATTTCTTACAGCGCATATTTAATTTGCACACCTTTTGATGCTTTGGTGCAGTAATTTGGTTTTCCCTGCTTTCTAAAATTAGTAGTGCCAGGACAGACTGACTGACTTGCGTGACAATTGCAAATTATATAGTGTTATTTTTCTTTCCTTTCTTGATAACTTCTGCGGATAGCCCACGGACCGGCACCGGTCCGCGGACCACCACTTTGAGAAGCACTGCCATAAACCACATTGTACCAGGTACCAGTGCACCAGCTACAACTACATCAGCCACTAACACCACAGCTACCATGACATTAGCCACCACTACACCATCCAACACAACACCACTGCGCCAGCTACAACTACATCAGCCACTAACACCACAGCTACCACGACATTAGCCACCACCACATCATCCACCACAGCACCACTGCGCCAGCTACAACTACATCAGCCACTAACACCACAGCTACCACGACATTAGCTACCACGACATTAGCCACCACCACACCATCCACCACAGCACCACTGCGCCAGCTACAACTACATCAGCCACTAACACCACAGCTACCACGACATTAGCCACCACTACACCATCCAACACAGCACCACTGCGCCAGCTACAACTACATCAGCCACTAACACCACAGCTACCACGACACTAGCCACCACCACACCATCCACCACAACACCACTGCGCCAGCAACAACTACATCAGCCACTAACACCACAGCTACCACGACATTAGCCACCACTACACCACTGCGCCAGCTACAACTACATCAGCCACTAACACCACATCCACCACGACACTAGCCACCACTACACCATCCACCACAACGACTCTATTGCGCCAGCTACAACCACATCAGCCACTTATACTACAGATCCCACGACAATAGCCAACACTACACCATCCACCACAACAACATCCCTGCGCCAGCTACAACTACATCAGCCACTAACACCACAGCTACCACGACACTAGCCACCACCACACCACCCACCACAACACCACTGCGCCAGCCACAGCTACATCAGCCACTAACACCACAGCTACCACGACATTAGCCACCACCACACCATCCACCAAAACACCACTGCGCAACTACAACCACGCAAGCCACCAAATCCTCACCTATTATTACACCAGTAAAGACAAGGGGAAAAAGAACACATTAAGGGTTGGTTTAAGTGCCATCTTGTCCACAAAGAATCGGGGACTTCAAAACAATGAAAGGTTAAAGTTCATCGCACTTAAACTTGTCTTCTCTTATGTCCTCGTTGCTGTTCTCAATGTTAAAGAAAGGGAGAAAAAAAAAGGAAAGGGTTATGGGGTAAAGAAATCTGATTATAGAGAGAAGGAGGATGGAAATGTTTAGAAGATTGTAAATTTTAGGATGGAATCGGGGATATTTAATGAGACTTAATTAGTAAAATGACTTTTACATTTACAATTTTTTTTTCTAAGCCGATTGGTCTAAAAGAATTATATCAAAGTTGATAATAGCGATGCCCCGATTAAAGACGTCCCGAGGTGCGTCTTGACGCATCAGACTGGAGTCTGGAGTGTAATACTCCGATTAAGAGACTAATTAAATAATCTTTTTAAAAAATATATTTATTACTGCTAAGATCTCTTGTGTATGCTGACAGACTTGATCAGCAACGAAATAAGGGTTAGATTTTGTTAAAATTTGAATCAACTACTAATAAAAACAAAAGTCAATAAGTAATGACAAGTATATATTATAGTACGAGTTGGGACTCGCCGTCTACAAAAGTTAAAACGGTGTACTTCAAGTCTTGGTAAATTTATAATACAAAAGCAGGGTATTAGTAGGCCTGACAAGACGTAACACAACAGCGAACGTTTCGGCAAAGAGCCTTCCTCAACGGACAGATAGTACACAAATGAAACGAATAAAACGAAATAATAATTTTAAAAAAAACAAAAAAACACTTAGCTTTGGTGAAATCCAAGCAGTCCAGTAGGGATCCCTACTGGACTGCTTGGATTTCAGTAGGGATCCCTACTGGACTGCTTGGATTTCAGTAGGGATCCCTACTGGACTGCTTGGATTTCAGTAGGGATCCCTACTGGACTGCTTGGATTTCAGTAGGGATCCCTACTGGACTGCTTGGATTTCAGTAGGGATCCCTACTGGACTGCTTGGATTTCAGTAGGGATCCCTACTGGACTGCTTGGATTTCAGTAGGGATCCCTACTGGACTGCTTGGATTTCAGTAGGGATCCCTACTGGACTGCTTGGATTTCAGTAGGGATCCCTACTGGACTGCTTGGATTTCAGTAGGGATCCCTACTGGACTGCTTGGATTTCAGTAGGGATCCCTACTGGACTGCTTGGATTTCAGTAGGGATCCCTACTGGACTGCTTGGATTTCAGTAGGGATCCCTACTGGACTGCTTGGATTTCAGTAGGGATCCCTACTGGACTGCTTGGATTTCAGTAGGGATCCCTACTGGACTGCTTGGATTTCAGTAGGGATCCCTACTGGACTGCTTGGATTTCAGTAGGGATCCCTACTGGACTGCTTGGATTTCAGTAGGGATCCCTACTGGACTGCTTGGATTTCACCAAAGCTAAGTGTTTTTTTTAAAAATTTTTTTAAAATTATTATTTCGTTTTTATTCGTTTCATTTGTGTACTATTTGTCCGTTGAGGAAGGCTCTTTGCCGAAACGTTCGCTGTTGTGTTACGTCTTGTCAGGCCTACTAATACCCTGTTTTTATATTATAAATTTACCTATTTAAAAGCCTGATTGCAGTCTCACCCCCATTACTTTATTCACGTCTTGAGTTCGCTAATGTTGACTTGAAGATTACCAGACCCCTATCGCTATGTGCCTTCCCACCGCAGAGGGGGGGGGGACAACAGAAATTCCCTGCCACGAATTAACAGGAGTTATTTGGAGATCTCACAGTCAGGGCTTGGACAATTCGGGGAAAAGGAAACAACACAGAAACATTCCCATGCAATCAGCACCAATTTCTCTGTTAAATGTTTTTTTTTGTTTTTTTTTAGTTCAGACGTTGGAGACTTTTATAAATGAACTATTTGTAACAACTATACGCCCAATACCTTCAAGGTAAGGAAAAAAAGGGAATATAAAATATATTTAACAACGTCCAACATAAAATATTTGATAAAATTTTAGGATTTTGATTTTTAAATACATAAATTTATTTAAAGGCTAAACTTTAAGAAACTGATCATTGAAATTTCAGACTTTGGATGTGACGTCTGTAATTGCACAACCATCCACCGTGAGCCGTGGACTCATAAATGAATTTGAGTGCATGACGTTTCAACTGTGTCTCCACTTCCACGTCCGTTGTTCTATGGTTTTATTGAGACCTCATCATCATCCAGATGTGTATTTGTTGTTTTCTGATAGCCTCGACTTCATAAACTTTCTGGAGCAATTTCATTGTAACGAATACACTAAGAGTTAACGCAATTAAAAACTGCTATATCTTTAAAATTTTAAAATATATAGGACAAAATTTGTACAAACGCGTCAGATCAATTCGACCCGAGCCATGTCGGCCCCATCAAGTGGACACGAGTAAAAGTGTTATAAGATATAAAAATAGAACTTCAGATAGATTAGTGTCCATCCAAACGGCCACCGACTTTAAGATCAGAGACAGCTGAATGAATGTACACCCTAAAATTACCCCAGGAGTGGCCCAGGACTAATGTCCCTAAAGCTCTTGCCTCGACAAAAGATCCCCCGACAGTTGAGCCTGAAAAAGGACCCAAGTTCACCGCCAAGAAGTCCCCGACATAATGAACTGACATAGGGACCCCCGACATAAGGGCCACAGACATCTGAACCGTTAAGAGACTGGAGTGAGCCGTTGGGGTAGTTGCAAAATTTCGTTGCTGTAATATTATATAAGCTTGCATGAGTTTCTGTTTGTATTGACGCAATGTTTTGGCGTTATAATTTTAGACATACAAAATGAACTTTATTCATGCATTTTTAACAGGTTTCGATTTGCAAAATATAGTATTACTAGCGTATCACCCGTCAAAAATGACGGAAGTTTTCAGCTAAAATCTATTTATTTTATAAAAAATGCAATTTTTTAGGGCGCCTACGGCGCCGACCTTTTCAAAAGCCCAACTAACTTGTCCTTGTTTGATAAATACGAAATATTGAATTTTCTGAAATATACACAAAGTATTTTATAATAGGGGTTGTAGGGCGCCTACGGCGCCCCTTTGTCTTTTGATTTTATAATTAAACATCATCAAATCCTCTTTTTACATTGATCCCTTTTCCAAAATTAAAATACATGTATGAGCGAAAACAATGACGTCATATAATTTTTTTTATAGCGCATCTTTAATTTGCACACCTTTTGATGCATTGGTGCAGTAATTTGGTTATCCCTGCTTTCTAAAATTAGTAGCGTCACGGACAGACATTGCAAATTTTATTGTTTAATCTTTAGTTTGAGTTTGTCCATAGAGTAAGTGACATGCCTGTGGGAAGATCATCCGAAATATTGTGAGAGCCTTTGGCTTGAGTTGTTTGCACGGAACCGCATTCTTGAGGCTATTTTCACGAAGCCGTATTACAGGTTGTTGTTTTTTTTGACGGACTGTATTCTCGGCGCTTTTTTGACGGAACCGTTTTTTCGGGGATATTTTGTCTGATGCCGAAATGACGACGCACTTTAGTACAAACATATACATGTACTGTGTGTGAAAACAGTAACCTTATAAAATCTCCCACACGGATTGGTGATCTTTCAGTAGTAAAGTCACACACTTCGACGTTCTGTAGTTTGCATCAAAATAGTTTGAGAATCTCTTATAAATCTATTTGTTGAGTGGATTTATGTTATTATTCAAATTTCTCTGTTACCATATTTTCACTTTCCACTTAATTTACATTTGCCCCTTAATTTCGTCTTACGTCTGTAAGACAGAATCGGTCAATATATTAGACTAACTCATAGAAGAAAAGCCATAGAAATGTATGATGTACTCTATTTTCAAATCGAATATGCTTAGAGCCAGGATGAAGATTGTTTTGGCTTCTTCCCTTTCGCTTTTCCTTCTTATGTCGCCGCCTTTGCCCCTATCCCCCCCCCCTGCCCGAGTTATCCAAGGAATGCCATGGAATGCAAGTTATTCTTGAAAATTAAATAGTTAATAATCAACTATATAACCACCACACTAGTATTTATATTCATGATTTTGAAAATGATTGATATAATAAAGCAAACAGCCGGAGATTCCCCAAAAATAAATGACATGTATAAATATATTATCAACAAACGTCTTCGACAAGGGCCCGGATGAGCAGATGCATTTCCTGATGGGGACCTCCATAAATTTCCCAATCTCGGCAGTCAGAAAAGCCCCCCCCCGGCACTCCTCTTCACACTTTCTTGGAGTGGGGTGGGGGCGAAAAGGGGGTGTTTAGGGGGGTTCGTGGGGGTGGGTGGGACTGAGAAGGGGGGTGGCTGTGGGGGATATCCTTGACACAGCTCACTAACTGGCGGCAGTCTTATAACGACACGAGAGCTTCCCATTCAGGGGCCCTAACCCTTTCTTTCAAAAACATCTTAAAGTTTTGGATTGCTCTTTATTTTCTACCCCCCCCCTTTCCCGCCACATCTCAAGTTTTTTTGTTGTTGCTGTTGACGCCACTGGGAGAGGGGCGAATGGCCCGTAAATCGGTCGACTTCCGGCGGCGGACGTCCGAAAGTGAGCGACGTGTCACCGTCTTGAGTGGATAAAAGGGAGGTCACGTGACTCGGCTATTGCCCACCCCGTAAATCGGGGTTCAGTTAATGGAAATAAAGAGTTCCATGACGGGCGCTCAAATCCAGGGTGCAGTGGGTGGATGGGGGCCTCGTCAGACTTAAAGGACAGAAACTGGGGGGGGGGCGGGGTGGTGGTGAGGGTGGGGGGGTGGGGTAAATCAATGTTATAGACAGGGGATCAGTGCTAAACAGAAATAACAGAAATCTCCTCCAAGTCTCAAGAATCGTTGGTGGTTAATATGTGAATTATTTGGGGTGGGGGGGGGGTGGTGGTTGTAGGCAATTCGGGGGAAATCTTTTTTATTCTTTGTTGTTCTAAAATAAATACATAAATATAACATGTTTACTGACCCTCAACTATTTTCGTTATTTATTGGAGAGCCATTCAAGCGAACGTAAATTCTAGTAAAAAAAGAAACTAGCTTTAAAGCAGTTTTCCGCATGATTTCAAATTAATACTGTTGTAAACATTGATTTAGATTATTTAAATTTATATGCGCTGATGTGATAAAATTATTATCTCAAATTTAATTTTACAATTTATTTGTACTAATTCATATCTTATTACTGTAAAAATGTAAAATATCATTTTTGAACGATTAATTATAACATTGATAGTTTACATTTTTAAAGCAAACAGCCGCGATCTCCAGCATTTTGTAACCTCATTGAATGATCGCCTACCTAATCATCTGAGTCGCACAATGCATTCAAGTTATTTATTTGCCTTCTTCTTTTTTTTGACGTCAACGAAGAAAATATAATGTTAAAGAATTTTTAAAGAAATAATTTTAAAAGAGAGAAAAAATAGATTTAAATGTGAATAATAAAATACAATGTTATAATTAATCGTTCAAAAATGTATTTTATTATTCACATTTAAATCTATTTTTTCTCTCTTTTAAAATTATTTCTTTAAAAATTCTTTAACATTATTTTTTCTTCGTTGACGTCAACAAAAGAAGAAGGCAAATAAATAACTTGAATGCATTGTGCGACTCAGATGATTAGGTAGGCGATCATTCAATGAGGTTACAAAATGCTGGAGATCGTGGCTGTTTGCTTAATTGTTGGGATGAAAAGATGATATAGAGGGAGATTTATGCATGCTTATCTAAAGATTCAAAGCGAGATGTGCATGTTTGATGAATGGGAGACAGACGATGTTGTTTTTTTTTATTGAAAGGGCGATTCCACGTAAGGGATGGAAAGATTTGGTCTTGGCGTGGACTTATCTCGTGTAATATACACACACGTAAAGGCGTACCACCCCGTCAGAACTCAAATCAATCGTTTTCACCTGCATAAGACAAACGTGTTTGTGTAAACAGGCCGTGAAAGCGTCTCGGAAGAGACGAGCGTTAAAAGAACGAGAGATGGATGGCGTGAAGCGAAACCACGAACCTGGGTGGCCAGCAGTCCGTCCCGCCAAACATCTCGATACGTTTTAGTTGAGGGTTGGACAAAACAATTTGAAATAGTCACATACCTTATATTCCGGCGTATAAGACGACTTTTTAACACCTAAAATCTTCTCAAACGTCTGGGGTCGTCTTATACGCCGGGGTATCGTCTTATCGTATTTGTACCTGTTCGTATAACAGCAGAGCACCAGTACCGTAATACAGCACAGTATACACATGGCTAAGAATCTAGGCCCCATCGTGTCTCCACCAGCAAGAAGACAGAAATATGAAGCCAGTTTGAAACTTAAAGTGTGTTGGAAGAGGGGTGATCTTATACGGCGAAAATAGCGTAGTGCCTTTAGTTAACAGGAAAGTAAGGGGGGGGGGTCGTCTTATACGCTGGAACATACGGTAATATACGTTGGCGATATGTCCTTAGCCTGCGTTTTGACGCCTTTATGGAATGATATTTTCATACAAAAATTTATTGTGTTAAAAATGTAGAAGTTTTAAAAACAATAAGTTAAAAAATATATACGGTACCAATGTTCCCTCTAATATTCGTTGGTCTGTGTGGGAAAAACCCCCAAAAAACTCGCTTGTAAAGTTGCACAGAGCGTCCATTTTTTTAATGAATATTTTACAAAATTTGCTGCGCGGTAATTCTAAACTGCAGCGCGGCGTCGGTTACAAATCTGCGAGACCACGAGCAGCTAAATGGGAGCATTGTAAGGTACCATAAAAATGCATATGGTTGCCATACGGATAGGTCTCAATTCGTCACCTATGTGAAAATATTACGTGGTGCACACGTGGAAAAGTGATAGATGGCCTTGAGAAAAGGTGACTGCACGCCCATGATGAAAGGTGAAAGGAAGCCCTGAGAAAAGGTGACTGGATGCCCATGATGAAAGGTGAAAGGAAGCCCTGAGAAAAGGTGACTGGATGCCCATGATGAAAGGTGAAAGGAAGCCCTGAGAAAAGGTGACTGCTCGCCCATGATGAAAGGTGAAAGGAAGCCATGAGAAAAGGTGACTGCACGCCCATGATGAAAGGTGAAAGGAAGCCCTGAGAAAAGGTGACTGCTCGCCCATGATGAAAGGTGAAAGGAAGCCATGAGAAAAGGTGACTGCACTGCACGCCCATGATGAAAGGTGAAAGGAAGCCATGAGAAAAGGTGACTGCACGCCCATGATGAAAGGTGAAAGGAAGCCCTGAGAAAAGGTGACTGCACGCCCATGATGAAAGGTGAAAGGAAGCCATGAGAAAAGGTGACTGCACGCCCATGATGAAAGGTGAAAGGAAGTCATGAGAAAAGGTGACTGCACGCCCATGATGAAAGGTGAAAGGAAGCCCAGAGAAAAGGTGACTGGATGCCCATGATGAAAGGTGAAAGGAAGCCCTGAGAAAAGGTGACTGCACGCCCATGATGAAAGGTGAAAGGAAGCCCTGAGAAAAGGTGACTGGATGCCCATGATAGGTAGCCATGAGAAAAGGCCCAAATGACCACTGACCACCATCATCGGCCCATCTGGCAGATAGACAGTCGAACTGCGCCCTGCACTTATATAAAGCTCTTGTTCCAGATACCCAAATCTGATACTGCATGGGTGTTTCTGCTGTGCGCATGCCCCGTTATGAGTGTCTAAATATAGTAGTAACATCTCGCTCATTTGGAAGTTATCCTGGCTTTAAAGTGGCCCTCCCACCCAAGTATAAACAAGAAATAGCTCACCTGCTTTCCGCGCGCGTTAAATACGAGAAGTCTAAAAATAGCAAACCTGATATATACCAGCATATGTTCTTTACTTTCAAGTAATAGCCTCTTGGGGTAGTTTCATTTAGAGGTGTAATATACATAACAGAGCAATTCTCCGTTTAGATTTTTTTTTAAAATCCGTTTGTGCATTTTATACATTTCACTGTCGAGCTTGAATTAATGTATTTTCAATATTGAAGAACACGACAAAATGACGATTAGTTAATATTATCCAACTATTTTTACCGCACAATTTCCGATGGATGACGCAATTATCACACAAAATTCCGAGTCTATAATCTCATCCTAAAATCTCTACATCTCCCTATCACCATAAAACCCTGGACTGTATAAAATCGGTATGAACACCTCATAAAGAAGATACGCATTTGACGTCCATAAATCCTCAGACCCAGGAGGATATAATGCTGAAAATTGACACGTGGGCTCGCCTGATTGGGCCTATTAGAACTGTTAGACAGATTGGCCAGGGAGATGCTGCCAGGATGGATCAGCCTGTCCCAGGGTATAGACACGACCAATTATCTGGCCAGAATTTTCTTTACGCCTCACTTAATAAAGTCAATAATCTCCTGACGGCTTATGTGTTATGGATTTGGTAAATCTTCAGTGGATCTCAACATTTCAACAAAGCAAGGTTCATGTTTTCAAGGCACATCTAGCAAAAATAAATATTTTTGTGTATACATGAGCCTCTGCTTGAGAATGCCTCTACCAGAAAATATGATTACAATTTGGATGTTGAAAATTTTAATTTAAAAAAAAATATATCTAAAAAGAATGTTTAGTCAGAACAAGAAGTAGTATAATAATATTATTTCTCCTGCTATAATGAGGGGTTAGTGTGGGGAATTACTTTGTCTCATGGGTAAATCTGTTGGATTCACTGTCTATTGCCTTTTCTCTGATGATTCAAAAGAATATGGCTGGTGAATTAACTCTTGTCTGATGGATTAATCTCGTGGATTGGCCGTGAATTGGATTTATTCTGTGTTTGGATTTTCTTTACACAATCCACAAACTTTTCCTTTGAGTAAAACAATAAATGTAAAGCTATATTAATAGACCAGCACATTAGTAAACGTTTCAGCAAAGGCTTTCATCAGTTATAATAAGTTCACACGTGTATTTAAATTAAATTTAAAGACATGTAATATATTAACCAGTATATTATACCATGGAAAACTATTTTAGGAGATTTAAAGAACCAGAGAAACGAAAGTAAGAAAGACTGGCACGAGTACCTAATCGAAACACTGGGTACAAGAGGTGGAAAGAAGTATCAAAAGTTATAGTGAAAACCCCATTACTAAGAGAAAAAAATATATTTTAGAGTTACATTAAACTGTGAACTTGGTTGAAGGAGTGAAGCTAGGTGGAACCAAAATGACTAATCTTTTTATTATTCTATTTTCAATATAAATAGATCCTATCCGGTTTATTGATTTCGTATAGAGACCACCAGTAAACTGTTACTCTAGGTCATTTATCTCACTTTAAGTCTCACTAATTTTCACTCTACCAACCAGCTGTATACAAACATTGTTAGTTAACCAACCAACGGTATACAAACCCACAAAGCTACTCAAACAGCTATATATACAAACCCACTTAGTTACATACACAACTGTACAAACCAACTTAGTTACTAAATCAGCTGTTTACAACCCCACTTAGTTACATACACAGCTGTACAAACCAACATAGTTACTAAATCAGCTGTGTACAACAACCCCACTTGGTTACATACACAGCTGTACAAACCAACTTAGTTACTAAATCAGCTGTGTAAAACCCCACTTGGTTACTCAAACAGCTGTGTACAACCACATTGTCACGTTACCCAAACCACAGAGATGTATGCTGCTAACGACAACCAACCGTCATTTCAATCCGGGGCTTTGGATCATTTCTAGGCCACAAATACCCCTCATAATAAATGAAATTCCGGCTGTTTCGTCAAACTCGGCCTTTCTAAGACTTCATCATTCCATTCAAACATCGAATCGAAATGGAACACGTTCGTGGTAGCGACAAAAGATAATGACTGTCCTCGCTGGCAAATAAATGTTACCCTGATCTCTTCGTCTCTTGCGATTGCAATGGGTTTTTTTTTCTTTCTCAGCCGTCGTTTTAAAATATGGAGAACTAATTTCATCAACGGTGGGAGCAGTTTACGGGAGACTTAGGTACCGGGTCATTGAGTGCAGGAAGTAAGTGCACGATGTGTTACTACGGTGGGAGCAGTTTACGGGAGACTTAGGTACCGGGTCATTGAGTGCAGGAAGTAAGTGCACGATGTGTTACTACGGTGGGAGCAGTTTACGGGAGACTTAGGTACCGGGTCATTGAGTGCAGGAAGTAAGTGCACGATGTGTTACTACGGTGGGAGCAGTTACGGGAGACTTAGGTACCGGGTCATTGAGTGCAGGAAGTAAGTGCACGATGTGTTACTACGGTGGGAGCAGTTACGGGAGACTTAGGTACCGGGTCATTGAGTGCAGGAAGTAAGTGCACGATGTGTTACTACGGTGGGAGCAGTTTACGGGAGACTTAGGTACCGGGTCATTGAGTGCAGGAAGTAAGTGCACGATGTGTTACTACGGTGGGAGCAGTTTACGGGAGACTTAGGTACCGGGTCATTGAGTGCAGGAAGTAAGTGCACGATGTGTTACTACGGTGGGAGCAGTTTACGGGAGACTTAGGTACCGGGTCATTGAGTGCAGGAAGTAAGTGCACGATGTGTTACTACGGTGGGAGCAGTTTACGGGAGACTTAGGTACCGGGTCATTGAGTGCAGGAAGTAAGTGCACGATGTGTTACTACGGTGGGAGCAGTTTACGGGAGACTTAGGTACCGGGTCATTGAGTGCAGGAAGTAAGTGCACGATGTGTTACTACGGTGGGAGCAGTTTACGGGAGACTTAGGTACCGGGTCATTGAGTGCAGGAAGTAAGTGCACGATGTGTTACTACGGTGGGAGCAGTTTACGGGAGACTTAGGTACCGGGTCATTGAGTGCAGGAAGTAAGTGCACGATGTGTTACTACGGTGGGAGCAGTTTACGGGAGACTTAGGTACCGGGTCATTGAGTGCAGGAAGTAAGTGCACGATGTGTTACTACGGTGGGAGCAGTTTACGGGAGACTTAGGTACCGGGTCATTGAGTGCAGGAAGTAAGTGCACGATGTGTTACTGTTGGCGACCATGTAGCTGGTGCTATTTGAATATAAAATTAGATCAATTACTTAACACCTTCATTTGAGTAGATTGATGTTGGCTGGATCATTGACGTGTCAGCGTTTCAGCGCGTGTTTGTTGTTGTCCACAAATCGATCTTGTTAAATACTACTTGGATCTCGTGGAGTCAGTACTCATGCCAGAACTGATCATGGCCAACACGAAACTACCTCCCCAGGCTGGGCAACGCAAGGGACGAAAAATCAACCCAAAAAGAGAATGAAACATTTTTGCTTTAAAAAAAATAATTGTATATATTGTTTTTCCTCCCTTGCAGGGAACATTAGCCAACAGTTGATGTTCTTTTATTAATCGCCTCGGAAGATTTACCCTACACACGTATATGCTAAGCAGTTTCTTAAACAACGAAAAAGAAGTGTTGGAAATTTTCGTTTCTTCCATTTGACAATCTAATGATGAGATCTCCCAACCTACCAACCATTCATTTCAGAAATATGGCTTCATCGCCGTCTCAACCAAAAAAAAATAATTAAAAAAATTAAAATTTAAAAAAATTCGTTCAAAAGTGAAATCCAATGGTTTTTTGAAAAAAATCTAAAGTTTTCTTAAGCTGACTCCAGAAACATACGCAACCAATTAGGATTTTTTCTGTCTTTCTTTAAAAAAAAACAGAAAAATTGGTACGGTTGGCTAGCATATTTGAAAATAAAGCGAACTAATTTGTCTAAACATATAAATTATTAAAGTACACAATCAAATAGCATATGGCATAAGGCGAAGGTAAAGAAGCGGTGAAAAATATATTTTATTTTCATAATTATTTTTTTTTGAGAATCATTGCCCAATTTCCCCCAAAGATCCCCGCGTGTTTTCTCTCTGGCACGTGTTTCAACAACATCATCGCCGACATCGCACCTATCATAATTGATCGATAGAATCTTGAGGGAAATCTGGACCGGAGAGTATGCTACGTCAGACTATATTTAGTAACGATGTAAATACAAGAGAGGCGACCGGTTTACGAGCGGCCGTGGCCGAGGGGCAGGTGAGGTCTTTGTCTCTCACGGAATGAAGGGCGAATTCATGGTTATGGGGCGGGGGGATGGGGGCCGTCAGTTGGGGCACTCCGTTGAAGAGGAGGCGAGGAAGCGGCTTTTTATTCATTGATTTCTTTAGATGTTATATATTGATCTGATAAATATATTAGTTTAGATATTTGAAATGTAAGACTACAATAAGACAGTATCACCAATGCAGCAATATCCTAAAGCAGCTTATGACGCATGCGGCGGGAGTGACGCAGATTCCACAGCTAGAACATGTGAAGAAATTCCAGGAAATATTTTAAGCAGCACACGACGAATATGCCAGAAATGAAGCAGATTCATTGCACAGCATGAGAAGTGAAAGCAATTATTCGTCTTTATTCGCTGAATATAATTGTTTTAACTTTCTAGATGATCTTCGTCGGTTTGAACTTAACGTGTGTTGCCGGGGCGCTGCTTGTGGAATGGCGCCATCACCCTACTGACACATAGGAACCACTCTACAATACCATGGTAACTGTACACCACATTAACACGGACAAAATTATGTGCATATAATTCTAACATGGAAAGATTTAATCTTAACGCGGTTAATATTTTTGGCTGTTTTAGAATGTGGTAATATGTGAGATGTGTTAACTTGGTAAGCTGGAACCCCTTATTACCACGGGAAATATGGCAAGATGTAAAAAAAAATATAAAAAAATAAATTTTAAAAAAATATAAAAATTTTTAAAAAAATTAAAAAATATTTAATAAAAGATGATTGATCTAGAATTCTAGAACAAGGGTTGGAGAACTTGTTTGCCTGATTACCCGAAAAATAAAATTTTGTTTTCACCCTACCCCCCCCACCCCCAAAGGCGCGAATTATATTGGATTTGTTATCCCCCAAAGAGTCTGCATTACCTGAACGAGTCCAAATATAACCCAAATGGGGTAATTAAACCCTGTTCGCCGACCCCTGTTCTAGAAAAGGAAGAAATTTAGAGGCAAAAAGAAAATAATAAATAAATTTTTAAAAACGTAAAACCGTGAGTTTTTGAGACCCGCTGTTCTAGCAAACCACCAGTAACACGATACAATAATGGTTTTTTTGGTGGCTACGATAAGATTTCGGGGTTGACAACGAGAAGGCACGGCGCGCTATGAAAAGGCACGCGTGAGAAAATACAAGCACTACGCCGACAATGCTAACCTATCGCGGACGCGACGAGACCTGGTCCCTTTCATCTCTGATCTCGGAGTACTACGTAATTAGCCCTCGCGTCACTTCCGCTGTGAGGTAACTCCTAGGTTCTAAATTGCGCTCGTATAATCTGTTGGCGGTATTGTGTATTGGTTTAGGCTTCTTATGCCGGAAGAATGCAGGCGAGTCGGGGGTTCTTAAAGTCTTGGTATTTATTCACCCAAAAAAAACCCCAAAGCCTTCCTACTGAGTCGGTCTCTACTAACGAATAATATAATTTAAACAAAAAAGAAAAGACAACAAAAAGCTAAGATGGTCAACTTTATTCCAAGAATATTTTTAATTGTTTATATATATAAAAAAAAAGTTCTGTCAGAAATAATTAAATAGATCTCCTAACTTGGAATTAACGCACGTCGTGGTGTTTGCCTTTCCTCAGTTAGTTAATTAAACAAACCCGTAAAAACAAAGTTTTTGACTATAAATCCCTTATATATGAGACATAACTGAAAGTACTGAATCTGCCTTTACTCCCCTTTGCTGTATAACCGGGTTGGGGGGGGGGATTGGGAGAGGGGAAAGGTCTGGTCACCGATCGCTGGACCGAGCTCAGCGTGACACGTAAAATGTAAACAAAAGCACGCCGGTACATCGAAGGGTGGCGTCAACGCGTTAACTGAACTGGCACGTGGAAGAAAAAAATATAAAACCGTGATTTTTAATTACATGTTATATAGGGTTAAACTAAAAATGCATTAATTTAAATACGGTACGTTCGATCGATCTGATATTTTGTTACGATGCATTGTTACTTGACTCGAGTCTATGTGCCGAATTTCAGCTCGATGGCGTCACGGGAAGTGGGTCATTTTTTACTTTTGTTTTTCCGCCTGCCCGACAAAGACAGAGACGGCGGTGAAGTTAATATAAGGGATTTAATTAAAAAAATATTTTTAAAAAAATATATATACACTGATGTAGCATTTAAAACAGAGACTAAATATAGATATAAACTACAGTTATAATAAAGAGCGGACCAAACGGACTTAAAATCAGAGGCGTAACTACGTTTTTGGCGCCCTTGGCTAATTTTATTTTTGGCACCCTTGATAAATTGACATGTTTCAGCTTTGCTATTTTTTCATTTTTTAGAAAAAATAATTCAGTTTCTCTTATTTTATTTATGACAATAATTACATAGTCTGACAGTGACAGTCAAACAACGTGAATATAAAAAATAAATAAAACAAGAACAATACTAATTTGCAGTTTTTTAAATAATACCAAATAAATTGGTGGATAAAACTGGATTTTGTTGTGTTAATACATACTGCAGCAATACTTAAGTATCATGTATTATAAATAAAAACAATAGTGTCAATGTGTCATAATCATTATCTCATACATAACGATAGAAACTCACAATTAAAAGTAAATTTAAGTAACACTCCACCGATACACTCCTATGTCCTATATCAAAGGTTCAATCAAAGCATAACTTCTCTTGCTTTAATGTTTGCAAAAATAGTGATTATTTTATCGAAGTTTATTTGACTGCTAAGCTCATTTTCGATGGAAAGAAGAGCTAGGGATGATGTGCGTTGTTGACCTGAAGTCGATCTCAAGTAATTTTTGATAATTTTTAGTTTGCTGAAACTCCTTTCAAAAGTGGATACTATGGTTGGCATTGTAAGACATGTTTTCAGAGCTAGTTCAATATTTGGGTACGATTCTTACAATTCCCATGTAGCGAGAACATTTAGAAGATCTAAATGAAACATGTCATCGGTGAGTGTAAAAAGAAAAATCTTACTCCCCATCCCACTGTGGAGGGAATAAAGGGGGGGAGGGGAGGGAAGGTGTCTCCTCTCACGGGCTTGAGTCGGTATGTCAAAGCAAGTTGGCTTCTTTCATATGAAATATCAGACACCCCCTCTCTTTCATGTCAAGCCTACTAGCCGGTATGGCTGTTCCCCCCACCTCTTAATATCTACATTGTCCTTGATTAATCAGCGCCTATTACGCCATTTTCCCTAACTCAAAAACTCCGTGAGTCGAATTTTTTTTCGGGTCCTTTTGAGTTCGACTTAGAGAAGTCCGACTGTATATATTTAAATACAAATCAAACAAAAAAGAGATTTAGTGGCGCCCTTTTGAGCTGGCGCCCTTGGCAACTGCCCCGATGCCAACCCGTTGTTACGCCACTGCTTAAAATACAAAGAGAATGTTTCGTATTATGTAGGAGTAGGCATGGATATTATTAATCACTGACATAGATAATACATTGCAAATATGAGATGCAGCGATTTGAGGTGTTTCAAAAAATGTATTTATCATAGATATGAGCCAAGTTCATGGAAGTAACTTAGCTAAGCTAGGTCCAGTGCCGTAGGAAGGTAGGTGGGCCTAGTGGCAAAGGTCTTGCCAGGGCGGCACTTTGTTCTTCGAAAGAAAGGGCGACATCTTCAGCCAAAATGAAATTGCTTTTTGCATAAAAGTGTGTGATTGGGGGCAGTGCAGGATTTAGACTTGATGGGGCCCTAAGCTTTTTGAAATATGGGGGCCCTTTTCGAAGTCTAGATATTCTATGTCAGTGCCAAAAATGATTTTTTTAAATTCCGGGGAGGGGGGCCCAAGAAGGCGGGGGCTCTAAGCCGTAGCTTGTTTAGCAAATAGGTAAATCAAGCAATGATTTTATTTATATTTTTTTTTGGGGGGTGGGGCTGACAAAAATGAAAACTTGGGTGGTACTGTCACTTAACACGTCATAAAAAAAACAACAAAAAACATTTAATTATTTCTTTTTGAGTAGGAAATGGAATATACTTTATTGGTGTTACAGAAGATATCGTGTTATTTATTTACTTAGGTGATATCGTGTTATTTATTTACTTAGGTGATATCGTGTTAAATATTTACTTAGGTGATATCGTGTTAAATATTTACTTATGTGATATCGTGTTATTTATTTACTTAGGTGATATCGTGTTATTTATTTACTTAGGTGATATCGTGTTAAATATTTACTTAGGTGATATCGTGTTATTTATTTACTTAGGTGATATCGTGTTATTTATTTACTTAGGTGATATCGTGTTATTTATTTACTTAGGTGATATCGTGTTATTTATTTACTTAGGTGATATCGTGTTATTTATTTACTTAGGTGATATCGTGTTAAATATTTACTTAGGTGATATCGTGTTAAATATTTACTTAGGTGATATCGTGTTAAATATTTACTTAGGTGATATCGTGTTAAATATTTACTTAGGTGATATCGTGTTATTTATTTACTTAGGTGATATCGTGTTAAATATTTACTTAGGTGATATCGTGTTAAATATTTACTTAGGTGATATCGTGTTATTTATTTACTTAGGTGATATCGTGTTAAATATTTACTTAGGTGATATCGTGTTATTTATTTACTTAGGTGATATCGTGTTATTTATTTACTTAGGTGATATCGTGTTAAATATTTACTTAAGTGATATCGTGTTATTTATTTACTTAGGTGATATCGTGTTATTTATTTACTTAGGTGATATCGTGTTATTTATTTACTTAGGTGATATCGTGTTATTTATTTACTTAGGTGATATCGTGTTATTTATTTACTTAGGTGATATCGTGTTATTTATTTACTTAGGTGATATCGTGTTATTTATTTACTTAGGTGATATGGTGTTTTTTTTATCCACTGTGATATCGTGTTATTTATTTACTTAGGTGATATCGTGGTTTTTTTATCCACTGTGATATCGTGTTATTTATTTACTTAGGTGATATCGTGTTTTTTTTATCCACTGTGATATCGTGTTATCTATTTGCTTAGGTGATATCGTGGTTTTTTTAACCACTGTGATATCGTGTTATCTATTTACTTAGGTGATATCGTGTTTTTTTAAACCACTGTGATATCGTGTTATCTATTTACTTAGGTGATATCGTGGTTTTTTTAACCACTGTGATATCGTGTTATCTATTTACTTAGGTGATATCGTGTTTTTTTTAACCACTGTGATATCGTGTTATTTATTTACTTAGGTGATATCGTGTTTTTTTAACCACTGTGATATCGTGTTATCTATTTACTTAGGTGATATCGTGTTTTTTTAACCACTGTGATATCGTGTTATTCATTTACTTAGGTGATATCGTGTTTTTTTTAAACCACTGTGATATCGTGTTATCTATTTACTTAGGTAATATCGTGTTTTTTTTATCCACTGTGATATCGTGTTATTTATTTGCCACTATCATATCGTGTTCTTTACAACTGTGAGGTAATTCTTTTCAACCTGGATATTATCTTACGTCAAGTCGGTGAAGTTGAAATCGGTCCTTAAAAGTGGGCCCCGACTCATAAGAATAAGAAAAGCAGTGAGATCATGAAGCATAACAAACCCTTCTCTCTGAGATCTAGCTTTTGCATAATACAGGGCCGCGAAGTGGCACGCTGAGAACGCCCCATCTTGGGAAAACCGCTGGTATATCGGAGGTGAAGTTGGTCCCATAAAAAAGTTTATAAGGCCTCCGATGAAAGGGCTCCTAAAAAAACAGCAGACGGTGCAGCGCAAAAGTAAATTTAAGACTAACCCATTGATGCACAAAAATATCCACCAATTGATGCACAAAAATATCCACCATAAGAGATCTACGTTGACCTCAGAGTAAGGTGTTTTTGTCACGACCAGCCAGGTGATTTCTCTGTACTTTTCTTCGTGAAACTGGCTTGACGTCATAATCGCCACATTCAGCCGTCAGCACACTTTTTTTTCAGGACTATTTCACTGAGTTAATAAGAAACGCATGCGGTCAAGACGAGACAATGAAAATCAATACAGATTCAAATATTTATAAATATTTCTAAAAAACAAACAAACTTATTTTAGAATCTCACTAGTTTGTAATCAAAACTGATATTTTACACAAATTAAGATATTTCCTTTTCTAAAAACCTGACTTTAAAACCTGAGAATCGCTGATTCTAGAATAAACCTTTTGATGGTTTAGGACTGAGGTTAGAGTTACCAGTGCATTATGTAAGATAACACAAGAAAGCCTGCTTGGGTTTATTCTCAAGATCTTGCTTGCTTTGGTGGCTTAGTTTCAAAGTTAAATATTGCTGTATTGCAGGCGTAGAAAATTAACTGAGATTATCGTCAATGTTACGCGAAATATATCAGGAAACTCATGATCACTATGGAAAATATTGTAATAAAATTTTTAATCGCGGAGAAATGCAACCGCAAGCGCCAGTAGCCACACTTCGTCAGCTAATGTTAGTGGCAAGTAGACACATATCGCCTGCTAATGTTAGTGGAAAGTAGACACACATCGCCTGCTAATGTTAGTAGCAAGTAGGCACACATCGTCTGCTAATGCAAGTGGCAAATAGGCACACTTCGTCAGCTAATGTTAGTGGAAAGTAGGCACACTTCGTCAGCTAATGTTAGTGGAAAGTAGACACATATCGCCTGCTAATGTTAGTGGCAAGTAGGCACACATCGTCTGCTAATGCAAGTGGCAAATAGGCACACTTCGTCAGCTAATGTTAGTGGCAAGTAGGCACGTATCGCCTGCTAATGTTAAAGGCAAGTAGGCACATATCGCTTGCTAATGTTAGTGGCAAGTATGCAAACATCCTCTGTTAAAGTTAGTGGCAAGTAGGCAAAAATCGTCTGCTAATGTGAGTGGCAAATATGCACACATCGTGTGCCAATTTAAGTGGCAAGTAGGCACACTTCGTCAGCTAATGTTAGTGCCAAGTAGGCAATTGAAAATATACATAACATCACGAAATTTAAGCTTAAAAACTATGAAAATGTACTTTTTTTTAATGAAAGGTCGCTTTTAAGAAATACGTACATTAAAAAAAAACACACTTTATCCAATCATAATTTCCATAGCTATTTTTTTTTCTCTTCATAATTGGCGTATTTAACAGTTTCTAAGTATATTTTATATTGACCAAGTATCTCGCTACTTTCTTCGCTACTTTCTTGGATTAAAAAGAGAAAAACAGCAAACAAAACCTAAGGGTCGGTTATCTCTGCTTTAACCCTGCAGCATTCTTTAAGCCATGCAAAAAAAA
The DNA here is from genome assembly GCA_944989445.1 of Ampullaceana balthica. NCBI lineage: Eukaryota > Metazoa > Mollusca > Gastropoda > Lymnaeidae > Ampullaceana > Ampullaceana balthica. The sequence goes on from CALYLW010000159.1 coordinate 475,433, forward strand.
AGTACATTTGAATGTGAGTCAATATAAAGATATGCAAATCAATCTGTTAGCCTTAATAAAAAGTGTGTAAAGATCAACAACTCGAGTGCCCTCGCCAGCTTGAGTCGTGTTTGACATGACATTTACTCGAGGCTCTAGACTTCAACAATAGCGCTGAAATATTAAACGTCAAACAATTGTCGGAATCAAAGTCAGATGATGCATTCCGTCAGAAGTAAGCAGACGGCTTCAACAACAACAAAAAAGGTTGGATAACGTTGTTTTTTGGGTTGGTTTTTTAATTTTTAAATTTCATATGTGTGCGTGTGAGGGGTGGGGGAAGGCCGATATTGCCCGTTTATTGCAAGGGTCTGAAATAATTATAAGTGCATATTAAAAAAAATAGATTTTTACATTTTAGGACGCATTACATTATATATCGGGCGAAAAATGAGGGTCATATCTGTTTCTTCAATGCATCACAAGCTTTCAATCAGTAGTTTTCTGACAGCAGGCGAATTGTTTTGCGTTGGCTTCGCTGAAATTCAATCATGGAAGTAGTGGATCTCACGTTGGACTAAACGTGGCACAATATTGGGATTACACAATGCCAGATACTTAATTTTTTTTTATGGTTTCCTAAAAACTTGTTATTATTATTAATATCTATATTGATAATGAAGTGCAGAGTCACAAATGATAAAAGTGATATTTATTGAATGGGTATAATGCTAGAAGAGTGTAGGTATCTTGTTATATTTGAAAAGCGCACGTCTATAGGTGTGTTGTATAAGAATTAAAGAGCTAAGCCGAGTCTTTGTCTATGTCCAATGTGAAAGTATAGAACATTTACATTCCCAAGTGGCAAAGCAGTTAAAGCAAACGCTGAGCGCATTTGACTTTCTATGTTCATCTGTTTACATTTTACTACTCGGTGTTACGGTCCAAGACCTTCGGGTCCCCTCGTATCCACGCTACTCCCCATGTAGTTATCTCGGTGACCTTAACTTTTGTTCAGAAAGAATTCGTAATAATTATCCCTCGCAACCGATCCGGGGGAGTCTCTCAGCTGTTAGGTCCCTTAAGGGGCAAGAGAGCTGAGGGGGGGGGGATTCCGGGAACACCCATGAAGAGCACTAGGCTCGGGGTTGCTGATTTTCTTCCACATGTAGGATCCCTCACCTTTTAGTTTTTAGTACTGTTCCCGCAGTATACACTCTAAAATTGTAACGCTACACACCATTAATCATCTGCATTCTGAGATCAACAAACGCAGAAGATCATAAACATGCAGGTTGGAGGGGTCAAGCGGTGGTCAGGTTGTTTTTCCTAAACTGATCCAGCAACACCTGGCGTGTTGGCCGCATGCTGAAAAACGCTGAACACGTGGTCATCGTTGTAACAAGCCTAAACATGTTACTAAAGAAGATATGAACGAGCCGATTCACTTCCCCAGGATAAGACAGTCAAGTAACTCTCTCCCGCCTAGACAACGACCGGGCCGTGTCAGCCCGTTAGGGCTCCTATAACATCAAGAAAACAATACAGGAGAGAAGGAACGGGTCTAAGTATAATATGGCAATCACTAATGGTTCTACGTGTGCTATGGCGATTAGAGATGGGTCTAAGTGTGATTTACCGATCTTTGATGTGTCTAGATGTGCTTAGAAAATCTTGAATAGATATAGGTGTGCTATGAGCAGTCTAGGAAGAGGGCTGTGTTGTTATATATAAACTAGGTTGTGCTGCGGCGCCGTGGCGCCTGCGGCGCCCACCTTTTTCAAAAGCACAACTAACTTGTCCTTGTATGATAAATACGTAATATTAAACTTCCTGAAATGTACACAAAGTATTTTATAATAGGGGCTGTAGGGCGCCTATGGCGCCCACTTTTTTGGGGGGGTCAAAAGCGGAAGTGAGTTATCCTTGTTTTAGTAGCGTCACGGACAGGACAGACGGGACGTGCAGTAAAAAAAATCGTGTGGTGATTAGCACTGTAAAAAAATGTTATATAAATACTTTGTGTACATTTCAGGAATATTTCGTATTTATCATACACTAATTTTAGAAAGCAGCGCACCAAATTACTGCACCAAAAAAAAACTCTTTGAGTCAGTTAGCACTGTTTGAGTCTATGTTTTTAAAAAAGCAGAGTGATGTCCCTTAGCGTTAGGCATCAGTGATAATTGAGCGTAAATATTATCATATATATATTTACGCTCAATTATGTGGCCTAACGCTAAGGGACATCACTCTGCTTTTTTTAAATTTTGTGTTGTAAGCAGTGCTGATTGACTCAAATAGTTATTTTTTGGTGCAGTAATTTGGTGCGCTGCTTTCTAAAATTAGTTAAAAAATCGTGTGGTGATTAGCACTGTAAAAATTATTATATCAATGCTTTGTTTAATTTTCAGGAATATGCCGTATTTATCATACTTACTTACAAGGATAATTTACTTGGGATTTTAACCAAATAACCAAAAAAATTGTGCGCCTACGGCGCCCTAAATAAAAGTGGGCGCCGCAGCACAACCTATATTATATACATACTTTATGTACATTTCACGAATATTTCGTATTTATCATACAAGGATAAGTTACTTGGGCTTTTGACATAAAAAAATAAAATAAATAAAAAACCATATTATAAAATACTTTGTGTACATTTAAGAAAGTTTAATATTACGTGTTTATCATACAAGGACAAGTTAGTTGGGCTTTTGAAAAAGGTGGGCGCCTTAGGCGCCCTTAAAAGAAGGGGGCGCCGCAGGCGCCACGGCGCCGCAGCACAAACTAGTATATATAATATTATCTAATAATGTTTTACTGCAATGAGTTATCTTTTATTTCGCTATCTTTAGTTTTGATTTGCTGTAGAGATTATGTGTGTACTTTGTAAAGGCGAAGTGTTCTAGAAGTGTAAGATATGAATGCGCTTTCAGGTTTCGCACGTAATCTCCCGAGAATGTTCATTATCCAGTACATATATTCTATAAACATTGTGTATAGATATAATATGAGTTCAGCACAAGTGCTAAAAGGGCTCTCTATTATTATTTAAACAATATAATTTGCAATGTCTGTCCGTGACGCTACTAATTTTAGAAAGCAGGGAAAACCAAATTACTGCACCAATGCATCAAAAGGTGTGCAAATTAAAGATGCGCTGTAAAAAAATATTATATGGCGTCATTGTTTTCGCTCAAACATGTATTTTAATTTTGGAAAAGCGATCAATGTAAAAAGAGGATTTGATGATGGTTAATTATAAAATCAAAAAACAAAGGGGGCGCCTTAGGCGCCCTACAACCCCTATTATAAAATACGTTGTGTACATTTCAGAAAGTTTAATATTTCGTATTTATCAAACAAGGACAAGTTAGTTGGGCTTTTGAAAAGGTCGGCGCCGTAGGCGCTCTAAAAAAGTGCATTTTTAAATAAAATAAATAGATTTCAGCTGAAAACTTCCGTCATTTTTGACGGGTGATAAGCTAGTTTATATTATAAACGGCTGAGGAGTTTGACGTTCCAATTTTCTGCATTATGTTTACTCCTTTTTGATATTATATAGACCTGATTTTTACATATTTGTATTTTCAAGTTCATCTATCAAATTAGTGTGAAGCTTCAACCTGCGGCATGAGTTGAATTTATTACAAGTGAACCTCACCCCTATAAACATAACAGTGCACTATGGCAACCTATGAAGAGTCAGTGCGATATGAGAACTTGTTGAGAGTCAGTGTGCTATGACAACCTGTGAAGAGTATGTGTACTATGTCAATATTGTCAATGCTGGAACGCTCTAAATGTTCTGTGAATGAGAGAATTCTGCGGCGCTCCACGACAGATGGATAAATGGCTGCCATGAGGCTAAACACCCCATAAAACGTACCGGAAAGTCTAAGGTATCCGGATTTATGGCCATCTGGACACGGGAGAAGGTCTGAGATAAGCAGGGGTCTCGGACATCTGACACCTGGGGCATGGGGACAACACGCGTTTAGCGTGCAGGATTTGTAATTAGATGAAACGGAAATACGTCACGGACACCACTTGTTTCTGTGGCCGATTTCACCATAAAGTTATTCCTACAGGGTGGCCTAAATAAATGGGATTCTAAACATTCTCTTGACTTATTTTAACATGGTATTGTTTATTGTATTTTTCCTTTGTATAAATCAAAGAAATATTCTTTTATTATATTGATTTGTTCACAACATGCTGTTTACGTGTTTTGTTTACATGGTAATTTTGTGCTTAGCAATAGCTAACAATTTTCTTCCACGATGTATCATCTGCGATCTCCAGACACATCGCAGTAGTCAGTAGACGTGACAAGACACCTGAAACTAATCCATTGGGGCCCGTTTGGTCAGGTGTTGTGTGTGTATGTGTGTGTGTGTGTGTGTATGTGTGTGTGTGTGTAGGGAACGTGGGGCGCCCTAGGTGACTTAAGGTGACATGACCCCCCACGAAGATTGGTATCCAGGGGACAAGTGGTATCTAGGGGACAGGACAAGGAAGGTAAAACGAGCTGGACTCTTAAAGACTGGGTAAGGCAGTGTCTGAACGGAAGTCAAGATGGATAACAAGGGCAACAAGTAGGAAAAGTCAGCAGTTAGCAAGGTCATATTCTAATATAGACTGACTCACCTGTTGCTAGTCTCGTGTATATACCGACTCACCTGTGACAGGTAAGACACATCTCATGTATATACCGACTCACATGTGACAGGTGGGAAACATCTCATATATATACCGACTCACATGTGACAGGTGGGACACATCTCATGTATATACCGACTCACATGTGACAGGTGGGACACATCTAAAACCTGTGACAGGTGGGACACATCTCATGTATATACCGACTCACATGTGACAGGTGGGACACATCTAAAACCTGTGACAGGTAAGACACATCTCATGTATATACCGACTCACATGTGACAGGTGGGAAACATCTCATATATATACCGACTCACATGTGACAGGTGGAACACATCTAAAACCTGTGACAGGTGGGACACATCTCATGTATATACCGACTCACATGTGACAGGTGGGACACATCTCATGTATATACCGACTCACATGTGAAAGGTGGGACACATCTCATGTATATACCGACTCACATGTGACAGGTGGGACTCATCTAAAACCTGTGACAGGTGGGACACACCTCATGTATATACTGACTCACCTGTGACAGGTGGAACACATCTAAAACCTGTCACAGGTGGGGCACACCTCATGTATATACTGACTCGCCTGTGACAGGTGGGACACATCTCATGCATACGCTGACTCACCTGTGACAGGTTCAGCTGATTTAGAGGGACACACTGCTCCTCCACCCTCTCCACCGCCCCCGTGACCTTGCCGTCCCTTTCAGCCTGCTGAGCGAGATAGAGGTCAAGGACAGGTATACCGCGTGACTTCACGTCCGTCTCCGTCAAGGAGTTCACCATCAGCATCACCCACACGGGTCTTTTCCTGCGCCAGTTGCCTGCAAAGTGAAACCAAGCGTCTAGACACCGCGGGTAACAGAACACAAGTTTGTATCGTAAACAAACTATTGAGTCTCATCTCGTCTGCTCAATTGGAAGTGGAACCAAGCAAACGAATATCTAAACAGCAGGAACAAGAAACGCGACGCGAACTGTCTGGAAGAAAATACAAAACAACATCATAATATTTAAAATATTCTTCTGTGTATTATGGGCCCATGATCAATCTTTTGATGATTCTGGCTTATAAGTATATTCAGGGACGGATTAAGACTGCACGGGGCCCCTGGCTGCAATTCAAACTGGGGCCCTATCCAGCCAGTGTACCTTTAGATAAAATGATTGCTAGCAGCTAATATAAGACTGTAACTTGTAAATATTCATCCAAATTGATTATTCATGAAAAATCCGAATTCGAAGAAATAACTTTTTGTCGGTATCCTAAAATTGAGTGTAAAAGACAATTTATAAAATTAAAAAACACATGAAAAAAAATGTCACCCCGCACCCGGGGATCGATCCGCCACCGCTTGCACCACAAGCCTTAGTACTTCTCATTCGGCCACGAGACCTCAACTAAAATTGGCAAGTTAAAATATATATATAATATTCTTTAATAATTTCTGTTATTGAGCCTATCAAATAAGGTTTTTTGACTGCTAAGACTATCGTGTCGATCATTTTAATAGATGAGATTTTATTAATTTATCATATTTTCAGCAATTCATGTATACATTTGTCCACATTTATTATAAAATATGCTAAGTTTGGGGGCCCTAAATCATCGGCGGCCCCTGGCTTTAGCCCGTTCAGCCCCCCCCCCTTAATCCGCCATAGAGTATATTATTATTATTATTATAGAGAGCGAAGTGCCATATTAATCCTAAAACAACAATATTTAATACACTCCACCCCCTGCGCGTCAATAGAGAGAGAGAGAGAGAGAGAGAGAGAGAGAGAGAGAGAGAGGAGATAAATAGATAGAGAGAGAGAGATAGAGAGATATAAATAGATAGAGAGAGATACATAGTTAGAGAGAGATAGAGAGAGATAAATAGATAGAGAGAGAGAGAGAGAGAGAGAGAGAGAGAGAGAGAGAGAGAGAGAGAGAGACTAATAATTTTGAATAACGATCTGCCACCTTAATCCTAATACAATTATATTTAATACACCCCCCCCGCGCGTACACACACACACACACATACATACATACACACACACACAAAGAGAGAGGAGAGAGAGAGAGAGAACCTGCGACAACTTCCCTTATAGAACGATTTATGCATCTGTGTACCCGACAGTGAATGGCGGTGTAGGCATTGAAGACAAGATGTCACTGAGAAAATTCTTATGAATGACAGTCATTGCGATGTGACAGTTATAATATTACATGTCTTAAACACACCACAAGACTCGCTTTAAGACGTTTGTTATTACCTGCAATGGCGTTGAAGAGATAGTCTGCAAAAAGCCCTTTCCGTTTCTGCTCATCGCTCATCCACTCCGGCATGCTGGTCCTGACGTAATCAAGATGGCGCTGCAGGCGTGAGTAGAGGTCAGGGGGCAGAAGGTCAGACAAGCTTTCACCTTTACCGGCAAAGAACGATCGATAGAGAACGTTGTTAGATTTTTTTTTAATAATAAAAATAAAATTAAACTAGTGATATCTAATTTATTGTTAGATCAGTCAAAAGAGCCTCAGCGGTGACGGTCTAGCCTTGGTTCTAAATTCTAATCCAACCTCACAAGGGAATGAATCCGATAGTCGCGTCGTTTCAGTGGCGCGTACACTTTCATGTTTAGTCTTCAGCAGATATCAACACGATTGAACCGGTCGCGGAATGAAAATAAAAAATGTGTGTTATCATTATCACCTTTCTTAAATAATCATTTACATATAATATAATCATTTACTGCTGTTATAAGTTTCCCTCTGTTTCAACAAGATTACTGTCGAGAAGCTGTTTGTAGTAGTAATTTGAGGCTGAGCTACTCATCTTTATACACTGGGAGCTGTTACTTATTAAGAGCCTCTTACATAATTTTTTTTTAAATTTTTTTTTAAAACCCACAAAATCAGGGCGCCCTGACCTAGCTAGAGAATTTAAAAAAAACGTAAAAAACCAAGTTGTTCACTATAAATCCTTTATGCACTAGACTACTAGACGTAACTAAAAGAATGTTCATTATAATACGCAGCGCAAGACCATCCAATAAATAAAATAATCTAAAAATTCAATAATTTAATTAAAGCAATTGCGATCGATGTGAAATTTTGATACATAGTTTTTATCATCGCCACCAAACTGCCTGCTAAATTTCAGCTCGCTAGCTTACGAGGAAGTGGGTTAAAAATCGATCCAAAGTTTTGACGACCGACAAGCAATCAAGGGTTCAACCAAGCAACCAGACACCACGAGTTAATATAAAGGATTTAAAAACCCGTAAAAAACCAAGTTTTTGACTATAAATCCTTTATGTACGAGAAGTAACTAAAAGAATGTTCATTATAATACGCAGCGAAAGACCATCCAAAAATACACAATTGTAGTTGTGTCGTAAAACATGTTTAATGTATTGCGCACCGATCAGGAATATGCTTATAAAAAGTGTAGTCAATAAAATACGCACCTTATTGCGCGACAGAAAGGTTGTTCAATATAATACGCACCGCGACACTCTATCTAAAAAAAAACAACAACAAAAACATGATACATAGGAATAAATAAAATAATCTAAAAATTCAATAATTTAATTACAGCACATGCGATCGATCTGAAATTTCGATACATAGTTTTTATCCTCGCCACCAAACTGCCTTCTAAATTTCAGCTCACTAGCTTACGAGAAAGTGGGTTAAAAATCGATCCAAAGTTTTGGCGACCGACAAGCAATCAAGGGTTCAACCAAGCAACCAGACACCACGAGTTAATATAAAGGATTTAAAAATCGGATAAAATATATGTGCATTTCATACGGCTCTAGCTTCATGTTCATATTTCCAATTCTAACGTAACCATTTATACAATTGATGAAGGGATAACGATGATAAAGGGAATTTATAAAACGAACTTCATACTCTTTAAAACTATGTCAAAAAGAGATGTCGATATTCCAGCTGGCGGTGATGTTAAAAAAATCAGGTCAACTGCGTAATTAGAATCCCTAAAAAAATTATTTCACTGAGAAGTGTTTTCGAAGTTTTACGGTAAAGTCCCATTTTAAACGTAATTTAATAAATCTGCGGTATAAAAATGGTGAACGTTTATCTCGAGTTTTCTCACGTTGATCTACGCGTACCCCTCATAAATCTACAGTTATATCTCGTATATTTGTAGTGATCTTTCTTGTGATCCCTATTATATGTACAGTTATCCTTCGTTTTGTCTCGTGTTTAGAACAAGGACTGACCTCAATAACCGAACATCCGCGAAGCAGAGCTACAGTTTTTATTTTGTTCTTTTCATACATTATAACCATTTTCCCTCCCCAATGACTTATCAACCCTTCCCACTGGTGTTTTACTCTTTCCCATAATATTATATACCCTTTGCTATACAGAAATCATACTCCGATTAGATTGGCCAGCTCTCGTCTGTTTGCAATAGCATGCCGTGTACAAACTTATTTTAAATATTAGACGCTGGCCGCAATATTGCAATAAATATATATAATATACAGACATATTTAAAAAAACCAAGTAAGGTGAACCGCGCTATAGCAAGGGATCACTGTACTTTAAAAGTGCTTTTTTTAAATCCCTTATATTAACTTCGCGGCCGTCTCATCATCTCATCATCTCATGGGCTGGGCGGGCGGAAAAACAGAAGTAAAAAATGACCCACTTACCGTCATCCGATCGAGCTGAAATTTGGCACACCAGCCCGTCTCACCTAACAATGCATCGTATCAAAATTTCAGATCGATCGATTGTACCGTAATTAAATAAATGCATTTTTAGTTTATCCTTATCTAACGTATGTAATTCAAATTCACGGTTTGTTATTGTTTTTTTTCTTCCACTTCCACGTGAGTTTGAGTTGACGCCGACCGTCGTGCCGACACCCCCTCACGTCCCACCCCCATTTATTAAAGACAAGGGACATCACTCGGTGTCAGTCTGTCAATGTTTGTAGCGTTTGAAAATAATCAATACTGTTAGTTATGTCTCATATATAAGGGATTTATAGTCAAAAACTTTGTTTTTACGGGTTTGTTTTATTTAAATCCCTTATATTAACTTCGCGGCCGTCTCATCATCTCATGGGCGGGCGGAAAAACAAAAGTCGAAATGACCCACTTCCCGTGATTCGATCGAGCTGAAATTTGGCACACTGACCCGTCTGACCTAACAATGCATCGTATCAAAATTTCAGATCGATCCAACGTACCGTAATTAAATTAATGCATTTTTAGTTTATCCTTATATGAGGTATGTAATTCAAATTCACGGTTTGTTATTGTTTTTTTTCCCACGTGAAAGTTTGAGCTGACGCATTGAGGCGACCCAACGAAGCGGCGGGGCGCTTTTGTTTACATTTTACGTGTCACGCTGAGCTCGGTCAAGCGAATCGGTGACCAGACTTTTCCCCTCTCCCCCTCCCACCCACCTCCCCCCCCTAGGGTTATGAAGCAAACTTGAGTTAAGACAGATTCAGTCTGTAAATTTTTAAAAAGAATCAATACTGTTAGTTATGTCTCATATATATGGGATTTATAGTCAAAAACTTTGTTTTTACGGGTTTGTTTTATTAAAATCCCTTATATTAACTTGCTTTGTAAGTTTAATCGGACATCCGAACCGACTATTTGTTTATAATTTTTTCACGTGTCAGTTCAGTTCACGCGTTGACGCCGACCGTCGATGTTCACACCCCCTACCGTCCCTGCGCCCGGTATAAAAACCAGGGGAGATAATTCTGTTTCAGTTTGTAAATGTCGCGTTTAAACATAATCACTACTTTTAGTTATGTCTCATATATAAAGGATTTATTGTCAAAAACTTTGTTTTTACATCTATTTATTCTCTAATGGATGGGTTTTCAAATGATTGCAGTAAATGTGATTTCCCGAACAGCAATCGCCATTGTTAAGCTGGCTTCAACAGGTATAAAGTTGTGCTTACACCTATCGTAAATGGCCAAATTTAAAAAAAAATAAAAATATTTACAATCTTTGATTAGACATGTGACGTAACAGAAATGCTGCTTACCGACGGGTAGCATCTGACATTCGGCCAGGGCCGTCAGGGTGAAGGGGTTGGTGAGGTCCAGCTCGAAGATGGCGCTGTCGCTGTCCGAGAAGGCCAGCTTGCTGTTGTCTGGTATCCACTCCCAGACCCTGTCGTAGGGGACGTGGATCGTCCCGAACAGGTAGGCGGGCGGCGAGCGGTTGATGGTCCACAGGAAGGAGTTGAGGCCACGTTCCTGAAACAGACACAGATACGCATCAGTGAATGGGACGTCACACTCCAGCGATTTCAATGCCGTTTAAGATATTGGGAAGATTGTGAGTTAAACATGAGAGAGAGACAGACAAACAGACAGAGAGAGAGAGAGAGAAAGAGAGAGAGACAGAGAGAGAGAGAGACAGTGAGAGAGACAGAGAGAGAAAAAGAGAGAGAGACAGTGAGAGAAAGAGAGAGAGACAGAGAGAGAAAGAGACAGAGAGAGACAGGTGTATCCCTGCAGCAGTGGTGTACCTTGGGGTGGGGGTTGTCACATCTGATTAACATAATTTTGTGACGTAAGGTCACATGAATGGTGGACGCGGGAAGAAAGGAGCATTTCTATTGGTTGAAAGTGTTGGGCGAGGAGTTGTGTGTAGACTTCCGTCGAGGAAGGTTGTGTGATGAATGAATCAAGATTTCCACGTTATATTACCTCAAATTATATCTGTGTGTATATATATATATATATATATATATATATATATATTAAAGTTGTTTTGGATAAACAAATTCTTCAGCTGATTATTGTGCACTAAGATTAATTATTGTGAGAACGCCTACATAAAAGAGTATAAAAAGTTATCGTTACATTGGTGCAGAAGTAAAAGTTCTATGTGAACACAGTACAAGAGATTTCAAGAAAGAGGTTTCGTGGAAATAAGTATTGGATATTTCCAAAAAAGGAAAGTATTCTTTAAAATAAGAAATAATAACAGCTATAGTATTTTTTGAATATTCAAGTTCGTAAGAAGCTGTGAATAAACTTTTGTGGTTCAATGAAAATACAAGAAGATTTCAAAATGGCGGCATAATCGGCACGTGTCCGCAGTGTATAAAACTGGATCAGACTAGTTGGTTCTACGTCACATTCGACGACAGTACAAGCATACTACACAGTACTGGAATCTGGGTCGTGTAGGCTTACTGAATGGTGACACACGGTGAACATATATAGGTCGTGACGTCAACAGGCTCAATGCTAGTTGATTCCAGGAAATATTTGTAAACATAACATCGAACCGAGAAGCTATGGACTATTAAATGTGTTGGTGTGAATTATAAATAAAGAAACGGAATTTTTATCCATTCATTGTGTGAAGAGTTTGATTATCGCAATTTTGGATTAATGGAGTGAACTAAATTGTTTAAAAACTACTCAAAAATTGAAATTTTAACCAAGTGACTTTTATTCAAAACGATCGGACCATTTAATATATTTTGTCAATCTGAGGGAGCGTATATATAAAGTATACTAAAGATCCCGTGTGAGGATTCTTTTGTTGTCTCATCTTGTCAATAACTAGATTTCATGGTTTAGACGTGTCACTTATTTGAACTTAACATTTTGAATTCAAGATTTTTCATTTGGAAGATTTATAGCTTTATCAACATATACCTAAATTCCTTACCAAATTGCTTAACTCATATTATTCAATCAAACAAAACATGGATTACGTAAATTACTACAAAGGATTCACTGCCATAGCTAAAGAGATCGGACTAAAGGGAAAAGAAATGAGAGATTTCATTGAAGAAAAAGTAAATCAAATTTTAGCTAAAGAACAGCGAAGAAAAGCTGAAGAAAAATAGAAAATCAAAGAAATGCTGAAGAAAAAGAAAAGCAAAGAGTTGCTAAAGAAGAAGAAAAGCTAAGAATAGCTGAAAAAATAGAGAATCAAAGAATTGCTGAAGAAAAAGAAAAGCAAAGAATTGCTAAAGAAGAAGAAAAGCTAAGAATAGCTGAAAAAACAGAAAATCAAAGAATTGCTGAAGAAAAAGAAAAGCAAAGAATTGCTAAAGAAGAAGAAAAGCTAAGAATAGCTGACAAAAATAGAAAATCAAAGAATTGCTGAAGACAAAGAAAAGCTAAGAAAAGCTGAACAGAAAGAAAAAATGGATAAGAGACAAGACATATTTGCAGCGATACAAATTAAAAGTCAAGAAAAAAGGCAAGGTATGAGAAACCAGAGTCTGCCAAACCAAGGCAACAGACAAACTATTTGCTGGTACTGTAACAAGCCAGGACATATGGCTAAGCAGTGTTACCACAATAAAGAAAAACCAAATAGGGTGTCACCTAATGACAGCTCTATCAGAAAGAAAATAGAAGAAAGATCAAAGACAAGATCATTTTGAAAACAAAGGTAGACAAGCATGGAAAGAAAAATATAATCATAATTCCAGACATATAGATTATGATCAAGATCGACAATCATGGAGAGAAAAATATAATCATAATTCCAGTCATAGAGATTATGATCAAGAAAAACAATCATGGAGAGAAAGAAATAATCATAATTCCAGACACAGAGATTATGATCAAGAAAGACAATAATGGAGAAAAGAAATAATCATAATTCCATAAATAGAGATTATAATCAAAGCAGAAGATCATGGAGAGGCAAATACAATTTTGACTCCAGAAAAAGAAATTATGATCAACCATGGAGAAAGAATGAAAACCAAGACATGAATGATAGAAAAATAATAAAGTTAAATCGAGCACAGACAGAAACTAGTGACATTTTAGCCACTATTAAAAATCAAGTATATGATAAAAGAAATGAAGACCATAGTAGCAGAGAAAGAGATGGTACTAGTGAATCTGAAACCATTTGTGTGAAATCATCTGAATTAGGAAGAACAATTGGTTGTGTATTAAGCAAAATCAAAGACACAGATAAAGACAATATTTTTCAGATAAAAGTTTCTGACAGTGACTCATCTGGTCGAAATTCTATTGAACTTTCAGGAAGCAAAAATGACATCTCAAAAGCTAAGAATCTGATTCAAGATGCTGGAATTGATATTGTGAATGAACATAATCGAAGTCATGGTTGGTGAACTATTGAACATTTAACAGTCTGAAGAAACATTCAAAGCCCATCGATTTGAATTCATACTCGTCAATTGAAGAATGACTATCTTTGAACTAGGCTATGCTATTAGCCGACTACAAATTTGACATTAAACCTGTGAAGGGAAAGGACAATGTGGTTGCAGACATATTAAGTAGAATGACAATAAATAAAGACACTCTGTGAACTCCTAACTGATAAAACCAGAGACTGTATTAAAAAGACATTCTGTGAATTACTAAATGATAAAATAAGAGACTGTTTTAACATTAGTCTGTGAATTCCTAAAGGATACAAACAGAGACTGTAATTATATTAATATTTTTATTTGTTGAACAATGGACAAGGAACAGTGTTTGAATTCCATTGGATTATTAGTTAATTTTAATAATATTGAGTGTTTAAATGTTTTAATTACACAAAATTACAGATGTGTTAAAATTTTCCAGTTTCATTTTTTCAGCACAGGTAGACTGTTGCAGTCCTACAGATTTTTTCTCATTATTTCTTATGTTTAGACTGTTGCAGTCCTACAGATTTTTTCTTATTGATTCTATATCCAGAAGTTGTATGTAAGAAAATGAATGTTCATTGATGATAAATATTTGAAATTTGAATATAGATATAGATTGATTTGATTTTATGAAGACCAAAAATGTTGTATTTCATAAACATTTTTTTTTGAAGGATGGGGGTGAATGTCACATCTGATTAACATAATTTTGTGACGTAAGGTCACATGAATGGTGGACGCGGGAAGAAAGGAGCATTTCTATTGGTTGAAAGTGTTGGGCGAGGAGTTGTGTGTAGACTTCCGTCGAGGAAGGTTGTGTGATGAATGAATCAAGATTTCCACGTTATATTACCTCAAATTATATCTGTGTATATATATATATATATATATATATATATATATATTAAAGTTGTTTTGGATAAACGAATTCTTCAGTGAATTATTGTACACAAGATTAATTATTGTGAGAACGCCTACATAGAAAGAGAAATATAAAGTTATCGTTACAGGGGTGTGGGCAGTAGCCCGGGCAATAAAGTCTTTAAATTTTATTCGTTTTTTAATTTTATTTTGTGTTTCTATTTGTTCGTTGAAGAAGGATCTTTGCCGAAACGTTCGTTGTTTTATGACGTCTTGTCAGGCTCTTACATACCCTGTTTGCATGCTATCCATCTACCTATTTGTAAGCCTGATTGCAGTCTCACCCACTTTTTGTTCCCAAAAGTCTTGAGGGCCGCCAAAACGCTAAGAAAATAGAATTGAAATAACCCGACGCCAGTCATAAATTTTGAGATAAAGACTTGCTATTTACAAGTTAATGACGAATCATTCACATATTGAAATGGTGAATGGGTGTGTATTATAGGCTAAAGTTATACTTTCAGTTTTTTTGTAGACTGTATTTTTTATTTTATTTTAAAAGGTACAATAGGTTTCGATTTTTATCGTGGCTAACAGCAACTTCTCAGAAATGCAAGTGGTTTGTAAGGCAGATAAGATCTTCAGTTTCATTTTTCAGAAATTGGGTTTGGCCTGACCAAGAGCATTGATCGTGATCTCAATCTACACAGAAGAAATTCTGGAATTATGTGTTACTAAATATATTTTTGTCAACAATTTAGAAATTTGATAACTATATACTAGAAAATATATATTTAAGTTTCCCTGTCAAGGACATGTGAAAAAAAGAAGAAAATTATTTACTACATCTTGAAATGTATTGTTTTTAACTATTCAACATCCAGAAAAGTTCAGATTTTATCATGTTTCCCTTAAATTAACTTTTAGCTAAGCTAAAAAAAAAGTTAACTAGAAATTCAGTTATCTGAGAAACATATTATTATTTAATGAACTTTGTTAAATACAGTGCACAGTTTTTATTATAGCATCATAAGTTTATGATGTAGACACCTGAGAAACTTGAGTTGTATATACTTTCAATCTGTTTCTCATATGCGTTTTGAAAACACCCCATTTATAAAAAAAAAGAAACACATCAATTTATTAATTGCACATCACGACACAACAGTTATAACACTGAAATACTAGTGACGCCTCTGCTCTATTATCATGTCCAAAATGGTTGGTGTGACCTTCAGGTCAAATTGAACCCGAGAACCATTGTGTATATTCAAATTCCTATAAGCTATCAATCATGATTTAATTTCTTAAAACATTTATGTTTCAATTTTGTTTTTAAAAAACATCAGCAAAATACGCTCACTCCGTAACCGGGTTTTCGGGTTCCAGTTGTCTACGTCTACAGCGGATGGATCTCGTAGTGACATTTTTTGGTGTCGTCGCACGTCCCCAGTTTTTTTTTACGTTCTTTCCTTTTTAATAGAGGTTGCGAGATCACGTGTTCGGAATTGACCTCGGTGCTAACACGGAGACTGGTAAAAGTAACAAAATGGCGTCTCGGGGGGAGGGGGGGGCTCAGAAAACGTGTGGACAGAGTGGATGTCAACTGGAGACTGTTTGGACATCACTCAAGGGTGGTCTTTTGGGTGCTAACACGTCCGAGAATTTCCGTCCATCTATCCATCACGTAATTATTTTTTTCCCCAAATATATGAATAGTCGTTTCCGGACTAGCACTATCACTATCTCCAAAGCGATCAAAGCCAGTTTTCCCCACCATGACCGCTATACAATGCTACCTAGCCACCTTCCATGCACCTTACTTCACACGGCCGACTTCTTAGGGGCTCGGACATAAATGACGTCATGCGATTTTGGCCGATTTTTACGTCACAGGTTGTCACAAAAACTTAGAGACTTATGACGTCACAAAGCTTTGCGGGCGCCCCCCCCCCATAAAAGCCGTACTTCCTTTTTGAAAATGAGCATGTGTCAAATAACTTAATTGTCATTTAATTTTGTATTGTATGTGAAGTTTAACTCTAAAAATCGTACACGCTTAAATTCATGTAAAACGTCATTAAATAAATTGTAAGCAATCAAACATTTCAGTGGAACTTTTATGTAAAGTTGCGCGTTTTGATGTAACGTCACATCTATTCTTCAACACATCCCTCCCCTCGTCACAAATGTGTGACCCCTCCTCCCCTAGGTGCATAACGTCATTTATGAAGGGGTCCGTATCCATCTTACACTGTTAGTAACTAATTTATTGACTTTAAAAACGTACAAATTTTGGTGTATTATTAAAATCAGTTTTTGGGCAAGGCACATGTGGTAATGAACACACGAAACACAATCGAATGGAGGGAGGAGAAGGAGGGGGGGGTATATAAAAACATGGACAATCGGAAACCCAATGTCGGTGTATTTCAAAGATCAAAGTTAGTGTCAAAGCAGGGGTGTTTTTATTAACAAAACCAAACACGGACTCTTTCATCTCTATGCCGACGACTTACCCATGTTACACTCTTGGTAACTATTTAATTCATTAACCTTAAAAACTGACAACCTTGTACGCATTATTACCATCAGTTTTTCTAGGTCAGCACGTGTTAATGAACACAAGAAACACAATCGAATGGAAAGGGCGTGGTTATAGTATAGGGGGGAGATGGGGTTTTGTTTCCTTTATATGATTCATTCAAAGTAAGAAACTCTTCTGTGTTTGCGATTTCTGTTTCATTTTCAGCGAAAAAGATGTATCAAAATACACTGTGGTCTGTCGAGACCGTATTGTATTTCCCGTTGACAGATAGTTCTACTTAGACGTATTTCACAGCATATATTTGAAGCAAAAATTTGCATTTGATAAATTGTTTCGCGAGCCGTAAATTAAACACAAAAAAGCCGCATGCGAGCCAAAGTTTGGTATAGACATTGAAGCCACATTTTCACGGGTACCCGGGCGTAATTTTACTACCCGGGTAATCTTACGGCAACGGGTACCATGGGGCACCCCTCGAACATGGGGCACCCCTGTAACATGGGTTACCCCTGTAACATGGGGCACCCCTGTAACATGGGTTACCCCTGTAACATGGGGCACCCCTCTAACATGGGGCACCCCTGTAACATGGGTTACCCCTGTAACATGGGGCACCCCTGTAACATGGGGCGCACTCCTGTAATATGGGGCACCCCTGTAACATGGGGCACCCCTGTAATATGGGGCAACTCTCTAACATGGGGCACCCCTCTAACATGATGCACCCCTGTAACATGGGCACCCCTCTAACATGGGGCACCCCTCTAACATGATGGACCCCTCTAGCATGGGGCACCCCTCTAACATGATGCACCCCTGTAACATGGGTTACCCCTGTAACATGGGGCACCCCTGTAACATGGGTTACCCCTGTAACATGGGGCACCCCTCTAACATGGGGCACCCCTGTAATATGGGGCAACTCTCTAACATGGGGCACCCCTCTAACATGATGCACCCCTGTAACATGGGCACCCCTCTAACATGATGGACCCCTCTAGCATGGGCACCCCTCTAACATGGGACACCCCTCTAACATGATGGACCCCTGTAACATGGGCACCCCTCTAGCATGGGGCACCCCTCTAACATGGGGCACCCCTCTAACATGGGGCACCCCTCTAACATGGGGCACCCCTCTTACATGGGGCACCCCTCTAACATGGGGCACCCCTCTAACATGGGGCACCCCTCTAACATGGGGCACCCCTCTAACATGGGGCATCCCTCTAACATGGAGCACCCCTCTAAGATGATAGACCCCTCATACATGGGGCACCCCTCTAACATGGAGCACCCCTCTAAGATGATAGACCCCTCATACATGGGGCACCCCTGTAACATGGGGCACCCCTGTAACATGGGGCACCCCTGAAACACAACGCCACGCTGCGATGACCTCCGGTCAACTGAACAATGAGTTCACACCACGGGCCAGTCGGCAGACCAATTAACCTCACCGGAAATGGTGGTAGGCCCAGGACTGACATGCTTGACAAGACAGATGACCCTGAACAAGCCGAGGTCACCCAGTGCGTGCTGCAAAGCCTGCTGGGAAACGACAAGGGGTTCGGCTTGTCAACCGAGCGGGGACCTTCTCGTTATGGCCTCATTACACGCAAAGTTTCCACACCCAAAGAGTGACTAAGACCCGAGTCCGATTTTAACCATCGATATATTTGCGTTTCGAAAAGTGAATTAATACTTTTAAAAGTCTTTTTGAAATGTTGCTTTGTTAAAACTTTGTTATATGCCCTAAAATTTGTCTTTGGCCGTCCTCAAATTTCCTTCTTGGCAAAGGTTACGAAGCTGCGCTTTTTGTTTTGTTTTGTTTGTTTTTGGACAAACGTCCTTGGTGGTCTATTTTAAAGAGGGTTTCCTAATTTATTTTTTTAAACCGCCATTTCATGTCATGTGTGGTTCGTTGGTCCTGTGGTATAATTTATAATTCTATAAAAGTATAATAAAAAATAATGTAAGAAAAACATTTTTCAAAAATGTATTGTCAGAGTAATATAAATGCATAGGCCTACCATTAAAACTTTTGACAATCACTTAGAATAAAATATTTAAAAAAAAATTTTTTTTTAAAGGACACGCTTTTATTTACATATAGAAAGTGCACTAAAAATAATAAAATACAAATTTTCTATGATAACAGGTGAAATCGGTGAACGATGACTACACATAATGACCCACTTCCCGTGACGCCATCGAGCTGAAGTTTGGCACATGGACCCGTGTCACCTAACAATGCATCGTATCAAAATTTCAGATCGATCGAACGTACCGTAATTAAATTAATGCATTTTTAGTTTATCTATTAAAAAAAACACTATATGTAGAAGTCGCTATTGTTTACATTTTACGGGTCACTTGACTACACGCCAGCCATCGATGACCACATCTCGTGGAGGAGGAGTTCACTCAGTTTCAGGCTGTAAATGTTTGTCGCGTTAGTACATAATCAATACTTTAAGTTCTGTCTCACATATAAGGGATTTATAGTCAAAAACTTTGTTTTTACGGGGTAGTTTTTTTTCAGTAGTGACATACAGTCACCACTCGTGAGGTGTCTATTTTTTAGCGATCTTAAATGAAATCAAAGGTCAGACAATCGAGTTTTGACATAGGTGAGAGCCCCTGCAATAACCCCCCCCCACACACACACACACACAAAACAATGTCTAATTGGGCAGAACGGAAACCGATCTCGTAGCTAAAACAGACAGACGTGTTCACGTTTGCCGCGGAACTGCAGGAATGTCAGGTAAACATCGCTGGCAGAAACGGACACGTTACACGGTGATCAAAGCACGGACGTGCGGGGCTGATGTAAACACAAACGGGGGATGGGGGGGGGGTCTGCAATAACGGCGGCAAATAGAAATCAAATTCAATAAATATTTGTCGATCTCCTCATGGAGTCGCGTGGAATCTTGGCTGGAAAATTATTTTGTCTGAGTTATGCTAGAATTCCTTTGGTGAATGACATTTTGGGTCTTAATGAATAGCTATGCTGTTGGTGTTTTTAAATGTATTTATTTTAAAATACAATTTAATTCATTAACGGGCATGAATTGTTCTCATTTAGTATTACCACGTGTCTGACCTCATGTTTTAATCAAGGGGGTGGGGGGAGGAAGGGTGTTGTATCTCTTTTTTCGTGGCTGGGGCGCCTAAATTCCTGGTTTGCCCCTGGTGGTTAGAACCCAAAAGACGAATCCCTGGTTTACGAGCACTGCTCCACCCACCTTCCCCACTTATTTTTTCTCTTTGTATAATCGTCAATCGAATAAGTAAGTGATTTAAAAATATAGCTGCAATAAAATACACTAGAAACATACGCATATATATATATATATATATATATATATATATATATATATATATATATATATATATATTATATATATATATATATATATATATATATATATATATATATACATATATATACATATATTTTACATTTGTTTTTCTTTCAAAATCTTAAATTCGTTCATAATTCATAGTTAATGTATTTCATCATACGCCACATTATACAACAGAAATTGTATTTTCCGTTTCCGAAGCTTATGACTGCATGCTAGGAGTGTCTTTGGTACTAATATGTGAAACTTTCTCAGTTGACTTTCTGGAGTTTGAGACACATCGTGTAACCGCAGCTCAACAACTTGATAACCTCTCGGTCGCAGTTTACGGTGCTGTTGTAAATCATAAAGGAAAACACGCCTCCGCGGAGAGGCAATGTGCAACACTGCGCGGATGTTTTATTACGTCTGTTGTCCTGGAATGATTGATATGTAATAAAATGTAACCCATCGTCTCATTGTTGACCCGGGGATTGTATTTGTTTACTCCACTCAGGTTTGTGTTCCGTCACGGGAAATTCGTTCACTTATTTTACTTTGAAAGGAAATTATATCAAAGATGGCTAACTTCGCGCCCGTGTGTTCGTGTAAAACAAGTAATAAAAACTCGAACGCAATTTTCCAAAAAGAATTTCCGACTTTTTTTATCCAAGGGAAATCATTCTAGATTACATTAAAAGTAATTTCAAATCAATACATTGTAATTCTGAAAGTAAAACATTGTATCTACAAATTGCTGCCAAAATTACGTGAGTCGAACGAAAAGAGATTTTTGAAAAATTCCTTCTCCAACATTGTTCTAAATATTATTAGCTATCGTTTGGCGTTTGCTGCAACCCGATAGCTGTTAAGTGTGCCGAGAATTTGACAAAATACTGAAATATATATATTTAAAAAAAATATCTTTTCCAAGAAATTCAGTAAACCTTTTTGGGGATTTTTTGGGGCCGTTGCACATCCTTGGGACCTCCTTAACATATTTGCAAAGACCCGAACCCTCTATCTGGTATGTTTCAGGAGTAGTTGCTTGTGCAAGCTCGAAAAGACAGCAGAGACATTTCAAAAATATAAACGCAATTTTTCCAATGGGAAATTGCGCTAAAAACATATATTTAAAAATCGCAATCAATCAAGTCAAATTATAAGCTATGTCGTTTAAAAACACGTGGATTTTGATTGATTGTAAATTTATAACTTCGAAGACATTAAACACCTACACACCTGACAGACAGTACGAAATATCAGCCAGCTTATATGCTAACAATTTGCGTAAGCATCATCTTCAGAATTTTATCATACATCAAGTGAGCAAGAGCGTTGAGCTACAAATAACCGTGTTGACAGAAATAAAAAGCTTTGCCTTTGAAGTCAATCTTGCCGCTTGTCTAAGTGGATTAGTGGTGAGAAGATGACGGCAGGCCTTCACATCATTTAATTATATTAGTTAAAAATTAAAATTTGTAAAGTAATGTTTATTTTCACAAAATTATAATTAAGAACACTTCGATTGGACGAGACACTAGTTGGCATTTCATTTAAGTTAAAAGAAATTTTTGTTATTTTAAATAGTTAAAATGGCAATCGAATAGACACTAGACACAAGCTTTAAAAAAATAAAAATAAACATTTCAAGGGAGATAAAGGGATGATTTCCTTCAACATTCGTCTACCTATTAGATGTAATTATGTATTTTTAATTAATAATTAAAGCTTGTTATTTATGATAGCTATTTATACATTTATATATTTTTTAAAAAAAATAATTTGGTAATATATTTGCTCTGCCACAAATTTGCATGAGTATTTAAATCTGTAATGATAGTATTGGCGAGAAACGTGAGAACTGCAATAATTAACATTTCCTGGGATCGTGTATCAATACGTTCGAATGCAGCGCGAGTTTGTGATACACGTATTAGACAGTTACAACTTTTTTGGTGTGTTTTTTGTTTGTGTGTTTTTTGTTTGTGTGTGTTTGTGTGTTTTTTGTTTGTGTGTGTGTGTTTTTTTGTTTGTGTGTGTTTTTTTTTGTTTGTTTGTGTGTGTGTTTTTTGTTTGTGTGTGTGTGTGTTTTTTTGTTTGTGTGTGTGTGTTTTGTGTGTGTGTGTGTGTTTTGTTTGTGTGTGTTGTCTGTGTGTGTGTGTGTTTTTTTTTGTTTTTGTGTGTGTTTTTGTGTGTGTGTGGTTTTTTTTTGTTTGTGTGTGTGTGTTTTGTTTGTGTGTGTGTTTTGTTTGTGTGTTTTTTTGTTTGTGTGTGTGTTTGTTTGTTTTGACAGTGACGGTTCATGTTTCGCTCATAAGAATATTCATGTTCACCTCTGAGAATGTTCACCTCTGAGAATGTTCAACTCTGAGAATGTTCAACTCTGAGAATGTTCAACTCTGAGAATGTTCAACTCTGAGAATTTTCAACTCTGAGAATGTTCAACTCTGAGAATGTTCAACTCTGAGAATGTTAAACTCTGAGAATGTTCAACTCTGAGAATGTTCAACTCTGAGAATGTTCAACTCTGAGAATGTTCACCTCTGGGAACAGCGTAAGGAAAATATGTCTATGAATTTGAATAAATAGAATGGAAAAAAAAGATTTTTAAAAAAACACGTTTTTATAAGGAGACTAAAAAGAAGAAAATAATTTTTTTTAAATTTAACATTTAAAATAAGTACTATGATGTAATATGACTAAAAACGTGGGGCGGGCGCTTCTGAGACTTAACTAATTTAATTCACTCATTTTCTTACTCGTCATTTGTAAACCCTAATCATTTTAGCCAAACGCCTAAAAAGCGCCCGCCCACGTTTTTAGTCATATTACATCATAGTACCTATTTAAATTTTAAATTAAAAAAAATTATTTTCTTCTTTTTAGTCCGCTTATAAAAACGTAGTTTTTAAAAATCTTTTTTTTTACTTGTATTTATTTTCTTCTTTTTAGTCTTAGTGTATGCTATGGTGAGTTTTGAAGTATTGATTATGTTCAAATATAATACGCATTGCCCGACAAACATTAACAGACTGGAAATGACTGATCTCCCCTTGATGTTAAACATGGTTGATGTGGTCGGGGTTGGTGTGAACTCGGCACGTGAATGTAATGTAAACAAGGGCAGACGGATAATACATAGGCTTATATATAGATAAACTAAAAAGTTCAATAATTTAATAACGGTACATTCGATCGATCTGAAATTTTAAATACAATGCATTGTCATCCAAGATCTATCTGTGGTAAAATTTTGAGATCTCTAGGACCATCAGAAGTGGTTTAATTTTACGTTGGCAGATTTGAAAAATTGTGGACAGACAAACCAACAAACAATGCCACAGGAACGAAAGTGAGTTAATAAAAACGTGGTAAATAAAAAATGGGGGGACAATTATTATTTCATCGACTTTCTTGTCCCCCTGCTACACCCCCTCCCTCTAACCAAGTTCTTGCTTGAATTCTGACGTCATCTGTATTGGGTCTACACCTCGAGATAAACTAGCGGTCAGATGTCAGAGATCAGCTTTCGCGATGTCAATAACCCGTCGAATGTCCAAATGTCGCCTATCGCCACTGTTTTCTTTTCATCACAAAGTTTCTCCGGGGTACTTATTGCTGGCGCCTTTTTAAGTAGCGCCCTGACGTAAAGTGGACAAGGCGCCCAAAGAACGTAGACAAAATTAGCGCCGATTTGATGTTTACATCCCCTCCCTACCCCGCACACATTTTCCCCGCCGCCTGAACAACCCCCCCTCCCCTATTTACCCCATGAACTCAAATAAATCTAACGACGAATGGTTGGGGTGATTAGTTTTGTCAAGAAGGCAATAAAAAAAAAGAAAGAAAAAAAGTCTCCCGGAGAGATTGCCGGGCAATGTTTACTTTCATGTACATCGATAAATATACACGAGTGCAGATTTTCAAAATTCAAGGCCGAGAGTTCGACGAGGGTTTTTCTTGTGGAGTGTAACGCTTGCCTCTGGTAACCGGATAATGTATGAGTGCACGCTGGCAATTTTTAAAGGAAATTTTTGAAATGGAATCATGCCACAAACGAATATTCAAATATCTTAACCAGCGTCGATTATATCGAACCAATTAATTCAACAGTAAAACAAAATTTCTTCTAGACTCATTGTTTAGTTTAACTTAAGATTTCTTCAAGTTGCCCGGACAGTGGACAGAAACAAATTATGCGATGAATTATTAATTATATTTATTCATTTATCTTTTTAGTGGGGACAAAATTTTCACAAGGATGCTGTTAGCTGTTGTTGAATATTGATTTGATAAACAAAACAATTTATATTTGCGCGTTTACAATCAGAGTTTATCAACATAGATTAAAAGCAGATGCTTAAAAATAAGTTTTTTTAAAAAGTTTCTTTGAATTAACACACAAAAAAAATATTTAAAAAAATAAATAAAAATGACTATTTGAATGATAGCCTTCGATTTGGATTAAGTTATTTCTTTAACCCAAATAAAAAGAATCAGCTCCCATATTCTTTTAAAAAAAAATAATTTAAGCACCATTTACAAACGTCAGAACCAATTCAGCACCAACGGGCCCCCAACACGAAGACACACTCGTCTTCCCCGCCTTTAGTATGTACCAACGGGCGGTCGGTTAGTCGGACAGGGTCAATGTCTGTATTGACTAACTTCCAGATTTTATTTTCTTTAGTTGGAAAATAAAGTGCACACAGGGTAACCATGGCAATAAAGTGTAAACTGATGTTGAAATTAAGTTGAAAGGCAAAAATCCCCCCCCCCGCCTCTCTTCTCACTCTCGGCAACGGACATGGGATCTGTCGGGAGCTACTAACAGTTACCAGGAGTAGTTTATAAGTGAAATCTTTTGAAACAGGGAACAAAACCAGCTCGGGGTGCTTGTGGCTGTTGTCGTGGCAACGCGCTGACCGTGGGGGGTCAAAGACTCCGGGATAATTTGACCACAAACCAGCAGAGTGACCGACCTCTTGTAATCTTTCAGTGACTGCGATCAGTCAAAGAATCAAATCAGATCGGCAGGTGAACTTAAAGATCGAACTCTCTTGGAGACCAAGCTCATTCTGCGTATCGACGTTACCGCGTTTGTAGATAAACACACCACAGAATTTTCAGTCAACTTCGATTCGGCTATCCTGCGGGTTATTTCTTTTCAGAATCATTGATCTGACCAGCGGTCATTCAGACCGTTGAACTCAATTGACTTTAGCCGACTGGTCATTTTTGAGCACTTGTTGTTGTGAGTTCTGGCATTGTTCAGCCATTGGTCGACTGGCGTCCAAGCGAGTTTCTAAAGTAACAAAAGGTTTTAGGCGACCAGCGAGGCTATTCAACCAGCTGATGAAAGGTAAACAATGCGGACGACTGACTGAAGCAATGGTCGCCACACGTACTCCTTGATGCGAATAATGTGCTATTTAAACCGCGCCCTAGGTAACATCAAACTGTTCAAACTAATCTCAGGGGAATTTTTTGTAATGATATACGTAACAACATGTGGGATGGGGGCACTCCTCATCCAGGGATATTAAAAAAACTATTCCGATGTTCTAGTTAGGCGTATCTCAACAGATCTTTGTACTTCTACGTTAATTTAAATCAGTTTAGTAAACTTAAAGGAAACCCAATCTTACATTACAAGGTAATAAAAAGAACATATTTTAAACGTTCCGTTACTCTTTGGCTATGCTGGAAGAAAAATGTTTTACGGAAACATTATGTAAATAAAAACAACCCGTAAAAACAAAGTTTTTGACTATTAATCCCTTATATATGAGATATAACTAAAAGTATTCATTATGTTCAATATAATACGCACCGCGCGACAAACATTTACAGACTGAACGTGACTGAACTCTCCTTGCTGTAAAACACGGGGATGTGTTCATCGATGGCTGGAGTGAACTCCAGTGACCCTTGGAGGTCAACTATAGCAGACGGCTACATAGATATACATATAGATAAACTAATAGTGCATTAACTTAATTACGGTACATTCGATCGATCTGAAATTTTGATGTAATGCATTGTTAGGTGACACGAGTCTATGTGCAAGATAAATAAGGGATTTAAAAATGGCTAAGTTGTGTAATGAGTTATATGACGTTTTCCTGCGCCGAGAATTGACAAACTCTATTCAGTAACAAATTATTTGAAATCTAAGAAAAAAGACAGTACCCACTTCATAAGGGGAAAATGACTTTTCAAAATCAACGTCATTATCCCGCCCCTCCCGGGGCCGTACACTTGGGATGCATGGCGTGAGCCTCGCTATGGAGACGGCATTGAAACGAGCAAACAATTAACAAGACCTCCCTTTATGCAAACACAGCCACCTAGCAGGGACATGCCGACAAGGGTTGAGGGTGGCTGTGAAAACGATACATGAATTGACTTGAGCTGAACCAGCCTCGCTACCTGTGGCGGAATCCTGGACCAAAGACTGACAAATGTGACTGCGTCGACTCCGACTTTGGAAATGATTTGAAGACCTCAAGGGAAGAAACAGCTATGTGCATGTCATTTTTTAAATAATTTTTTTTTACTTATCCCCTGTATCTGAGAGAGGTTATAAGAAAAACCCGTAAAAAACCAAGTTTTTTACTATAATCCTTTATGTACGAGAAGTAACTAAAAGAATGTTCATTATAATACGCAGCGCCAGACCATCCAGAAATACAAAATTGCAGTTGAGTCGTAAAACATGTTTAATATAATGCGCACCGATCAGAAATATGTTTATAAAAAGAGCTGTCAATAAAATACGCACCTTGTTGCGCGACAGAAAGGTTGTTCAATATAATACGCATCGCGACGCTCTATCTCAAAAAATAGCATGATACATAGGAATAAATAAAATAATCTAAAAAATCAATAATTTAATTACGGTACATGCGATCGATCTGAAATTTTGATACATTGTTTTTATCATCGGTACGAAACTGCCTGCAAAATTTCAGCTCGCTATCTTGCGAGCAAGTGGGTTAAAAATCGATCAAAAGTTTTGGCGACAAGCAAGCAAGGTCGGTCGGTCGGCCGCAGACACCACGAGTTAATATAAAGGATTTAAAAAAATAGAATAATCTGAATGAATTTTTATGAAAAAAAATATTAAAGTCTCTGAACCGATTAAAAATTCAAATCTCTTTAGTTAATATATAATAAATCTTTATAACTTTGAACTTTAAAACTTGAATATCTCAAAACTACAAATATGTGACATAGCCGTTTCTTCCCTTGAGGTGGGATTTGCATAACACAAATGGTATACCTTCTTAGTGGGACATCTTTGTCCTAAAATGAAGAGTAGAATAAGTTATCCCTAAATCGTTTACGGATAACTTATTATAATTTCAGGCAATAGTGCCGCAAGCTATTTATTAAAAAAAATCCGGATGCTCTCAACTCGACTAATTTTACTGAGATAGTAAATAATATCCGAGTATTTCAAAAGAATTGTTGCGTCAATTTGAGTTAGGAGTTGGCTGGTGCAACTTTATTACACTAAAAGTTTTGCAAACACCGTATAACTTCTATATGTATGATAAAAGATCTTGTATAATAAAAAAAATACTTTAAAAACACCAAACATTGGCTAAAAACAGTGTCTAAAAATGGAAACTTTACGTATTTAGATGTGACGTTTTCCGGACTTAGAAATGACAAATCCTAGAGACACCATACTTCACTAAGTCTGATTACTGTACTGAACTCTCCTTGCTGTACTGATTACTGTACTGAACTCTCCTTGCTGTAAAACACGGGGATGTGTACAATTACTGTACTATAGAATTTTAGACTCTAATTATTAAGATTCTCTCATTTTTTAAAGGAATTATACAGAAAACTAGCGTTACAGAAAACTAGCGTTACAGAAAACTAGCGTTACAGAAAACTAGCGTTACAGAAAAGTAGCGTTACAGAAAACTAGCGTTACAGAAAACTAGCGTTACAGAAAACTAGCGTTAGAGAAAAGTAGCGTTACAGAAAACTAGCGTTACAGAAAACTAGAGTTACAGAAAACTAGAGTTACAGAAAACTAGCGTTACAGAAAACTAGCGTTACAGAAAACTAGCGTTACAGAAAACTAGCGTTACAGAAAACTAGCGTTACAGAAAACTAGCGTTACAGAAAACCAGCGTTACAGACAACTAGCGTTACAGACAACTAGCGTTACAGAAAACTAGCGTTACAGAAAACTAGCGTTACAGAAAACTAGCGTTACAGAAAACTAGCGCATCACCCGTCAAAAATGATGGAAGTTTTCAGCTGAAATCTATTTATTTTGAAAAAATGCACTTTTTTTAGGGCGTCTACGGCGCCGACCTTCTTCAAAAGCCCAACTAACTTGTCCTTGTTTGATAAATACGAAATATTAAACTTTCTGAAATGAACACAAAGTATTTTATAATAGGGGTTGTAGGCTACGGCGCCCCCTTTGCTTTTTTTATTTTATAACTAACCATCATCAAATCCTCTTTTTACATTGTTCCCTTTTCCAAAATTAAAATATGAGCCAAAACAATGACGTCATATAATATTTTTTTACAGCGCATCTTTAATTTGCACACCTTTTGATGCATTGGTGCAGTAATTTGGTGCGCTGCTTTCTAAAATTAGTAGCGACACGGACAGACACTACAGACGTGACATTGCAAATTATATTGTTTAATAATGTTCAAACGCCTAGTGAGTGGCCTGTTTTTTTGGTTGTTGTTTTTTTTACTTCAAAAATACATCCATTGGGATCTGCTATTTATAGGTGTTTACACGAGTGTGTGGCCACAGCAACACACCTGCGTTGTATTAAACGAGCTCTTGACTGACTATACGTGTCGGGACTCCAGTAACCAACAGAAGACGACGGTGGAAGCAGAAGCCAAAAAGATTCATTGATAAATTAAAAGACAATGGGTGCAGACTTTCCACTGATGAAATGAGACAACGTAATGAAAACGTAATGAGATAAGAATTCAGAAATGAATTTAAGGGAGATCACTCCTAAAACATTTGTGAATTTATAGAGAGATTATATGTATCTGATTCCGTGCTGAAATGAAATAGTTAAAATCGTGACGCTATAGTGAAACTATAGTCAGATAATCTAAAAAAAAACCGTAAGAAAACATTAGTTGGTGACGTCTTACGGTCGAGACAAGTGTATCGAGGTGGAGCAGAGATTTCAGGCTCGCGCGAGATTACCCGAGACCGCCATGACCTACGAACTCCAGAAATTACTTCAGACGGGGTATGTCTCCTGGCAGGGCCCTCACGAATTCCACAAGCCGGGCGCCCTATCGGTGACTTACCCCCAGAGTTGAGGATTACAACACTAATACCCGACACTGTGTGTGCAAAAGATCAAATAAATCCGGGCACGGAGATCAAATGCATTCTCGGATCTCACAGAAAAATTGGGATTCAGCCGTTTGGGAGGGAGGTTTGTGGTAGGGGGTGGGTGGGGGGTGGGATGGGTTTGGGTATGCTATTATCCAGGCGTTAGCAAGGGCTCTAATAGATATCTTGTACACTTTAGGCTTTAGGTGAACTTTTTAAATACAGCGTGTGAATTTCGTTACGTGTAGGTTGTGGTTGCTGTAGCTGTATCGTATAGGTTTCTGTGGCGTGCGGAGCTGTAAGGATTCCTAAAGCCCGGGTACCTGTCAATCAGCCTGGGACGCAGCCTGCAAACATTATAATATTATGATGGAGGTACCAGGTTGGACTCTGCCAAAAATGTAATCAACTCTTCAGTGTAAATTTATGTCATGGATTTAATGCCCGTAGTTTTAATTATTTTTTTTAAAGGTAGAAATAGGATTTCCATACAATTATACACGCAAAATCTTCATAAATTTATATTTTAAAAAAAAAGAAAAGAAAATATTTTTTACAGTAAATCTAATAAAGCTTTCAAATAAAATACTAGATTTAGATACTATTCGTGTGATAAATGGGAAGCGTTATTAATAGACACATACATATGTAGATGTTTCGGCAAATGGCTTAAGTATTTCAAATATATAAACAAAATATATTAAAATTTAAAATCTACACTTTCCGTTACCTACTATACATGGAAAACTAATTAAGCCGAGAACAAAAATTTTAAAAAAATATTTTAATTTTTTTTATATTTTTAAATCCCTTATATTAACTTCGCGGCCGTCTCTGTCTGTCGTCATCTCATCATCTCATGGGCGGGCGGGCGGGCGGAAAAACAAAAGTCGAAAATGACCCACTTCCCGTGATTCGATCGAGCTGAAATTTGGCACACTGACCCGTCTGACCTAACAATGCATCGATCAAAATTTCAGATCGATCGAACGTACCGTAATTAAATTAATGCATTTTTAGTTTATCCTTATATGAGGTATGTAATTCAAATTCACGGTTTGTTATTGTTTTTTTCCCACGTGAAAGTTTGAGTTGACGCATTGAGGCGACCGTCGAAGCGACGGGGTGCTTTTGTTTACATTTTACGTGTCACGCTGAGCTCGGTCAAGCGAATCGGTGACCAGACTTTTCCCCTCTCCCCCTCCCACCCACCCCTCCCCCCCTAGGGTTATGAAGCAAACTTGAGTTAAGACAGATTCAGTCTGTAAATGTTTGAAAATAATCAATACTGTTAGTTATGTCTCATATATAAGGGATTTATAGTCAAAAACTTTGTTTTTACGGGTTTGTTTTATTAAATCCCTTATATTAACTTCAAAATCTTGTCGTCATCTATTCGTACGTCGGTCGGGCGGAAAAACAAAAGTAAAAAATGACCCACTTTGCGTCATGCAATAGAGCTGAAATTTGGCACATAGACTCGACGCACCTAACAATGCATCGTATTAAAAATTCAGACCGATCGAACGTACCGTTATTAAATTAATGCATTTTTAGTTTATCTATATAAACTATATGTAGCGGTCGCTATCGTTTACATTTTACGGGTCACTTGACTTCACGCCAGCCAGAGGTGAACAAATCTCGTGTTTTAACCAGTTGTACCGGTGTGCTTTTGTTGACATTTTGCGTGTCACGCTGAGCTCGGTCCAGCGATCGGTGACAAGACCTTCCCCTCTCCCACCCCCCCCCGGGTTAATTGTCGCGTTTGAACATAATCAATACTTTTAGTTATGTCTCATATATAAGGGATTTGTAGTCAAAAACTTTGTTTTTACGGGGTTGTTTTATTTAAAAAATGTAAAAGAAGAGGAAAGATGGGTCCAAGTACTAAAATACACATCATAGAAAAAACACGAAGGAGGCATCGGAAGTTACAGATATAACATAAAATGATTCAAACTTTCTTTTGTTTAGGCCTACGTAAGCCAGATGTTCATATTTACAACTGCGCAATTTACATGATACTGACCGCTTATCAGAAATACTTTTTTTTAAAAAAGAATTACAACGCAGACCTAACTAAAACTGAAAAAAAAATTATTTGAAAAGAAGTCCACCAGATCATCACAAACTGGCAAGTCTCCGCCCAGACAAGTCTCAACATCGCCGGTATGTTGCTACAGACGTGTTTGTAATTTGGCTTACATGGTCGGCCATTTTGTCAGTCCGTGTTGACGTCTGCTGGGGGATTTGTTTTCATTACGTCCGTCTGGCTGTCTGAGTGCTAAGAGAACGGAAGCTAAGAGAATGGGGGCTGAGAGAACAGGTGCAAGAGAATGTGTGCTGAGAGAATGGGTGCTAAGAGAATAGGTGCTAAGAGAAGGGTGCTGAGAGAATGAGAGTTAAAAATGGGTTATAACAGGATGGGTACAAAGAGAATGGGAGCAAAGAGAATGGGTGCTAAAAGTACTAAGGTACTAAGAAAAATTGGTCTTTAGACAATTGGTGCTATAAGAGTATTTGTGCAAGAAAAATCGGTGCTAAGGAATGGTAATAAGAGAACAGAAGCTGGGAGAATCAGTGTAAGGAGAATAGGTGGCAAGAACTGGAAGCTTAGAAAATGGGTGCAAAAGACATCGCGTTAAGAATACTGATGCTAAGAGAGGCTTTGAAAATAAAATGGGTGCTGAGAAAATTGTTGGTTAGTTAGTTATTCCTCTCGGGACCGATAAAATTGTTGGTAAGAGAATATTTTCTATATGATAATAATTGCTAAGAGAATATGTGCTAAGAGCAGGGTCACTTATACAATGGGTGCTAATAGAAAGAGCGGCCTCTTATAGGTGAATACAATTATAATTAAGTTTTTTTGCAGCCGAACGAAAGTTCTGTTATGAAGGCACGGGGTTAGACCTAATAATTGTGTTTATTGTTGTTTTTGGTCACGGGGACATCTGTACCTCATAGTTCTTTCCCGTTGGGCCCATGCCTGTTCAAAACTTGTATTGCTTTTCTGAATGGTTGGTTTATTGTATGTTAAAACTGTGCGTCATGTTTGGACACCAAAGTTCAATACTATTTAAGGGTACCGCCTAGAATTTCCATTGCAATGTCCCTTTTGTAAATAGTGATGGCATGAAGTCCCATAGTAAACCGTACGTAACCGAATGTCAATGTAATTTTAAAAAAATATATATATATATATAATTTCATGGTGCAAAATAAAACTAAACTCCATGGTGTTCATATATTTAACGTCCATATTGCTTACACAAGGAATGCTTCAGAAAATGCCGTGTCTTCTTGAAACAGTTAGTTTCATTAAGTCCTTCTCAACACATTCTCTCAAGGGCCGCAGGGCCCCATATAACACTATGTAACACAATTTTTGTTCCTGGCTTCTAAGTGATATATTTCAATTGCTTATGTCTGAAGTATGTGAAAAAATGACTTCATTAAGCACAAACTTTGCTTTCACGACAACAGCACGAAGAAAACTCGTTTTTTTTTGTGTGAAAATATAACGATTGTTTATTTTTTCATTTTCGTCATTATGATCAGGTAAAAACAAAAATTGCACAAGGAATAGACAAACACAGTCGGAAACCACTCAACAAGTTTCAGAAATGTGTAGATTTTCTAGATTTACGATTGTACTGTGAATCACTCTCTCAAAGTAGCCCCCAAATGTAGTCCCCATCATATTTTCGTTATTTGCCGAGATGCGATTCAAGGATATGGAATTTCAGAGACATTCTGCATTCCATTTTGGCGTAATTCTTTATGAGAGTCTGCACCAACTCCACATAGTTTTCAGCTTTGTGACTACCTAGGAAGCCCTGAACAACTGCAACGAAACTGCTCCAAGCCACTGTCACTGTCCTGTTCATCAGCTTTGCAAAATCCTTACATTCTATGATCTTCTGATCTGTGGTCCGACGTATATACCAGCCCTGACCTTAGCCTCGGACAGCTTTGGAAAAAGATCTTGGAGGTATTGAAATGCTTCTGACTCCTTGTCAAGAGCAGTGACTGATTGCTTAATGAGGGCTAACTTGATGTGCAGCGGTGGCATAAGCACTTTATGAGGCTCTATCAGCGGCTCCCACTTCACATTGCTCTTCCCAACAAAAAACTCGGTCCGTTGTGGCCAGTCCTTTGTGTGATAATGCGCCTTAGTGTCAAGTTGGAGAATCTTTGATGCCGCTTCTTCTGTTCCCTGGCAGGAAATTAATAATAAAAATTGATAATTTATATAGCACTGTATCCCAGTGGGGAACCGGGCTCACAGCGCTTTACATATGGAGATCATAACATACATATAATAATTAAATAACCATTCATACCATAATAACAACATAAAGGACAGTACATTACACATAAGCTACGCTAATCATGGAACGTATTTGCCTACAGTACACGACTTATGACAAAACTTTGTAAATTACAACTCTTTGAAATGAACTAGATCTAAAGCATTGAAATTTTATAAAAAATAAATTAAAACACATCTAAGCGAGAAGCAACTGTTCAGTTTACCTTCAAGTGTTTTCTTGCAATATTCGCATGTGAAATGCGGTGCCCAAGATTTGTCTTGGTCCCCGACCGGCACGCCGAAGTATGCCTTATAGGGCTCGCACATTATACGACTTGCTTTCACGGAATACTTTTTCGCTCTTGTCTTTATGAATTGTCCGCACGCGTAGCAGAATGAATCGGCTGGATGCAAACAACCTCTTGATGCCATATCAAATAAATAACTTCTCTTCAACTACGAATCGTTATCCTTTCTGTCTGCAATAAAACGAATTGGAATCTTGGTTCGAGACACCTGTGCTTTTATACTTGTACAGCTACTTTTGGAACGTTCAATAACGTTCTAGAAAGTTCTGAGAGTTTCTCGAAAGTTCTGGAAGTTTCTTGAACGTTCTAGAGTGTTCAGGAGAATTGTACAAACATCTGGACAAATCTAGCAGTTCAGGGAGGAACCTCGGCATAGAAAGCAAATCGATAATTTTCTCGAAAACACGCGATTTTCCAAATTTCAATGTCCCGGTCACAGAAGCAAAGTTTTTCTGGAATAACAGCGATTTCCTTTCTTTTCTAGACCTAACGGGTTAGTACGGGTTAGGAAAACACACTTTCAACCCAGGAACAGAAAAAAAAAGTGAAAATTTGTTACACAGTGTAATTTAACAAAGTCATTTATACAGTGAGTGTGAGCTATCTCATTAATTAACCTATGACCTTTTAAGTACTTTGAAAGTTTCCCTTGGCATACATTATTTTTTTCAAAATGTACATGGCATAGTAAGCATTTCACCCTTCGTCAAAGCAAGCGGATTCTTCACATTGACCGAGGCGGCGCCGATGGTAAACACGGTCCTTTTCACTGATCACGTGACCAGAGCCCTGTCCTTCAGTCCCGGGGTCTAGCGATGATGAAGACATGATCCGTGTAATACAGTACGTATCTTCTCCCTTCCCCCTCCCAGCCCGCCCCCAGGGTACACAAGACCCGCTTAGTCGTCAAGAGAGCGCTAAAAATGCCAATATTTGTTGAGAATAAAATCTATCCTTTGTGAGATCGCACACACAAAATAGGACAAGAAATTATGACGAAGTGGTGAGGTTTAAATTGTGGGGCGAAGGAAAATGGTCGAGATTTTTTTAAATATTTAGTGAGTTGTTTGAAAAGCTAATGGTTAAGTAAAAAAAAATAATAATAACAATTAAAAGCTTTTATAGCTTAAACGAAATTGGATTTGGGAGAAATGTCCGTTTAAACAATTTTTTTTACAGGTCTATTTCATGAAGAATTTGAGAAAAGAGCAAAATGCCTCGGTGAATTTCGTTTCAGCTGATTTTGTGATCAACATTTGTTAGGGTTTGGCTTTGCAAACGAGTATCTAACGATATGATAAGCTAAAAAACATTATCCAGACTTCAAGTACAATACTCTAGTTGTTAAACAACAAACATAATTTAACAGTCGAACCCAATAGGCGAAACCACGGGGAAATGTGCTCTTTTTAAAATAAAATAATAATAAACAGTCGAATGTATCATATTTTATTTGGTAGCATTAGAATAACAAGCATATTCTTTTTGAACCCAAACAAATAATTGGTTGATTAAATATAAAACCGATCATGTCAATACGTTTATGGAAACATGGCAGCTCCTATAATGTTTATGCCTCCACAGATCAAAAAAAAACATGTCGCCGTTCCAACAAGGCTAAGATTGCACTCCGTGTCTATTGGAGCATTTCAGTATGTAAACAAAGCGTCAGGATCATTTCCGCTCACCGAGTCACGGCGTTTGGGTTTCTTGGTCCAACATGTCAATATACCGTGTAAACGTTGTGTTCGGACTCTGCGGTTTTATTCGGTAGTTGAAACGATTTTGAGGGAGGGGGTAAAAAGTTAAATTAAGTTTCTTTACTAAGAATTATTAATTTGGGGGCCAGTGTGTGAAGTTAGCATCGAGAAAACATGTAAAAAAATAAATAAACAAATAATTAAATAAACTTAGCCAACATTAAAAAGTTCAAAAGTTAAAACTTTGCTTCATTCGATATAAAATTGAAATGCACAGCCGACATTGAAAAGATTTTTAAAAATAATTATTTCAAAATTTTAAATAATATATTTAACATAAAGAATAAAATAATAGAATAACCATGGGTATTACACCGTGTCTGCATGAGAACCACTGCACTAAACAAACCGGAATGGCCAAACACCGAATTAAACCGAATCAAAGTGCAGGGTCACTTACTGGGGAAATGACTTTCAGCGAGGTCCTTACACTGGACGTGACTTAAGTCAAGATTGCACGGCAATATTTGACAGGGGAGCCCCACACCCAATTTAACTCCAGGAAACGAGCTGCCCCCCAGCCCCCACCCCCAGACCAACATCTGATGAGATATGCATCCATCTTGTCTCAAAGTTTGTGTCGAGAGGGGGGGGCGCCTGGTTTTTAACACATTGGGAGCCGCCCCACGTCGAAAAAATTTGGGACAAAATCGCAAGGCGTCTTCTTGTAAACTATTTTAAAATGGTATATTCACTAACACCGATGAGCACTATACAAAAACTAGAATCACCACATGCCGCGCAACTCCACGCTGTTACCATTGGAAAAAATTGCATTAGATCCCCCATGTATTGGTAAAATGTCCATCACTAGACCGCAATCTTTTAAAATGTGTACACGTGTATGCAGACTAGCCCTTGTCCAGTCTTATACACACACCTTTGTCTAATTCTACAAACAAAAGACGAGCTTATTTTAATTGACGTATGTTTTAAAATATGAAGCTATCATATTCATAAACCCCCCTTGTGTAAATCTCACCGACGAGACAATTAACTCCATATCGTTGCACATCGCTGCCTAGCACCACGCTACCTTGAACGATATAGCACCACGCTACCTAGCACCATGGTGCCTAGCACAACATAGCACCACGCTGCCTAGCACCATGCTGCCTAGCACAACATAGCACCATGCTACCTAGCACCATGGTGCCTAATACCACACTGTCTGGCACATTATAGCACCACGCTACCTGGCACCATGGTGCCTAAAACCACACTGCCTGGCACAACATAGCACCACGCTACCTAACACCATGGTGCCTAATACCACACTGTATGTCACATTATAGCACCACTCTGCCTGAGCCGTGCTGTCTAGATCCATCCTGCATTCCAATTAGCACAATTTAGCTCCACACTACCTAGCTACACGCTGTCCAACACAATATAGCACCACGCTACCTAAAACCATGCTGCCTAATACCACACTTCCTAGCACATCCTAGAATCACGCTACCTAGCACCACGCTACCTAGCACCACGCTACCTAGCACCACGCTACCTAGCACCACGCTACCTAGCACCACGCTACCTAGCACCACGCTACCTAGCACCACGCTACCTAGCACCACGCTGTTTGTTTAAATATGTATGCTAACAGCGACAAATTATAATTCTAGCTTGGGTTTTTAAAAAAAAATACAACTTCCCCTTGAGTCTGTAGGTGACGCAGGAATTTGTAAATGCAGTTTATAAAAAATCATGTTCGAGAAAAGAAAAAAAAACAACGATTAAATATACACGTATTTATTTACAATATTAATTTTTATGGTTGTGTCTGTCTTGGGAAAGCGCTGTGGTGCTTGACGTTTAAACTTTAATTAATATTTCTTAGCATTTTTTTTAAAAAGGCAGACCGGGGAATGAGATTATTAGTGCTGTCCATTCTACAGTTTCTAACTCTAAGTTGGGGAGAATGTGTGTCGAGTGAATGGTCGACCCTGTGAGGAGAGTTTTTATTTAAGCTTTGAGGCTATTACTTTGTATCTTGGTATTGAAAGATTCTAATGACCTCATGATTATCGGTTGTTGTTATCATTGAGACTTTTTGCTACTATGGTTATTTCCCATGTTCGTTATGATTTGATCACTTGATGGAATCAATCCATTTATGTCCATTTAAAATCTTTAATTTCTCTTTTATTTAACAAAAAAAAATTATTTTTTTTTAAAAAGCTTTTATATTTAAAATTTGAATTCTTTTAACCTCATCCCAAAACGTCTCCGACAGCATTAAAAAATTCCATTGTAACACGCTCGTTTGATTCCATTGTAGCACGCTCGTTTGATTCCATTGTAACATCCTCGTTTTGGATTTTACAATTTATTTTACTGATCTGATTCGCGCTTTTGTTGTGTTTACCAACGAAAATTAGAACACAAATGTATATTTCGTTGTTATTCCGTCTTTCGCAAACCCCTGCTCCTTAATATGTTATGGTTATGGTAGACAGGGACGGCTGCGATATTTTTTGAGATGTGGTGATAAGGTTAAGGTTTTTAAAGTTACTGTTGGGCATCATTATGTTGTTCAGCGATGTAGTTGAAATTGGCAACATGGTGACATTTGTTGCTGTGGAAAATAATACGCCCCAAACAAGCGGGCGGTGTTGTTATAGGTTGTTTTGTTTAGATTAAATTTTTATAAATTGAAAAAAATAATTTTTTTTCTTAAAATGTTATTTATTTTATTTTTAAAATAAAACTTTTTTTAACGCAGCGAAAGCTTTTAAACGAGCGCCAGCTGGTGGTGTTCGTGAGATGAGTCGTTACCTAGATACCTATTGGTACGGATGGTCTCTTACCTTCGTACTGCAATCCGCGGAGGGGTGACTACTGACACCGGTGAGGCAGGACGACACCACGACGACACACAGGGGCGACAGCAACCACCAGGTGAGCATGATGGGGGTGGCAAGCCATGAGGCCCAATGGGTGGCCAGCCTGCAGTGGGCAGACAGAATGCTGGAACAGCAGTCCGCAGTGGGCAGAGAGTGCTGCAGTCCGCAGTGGGCAGAGAGTGCTGGAACAGCAGTCCGCAGTGGGTAGACTTCTGGAACAGCAGGCCGCAGTGGGTAGACTTCTGGAACAGCAGGCCGCAGTGGGCAGAGAGTGCTGGAACAGCAGTCCGCAGTGGGCAGAGAGTGCTGGAACAGCCGGCCGGAGTGGGCAAAGTGCTGGAACAGCAGGCCGCAGTGGGTAGACAGACTTCTGGAACAGCAGGCCGCAGTGGGTAGACTTCTGGAACAGCAGGCCGGAGTGGGGCGAATGACTTAAATCTTGAACAGCCGCGGACAACCTGCAGCCGTAAGCCGTTTGGGCATCGCTTATGTAGTCAGGTAATCCCTTCTGGCTTTATCTTTCAAGTGCGAATCCCATTGACGATCAATCAAGTCTCCGTTTACTTGTGATGTAATTTCCCTTCTTGTTGAAAGTAGTTTCTACAAACGATACCACATTTTACATCTAACTGATACCGAGAATCCAATTAACAACTCCTTACTTCTAAGAGTATTTAATTTTTTTAATCTATTTTTTTTTGTGGTCACCCTAAACTTAACTTGGCAGGCAGAAGAAATTAAGAGATTTATTTCAGCTCATCCTAGGATACAATCCGATTCCTGGAGCTGATCTACTCCGTCAGTAGGAGAATGATCATCCCGTGTGAAACTTGGCCAGGTTGACAAATCCTCCTACCTGTGGAAGTAGAAGTGAGGAACCGGTAGAGAAACAACATGAGCTTCATTAAAAGTTGAAACAACAGTCGGCGCACCGGTCCAAGGGGAGACGAGCCGGCAAGGGAGGTAAGCGGCGGATTAACTACGACTAGAGAGACGAACAACTTTATAGACAGAAGACAAGGTAACGCCTAAGTCTGGAGAGATTGACTTGTGATTTTTTTTAGAAGAAAAAAAAAGAATTAATTTTTAAGTTCATTTAAAACGCACGTTTTAAAAGAACGTATACATATATAGGCAAAAATCTATGTAAGGGGCCGTCCATAAAGTACGTCACGCTCCAGAGGGGGGGAGAGGGGGTGTAAGAAAGTGTGACAGTTTGTGACAGGGGTAGGGGGTCCGGCCATGTGTGACGTCACGGTGTTTTTAAAAATTAAATTGCAATTATTTTGTTAATAAAAAAAACAATTTTTGTTCGAAAATGTGACGTACTTTAGGGGGGGGGGTCCGAGATTTGTGTGACGTACTTTATGGATGGCCCCTAAATCTTGGTAAATGTGATTAAAATGCTGAAATTTGAAAGGTTGAAAACTCAACGAGAGTAAAGTGGACATTGAACCCACATTGACTTCTTAGTTTTAAAAAGAAGTATTACCTTAGCTTTATTAGATGTTCATGTAAGATGTGGAGATTAATTAAAGATTTCACGTAGTAATCGCATTCCTTAACCGGTTCCAAATTATTTTTATTTTTTTAAATTAAGTAAATAAATCTAAAAAAATAATTTGGTAATGTAAAATATTACTTTGGTGCATGTGTACGTGAAAGAGTGTAACATGGTATTGTTACGACATTATGCACAAATAAGCTCTAAATTGTTAAAAATGTTATTAATTTTTTTATTTATTACATTGTTCCGACAATGGGGCATCAATCATCCTTTCAATACTCCATCCAATGCCAATTAAGATGAAAAATAATTTTAAAAACCCGTAAAAAACTAAGTTTTTTACTATAAACTCTTTATGTACGAGAAGTAACTAAAAGATTGTTCATTATAATACGCAGCGCAAGACCATCCAAAAATACAAAATTGCAGTTGTGTCGTAAAACTTGTTTAATATAATGCGCACCGATCAGGAGTATGTTTATAAAAAGTGTTGGTAATAAAATACGCACCTTATTGCGCGACAGGAAAGTTCGTTCAATTTAATACGCACCGCGACACTATAGCAAAGAAATTTAACATGATACATAGTGATAAAATAAAATAATCTAAAAATTCAATAATTTAATTACGGTACATGAAATCGATCTGAAATTTTGATACACTGTTTTTATCATCGGCACGAGTCTGCCTGCAAAATTTCAGTTCGCTAGTTTACGAGGAAGTGGGTTAAAAATCGATCCAAAGTTTTGGCGACAGACAATCAAACAAGCAAGGGTTCAAACAGACACCACGAGTTAATATAAAGGATTTAATAAAGAGTTTTGGAAGAAGATCAAGGGAAGGAAAGGCCAGGAAATCTTTGCCACGGGTTCCACCTTGAAGTTAAAGTGTTAACCCCACACACACACACACCAACATCCGGGGAACTAGCTGCAGACGTCTATAGGATTTTAACAATCGGGTCTTTAATAGAAGTTCACGTTTATTTGTATTATTCATGTGCTCTCATATAGGGACATACATTCGTGTGCCCTCATCTAGTGACATACATTCGTGTGCCCTCATCTAGTGACATACATTCGTGTGCCCTCATCTAGTGACATACTTTTTTGTCCCTTCATCCAGTGACATACATTCGTGCGCCCTCATATAGGGACATACATTCATGCGCCCTCATCCAGTGACATACATTCGTGCGCCCTCATATAGGGACATACATTCATGCGCCCTCATATAGGGACATACATTCGTGTGCCCTCATCTAGTGGCAAACATTCGTGTGCCCTCATCTAGGGACATACATTCGTGTGCCCTCATCTAGGTACATACATTCGTGTGCTCTCATCTAGGGACATACATTCGTGTGCCCAAATCTAGGGACATACATTCATGTGCACACATCTAGGTACATACATTCGTGTGCCCTCATCTAGGGACATACATTCGTGTGCCCACATCTAGGGAGATACATTCGTGTGCCCACATCTAGTGACATACATTTGTGTGCCCTCATCTAGTGACATACATTCGTGTGCCCTCATCTAGTGACATACATTCGTGTGCCCACATCTAGTGACATACATTCGTGTGCCCTCATCTAGGGACATACATTCGTGTGCCCTCATCTAGTGACATACATTCGTGTGCCCACATCTAGTGACATACATTCGTGTGCCCTCATCTAGGGACATACATTCGTGTGCCCTCATCTAGTGACATACATTCGTGTGCCCACATCTAGTGACATACATTCGTGTTCCCTCATCTAGGGACATACATTCGTGTGCCCTCATCTAGTGACATACATTCGTGTGCCCACATCTAGGTACATAGATTCGTGTGCCCACATCTAGGTACATACATTCGTGTGCCCACAATCTAGGTACATACATTCGTGTGCCCTCATCTAGGTACATACATTCATGTGCCCACATCTAGGTACATACATTCGTGTGCCCACATCTAGGTACATACATTCGTGTGCCCTCATCTAGGTACATACATTCATGTGCCCACATCTAGGTACATACATTCGTGTGCCCACATCTAGGTACATACATTCGTGTGCCCACATCTAGGTACATACATTCGTGTGCCCACATCTAGTGACATACATTCGTGTGTCCACATCTAGTGACATACGTTCGTGTGCCCACATCTAGGTACATACATCCGTGTGCCCTCATCTAGGGACATACATTCGTGTGCCCACATCTAGGTAACTCTAAATCTCGGATAGCTCGCAGGTGGGCAGTCGTAGTTCTTTCTATTCACCATTGCCAGTTTGTACTTCGGTCATAGCTGTCCTGAAATCTACCCCCACCCCCCCACCCCCCACTGCCGCATGTTTTCTGTCGGCAAATCTATTCCGATCCCCGGGAGGGACCCATGATCCCCCCACCCCCACCCCAACCACTCAACATCGGCAGTCTACGGTGGCGTACATGAAGTAAAACAACCCCAAGTGCCTGGTCTACCTGACGGTACTTGCCTGTGGAGTGCAGGGAGTCTCACACTCCCAGCCAGATCACCCAATTTTGGGCTCGCGCGGTTTGAAAAGGTAATTTAGATAAAAATTAAATCTCAACGTTTTCAAAATCTATGCATTTTCTTCCTCGTCTTTTCCCATTTGACAGGTTCATCTTCTATTATAAAGGAAAATAGCTGTCAAATTTGAATAGATTACATACGAAAACTCGATTTGAAAAAAAAAGCGTACCGCGAACATTTGATTAGTAGCGAATTTCTTCTCTATTTGATCTATGAGTCTGGAACTGATACGAAATATCTCTGAAGCATTAAAACTTGACTTTGGAGGTGATGACAACCTCCTAACTACCAATATGAGGTGCCACTATTTAATCAAACATATATTTGGCCGTGGCTAACACATGCTGACTTCACTCAGGCAGCTCTAAATAACCCGCTTGTCATTTAATGGCGGTAATATATATAGAATATCCTGAACTATTTCATCAAAGATTAATGAAATGTTCAGTTATTTTTTTAAATTTTGTTTGGACTTACCTCAACAGGTTTGAATTAGTTCTACGTTAATTTGAGTCATCATTGCGAACTTGACTGAGACTAAAACTTGCTTGCAGCTTTATATATATATATTTTTAAAAACATATTAGCAAACTTATTGTCACTTCTTTATTTTAAGCTGAAAAACATTGTTTGACGAAAACTTTGTCCAAAATAATTATAACGTTACTTCACGTTTTTGTGTGTGTGTGTGTGTGTGTGTGTGTGTGTGTGTGTGTGTGTGTGTGTGTGTGTGTGTGTGTGTGTG
This sequence comes from Ampullaceana balthica, assembly GCA_944989445.1. Classification (NCBI taxonomy): domain Eukaryota; kingdom Metazoa; phylum Mollusca; class Gastropoda; family Lymnaeidae; genus Ampullaceana; species Ampullaceana balthica. Next base: position 519,395 of record CALYLW010000159.1, read on the forward strand.
TGTGTGTGTGTGTGTGTGTGTGTGTGTGTGTGTGTGTGTGTGTGTGTGTGTGTGTGTGTGTGTGTGTGTGTCTGAGAAATGAATTACCCCATGTTACAGCAACCTTGAGAACCCTTGATCTACTAGTTTGCGAAAAGTGATCAGATGTGTGTTAATCTTATTTGACGAGTCCTTCACTTTGTTTTCCCTACCACGACAAAACCAAGAGACAAGCTTAGAAGTGGCTGTCTGCGTTGGAGTCTAATCGTGGAGTTGTGACATGGTGCTTCTCTTGCAACTCGACGAGGGACGGGGCCACTGTTCCCTGTAAGCTGCGCGGCAACGCTTCTATCTGACCGACGCCGCACAGCAGGTAAGAATTACCGCGCAGCAAATTTTGATAAGGTTAATATATGCGTGTTTGTTGGATGTAACATTTTGAACAGAACAAAATGTATGATGTACTTTCCACAAGAGTTTATTATTTTGCACACAGTCCAGCGAACATTAGAGGTAACTATTGACGGGACCCACTGCTGTCTGTGTGGGGCGATGAGGTAGTGGTAAATGTGTGTGTGTGAGAGGGTGGGAGGTAGTGACAGGGGTAACTGTGCTAGGGATAGTTTCAGTTGATAACTGGATAAGGAGGTTGGAGGACACGGTTGGATGTAGGTTTCCTTGTATCAGACTTGAAAGTTGTTTTATTCGTTTCTCTCTAACTAGGTTGTGCTGCGGCACCGTGGCGCCTGTGGCGCCCACTTTTTTAGGGCGCCTGTGGCGCCCACCTTTTTCAAAAGCCCAACTAACTTGTCCTTGTATGATAAATACTTAATATTAAAACTTCCTTAAATTTACACAAAGTATTTTATAATAGGGCGCCTATGGCACCCACTTTTTTTTTGTTGGTCAAAAGCCCAAGTAACTGATCCATGTATGATAAATACGAAATTAAATACTTTGTGTACATTTCAGGAATTATAATATTTTTTACAGTGCTAATCACCACACGATTTTTTAACTAATTTTAGAAATCAGCGCACCAAATTACTGCACCAAAAGACAGAGGTCGGCGAACAGAGGTAAATAACCTGAACTGGGGTCAAAAAGGGAATTCTTGGGGGTAATGCAGACTCATTTGTTACATATAACATCCACTACAATCCGCTAGATATATTAAAATACGTCATGTGTACGTGTACGCTTGGAACATATGCCCATTATTACACAGGTTCCTTCCAGAAAATGCATTTTTTTTAAATTTGACAACTATGTAGATTTCTTACCTACGCACTATATGAAGACACCTAAATCTACCATACTTTCATTTATATTGACACGAGTGACAATAATCTTAATCCACATGGCTTGTCTTTATGTTGTATCATTTCTGTGATATTTAAAATTAATGCCTTAAAAACTGAGCTAAGAAGAAAAGTGGTTTTGTTCTCCTCTCGAATTGCAATGTCAAGAATTTGATGCATTCAATAAAGTTAATGAATACTTGACTAATTTTAAATGGGCTCATTTATCATTATATCTAGAACAGTGCTTCTCATACTTTTTAGTATTGCGGACCAGTAGGAATTTTTTCCATTGTACCAGGGACCTGTGCACTATTTTCCCTGCACTGACATTTTTTTCTGTCCTATTTTTGAGAACATCTGCGGACCGGCAGCGGTTGGCATCGGTCCGCGGACCACCACTTTGAGAAGCACTGATCTAGAAGACTAGAATGGCCAGGGGCGTTTTATCAAAAACCATCGCACAATTATATCAAACTTAAAAGTTTTTAATTCTATCAAATAGATTCCCTCCCCCTCCCATTTTAAAGAAAAAGGATATTCCGTGTCGTTTTGACTTAAAATATCTACACATAATCCTATTCAAATCATTTTTAGACACTTGTCATGCTTGTAAAACTCACCAGTAGCATTTTCGGGGGGGGGGTGCTAAAGACGCTCCCCCAAATCCCCGAGTCACATGAGCAGGACCTAGAGTCTGGGGGGGGGGTAACGCATACATAAAATTGTATATTTTGTGGTAACGGGCATGAGAGAACCAAACGGAGCTGCGGTTAGATCACAAATGCTTTGATGTCAACATCAAACGACGCAGTGTAACAATTTCATATGTTATCTTGTGGATTCTCAAACTTAAGGATTATAATTAGATTTAATTTTCGTGTCTTGATAGCATACGCCAACCAGGGTCTGATGGCCTACCGACCAGCACATTGTTAAGCACTGATTTGTTTTTTAAAACAAAACGTCACGCAACGTCACACAAGTGTGACCCCCCTCCCCCCCTAGGTGCGTGACGTCATTTATGGACGGCCCCTAAGTCATTTCTTTAGCGTCACCCACTGACTTTTCAATCCCAGGTTTCCTATAAACCATCACCCAGAGACAAAATCTCTAGATTTTACCTACCGACTTTTAATTTATTCCGCAAATGTCATCAACTGTAAAAATTCCTTAGATATTCAGTTATCTTGAAATTAATAAAATGATTGCCTCGGTAATTGTGCATATACTTAACGCGTGTACGACCTTGGAGGTCTGTTTTTACATCCCAATACAACAGACCAGGCATTACACTAGCGTGACATCATTGATCTGACAAAATTAAACTACGAACAGGTTAAAAAAATTTAAAGGAATTTAAAAAATATATATTTTTAAAAAAATTCTTTTTAAACTAATTATCTGTCTACGTATGAATTTATTGCTGTAACACGTTAGGAAGTTAGGATAAATAAAATTCAGAAGCTATAACTAATTCGGTGCGTTTTTAAATTTAAAAAAGTGCATTGCGTAACTAGAAAACCATTTTTTTTCCTTAAAAAAAAAGGAATAATCTTAACCTTAGTTAATGGGTAATTCTCGCTATGCCACCGCCATTGTTTGGAGAGTTATTTCTAGCCGCCATAGTTTGGCCGGATATTTCTCGTAATATCTTTAACAATTAAAATTCCTTCTAGAAATAGTTAGTGAAAAGGTGCTTATGTCTTTGATTCTATAACACAAGCGGAAATTGTTAAATAATCAAACGGGTTATAACTAGCTACCAGCCCCCCCCCCAACCGTTGGCTATAATCCATGTCTGCCACGAGGTTTTATTAAGCGCTGTCCAACATTTAATTAAGTTATAAGCTTGGATCAGTTTGGGGATTTTTTCATAGCTCACAATTCATCCGCAGGCCTAACCTACCCCTTCACCATTTAAAAAAAAATTAAAATTTAAAAAAACAACAACATTTTAACAGAAATATAAACGACAACAAGAATAAAGCATAACTTATGAAAGAAGAAAGACAGAAAAGTTTTATACAAAAAATGAAATATCCTTCCAGGGTTACGTTCAACAATGCCGCGAAGACAAGCAGGGGAGAGACGACGCCAGTCCCATAAATCACGGCTTCACTACAAAAGTTCCCGACTATCACCTCTCGCTGACTGCCACAGGAAGCAACCGCCATCTTATCTTCTGCTAACCTATTTTTACAGGGTACCGAGAGATAGCGAAGACCGGACAATTATATGGCGATTCTAAATCAAAGACTCTCAATATAAGAACAGGTTAAACTTTGTAGCTGTTCTAGTCCTTGACATTGATAGTTGAAGTGATCCAATTAAGAATTTTAAGAAGGAAAAATAAAATGGATTTAAATTAGGGCTGAGGTAATTAACGATTAATTAAGCAATTAATCATTAGAAATGTAATCGATTAAAATTAATTTGATCGATTAAAATTCGATTAAAATTTAAGAAAATGTTTCTAATATTTTTTTTCCTCCAATTTATTAATAATTTATATTTTTTGTTACTTACATAGGCTACTTTTCCCACGCATTATCAATCATTATTATTATTGATTTAGACGCGCATACGTAAACAAAAAGGTTTTTCTTCCACATTTCTTGCGTAGCAGAACGAAATTGCTAATTTACGTCACACAATTTGGGAGCAATGGAATTGCCGTGACTTAACCGATTTCGCGAAATAATGAATCGCAACTTAACGGGATCTATATATGCGTTATAAAAATATTATTAATCGAAATTAATCGATTAATCGATTAATTTTTTTCCTGATTAATCGACCACACTTTTTTTTAATCAAACCAGTCCCAATGTAAATAGATGAATTACAATTCGCATTTTGAATAACTCACGGAGTTGATCCTGAGAGATGAAATATATATATATTTTTAACGTTTAGGCTACTAGCGAAATTGTAATTGTAACTTGTAAAATAACAATTGTAACTGTAAACGTTATTGTTTGCTACTAGTATTGTCATTTAATGGTTCACAATGGACTACCGATTACATTAACAGTATATTATTCGATTGGGTTTAATACTTGAGTTTTTGGCTTCATAACACTTTATTCATAACACTTCATTCATAACACTTTATTCATAACACTTTATTCATAACACTTCATTCATAACACTTTATTCATAACACTTTATTCATAACACTTTATTCATAACACTTCATTCATAACACTTCATTCATAACACTTTATTCATAACACTTTATTCATAACACTTTATTCATAACACTTTATTCATAACACTTTATTCATAACACTTTATTCATAACACTTTATTCATAACACTTTATTCATAACACTTTATTCATAACACTTTATTCATAACACTTTATTCATAACACTTCATTCATAACACGCAACAGAACTATTAACCTTCTTAATTATTACGGTATCATGGCTATGTCCCCCCGAATGGTTAATCTAATCAACAGACAACATCAACTATATTTTATTTCCATCTGTGTGATTCAGGGGCGTTGCTAGCATATTTTGCAACCCGCGGAATAACTACAAAATTGGCGCCCCCTGGCTATTTTTACCTTTGTTCAATTTGTACCTCGGCGCCCGGGGACCTATGTATCACCCTTTTCTGATTGATCATACATTAAGTTTTATGATTAAAAGAAGCCATTGTGAATATACTGTACATACTATAGACCAACGGTGGCCAAACTGTGGCTCGCGTGTCGCATGCGGCTCTTTTGTGTTCACATTGCGGCTCCCGAACAATTTTAATTTATGAATTTAGAACATTGAAATATATTTTTTTAAATGAAAGTTTACCACACAAAAGAAAAAAATAGTTAAAAAAAATAAAAATGACCGAAACAAGGGATTGAAAAAAATGGGCTTGATTTAAATTTTAAAAGTTTAAGAAAGAGATTGGTTTCTGGTTGGTTGGTGATGTAAACTTTTAATTTGTTGGCTCCAGTTTTGGTAAAATTTCGAAGTATTGACCAATGCTGTTTTTATTTTTTTTATTATTTTGTACACTTATATAGCGTTATACATCAGACTACGGCTGGCCTCACTGCGCTTTAGAAACAGTTACAACAACTTTACAAAAGACATTACAATCTTAATCTTCCTAAATATACACAACATTATGTACTTATGTCAGTACATGGACGTAGCAGACTGGTAGTCAGATGGAGCGAAATCAGCGCATCTATAGATCTATCTAATCAGTTCTCTTGGACAAAAAAAGAATATCTCCAGCATAGTCCCAGTGTAACTCTCGTCATGTTGGTCAAGAGACCGAGCGTCGACTGTTGCGATATGCAAATGTGTGTCTCTACTTTTTCCTCAGCCCCAAGGCATGTACGCTTCTGGGAAACATCTCGTCTTTAGTCTTACTAAACTTAGTAAATTATTTTAGAAGTTGACATCAAATATGGCAAAAAGTTGTAGGATACGAAAATATAAAGAATTCTACCAGAATTGGATGAGGACTTTGCATTTATCGATACAGACCATCAGCCAATATTTATTTTTATTTTTTTTTGCTAGCGATTTGAAGCGACAATATCAAATAAGCCATGAAGTGATTGCATCGAAAGTAACAACTGCAACCTGATTTAAGAAAAAAAGCAAACTTGCTGTGTTGAAGTCTGGAATGTGTCAGCAGCAGACTATACTTTCTGATTTCAGCAAAGATGGTGCCATTTTAACTGAGGCAAGAATCGCTGGGAATATTGCTCGTGCTAAACAACCAAGTGCTGATTGGGACTTGATGAGTTATTTATATATTGAATCCTAATAATTCCAGACTTTAAAACGACTGATAACAATTAATTCCAATGAATCTTTGTACTCTGAAATGAAATTAATAAAATGAAAGCATCGAAAAGTTACTAGAAATATATCTGGAAGAATTTCTTCACAATTACTTGATACCAACCAGATTTAAAGAAACTTGGTATTTCAAAGGCTTGTCAGCAGAATCATAACAAACAATGTGCACTATAACTATGAGTCTAGATCAGGGTGTGGCCAGATCTGTAATAGCTGAGAGCCATTTTATTAATATTCAAAAATTTTGAGAGCCACATTGAGACATTATCACTCACGTCCCCACCAATGTTCCCTTTAAGCTGCGCGGCTGTGCAGATATCTAACCCATGCTGCGCAGCCGTTTAGAATTACCGCGCAGCAAAATTTTGTAAAATATTGCACACAACATGGATGTCGTACAACTTTGCACACGAGGTTTTTTTTACTTTGCACACGGACCAGCGAACCTTCTTTGTCAATAAATGCAAAATCCTCTTACCATTCTGGTAGAAAGCTTCTATTTTATTCTTTATATTTTCGTTTCCTGCAACTTGTTGCCATATTTTGTGGATTTTTATCGAAACGGGAACAAGAAATCTAATAGTTTACATCACCAACCACTTACAAACCAATCGCTCCCTTCAACTTTTAAAATTTAAATAAGCCTAAAATATTTTCAACCCTTTTGTTTCTGTCCAGATTTTTTTTAAACGTTCATTTATTTTTGTTATTGAAGTGAAAATCTTTGAATGACTGAAAATCATTTTTGTTAAAACCCAATAATAGATTATGAATTTTTTAAGTATGGTTGGGGGGAGGGGGGAGATAAACAACATTGGCTCGTCTGTCTCAAACGGTAACTCAAAAATATGGTGTATTTCAAAGAGAAGTTAGTGTCCTGTCACATAATAAAAGCAGGGGTGTTATTATTAATAACACAAAATACCAACCCCTTTTAGTTCTCTGGGGTGCGGTCGAGTTTTCCTTGATTCATTCAAAGAACCTAAATCTTTTAGTGTTAATAGATTTTTGTTTCATGTTCAGGGAAAAAAGGTGTATCAAAATACTTTTTCATTTTGTCGGGACCGTATTTTATTTTCCGTTGACAGATATTTCTTCTTAAGCGTTTTCCTGTTAAACGTATTTTACAGCATATATTTCAAACGAAATTGTGTAATTTGATCAATTGTTCGCGAGCCGCAAAGTGAACACACAAGAGCCGCATGCGGCTTGCGAGTCGCATTTTGGCCACCGTTGGTCTAGATGCGGTGTGTTTCTGCTCTATTCATAAATTTGACATATTTAAATAGTTCAAGATACGGTAGGGTTAAACAACTGAAATGTTTAAATCATTAAAGTCCAATAAACAATGATTTTAAAAAATAATTCAATAAAGCAATACATTTTTAAATCCTTTATATTAACTCGTGGTGTCTGCGGCCGACCGACCGACCGACCTTGCTTGCTTGCTTGCTTGTCGCCAAAACTTTTGATCGATTTTTAACCCACTTGCTCGCAAGATAGCGAGCTGAAATTTTGTTAAATCCTTTATATTAACTCGTGGTGTCTGCGGCCGACCTTGCTTGCTTGCTTGTCGCCAAAACTTTTGATCGATTTTTAACCCACTTGCTCGCAAGATAGCGAGCTGAAATTTTGCAGGCAGTTTCGTACCGATGATAAAAACAATGTATCAAAATTTCAGATCGATCGCATGTACCGTAATTAAATTATTGATTTTTTAGATTATTTTATTTATTCCTATGTATCATGCTATTTTTTGGAGATAGAGCGTCGCGGTGCGTATTATATTGAACAACCTTTCTGTCGCGCAATAAGGTGCGTATTTTACTGACAACACTTTTTTATAAACCTATTCCTGATCGGTGCGCATTATATTAAACACGTTTTATGACACAACTGCAATTTTGTATTTTTGGATGGTCTTGCGCTGCGTGTTATAATGAACATTCTTTTAGTTACGTCTCGTACATAAAGGATTTATAGTCAAAAACTTGGTTTTTTACGGGTTTTTCTTATTCAATGCGCATAGGGTCGTGAACCATAGTGCTTCAATGCGGCTCTCAATGCATTTTTTAATTTTTAAAATGGCTCTCAGATACCACAGGTCTGGCCATCCCTGCTATAGACAGTCGGAGAATGATGCAATAATAATATTTGACCATTTATCAGAGATTCGTCTTTAAAAAAAAGTTATATAGTTGAAAAAGAAATCTAAGAGTCTGTTAATGATGAAAAGATAAAAATTGCAAAGCACAGGAGATCAACGGAACAAATAAAAGATTCATAGTCTTCCAAGATTACATTGTCTATCATTTGCTGGTATGAAATTTGATTTAACTGTTCTATTAAGTTCTTGTTCTTCTTCTGTTTAAATTTCATTAAAGGGACGCGGTGGTCGAGTGGCAGCGCACTGGACTGTCGTACCGATGGTCACGGGTTCGAATCCGTGTGAAGGCAAGGGTTTGTTCCGGGGGCCTAGGGCGTCCCTGAGTCACCCCGCTCCGAATGGGTACCGAACACTACATATCATCTACATGCCAACAGATCATCTGTCATGGTCTGTGGAGGCAACTATCTTCTGCATAGAAGGAGCGTCTGTAAAGATAAGATAAGACGATCAATGTTCTAATCATTATGTCTCTCTCTCTCTCTCTCTCTCTCTCTCTCTCTCTCTCTCTCTCTCTCTCTCTCTCTCTCTCTCTCTCTCTCTCTCTCTCTCTCTCTCTCTCTCTCTCTCTAACCCGTCCTCCCCGCTCCAATCCAACTATTTTATTATTTTATTAATCTTTCTAGAATTTACAACAACAACAAAAAACACATTCCGGTCATTTTCCAGTTCCAAGAGACCTAATTCCCAGGTGTGTCCAACTAGTCCTACGTATCAGCTGTGTCCAAGATCACAGAGACAATACCCGGCCACCTGAGCCAGACCAACACAAGCTCGTGTACTCTAATCTCAAACGCTCTCGCCAGAACAGCGCCATCTTATTTATCTCTCCGCATACATTTCCAGATTCAATCGTTTTATTACCGAGGCGTAAGTGCTCCGCTCCCAATTAAAGAGCAATGATGATAATATTTTTAGGGTAAACAGACGATAAAGCCCCCACCCCACCCCACAACACCACCCCCACCCCCCACCCACGGCTCGTGCAAGGGGGCAGCTCTAGGATTCCAGTCTGCCACAAACATATCGCGACGAGCGTCAGAAAGGAGTGCAGATATTCCTGCGCGCTTAGATTCGTTACTTTGTTCTTCTATGACTGCCGTTAGTCTTCGTTGGTTATAGAAAACCAAATGAAATTGTCAAACAAATTAAAATGATTTAAAAGTTTAAATAAACAACGCCGTAAAAATAAAGCTTTTGACTATAAATCCCTTAAATATGAGACATAAATAAAAGTATTAATTATGTCCTCGACTGATCTCCCCTGGCTTTAAAACCAGGAGAAGGGGGGAGGGGTGTGGACATCGTCGGGTGGCGTCAAAGCGTGAACTCAACTGGCAAGTGGAAGAAAAACAATAACAAACTGAAATTGAATTACATATTTAGATAAACTAAAAATGCATTAATTTAATTACGGTACATTCGATCAATCTGAAATTTTGATACAATGCATTGTTAGGGGACACGAGTCTATGTGTAAAATTTCAGCTCGAAAGCATTACGGAAAGTGGGTCATTTTTTAAATCCCTTATATTAACTTTACCGCCGTCTCTGTCTTGGTCGGGCAGGCGAAAAAACAAAAGTCAAAAATGACCCACTTGCCGTGCTGCTATCGAGCTGAAATTTTGCACATAGTCTCGTGTCACCTAACAATGTAACTATATGTAGCGATCACCATTATTTACATTTTACGGGTCACTTGACTTCACGCCAGCCATCGGTGACCACATCTCATGTATTAACCAGGAGGAATTCACTCAGTTTCAGGCTGTAAATGTTTGTCGCGTTTGAACAAAATCAATACTTTTAGTTATGTCTCACCTATAAGGGATTTATAGTCAAAAGCTTTTTTTTACGGGGTTGTTTAAATTTATTTTTGTTTTTCCGCCCGCCCGTGAACGACAGACAAGATTTCGAAGTTAATATTTATAATAAAAAGAGCTTGCTTAAATTCATAATCAAATTTTAAACTTAACAATATTTAAACACGAACACATCTTTATTTTTTTTTAAATACAACAGATGAGCGCACATTTTCGTCAGTTACAGAAAATACATATAAAACTTTGGCGCGAAATTCTTGTCCCGCTATTTGCACATCGGACAATTACTTGGAACACTTCAAACTCCACCGCGATCTGTCAGCCTTTCAATGGTCATTTGTTGGGTCATTTGTTGGTCATTTCAGCGTCGTGTTCACAAGTCGAACGTGTCAATTGGACACGGCACGCTGCGAACCGATTCCCCGTGAAGGGGGGGGGGTTGGTCGTAAAATTATAATGGCCACACTTGAGTTGCCCGGCAGCTGGGTTCATAATGGGAACATTTGCTGTCCCCACACACAGCGGGCGTGACCACGCTCATAATGAGGCAATGAGGGGAGGTGACGTCTCAAGTCGGGGGCTCTTCCGACAGTCATGTGCCGTCTGTAAACTCAACTGAGATTGTTAAACCATAAAAAAATATAAATAGGATCAATGTTGGTGAGTTTTGTTAATTGTGGGTGTCACTTTGTTTGCTTGTTAATGTCTATAGTTGGGTCGCTATGGGTGGGTCGCTATGGGTGGGTCGCTATAGGTGGGTCACTATGGGTGGGTTACTATGGGTGGGTCGCTATGGGGTATAAGACAACGAAACATTTTCGGTGAGACAAAGGCATGGAGGTAACGGTTTTGTTCACATCACGTCAGCTTTAATTACTATGATTGGCAGTCGTCAACGGTTTGCTATAAGTACGGTGATACAGTGAGTTATGATGAATATTTGGAACAAAATTTATGTTTTTTTTTCCTTTAAATAAACTGTTGTTAAGTTAATAAAAACGCATATTCAACACGCATGAATCCCGTTTAATAAAAATGAAAGAAACAAATCTACATTTTGAGAACACCGCAAATTGTAAAATGTAATAAACATACATGGACGAACTACTCTGTTTTACATAAATTTGAAGATTCCCTTTGGAAACAAAGAACGACACCAACAGTGCATGCCTATGCCTATACTAGACTGAAAATGCGAGCTTTTATGTATAATATTTTAATATAATTTGAACGCCAGTATCATTTAACACTGAATGAAAAATATCCCTCATACCGGTTAGCCTTTAATGGTGTATTAATAATGATTGTAGAAATCTTAAATTATTTTTTGACAAATATTTTAAGGAAATCCAGATTTTTTTAAAAGGGTCTTTGAAGCTTTAAAACTGGAGCCAAGGGCTTCCAGTGTTCTTGAAACGGCTTCTTAAAAATACCCCCCCCTCCCCACCACCACCACCAATAAACTAGAATAAATATACAAGTGTGCGCTCATAATTTAAGGCTGCCATGAACAAGCCCCCATATAAGTAATAAAATGCCACATAATTTAGAGCCCAACACAACAGAACAACACTTGACTTAAACTGAGTACCCATAAAAGCAGAGACGTAAATTTTTATACTGTTGCCTTCAGCGTTAAAAAAAAATTAAAACGATTTTTACCTTGTCTGAACAAAGGCACCCTCAGTATAACTATTTAATTAAAACAGATTTAGAAGTTCTGCTTTCATAAAAATGGGATTTATAACCTGTCAACGATAGCTGCAACAACGTGAAATAGCAACATTCACATAACATGCTTAGATGTTACAACAAATTAGTTTTAAAAATCTGAATTGCTCGTTAATTTTTCCGTCTACCTCTTTAAACTTTACGATAACACACGGTGTTGTTAAAAACAAACAAACAAACAAACAAACAAAAACCAACCCTGCAAGGAAGAGCTCGCTATTTGGCAATGGATAAAATGGAAACAACAAATCAAAAAGACAGAGTCATTTTTTAACCTCAGTAGTCAGAGTAGAGACGCATGCAAGCCATTATCCACTTCTGCTGTCAGTGTTGTGTACATGAAATATTTCAGTGGGTATGTCTCTCGTGGCGTTAAAATATTTTACATGTAGATGTCTGTGATAAGTGATATGAATCGTCCACTTTCACAATTGTTAATGAATGCAAGTGTTAAAGAAAGAATATTAATTAAATAAAAGAAATAGCAAAGAAAACGGAGAAGCATAGAAATGACAATAATACCATTAAAAGGAAAAAATCGAGATAAAACTACATGGACGAAGTAAAAACGGGAGTGATGAAGTCAAAGGCAGAGGCGAGGATGAAAACCAAAAAATAATAATAAGTAATGCGGTACACTGTCACCCAAACGTGATTTCTTGTAACACGACTTGGTCGGTGAACTTCATGTCTCTAACCGGGCAGTCAACCGCAAACACAAACAATTTTCTTTTCTAGACTTGGTCGGTGAATTTCATGTCCCTAGCCGGGCAGTCAACCACAAACACAAACAATTTTCTTTTCTAGACTAGGTCAGTGAACTTCATGTCTCTAGCCGGGCAGTCAACCACAAACACAAACAATTTTCTTTTCTAGACTTGGTCGGTGAATTTCATGTCTCTAGCCGGGAAGTCAACCACAAACACAAACAATTTTCTTTTCTAGACTAGGTCGGTGATTTTCATGTCTCTAGCCGGGCAGTCAACCACAAACAAAAACAATTTTCTTTTCTAGACTAGGTCGGTGAATTTCATGTCTCTAGCCGGGCAGTCAACCACAAACACAAACAATTTTCTTTTCTAGACTAGGTCGGTGATTTTCATATCTCTAGCCGGGCAGTCAGCCACAAACACAAACAATTTTCTTTTCTAGACTAGGTCGGTGAACTTCATGTCTCTAGCCGGGCAGTCAACCACAAACACAAACAATTTTCTTTTCTAGACTAGGTCGGTGATTTTCATGTCTCTAGCCGGGCAGTCAACCACAAACACAAACAATTTTCTTTTCTAGACTAGGTCGGTGATTTTCATGTCTCTAGCCGGGCAGTCAACCACAAACACAAACAATTTTCTTTTCTAGACTAGGTCAGTGAACTTCATGTCTCTAGCCGGGCAGTAGTCAACCACAAACACAAACAATTTTCTTTTCTAGACTAGGTCGGTGATTTTCATGTCTCTAGCCGGGCAGTCAACAACAAACACAAACAATTTTCTTTTCTAGACTAGGTCAGTGAACTTCATGTCTCTAGCCGGGCAGTCAACCACAAACACAAACAATTTTCTTTTCTAGACTAGGTCGGTGAACTTCATGTCTCTAGCCGGGCAGTCAACCACAAACACAAACAATTTTCTTTTCTAGACTAGGTCGGTGATTTTCATGTCTCTAGCCGGGCAGTCAACCACAAACACAAACAATTTTCTTTTCTAGACTAGGTCGGTGATTTTCATGTCTCTAGCCGGGCAGTCAACCACAAACACAAACAATTTTCTTTTCTAGACTAGGTCAGTGAACTTCATGTCTCTAGCCGGGCAGTAGTCAACCACAAACACAAACAATTTTCTTTTCTAGACTAGGTCGGTGATTTTCATGTCTCTAGCCGGGCAGTCAACAACAAACACAAACAATTTTCATTTCTAGACTAGGTCGGTGATTTTCATGTCTCTAGCCGGGCAGTCAACCACAAACACAAACAATTTTCTTTTCTAGACTAGGTCAGTGATTTTCATGTCTCTAGCCGGGCAGTCAACCACAAACACAAACAATTTTCTTTTCTAGACTAGGTCAGTGAACTTCATGTCTCTAGCCGGGCAGTCAACCACAAACACAAACAATTTTTCCACGCTTTGGTCCATGGCGGTGGGAACTGGACAATTCGATAGCATTAATTATCTCTCTCCTCTGACGTAACTCTGTGTGCCCCTCCCTCCCGACCCCCGCCGGTGTTTACGTTGACTTCTCACACGGGAATGAAAGGTTTGATTTGTTGTGCCCACCCTCCGAATCTTTTATACCGGAGGAGCTTCGAACAACAAGAAAGAGCAAATATTATTCTTCCACGTCAGCCTTTGAATCCGATGAAGGGTTTTTGAGGCATGGTTTCTTGACGGACGTCTACCCCCCCCCCTCTCAAAACAAAACCCTAAACCAACGTCCCGGTTTAGGTCCTACCCCCCCCCCTGTTTTTTACCCAGCAATGCAAACATTTCAAGAGGTATACTCCGAGGGAGGATTCACTCATCGCATGTCGACGAAGGCCTCAGTTTCTACCGTACACCGTGCCCTAGTTATGCACATGTAAACAGAGGAGATCCAGCCCTCCCTCTCCCCACCCACCCCCATATACAGACCTCGATACACGCACTCACCTTTCAAATCACCAACCCATCTCGTTGCGGCACACGGAGCTATAATTTTGTTGTTGTAAAATCTATTTGAATATAGTTTTGTAAGGTGTTCACAACGTTGCGTGGTCAGTGGCAGGACGCGGGATTAGAGACCAGGGACAAAAGAGATGGTATTAAAGATAAACAAACTTTTTAACAGGTGAGATGAATTCGCTAACAAACGACATATTCAGCCAAGAAACGACAGACTCAACCAAGGAAAGACAGACTCAGCCAAGAAAAGGCAGATTCAGCCAAGAAAAGACAGACTCAGCAAAGAAACGACGGATGCATAAAACTATCGCCGCTTAGTATTATTCGCTTTAAAAATACACGTCTTGAAGTCAATAAAACATATTTAACTGATTCGCAATTTTAAATAATTTCCATTTTCATACTAAATAGCCTTGCGTATGCCATCTTAAAGTTCAAGACCATTGTGTTGAGTGCGTGTTTTTTCTTTTTTTTTAATAATAATAATAATTTTTTTTTACCTAAAACTTCTAGTTAAAAATTGACATTTTAAAACACGAACACACATTTAATGCCTAATCTTCCATAGCATAATTTTTGGAATTATTTTGCGTCGTAAATAATTTACAGAAACTAAACCAGGGTACAATGACTCATATTATGAGAACAAACAAACAAAACAGTTTAAATTACTTTCAATTGAGTTCTGTAAGAAAGTCTTGAATAACTTTGCGTGAGAAAAAATAAAAATGTTACTGGATGTATGAAAATAATACTTACCAAAGATTAATGTCGATCATTTTTCTAAAATCCGAAAGCCAATTGGGACTGTGGTTTCTAAGAATAACTAGATTTTGAAGATCCCTACTCCTGTGCCGCATTTACAGGATCATCTGACTATAAATATAATTCTACTCTCCAGCATGCAGAAAGATCGTGGTCTTTATTACGACTGTTTGTACTGTCGCGAGGTCCTCAGCAGACGACCACTACCTAACTTTATGAATGACTCGAAACTATCCTGATTTTTTTCCCCTCGTCCCACCCTCCCCACTTGTTCTCGGAGCCCCCTCCCCCCCTCCGCCACCTACTCTTCCGGTTATCGTTTTTCAAGTGTGCGTTTGTGCGGACCGACCAATCGGCGTTAGCGCGTGCGATAATGTTTGAGGTGAGGGGCGGAGCGTCCACATAATGAGAGAAAAAAAGAGAGAAAAAAGAAGAAATCTAGAGAACATATCGTCGTATGAGTCTTCCTTTTATTTATTAGTGCGGAGACCGAATTTTTTTTCGATACATCCTTTATCACCTCGGTTTCTGTAATGTAGAAGAATGGAGGGTTAGTTTAGTTAATCCGCTTGTCCGCCTCTCCGGGGACATCGAAACGAGGTTTAATCAGGAGCAAACAAAAGGTTTTTAGTTACAGCACAAACTTTTGGGCTGTGTCGTGTCCAAACACCCCGCACCGCGTATAGCAAGGGCCTGATCTATTACTAATGGAGCAATCGGTCTCGATAGACATACGATGCGGAGGTCTTAAGGACACACCTTGACGAGTTCCTAGGTGGGCCGCATGAAATTAATAAGGTAATGGGAAATAAGAGAACCATAGATTAGCGGATTTGTAAGCTACCCACCAACTATCAGGTTTATACAAATGATTTCATATCGTCAACAATACGCCTACAGCCTACAGATGATGACGTAATGCCAGCAGTGTCTTATAGCTGAGTTGACCAAACATTTTTCATTACTCCCCCCCCCACAATCCTTTTAAAAACATTTTTAAACATTATCTTTGACTAATATTTCTCTATTTACAATGTACCTGATTTCCTTTAAGTCATACTGCGATAATCTGTTGTCATTATTTACTGATATAATCTGTTGTCATTATTTACTGCTATAATCTGCTGTCATTGTTTGCTGCTATAATCTGCTGTCATTATTTACTGCTATAATCTGTTGTCATTATTTGCTGCTATAATCTGCTGTCATTATTTACTGCTATAATATGCTGTCATTACTTGCTGCTATAATCTGCTGTCATTATTTGCTGCTATAATCTGCTGTCATTGTTTGCTGCTATAATCTGCTGTCATTATTTACTGCTATAATCTGCTGTCATTGTTTACTGCTATAATCTGCTGTCATTATTTACTGCTATAATCTGCTGTCATTGTTTACTGCTATAATCTGCTGTCATTACTTGCTGCTATAATCTGCTGTCATTATTTACTGCTATAATCTGCTGTCATTACTTGCTACCAGAACCTGCTGTCATTACTTCCTTCCAGAACCTGCTGTCATAACTTTGCTTCAGGAACCTGCTGTCAAAATTTTCTGCCATAACCAGATGTCATTATTTGCTGCCAGTTTACCCATAACTTTTTGCCTTTATTCAATATGCATTTATTCTTATTTATCTGAGACAGTCCTTGTTGAAAAGGGGGTTGGGGGGAACAGATCGAAATAAAATCTCTTGATTAGACGCTGATTTCAATCGCCTGGCAACTCTGTTTTATCCATTAAACTCGGGTGCTGCCTTGTGCTAAGTGGATCTATCTTGTGCTATCGGTGCTCAGACAGTAATGAACAGCGCTCAACAATGAATCATCCTGGTAGAAGTCAAGGAAGATTAAATCCTTAATTGCTTTTGATCGGCAGCGCAAGTCTTCCTTTGGTAGGCCTTAAATGATGAGGGGTTATCAATCAAGAACATTTTTTTTCCCCTTGAAGCATTGCTTTGTTGATAATTTAGTACCCCGGGGAAAATATTGGTGGAGTTGGAGAATCGAGCAATTTGACCTACAATAGATTTTTATAGTTATCTTTACTTCGAATGTTTTCTGAGTAATTCTTCGAAGCAAGGTTTAATCTAATCGTAAGGGGAAATAACTTTAATTGTAACCGAGTGAGTGGGGTGGAGGCTTTTTAAGAGGCATGTTAACAAGAATGGTTAATTTAGACATTTGAAACACAGGATAGAGATGTGTAGATATGATCCTGCTTTTACTGTACTAGGAAATCATGCTGTTCACGATTTCGATAATTTAAAAAAAAGAATTTAATGTAATCACTTGACGATAAAAAAAATTTTATTTGCAGACGAGGAACTGGTGGACATTGTAACAGTATAATACGCAAACTAGTACAGAGGCTCAGCAGAGCCTGTTTTATTCGCAATGAGCTCCCCAAAGCAGTAAAAATGGGTCCAAACTAATGCAGCGGGGGTGAAACTAGGACAGAGGGGGGGGGGAAACTAGTACAAAGGGTACCAAACTAGGACAGACTGGTGTCAAATAATTTTAAAATATATTTTTATACTTCGAATATTATTTATATTATAAGCAATAAAAAAAATAATTAGACTATTTTTTTCCACTGAATAATTATTGTTGTTCGGAAGTTCATCTGCAGGCGGAAATAAGACGCATGCATGTAACGTCGCCTCTGTGGCATTTCAAATAGGTCCTACGTTTTGTCTTGGTGAAAACCTCACAAACAAAACATTCCGTTAGACTGAGTGCAAAAACTTTAAAATTAAAACATGAAGTGGTCATAGTCATAGGTTAGTGCTAAAACTTAAGTTCGTTCGATTTAGCTCATTAAACACTATGAGGGATGATGAACGAAAAAGAAAAGTATACGCTAAAGGTGTAATTGCTGTGTTTGAGTGAGCGCGGGGAAAAAAACTAGTAAGCAATGTACGCACGAAGTATTGAGTGGGCGGAAAATACTTCGGACTCACTTCTTTTTTAGGTAACAAATACAATCAAACGCATCTTATCTTATATATATTAAAGACGCTCCTTCTATTTCTATACAGACGATTATTGCGTCCTACGCATATCCATTGTTTATGGCTAGTCTTGAATTTTTTATTTGAATTTTAAATGTTGATAGATTCCACTCCCGAATTCTAGACGGAATGAACGAGAATTTATGTGTTTATTCTTGCATACGGAATAAGAAAAATGTTTTTATCCCTATTATGTATATCTGTGGGTTATATAAGATTTTTTTTCCGTGTTGTATTTCCAAGTTAGAATTAATTGCCTTGTGTATTATTACCACTTGGCTCTTGTTTTTTTCTATATTCAATAAATGTTTCTAGGTTTAATTATTCAATTAATGAGAATTAAAAATGAAACACATCAATATAAACAGAAAGAAGAAAAAAAGAAAGATATTCACATTGAAAACCTTTTTTTTTAATGAAAATATTTTTTATAGATTTTGAAATAACGCTAACACTGTCTTAATCGCCTCAACACGTGAAATACGTATACCGTTACCTTATACGGTTGATTTACGGATCTCATCTAAACAACTAAAGTTTTCTTTTATGTTTTAAAACTATAACTTTTCAACGGCAACTTGATCTTTTCAATGCACAAAATGTTTGTGATATTCATGCTACCGCATAAAGATGATGGAATATCGAATGCTGATTTAAATTCTAGCCGCATTTTCTGTGCACGTGAAACCCTAATACGTACTTCCTGTTTCTGTTTTTAAA
The DNA here is from genome assembly GCA_944989445.1 of Ampullaceana balthica. Taxonomy (NCBI): domain Eukaryota; kingdom Metazoa; phylum Mollusca; class Gastropoda; family Lymnaeidae; genus Ampullaceana; species Ampullaceana balthica. The sequence continues at coordinate 538,383 of CALYLW010000159.1, forward strand.
CCATTAATTTAAAAAGTAATAATAATAATTTTCTCTCTTTATATTTAACGAGAAGAAAGAAAAGAAGTATAGTTAACTAAATTAACAAATATTTCTCACATGACATGAGTAAGTCATTTTTGCCAAGAAGGAATCAAATCAAGCGTTCACAGTTGCATATTGCAATGGTTTGCTGCGCAAAGAGAATACAGCTTTCTTCATTTCAAAGATTTCCTTGATATTTTATGGCTTCCACAGATGTCAGATAAAACTTAAGGGCTCAAAATCTCCCCCGTGGAATAATTCAATATCACATTCAAACCACAGGGCCATCTTTTATAATAAGGCAAAACAGAGCCGTCTGTCGTATAATTAAATATCTGAAAGGATTTAATTAAAATGGCGCTTTACCCCCGACAGCTCCGATCTGAGGCATTAAGCCGCGCCAATTATCAGAGCGCTAGGCCGTAGGCTCGGTTTTTCAACAGCAACAAACTCTGCTACGACGACAGCCACCTCGGCGACAAAAAACCACTCCGGGTTGTCATCGGTGTGCTGGGCTGACAAGCAACAAGTTTTTGAGAATTTCAGAATTTTAAAAATAATTTTATTAAAAAAATATGAATTTACCAAAGTGAACTTCTATAAATTTGATTTTGTTACACAATTGTGTAAATATTTATTGATGATCCGATAATATGTTAAGAGTTGAGTGAAATAGGTGAGTTTGTATTTCTAGCCTAAGTCAATACTGGTGTTATATAAGAGCGTTTTGTTAAGTGGACATGCTTCAGAGATTTTCCTCCAGCTATTGGAATGTTCCATGTAGCATAGACCAGCATCTAGTATGTACATGTAGCATAGACCAGCTGTGGGTATGTACATGTAGCATAGACCAGCTGCTAGTATGTACATGTAGCATAGACCAGCTGCTAGTATGTACATGTAGCATAGACCAGCTGCTCGTATGTACATGTATCATAGACCAGCTGTGGGTATGTACATGTAGCATAGACCAGCTGCTAGTATGTACATGTAGCATAGACCAGCTGCTAAATGTAGCATAGACCAGCTGCTGGTATGTACATTTATCATAGACCATGCAGCTGCTAGTATGTACATGTAGCATAGACCAGCTGCTGGTATGTACATGTAGTATAGACCAGCTGCTAGTATGTACATGTAGTATAGACCAGCTGCTCGTATGTACATGTAGCATAGACCAGCTGCTAGTATGTACATGTAGCATAGACCAGCTGCTCGTATGTACATGTAGCATAGACCAGCTGCTAGTATGTACATGTATCATAGACCAGCTGCTGGTATGCAGCAAGTAAGAACACAACCCTGAAGTCTCCCTGCCACCCCCTACCCTCGGGCCCTCGCCCCCCACACACACGCCGGTGAGTGGACTTGTCAAGTGGTCAAGATACCACCGTCCAGCCAAGATGCCGACCGTCTTTAAAACTCCGGTCTCTGTTATAAATCAGGTCGATTGTCATTCAGAGCTGGACTCAGAGATAGTTGGAATTAATCTGAACCGTCCGGGGCACGTCACCAGGGGGGGGGGTTACCTTTGGTATGTGAAGTGTGGTCTGATAAGGGATTGGTCAGACGGTCACATTTAAGTGCGATACCCTGGCAGGACATGGTCATATATTTTTATTGATAAAGCAATTGTTTAAATTGATGTCCACACAAACTGGGGAAGGCTGTCGTTTTGTGTACTGTACACTGTACAGTCCTTAACAAAATTCAAATTATTCAAGACTAAGAAGTTTGACCCCCGGAAAGAAGGTTAAATTAATGACACCCCCCCCCACCCTGGTCCCCCAGTGTGAATCCTGGGATCATCTGCCACTACCCCGCTACTCGTATTCAATAAAAATTTTGTATGTTACCTTTCCAATAATTTCATCAGAACTTTTTATTTTCGAAAATAGTAATAGAGTGAGATCCGCTTAAATTTGATTGGTCGGTGTCGTAGTTGATCTACGCAATCATGATACACATAGACAGCATTTTTTTTAATTTAAATTTTTTTTTCTTTAAATATTTACAAAACAGAAGGGAAAAAAAAACACTAAAATAAAACATTATTAATTCTTTCAAATATAAGTCCTTGTGGGCTAGCTTGCATTAGAAAATTAAAAACAAGAATCAGAAATATCAAGAGTGGAAATAGTAGGATTCGTATAGTATAAGGTCAATCTACTCTGTTTTACACAAAGTCGGTAATTTTAAACAATAAATATTGGTATATAAAAGTCTCATTAAACATTTATCAGACGCACACACACACACACACGCAAAAAGGAGTTCTTCGAACGTTGACGCCAGAAAAACGTGTTTAGACAAAGCGACTCTTTTCCCCTTGCTATGAAGGTGGCATCTTCGGCCGCCATGTATATTTTCGTGGAAGAGGCTAGCTGCTAAAACATGGAAGCCACCTACATCCCAGAGCCACAAAAGTGCTGTTAACTCCTGGGAAATTTCCCAAATCGTGGGAATTTTTAAAAGCCAAATTTAGGCAAATTTATAGAAATGGGAATTTATGAGGATTTGGCCTTAAATATGGGAATATTTGAGATTACTTCGCCAACAGAATTTAATGCATTTGGGAATTGTTTAGACTAATTTGGGAATTTTTTTTACTCCTGCCTGGGAAAAGTTGGCACATTGAGTTAACAGCACTGAGCCACAAACCCCTGCTGCACAACCACCACTAAAATATAGAAGTGAAACCATATTAATTATATATCCAACAGATTCAATGACGATGATCTACGTAAATCCACAAAACTTCCAATATCAGTTGGAGATTGTTTTTTGTTTTTGTTTTTTTTTGTTTTAAATCGGTAAGCGTTCACAGCACACAGATGTGTCTTTATTCAAACTGTTTCGTGCATGGCAAGCAGCTACTAACAACAAGAAAATATTTTCGGATGTTTAATATAAATGGAGAAGATATTGTAAGGAAAGAATTCACTTGAAATATGTCGTTCGTCTGCTGGGACTTTTGAATCGAAATGACTATAAACCGAGTTTAAAATGTAGGTGAGTTATAGAAAGAGATAAAATTAGGGAGATGATAATCAGATGTAGCGACACAACGACTTCAAAATAGATTACTCTATATTCTATATAGACTCAATTTGTTCAATAGAAAACTTGAACTTTGAGAGGAATTAACATTAACCTAAAGTGCTTGTTGTTTATCCCCGCCCCATGACCCCCAGGGTTGCAAGAATACCTGACGTGGTTAGGGTGGCCAGATTATCTGACATGGGTTAGGGTGGCCAGATTATCTGACATGGTTAGGGTGGCCAGAATATCTGACATGGTTAGGGTGGCCAGAATATCGGAGAATGTTGCGGTGGCCATAATATCTGACGTGGTTAGGGTGGCCAGATTATCTGACATGGTTAGGGTGGCCAGATTATCTGACATGGTTAGGGTGGCCAGAATATCTGACATGGTTAGGGTGGCCAGAATATCGGAGAATGTTACGGTGGCCATAATATCTGACATGGTTAGGGTGGCCAGATTATCTGACATGGTTAGGGTGGCCAGATTATCTGACATGGTTAGGGTGGCCAGATTATCTGACATGGTTAGGGTGGCCAGAATATCCGACATGGACAGGGTGGCCAGAATATCGGAGAATGTTACGGTGGCCATAATATCTGACATGGTTAGGGTGGCCAGATTATCTGACATGGTTAGGGTGGCCAGATTATCTGACATGGTTAGGGTGGCCAGATTATCTGACATGGTTAGGGTGGCCAGAATATCCGACATGGATAGGGTGGCCAGATTATCTGACATGGTTAGGGTGGCCAGATTATCTGACATGGTTAGGGTGGCCAGAATATCTGACATGGTTAGGGTGGCCAGAATATCGGAGAATGTTACGGTGGCCATAATATCTGACATGGTTAGGGTGGCCAGAATATCCGACATGGACTAGGGTGGCCAGAATATCCGACATGGTTAGGGTGGCCAGAATATCCGACATGGTTAGGGTGGCCAGAATATCCGACATGGTTAGGGTGGCCAGATTATCCGACATGGATAGGGTGGCCATGATATCTGGCATGGTTAGGGTGGTCAGAATATCTGACAAGGTTAGGGTGGCCAGAATATCTGACCAAAGACATTTTTTTTTCTCAAGAACAACTCCCCATCACTCCACCTACCGGAGACTTCTGCCAAGAGGATGTCGGGGAAACACTATTAATGTTGTGTTCGGAATTTTCAGCACTATAAACCATCCTGGTGCCTGTCAAGTGGTAACGCCCCCCCCCTCTCCCCGTCCCCATTTCCATCACACCGCATCGTAATAAATCACAGACAGAATTGACCACCCCTCTAGTGACATTAATTCTCACGATAAAACTGTCCGGTCAGCGTAGACACAGATTTAACACCGGCGCTGGACACATGCTTGTGGACGCCCCCCCCCAGCTCCTATTCCATATCCTCCACCCGCACCCCAACCCGCCCCCAACAGGGTTACTCCCCATTTCATTCGTCCATGTATTATTTTTATTAAGGACCCTCTCACTCTCACTCATCACTTTTGCGTCTCTTAGGTCCGTACAATCGAGGGAACCTTAATGATAAGATGTGCGGCTGCATGGGCACCAAATTCGAAACAGATATATATATAAGGGAGTGAAACGAGCAGCGATATTTTAGGTCGCTGTTAGCAATGTTTTAACGTATGCGCTTGTGTAAGCAGTTAGGCGGTGAAAGCTTCTTCAGTTTCAGTCTTCATATTTTCCTCAACATTTTATTTTTATCTAGATTCTTGCCTTTTAAATACGCGATAACATATTAAAATAAACATTAAGTAGAGGTCTATGACAGTGGGTGGCGTGGCTAAGGATTTGTAAAGATTTGGGGACGGGGGGGGTGCTTTGGCCTCTTTGGGGGGACCCTGCATACATGGCGGTGGCGTAATATTTAATTTTAAAAAACTCCGACACTCCTTTGGGGAGCTCCGGGGGGACTTTCCGAATTTGGACCCCGTCCCCCTGCTCTAGCTACGCCACTGATCTATGAGCATTCGTCCTATAAGAAACAAATAAAATACTTTTTAGATATAAAAACATGTAAGTGGTCGTTGTATGTCACATTGGTTGTTATGGACAATATGTCTTTAATTGTTTACATAATTTTGTATTTTTTAAAAATAGCTTAATTGTTTCGCTTCACTTACCTTTTAAAAATAGTATCGTCGAAATATCCACCAAGTAGTGATCCAGTTTAATAACATGTAATTACGTCATCCAGTCTAATCCATTAGATAAGCTTGACTTTGTGGTTCTATGTTATAGTCAAGGCTTTTTATAGCGGACCGTCAATAATCATTTGATAAATAATGTATAAAAATTAAAATGAAATGCACTCTGTACCGTGACTCTTCGTGTTGACAATGAGTACAGTCACGCTGGCAATAATTACAGTCACGCTGGCAATAATTACAGTCACGTTGGCAATGAGTACAGTCACGTGGACAGTAAGTAAAGTCACGTTGACAATAATAACTGTCACTTTGGCAAAAAGTACAGTCACGTTGGCAATAAGTACAGTCACGTTGACAATGAGTACAGTCACGTTAACAAAAGTACAGTCACGTTGGCAATGAGTACAGTCCCGTTGACAATAATAACTGTCACGTTGGCAATAAGTACAGTCACGTTGGCAATGAGTACAGTCACGTTGGCAATAAATACAGTCACGTTGGCAATAATTACAGTTCAAAATGAAGAGGTGATACCAAAGTTTGAGAGTACTTTTCCAATTTGGGAATCCTGTTACAGTTGATATTTGAATAGGTGAGACAGAGAAGATTTGTGAGGATTATTCAGTTAAAACTAGTTGAAGTTTACAGGGTAAATTTATCTGCTGACTATTGTACCGAAACAACTTTGCAAATTTGCAGTGATTCACCGAAATTTTTTGCATGTTGTTAATTTTAAGAAAAAAAAATCCTTACATAAATAAAAAAAAATAAAACCCTTAGCTGTAAGAGAATCTTTTTTAAAAAATTTTGTATTAATTTTTTTAAATAAATACCGTAATGCTTTTTTGTGTATTCTGTTATATCGCCGACCGTATGATGATGGATTAAATCAGTGGTTCCCAAACTTTTTTTACCCGTGGACCCCTTTTAGAGTCAAAACTTGCCCACGGACCCCCAAGTGAAAATGCTACATAAATGTATAGTATACAAATTTACTAATTAAATTAACAACAACAGTTTTTTGAAGAATTATTTATTTAAATTAAAATGTTGTTAAATTTAAACAAAAATTAAAGACTTGGATGAACTTAATGAGATTTTAATAATTTTACGAGTATATTAATGTCCGGCTCAATGTTTGTGAGTAGTAAATGCAAGTCCCCACGAGCAGGACCGTCTTAACGCATAGGCCCGTTGGGCATTTGCCCGGGGCCCACGAGCTATGTGAATATGTTTATGTAAATATTGTATGTATATTAATTTTTTTATTCCTGCGGGGGAGGGGCCCAACACTATTTCTTTTTGCCCGGGGGCCCACAATGGTGTAAAGACGGCTCTGCCCACGAGCACTAATGTCGAGCCGGTTTCTTTTGTTTGTGACGAGGTTCATAACGGCACTGATTCTTTGTTCTACCAAATAGGAAGACATGAAAGCAGTCAACAACTTTTGTAAAATAACCCATAATGCAGAACATAAAGTTGGGATCTCTTTTTGTAACCAGAATTTGTGGTATCCTTGTTCAAACATTGGTTTAAGTTCCTTATTTCTGGATAATTCAATAAGTTGCTCCTGTATTAGTATGGATTCATCTAAGTCTGGGATCTGAGTTTGTCCCCGAGCAAAAGGGTTCAACACCCAGTCCGGAATTTACAAGTGAAGAATATCTTCAAATCTTTGGTTCTGGTCTGCATGGAGAGCCGTTAAGTGTTGACAGTAATTAAACAAGTCTTCATACCCATTTTGCAATTTCGAGAGATTTTGAATCTGAGAACATTCTCCTCTCCCCAAGTTTTGTTTATACAGAAAAAGTTTTGCAACAAATGCAGATATTACGCTTTTAGTTTTGATTATATTTAATTGGTCGCCTTGTAGTTTCAAATTAGTTTAGTTAAATTTGGCAAACAAATCTGTCATGTAGGCTATGTCATTTTAATTAAATTTGTCTCAAATGATTGTCTTTGCCTTCCAGGAATTCCAGCACTAAATAAAAGAGATCATAAAATCGATTTAACAAGCACTTTAAGATACTTTTCGTACTTCTTTGAGAAGTAGTAAACAATTATAGTCTTCATCATTTTCCAAACAAAGTTTAGCAAATAATATCTCACAGAAGGCATTCCTTTTGATTTTATTAACTGCTCTAATGACATAATCTAGTGATCCATGCAAACGTTCACTAACATTTTTTGCAACAAAATGATGTCGATGAATGACACAATGCACTAAACATAGATGTGGTACAGCCTGTTTTAGGTATGCCAGAAAGCCTCTGTATCTTCCTACCATTGCCGGAGCACCGTCAGTAGCAACAGAAATGATATTAGTCAGGAGTATAGCTTTTTCATCGAAAAATCTTTTTAATTCAGTAAATAACGTTTCACCTTTTGTATCTGTTTACAAACATTTAGCAAACACCAGTTCTTGGCAAAATTGTTCTTCTTTTACAAATTTTACATAAGCAAAAAAGTAAAGCCTCATTTCCTGGTAAAGTGGACTCGTCAAGCTGTAGGGAAATTTAGATGTTTTTAAGTAATCACATAAAGAATTTTCAACACACTGAGCCATTTCGTTAATCCTTCTTTTGACTGAATTATTTCTTTTTGTGATTTCGAAAGCTGGTTTGTTCAACACAGTGCTTATCACCTCACTTACAGCTGGTAAAATAAGTTCTTCAATAATCGTGTGTGGCTTTCCAGCTTTTGCAATCAATAAAGAAATATTATAAGACGCACGCAGTCCATCGTCATCTCACTTAGATGTTGTCCCTATGAGTTGTTGAAGTGATGGCATTTTCAAATATGTTTCTTGGGGACTGCTTCAAAAAATCATAATCTTTATCTTTTTAACCACGTTTTATTAACTCGCTTTTGTTCCTGTGGATTTGTCTGTCCACAATTTTCAAATCTCCAACGTAAAATTAAACCTCTTCTGATGGTCCTAGAGATCTCAAAATTTTACCACATGTATGTAGATCTTGGATGACAATGCATTATATCTAAATTTCAGATCGATCGAATGTACCGTTATTAAATTATTGAACTTTTTAGTTTATATATATTATATAAGCATATGTACCGTCTGCTTTTGTTGACATCCATGTGTTCACCCGTGACCACATCACCGTGTTTTTAAAACGTTGGCGGGCGCTTATGAGGTGTTTGGTAAAATAAATAGAGGTAAAAAATATTTTAAAAACCAGGCTGTTTTAAGTGGACTAAAAAGAATAAAATAAATAGAGGTAAAAATGAGATTTTTAAAAACCACGTTTTTATAAGTGGACTAAAAATAAGAAAATAATTTAAAACGTATAAGTTCAAGTACTTTGACTTAATATGACTAATAGGATTTAATATGACTTAAACTTTGAAGAGAAAAAAGGGATGGGGGTGAGGTGGATATTTCTATGCTTCAATATGTTAGGTTTCTAAAGCAATTTTTTAATGTTAATTACATTTTAAAAAATTATAATATATTAGAAAATATTTTAAAATATTATTTTGCTAACTCTCTAAAAAGGTGTGTGGTCGATTTTTTAATTAAAAAAGTCTTTTTGCTGACTCGATTCATGTACTTTTTAACCGTTCGATCATATCAAATGTGGCATCAATGGAAAGCTGTCGGTAAATCATATTAAGATAAATATGACTTACCGACAAGTCAAAATTTACCCAACCCTGCTAGTATCGTCATTTCCGTTAAAAGATTGTATTTTTATGACTTACATATAGGGTCTCCGCCTTTCTCAAGCATCAAACTTGACATAACCTTTCAATTAACCAATCACTTTGATTGGTTACAGCTGTGGAAATATCGTAGTTTTTTTCTTTTTCTAGGTCAAACAACTTTATTTTACCCAGGACCTAAAAATCGCTACTACAGTATTCATTGTACTTTATTTTTATTTCCGTAATGACTTTAAAAAAACCCACATATTTTTGTTATTTTTATACTAAACCTTCCGCGGACCCCCTGACGTTGTTCAGGGACCCCCAAATCAATTTTAATTTTCCACGGACCCCCTGAACAGTTCCGCGGACCCCTGGGGGTCCGTAGGGACCACTTTGTGAACCACTGGATTAAATGGATTACACAACTATTTACACGGCTGGACGCACCATTAAAACCACTCATTGTTAAATAAACGGCTAAACACCTTGTCTAACCAGGTGTTATCGAGCAAAAGCGTACAATCGCTGTAATATCTAACACAAAAATGAGATGTTTTAACAAAAAAAGTTAAGAAGAAAGGGCGTTTGGTGAGGATGTAGTTACAAAAATTTTTTAAAAAGGTGTCGCGTTAAAAGAAACGACGTACACAAGAGCACAATGTCCCATGCTCGGATTAATTTCACGACCATCAACTCACCACAATTAAATCCAGTCTGTGGAATAAACTAAGCGAACGTTTCCCATTGTTGGAATCCGAGCCGTTTTACTCCCGGGACGTACTAACGTCTCGCACAGTAACTACAGGTATGGCAGGTTAAAACCACCTTTAGGAAATAAAAAATATAAAAAAATAAAAAGAAGAAAAAACACGCCTCCCCAAACACCTTTGTGGCAGGTAAGACTGCGACCCCTTCCACCCCCTCCCCCTCCCCGCAATATTCATGGCCCCGTTGTTCGCCGGCCCCGTCGTCTCAATACCGCGTGAAAATCCCCTCCTACAAAAATGATGTTTTAGCCACAGGGGGCTCCCTCAGATCTGGAAACTTGGTCGTGCTGTTGTTTTTATTTATTTTTTAATGTTGGTAAGAAGGTTTTTTTTGGAAGGGGGTAGGGAGGGGGGGGGGATAAGATCATTGAAAGACATGTGGTTGGAGGGGAATGAAAGAACGAGCAGGGAAGTGGAGGACAACAAGAGAAAGAGTACAGAGTATGGAACTGATGAAGGCAGTGACGTAATAAGAGGGCGAGGATGTGGTGGACCAACTGGAACGTCACTTTTCTTCTTTACATTTGTGGGTGGGTGGTGGCATTTTCATCCAAATAAACATATTGTAAGAACGTCGGAGAAGACAGCGGGGGGGGGGCACGCAAAGAGGAGAAAGAATCGTAACTGAGGAAGCTAAAATAATTAATTGCCTCATCTAAAGCTGAATGTTAGAAACAGTGAACTTTTCCCCAAGAGTCGGGCATAATGGTAGATTACACCCCTTCTGAATGTTAGAAACAGTGAACTTTTCCCCAAGAGTCGGGCATAATGGTAGATTACACCCCTTCTGAATGTTAGAAACAGTGAACTTTTCCCCAAGAGTCGGGCATAATGGTAGATTACACCCCTTCTGAATGTTAGAAACAGTGAACTTTTCCCCAAGAGTCGGGCATAATGGTAGATTACACCCCTTCGAATGTTAGAAACAGTGAACTTTTCCCCAAGAGTCGGGCATAATGTAGATTACACCCCTTCTGAATGTTAGAAACAGTGAACTTTTCCCCAAGAGTCGGGCATAATGGTAGATTACACCCCTTCCCTAAATCAAGTCTCTTATAACAAAAGTGATTTAAACTTGATGGAGACGCGTCTATAACGTTGTGATTATCTATGTGATGCATTCGTAATTAAGGAAATGCAATGGCGCCATCTGCCTTTTAGAAGCTGGATTAAAACGTGTGACAAGTCGGTAGACTATTGCTGTAATACACAGAAATGTACGAGGCGTATGCAATAAATAAGAATGTGAGAGACAGTAAAAATAGAGTGGGGTAAGGTGGGAAAGACGTAAAAGGAAATACAGAGAGAGATAGAAAGAAAATGAAATACAGAGAGAGAAATAAATAAAAGGAAAGATGAAAGTATATTATAATAGTGGGAATAAGGGACGTGATTGACATTACGATAGTTTAAATAGATATCTAAACTTGCAATAAAATTTAAAAAGTGATATATACCACAATATAATGAGGAAGTCGTCGGCAGTAAACAAAACGACCCAATAGATCAGCCGTATGTATGAATGCATGTTAAACGAGCACATTGCAGGAGAGTGGCGGTGGGGGTTCAGCAAACTTGTAAAGGATCCGCTCTGAGGGGACAACGGTACGTGACCTGTGAAAGGAATAATGGACTGGAACGATTCTAGGAACAGATAACCCTTGATCACAGAGACCGCGACGGCTTGAGATGTATAGCTACCCGTATCGGGGGATTTAGGTTAGAGGGGGAAACCTTCAGAGCTTGCCCATGAGTCCGGGCACCCGTGCCACAAGCAGAGGCGGATCATAAAAATAAACACTGACAAGACAGCAGGCACCAGTGCCACAAGAATGGGCGGGTCATAAAAATAAAGACCGACAAGACAGGCACCAGTGCCACAAGCATAGGCGGATCATAAAAATAAACACCTACAAGACAGGAACCCCTGCCACGAGCATAGGTGGAATATAAAACTAGTCGTCGGCATTATTTTAAAAAAATCAACCATCTTATCTTTTCTTATCTTATCTTATCTTATCTGTTACATTCTATTTTTGCGTTCTGGCATTTACATTAAAGAGGTTGATTTTTTTTTAAAACCTACTTGGATTTGGATATACAAAAATAAATAATAATAAGGGATAAACTTGAAAGCTTAAATATATGTATATATTACACGTATATAGGCATAGTCAGTTATATACTCACTTTTTATTCAATATTAATACACATTGCTGGAACGAATTGCTAGACGATTTCGTCCCTGACCTTTGGCCCGACCCAGGTGTTCCTGCATCCATTCATAATCATAGCTTTGTTCAAGCCGTCTCCAGTGTTAAATAAATTTTGAGATAGAGATGACTAGGCTTATACTTATATGTATGTGTGTGGATATGCGTGTGTGTATTTGTACATTTATCGTTAAAGACATATCTACACAGAGCTGAGAAGACTAAATTTTAATATCCCCCCAAAATTTAGTGAATATCGTATGTAACCAGAAAGCCGTGTATTATATATTGGACCTCACAACAATGCGATGTTCCGAGATATTCACGTCAGAGCCGTCTTTACACCATTTTTGGCCCCCGGGCAAAGAAATAGTGTTGGGCTCCTCCCCCGTGGAAAAAAAATATATATACATAATATATTTAAATAAACATATTCCCATGGGGCCCCTATGCTCGTGGGCTCCCGGGCAAATGCCCAACGGGCCTATGCGTTAAGACGGCCCTGATTCACGTATTAAGGAAATGCCCACAAGACATTGCGATGTTCCAGACATCCTTTCCTTTACATCTTTGCCAGACTTCAGGATGATGACGACAGGCAATCATCCAACAAACAAAACCAATTTGGGGAAGAATATTTTTAATGTTCAAGCGCTAAGTGAAAAGTTAGTTTCGTACGCGAGTAGCTTGGGGGTTTTGATAAGAGAATATAGACATAGGCGCGTGAGATGGGGGGAGGGGGGTAAAGGTGAGAGAGATGGGGGGATAGAGATCCACAGTAAAGGGAGGGGGATATAAAGATGGGCTATCAGTAAGTGTGTGTGTGTGAATGAGAGAGAAAGAGAGAGAGAGAGAGAGAGAGAGAGAGAAGAAGTTGTCTGGGCAAGAGGTGAAATGGAAAAGTAAGAGCAATGGGATTGTATTTATTGAGGGGAAGGTAAAGCAAACAAATATTTTTTCTCAGTGGCAGCATCTACGTGTTTACATGTTCGCTATGCCGCCACTGTTTACAGTGGCCTGCTAAGTATCTCCAACGAATATCTACCTTATTGACCAGGTCAACACACGCCACACTAATTAAATAAAATAATTAGAAAGGCATTTGAAGCCGATGGAGTGAAAACGAACTTTCAACGCAATTTGGCACCGATAATTTGCTGATAGGGCCTAATATTGAGATAATTATGGGGTTAATACCGCAGGAAAGTTTTGAGTTGGAAACATCAACAAACCGCCAACATCATTAAGGGCAGCATAGGGGCCGTCCTTAAAGTACGTCACGCTATTTTTGACAATTTTTACCCCCCCTCCCCCTGTCACAAATCTCGGAACCCCCCCCCCAAAGTACGTCACACTTTCGAACAAAACTGTTTTTTTTTATTAACAAAATAATTAAAATTTAATATAAAATACCGTGACGTCACACATGGCCGGACCCCCCCCCCTTCCCCCTGTCACAAAGTGTCACACTTTCTTACACCCCCTCCTCCCCTCTGGAGCATGACGTACTTTATGGACGGCCCCATATATGAATTTGGTCCTTTTTAAAACTCTTTTGTTTGGAGGCAGGAAGTAGAAAGAGACGGTAGCGTAGCAAAAACAAAAATTATTTCTTTTAAATTAACTAAACGCCCGGCTCGTGTGTGGACTTGCCTAAAATTTAAAACACCTTGTCCGCACGGTCGCTAATTTTGAAGCCCGTTTCCGGAAGTGCCGGCATACAAAATCTAACAACCCCCGGAAGTGACGATCGTAAAATCTGACGTCTGTCAGTGTCAGAAAAAAAAAGGACGTTCAATCGTCGACTACAGCGATTTCCCATTTTGGCGTGGAGATTGGTCCCCGCTCGTCATGTCGGCTGATGAAGTCGAGGTGAGATGAATCAGGCGCGAGACTTTCTCATGTCGTCTGCCCTAAAACATTCACGAGATGGAATAATGAGTGAAAAGCGCTGCCATATGTCGCCTGCCAAAAATAATCACACCTAAAAAGTTTTCCCAGGAGGCGCCATTTGGGACCAACAATTTTGTTCTCAGGGGAAAGTCGTATTCCAAGTCTGGTTGTTGGGTGAATTTAGATCAGATTGAAAGGCGTTTCACCCAAAAAAAATTTTTAAACAAAAATATTTCGGTTGTATCAATATACATAATTAAAAATCCAGTTGTCTATATGTATGGATGTAATTATAATTAGGTGGCGCTGCGAAATTTGTAATGCTGTTAGGTGGCGCTGCGATCAATTTTGCATAAAAATATTATATGACGTCATTGTTTTAGCTTATATTTTAATTTTTGAAAAGGGAACGATGTAAAAATAGGATTTGAGGATTTATAATTATTATGAAATACTTTGTGTGCATTTCAGCAAGTTTAATGTTTCGTATTTATCAAACAAGGATAAGTTACTTATGTTAATTATGTATATTGATTCCCGTTGTCTGTATGGATGTAAGTGCAGTTAAGTGCTGTTAGGTGGCGCTGAGATCGATTTTGTTTTATAGTGCTGCTAGGTGGCGCTGCGATCGATTTTGTTTTATAGTGCTGTTTGAACCAAAAAAGATTCCGTGATTTTTGACGGGTTATCTCTAGATAAGTATTAATTGTGTTGTAATGGTATGTAGACCACAAGGAGTGATAGCTTCACGGGAGGAGGGAGGTGAAGTAAATGGAAGTTCGTACGAGATGTTTTCATAAATGAACCAAGATACATTGTATATACAAGAGCGTTAGACCCCCCCCCATAAAACCCCTCATGAGATAAGCTAGGCGCTGCCATAGCAGAACGTCACCAAGCAGAAGAGGCTAGTATGGATGGTTAGAATAAATTACAACAGGCTACGAGTGTCTACCAAACAGAACAGGGTGCCAGGTGGTTCAGCGACAAAACGGCCCCGACAAATGGGCTCCGACATAACGGCCCCGACAAAACGGCCCTGGACTAATAGATGGACTAAAAGTAAAAAAAAATACAATCAAATATTATATTCGTGTTTTTACTCACTGATTCAGTGTTAGGTTTAGCTCACAAGAAACAATAATGATATCACAAGAATAAATTTAAAAGCCTTTACTGGATATGGTACCAAGTAATGGTTGTTTGTTGACAAGAAATAATATAACATCACAAGAAATAATTTTACAATTTTACCACTTCTTTTAAAGGTGAAAAAGTTGACAAAAACTTAAAATGCACCAATTGTAAACAATTTGTCTGGGGCCGTTTTGACCGGGGCCGTTATGTCGGGGCCGTTTTGTCCGGGGCCGTTTTGACGGGTCACCGTGCCATGTACATGCTATTTACTAAATTAAATTTCCGTGGAAAATATAACGACGGAGCTTTTGTTTCATTGTTTCATCTATAGTTTATTACACATTAAAAAGCGTGGGTTATTTATCTAGCGTTGAAGAGTCAGCCAGTAAATCAGTCAATAGTGAAGATTACATGTGATCGATTATTTAAATTTTTTTTAAAATTAATAATTTAAAAGCGACCCAATTATTTACGTTAAACTTGTTGAAAAAGTCTGCAACTAAAGCGAAAATAGACAAACGTGAATGCCTGTTTCTTTGACTGTTATCGTTTATTATTTTGTAAGTCCACACATCTATTTATAAAATAAGTTTAATGAAATTCATAACCTTATTTGCGATCACATTAAAAAGTGAGCTTTAAATATATATTTTTTTAATTATTAAAATTTAAAACCCTAACGCAACTGTCGATAAGAAAGAAATCAGTCTCTCGTAACTAAACAGTCATTCTTACACTGCTGGGGTCGTGAATATTACTGAATATCGCGGTGGTCGAGTGGCAGCGCACTGTCGTACCGATGGTCACGGGTTCGAATCCGTGTGAAGGCAAGGGTTTGTTCCCGGGGCCTAGGGCGTCCCTGAGTCACCCCGCTCCGAATGGGTACCTATGTAGTGTTAGGCGGCTGGGTAATGCGTGGAACCCACAAAGCCGTGGCCTGTGAATGCTGCATCACTTGCCAACAGATCATCTGTCATGGTCTGTGGACGCCACTATCTTCTGCATAGAAGGAGCGTCTGTATAGATAAGATATCATATCTGCCTTGGGCGGTATCCAGCTACCTTGGAGAATTCAAACGCACAACCGGTGTTGGTTGAGAGGCGACAGCACTATCCTTGGGAAACACATGTAAGCTTTTGGTCATTGTGTACTGTAGAAGAGGCCCATATTTGATCAGTGGAGGCACCAATTGATTCGCAATGTGTGGAAACACGTAGGCGAAGAACATCCAGCTAAACAAAGGGAAGCAATGTCAGTTGATGTCATTGGATTTAAGATAAATTTTTCACTCCCCTTGCAATGGTTCAAATGGTTATTTATAGATGCTGGGTAAATGGCTTGCAGATATTTTATTTTTTATATAGTGCATTCATTTTTGTAAATGGTAAATTAAAACAAACGGATGCATACTTTTGATCTTATTACAATTTTAAAATGTTGATTTCCAAAAATTCCTCTAATTGTATGTTAAAATGGAGCATGTTTTTTGTTAATTTTTTTGTTAATTTGAAAACCTGACAAATAATACTTAAAAACAAAAGGCATGAGTCAACATTTGAAAATATATTTATTTCCCACAGTTTTATGTCTCTTTTTTATTACTATTTTAATACATTTTAAAAAATGTATAATAATTTAAACTATAAATAAACCACAAGGATTTGCATACTGTTAGATTTAATCTCATCAGTTTTACCAGCAGATCTAATAAAACTTTCATCATTCTATAAATAGAGATATTTGCACAGTTTTAATTAAAAGAAACAATTCAAGTGTCACAAGTCAAATAAACAGATTAACTGACCCCCTCAGTCTCATCTATCAACTATCCCAATTATATTATAAACACTGCGGTGTGATCTTTTCAAGCCAATTAAAACTGTTAACTTTAATAGGTTGGCAATCTCAACTTTTAACAATTGCAACAAAAAAATGAATACTGCAAAATTTCAAGATAATTTGTCTACTAATAAATGAAACTTACATTCATTTTAAATTAAATATTGAATTTTAGACTCAATGGCGTCTGCTAAGATATATTTTCTATAAAATTGAACTAATCTGTATAAAGATGACAATAACATTTAT
Organism: Ampullaceana balthica; assembly: GCA_944989445.1. Lineage (NCBI taxonomy): Eukaryota > Metazoa > Mollusca > Gastropoda > Lymnaeidae > Ampullaceana > Ampullaceana balthica. Next base: position 555,381 of record CALYLW010000159.1, read on the forward strand.
AAACACTGAACTCAAATGATTGCCTAACACATTTTTTATCAGAGAGAATTTTATATTTATCTTTAAGATCAGCTGAACAACCAAATGACAAGCATTGTAAAAAAAATACCAACGTACAGCCAGTGTGGTAAATTAAAAATCACAATCAAGGCTGTGGAGTTTTTCAGGATTTATTATACATTTTTTTCCTTATTTACAAGTTATTTATTTATATATGTACACATTTTAATTTCTATTAAAATTTAAACTTCTTTTCTAAAATGGTGGATTCCATTAGAAACTGGGGAGATGGTAGCATAAAGAAAGATAATTCAATGATTGGACATTAAAAATTCAGGAACAGTTTCCTGGCGTACAAAGAATATGTTTGGGGGAATATCTATCAGGCACAATTTAAAGTAAAATAATCCATCATGGGTTTATTACATGTCATTTCTATATCAAGACAATTTTATATACAACACATTTTGTGATAGCATTATGGAAACACTTGTTGCTTCCAATCAGCATTAATAACTTGTTAAACAAGATGTTGGCCACACATGACTTAAATACAGTAACAGCAAGTGCTTGGCAAATGATTTGACTTCTTTCTAAAAGTGGAATCCACCAAATACTCTTATTTGTTTGTTACTTTAAAAATTAAAGCTTAAAATTTAAAGATCAGTGTAAAAAATAAAACAACTCTCAACTTAATGACTCGGCAAATTGCTTTAGAATAAAGGGAGCACATGAAAGGGTCTGAATTTTTAAAAATATATTTTATGAAATGCATCCTTAAAAAAAATACAACTTAAAATTGTTGAGATTTGCTCACACTTGCATGCCGTAAGGAGAAAAAAAAACATCATGGAATGTACATCACGTTGATTTAGTATCCAATCTTTTGTTATAAAGCTTTACTTTCCTAAAACATTAGTTTTTGTTGATGGATTATTCACTTTTTTTAAATTAAAAAAAGCAACAACAGAAACAAAATTAGAACTCTACCAAGAGTTATCTCACCTACTGTAAATACAATAGCTCAAATAAATGTACATCAGTATTAACTAAAACTCAAGTTTCACTTTTCCAGACAAATTCTTCATTAAAAAAAAGTGTATGATCTCAATCAACTTCTTAAACATGCCTAATTAATAGTACATTTTGAAGGTATGTCACTTACTTGTCAAATTTTGGTAATTTGATTTTTTATATGTTTAAGTAAATTTTAATATATTTGAAATCAACAATCATAATAAATAAAGAGATTAAAGTTTTATGTATAGAGCAATAACTCTTCCCCTATTGGACATACTTATTTTATACAATGCAATTTAAAATTAAACTCAAATTGTAAACATATACATTTCTAAAATTCATACGAAAGCAATAAAAAATAAATTCATTAAACTGAAAAGCATCAACATATACAAATTTAACAATCAACAGATGATCACAAGAAGAAACTGGAAGTACACATTTTAAAAAACCAAACCTTAAAGAACATGAAAAGATCACACTGAACAGTTATTTTTCAATTAAATTTACATTCATTTTGTAAATAAGATTGAGGAAATCTGATGTACTTTTCTGCACAAACACTGAAACACACAATCAATTACCTCTACCAACTCAAAAAAAAGTGAACGCATCAACAAAAATAATATAATTTTTAACAATGGCCGCAGCAAAAATTGACAAATTTTTATTGCTGTACATACGTCATTTGGCTATTTATAGCAACAATCAATGATGAGTTTAACCGTCACATTGCAATAGTCTGTGCCACATATAGCAAATCATCTAAACATTTATAGACCAGAGCAGGAATCAATATCAGCACTGAACCTAAAATAGAGGTGTTCATAGTATTTCTCTAACCAAGTGAAATGTGAATAGTCTTGTTTTTTTTGTGTTGAAAATTCAACAATGTTGAACCACTTTCAGAAAACTTCTTAGCACCAAATGACTGGACAAGGTCACTGACACTAAGGTGATGCACATCATCTTGACCATTGTAATGCATTTCCAGCTTTGTTGGATGAGACAAATCAGGAGAATGTCTAGAGGAACACACAAAGTCTGAAGAAATGCTTTCAAGAACACCTAAAAAGCCTCACTGCTTGTGCTATTTATAGCATATATCTAACTTGTTTAATGTGGAATCGTGGGTAGAGAAGGCAAAGGATAGACCATTGTTCTGCTCATCCATACAGCACACCAAAACAGCAGGTACAGTGTACAAAAGAATGCCAGAAAAGCCTGCAGTTAGCTCTGGAGACGCCCAATCAATCCTCTGAAACGACTGCATGAGAACATTTCAAGTCACAATCTGTGTTACAAGCCACCTGTGTGGGCATAAGTTTAAAACTCAAAAAACTATGATGATTAAAGAAAGAACATGTCAATTTTGATTGGGCAACTGAATGTATATTTATAGAAAATTCAGCTTTAGTTGTAAGAAGCTATAATTATCTTTTATAATTATTCTGCTATGTCGCCAGCTACTTAATTACGCTAGTGTATTGACCATTAGATTTAAATGATAAATATGTAAATAATAGTCTAAATAAAATTTTAGGAAAAAGTAAACATTCTGTCAAGGGCCATTCATATAACAAAACCCAATTAACAACACCTATACAGCACTATGTACAGCACTAAAACAGAATATCACAAAATAATAAACTTTTTTTTGCAACAGCAATATAATTGGCACCCGCTTTTTAGGAAATTTTATTTTAAAAAAAATTTATAAATAGTAAATAATTCATTTTAAACTTTGATCCTTAAGAAATTGATAATTAAATCATGATGTAAATATTTACTATTGTCCTTGGTGCGACTCAAGACAGTGCAATTAAAGTAAGTCATCTTAATGTACATTATTTACACCATGACATAACTTCGAGTCACAGACTCACATTAAACTCTATCCTTAAATATTGTGGTAAACTTACACACCTTCCAAAGTTGGTGGGTAAAACCAAACACATAAAAGAATATCTTGATTCTTATCAATGCATGACAAAGTATTAAACAATTATTCAAAATACCATTTGCTCTCAATGAGGCCTTTGAAATGTACTTATCTATTTAGAGCCAGGGACTTTTTAGATAAACTGAACAGAAGAATATATGTTTTAATGTAGAATATGAGTTGACAACAATATGGATATGTAGAGAAAAATCTATTAAAAAGGATTCCACAATTTGGATAATTCTTAAATAAATGAATTTGTTTTTCTTTTCTTTTTTAAATAGAAAGTAAGAAATAAAATATAATTAAATGCACACAGCATTTCTATATATTATATAATCATTTTTAAAAGTATGTAATGACATCTCATGATTAATGAAATAAAGAGATCAAAATAACAATGTGTATGACAAAATATCAGTAAATATTACACATAATATAAGAGATATTATTTAGCAATCAAATATTTTTTTAAAAAGTGTTTTTGAAATATCACTAATCTGAAATCTATTCCAATAAATACACAATAATTCTTAATAGACAATCAACATTTCTACATAAAATAGTGTTACTTAAAATATATGATGACTAATTCGAGTATAAAACTGTAGAGTTCTCACCCTTTTTGAGATCTAAAAATAGGGCAAGGTTTATTGACTCTAGTAATTAAATGTCTGCAAACAAAAAATTCTAGTTGATATCTCATTTTTTTTTAATCTAGAGAACTTATTCCAGCCATTGTAGAGGTATAAATTCTTCATAATTTTCAGCATAATAGATGTCTAAAGAAGTCAACAATTTTTACAATGTAAGTTTTTTTGTGGTGCATCATCATCTAAATGTCGAGAATAATTGCTTTTTAAGAGATACCTTGGGACTATAAAATGATTCTTTAATAAATATGGGATGGGAGAAATAATTTTGCAAAATTATTTATGACCACAATTGTTTAACTTAAGTTTTAAATGTCCCCCATCCTCCGAATCTTTTGAACGGGCTATAAAAATGTGTTCAACATTCTCAATGTAATGTAATATTATCATTTAAATCTAGAGTTGAAAATTAAAATTAATTTTTTTTTAAAAAGTTGTATTAAATTAAATTTATCTTTAAATAATCATCAAAAACCAGAATTAAAAACTAATGTGCAGTTTTCAAAACTTTCAAATATAACTATAATATAAGGCCCAAAATATTTTTAAAAATGATACTGACATGACTATTTAAATTTTGATTTCATAAATAAATTCATGAGCACAAATTAAAAAAATTGATTATACATGATCAATGTGCCTTTAAACCATGTTTTAATTTGTGTAAAATGAATTCATGTCAACACTACCCCAAAGTTCATGGCAGCATCATCAATATGCACAGTAAAAAACAACAAGTGAACATCTTTAGAAAAACTTTGTACAAAATGTTCAGAGAACACAACAAAGTTGGAAGAAATCCTTAGAAATTTGTAAAGTGTATAACAGTGTCATGTACAACAAGAAATATGAACTTATTGGCTTTTAAAATTAAAATCAGTAATATTTTCTGATGTTACAAATAAATTCATGTAATAACCCTATTCAATTTATTACTATCAAATTTTCACTTTAGCTCTGCTATATAGGTTGTTCTGGGAATGTGGTAAGTCAAAAAAGTAAAATTTAAAAAGTAAAGCAATTAAAGCTACATGTGCCCCCAACAAGGAAATTTTAAAAAAAAATGCATGTAATGTAATTCAGATCTCTCAGACAGGAAAAAGAAACTTTGGTGTGCTGGTTTTACTGATACACATAAAGTTAGAAATATATTACTCGAAGATAAGGATGCCTTTATTTCCTCAGAGACAACAAGCCCTTGTTTAAAAACTGAGAGATCTGAATTATCTTCTCAAAAGTGTTTCCAAGCCAACCTGTGGTACGTTTTGTCAGAAAATCAGAGAAGTGATTTGTGTCTTGTGCAAGTCAAACCTGAAATTTACTCCAGAAAACAGCAGAAATGTCAAATTAAACCGTGTGTCTAATAAAAAAAAGACAAGACTAGTTTGTTAAGTTAATATCATTCAAAATAATAAAATAAAAATTTTACAAATAAAGAACCAGCTGTCTGAGTTGCAACAGTGTTTTAAATGTCTCTACAATTACAATAAGTTCTTCACCCTCTAGTCTCTAGCGCCAATGTGTTTTTGAAAATTTAAAAAAAAACTAGTATCAAACTTATTACAAGAAAATCTTGACTATATCTATTTTTTTTTAATAAAGTGCTATAATTCCAATATTGTTTGCTAAAATTTATTTTTTACCTAAACATAATACTTTTAAAATTTTTAGTAAAAATTTAAGGTCTTTATCAAACAGCAGTGAATCTTTAGCATTTTAAAATTCATTCTCACAAATTTAAAATTAGCCAATGAATTAGCTGAAGATTTTCTTCTTAAAGGTGTGAAGTTTACTTTATTTTAGTTTCATGATATTTTTTATTATCTTTGAGTGATATTTTATGTTTACAACAAATGGGTGCTCTGTCCAAATCATAGCTTTATATCAACAGATTTATTCAAGTGTGCCAAATGTTCAGTGACTCATTACTTTTAAGACCAGAATTATGGCTGAAGTAATGTTGGAAATTGTAGAATCTAGAGTTGGACCACTTTTATTGCTAATTAACATAACAGTACAGTACAAATAAATCCCATGAACCTGGATATCACCTTACACTGTCATCAAGCGAAATACATACAAACAACTTTTATCAATTACATAAACTGGCTTATTTTTCAATTCATTTTTTTAACACCTTTCTCCATTTTTAATATGAACAATTTGTATAATTCAAATTAAAATTTGTAATTTTTATTAAAAAGAAAAAAAATACTTCAAATATGTTACTAATCAAAAACATCTGTCTAGATTTTGAAGTACATTTTTGAAGTTTTTTTTCCATTAAAAAACCCCATTAAAGTTTGGGTTTAACTGTTCCATTTTAATATTTTCCACTAATTAGACAAAATTTCTTTAAATCTTTAAAAAAATTTATTTTATAATTATATTTCAGTAATAAAATCTTAAAAGTTAGACTAGATATCTATTTCAGTAAAATAAAAATCAATTACAATTTTCAAAATATTAAATACAGACCGTCATAAGAAAGTGACAATAAATTAGGGTCAGCTACAGCTGTTTAGCACTTAGCACCTTTCATACATGGAAAACTGCACGGGAATGAACAGTTGTAGCGTCAGCACTCTGTTTAACACCACTGCCCCTTACCAAACTAGGCGCAGTCTTCATCACACCCAAACCTTGACGGTCGGCCAGTGGTATCAACGTGAAGCTATCAGAGGCCTCCCACTCCTGCAGTAAGAGATGTCCATTAGAAGCTCCATTGGAAGGCCTGCTACCAGTCATGTGGCCGTTAACAAAGTTCATGTCACTCTTAGAGTGGGGTAAACTGCTGACCCCCAGGTGTCTTGATATTTGATTCAGTTCCGAGGTGCTTCTAGTGTAGGGCAACACCTCTTTCTTACGGGCAGCTTGGTGCTGGTCATATTTAGCCTGACAACAAGAAAAAGAGTCAGTATTCGCACTCCTCTTGTCATGTGTAGCTTAAATTTTAAAGAATAACTGTGGTTGGCAAGGATAAACATTTACGCATTGGTAGTTCTTAAAAGATATATCACGAACAGGCATGTCAATTTCACTTCAGCAGTAAAAAATAATAACATTTTTTATAATCTATTTAAAAAATTTTCTAATACTTACTATGACCCTAAACGACATATTTGAAAAAATTAAGGAAAAAAAAATCTGGAATTATTCTTTAATCAGTAGCGTAGCATAGGTATGTGCCGCCCGGGGCAGAACCCATATTTGAAACTTTTTTAGTTTAGTTACTTTATTTATTTCATTGATTTCTTATTTTATTTAATTTATTTTGATAAAAATTTCCACTTTTGAAAAAAATTTCCACTTTTGATAATTTCCACTTTTGATAAAAATTTCCACTTTAAAAAAAATTTCTTTTGAAGCTAATTAACGACAACGAATTTACAGCCCCTAAAAAAGTGCCGCCCGGGGCATTTGCCCCCCCTCACGCTACGCCACTGACTAATTATAAAATGGTAAGAAGATCCTTGGTCTCTAAATAGAGATATATAATTATTTACACCAAGATTGTTTTAATATTACCTTATTATAGGACAAAACCCCAAATATGGCTATAAGCATGCCAACAACATTCATAGCTCCAACTGGGTTCTGCAATATAATGAGTGAACCTCCAATAATAGCAATCCTTTTTGTGGCATTGGCTACAGCATAACTCAGGGGAGACACAAGAGCCAGTACAGAGAACGCCAGCACATTGTGCATCATATTAAACAAGCCAGCACACATCAACTTAAACAGTGTCTCTCCCACTCTTCCACTTTCCAGCTGTCAAGAGAGAAAAAAAAATGATGACATAAATTCATAGGTGGAATGTCAACATTTGTTTTTGACTAAAAAATGCCATTACGCACAGCTTTTGGATGATGTCAATAATGTCATGTCCTTACGCAGTTTTCTTAACAGTGTTTTTTAACCCCTTAACCTCTAAGACATAAATGAAGGTTATTGTTTGACGCTTTTAAACTCACAAATTCCTTGTCGTAGCAAATTCTGGTAAAATCAACAAGAAACCAGACAGGAATGAAAAGACCTGTTGATATTCTCGTTATGAGCGTCAGAAGCTCCAGGTGATGATACTCTGTGTCTTTAAGGCACTGGAAAATTTTAACAAGTAAGGAAAAAATTAAATTTAAATAATTATTTAAAATTAAGGTCTAAGTGATGACAAATGTTCAGATATTTTTTAAGTTAAAAGAAAATTATTTTTGCATTATGAATAAAAGTTATTAAGTATGTGGTAGTTTGCACACCCACACAGAGCCGCGCCATGTGTACCGCACCATATAGCTTGGATGAAAAGGAAGTTGAGAGGGAGAATGACCGTTTTTGTGGTGTTTAAAAGACAAGTGAGATGATGTGGTTGCTGTGTTGACAATAAAAGACTGTTTGCAATCAGATTTCCAGAGTTCAACAATTTGTTGTGCTATTTTATTGTGCCTGGTTACAGAAGCCACCACTCGGCTACAAGTAAAACAGCTGAAAATTGTTTTAACTAAGCTGTAAACATCATTTCAACAGCTCCATGAACATATACAGAAAGCTGGGACATGAGCAAGCACTTTTTAAATAACTTTGGTTAAGGCTGTTTTTAAAAAATCTATTTCTAATTTAAGTTTAAAGATTACTAACCTTTTTAGTAAATATTGTTTGTAAAGAAAAGCAGAATGTAGCAATGATAGAGCTGGCTAAACCAATCCTATCAAAAGATATTTCTGTAGCTGTAGCAACACATACACCAGTGATTATTGGGATTAATGTTAGGTAAACCTGAAAGCAAATAACAATATTATTCAACTATATCAATGTTAGGTAAACCTGAAAGCAAATAATATTATTCAACTATATCAATGTTAGGTAAACCTGAAAGCAAATAACAATATTATTCAACTAGAAAAAACTTTTTTAAAATATACTAAAAATAAGCCAACAAATTATTGTGGGGATTGTGCTTAAACTTTATATCTACAATAGTACTTGACAAAAACATGCTAATTTAAAGTATAAATAAAAATTCATGTACAGTGGGACCCACTTAACTTGAGCCCCGGTTAACTCGTCAGCTCTATTAAGTCGACGTTTTTTTTTGGAACCGCCAAATTCTCTCTTTGTCTTTGCATTTTCTCATCGGTTAATTCGATTATTTTAAGTCGCCGAACCCTGATACCTCGAGCACAAAAGAGGGTCAAATTTGCCACGTAGTGTTGGTTATCTCAATCCCCATGACCAATCGCCAGCTTTTGAAAATGTTAGATGTGATTTTTTATAACCAAGTGAAGGCATAAAATTTCTGCCTCGCTGGTGACGTCACAGCCCGCTTGCTCGCAGCGCTGTGTTACTAACTTAAATCGCCAGCTTTTGAAAATGTTACTTATCGATAGGGCTGAACCGATCGGTTTGGCTACTCGGCATCTGCCGATTTTCGTATACTCGGAGATACTCTGCAATCGGCCGCCTAAGTGATGCCGATGCTGAGTATTACTTAATTGCTCCAATAGCAAAGATGCATGCAGAATCGCATGTCTAATAAATTTCGTTTCGTATGGAATAACAAAATGTACCATGTGCAGACTTGTTGTCATTGGCAACCATTCATCCTTCAACCTCATTTTGACTCTATTACTACTGCTTTGTTCTCATTGTTTCATTCATAAGAAGTGGCCGTGTGCAAAAGCCATTTAACTATTGGTTGGAATTAATTAAAATGTGTCAAAGTTGAAGGTTCAAAAGGAGTTCCTAATTTATTTTTGTACACTTTTATAGAGAAGAGTTCGCTTTTTTTGTCATGAGTCATATATAGGTCATGATAGTCTGATAGACAAACAAATAACGGCATCGCCTTTGTGAAAAAAAAACCTTAAAAAACATGTGCATGTACATTCTCATTTATTAATACTAGTGATGGGACGATACCAAAATCATAGGGTGCTTACTGTAAACAAGGCTCCCCATATTTTAAAATATATAACAGACTACAGACAGTTTACACACCCCCACTCTCAATCTCCCACACCATTGTTGTTGGTTAGTCCGATTAGCACTCAAGTTACCGAAGGAATTCTGAGTCAATTGTAAGCTGAGGGGACAGGGTGGGTTATTTATTTGTGCAGCTTGTAAGGAAAGTCACGCAAGTCACCAGCGGACCCTGCGCGCGCATGTGGGCGCGCACGCGGAGTGGCGGGCAGGAGTAGATTCCTTATACATGTAGTTATGTATTAGTGAAAAAAAACTGCGCTAACGTAATAAAGGGTTACATGTATATTTAAACTTAAACAGTCCTTAAAAACGAACGGTCTTAACAACCTTAGGAAATAGTGAAGAAATAGGGTCCCCCGATATTCCGAAACGATTCCGATTAATGGTCCCATCACTAATTAACGCACATCATGTATATAAAGAAATTTCAAGCGCAAGTTAATATTTTGCAGCTATATTGGTTTTCGTTTAACTCGATGATCGGTTATCTCGGTGCCATTTTTCATACCCCAAGGCAGTCGACTTAACCGGGTCCCACTGTATATTAAAATTTCATTGTCACCATAGCCATTTATTACTTATAATAAGTGTATTTAAGATCTGTTATTATTTTTTTTAGCAACACTGGCTTATATACTGACTAAGTAGAGTTAGATGTTAGCATACGTAAAATGTGTATATATAAACAGGAACACTCACAGCAAAAGATTGTTTTTCTCCCAAAATTATTCTTGAAAGACAAACTGTAAACAATGGTAGAGTTGCTTTCACTGTTGAAAAAGAAATTAATTTAATTTAAAGACATTTAGATTTAAAAAAAACAATAAATAGCAAACATTGCCAGTTTTGTTTGTTCAGTTATTTATTTATTTGGGAAGGTGGAGGGGAATAAGGATTGGGTTGAGGGAAAATTAAAGCTATAGCATTTTGAATACATAAAAATAAATTAAGTCAATTTTACAAATAATAAATTCCACCTACCTGTATGTGCATATGACACCGATACCTTCCATATGCTGATATAGGATGAAACAGATGAAATAAACTTTCCTAGCGCCAATGGAAGAATCATAATATAAAAATATCTTTTATCTATAGATTTTCCATGGGGTACTTTCATGAAAGATTTAATTGGTCCTAAGAAAATGGCTGCTGTCACCAAGTGTGTCATGGTTACAGTCATAGGATATGGCAGGTCAGAAAGGACGATTTTCCCAAGTATATTATCAGTTGTACTACACAAGTACCATAATATACATATTACAACAATCTTCATAAAATCAATATAAGCTTTTCCATCCATGGTTTGGTATTCCTAAATCTGAAATGTCAATATAAAGATTCAAAATAATAAATAAGAGGTGGGAAAAAAAATTTTAAAAAATGATTGAATATACATGTAATTATAATTATGCCATGCCTAATTTGAAAATGTTTAGCTAATTTAATGACTTTTATCTATGCAAATACTTTTTTGGTGGATTTTAAGAGGTCAAGGAAAAGTTATAATCCATTTATTGTTATTAATATAAGAGTATAGAGAATTTTAAAAAAAAACAGGTTTAAAGAATTTAAAATGATCATTATGATTGTGGCAAGGTGCACAGAACTTAGGCAATTTACTGTCAACTAGCCCTTGTTGACTTGGACACTTACTGGTCTGTCAGATACAGTGGCACTATTTACTGTTTTTTTAGCATAAAGTTAATTAAGGAGTTTTGAGTCCACCTGTCAGTCAAGGGAAATACCTGTGGGAAAAACATCTGTGCCTACAAAGTATTAAGTTAAGCAGATGGCCATTCATGGCAGAAGGTGAAACAAGAGGGGAGTTATTTATTATTGTAGCTTGGAGGAAACATAAAAGGGGGCGAGTGCTGCAGAGCAGTAAAGTGTGCACATAGCAATTTAGAGTACAGAGTTGTTTGTGTGGCTTGCTGAGGCAGTCTGTATTATTGGGGCAGTTTTCCTGGGACATGTTTCGTGTATCTTTCCTCCAGTGACATAAAAACTAAAGCTATAGACCTCATGCATTGTTGCTGTTTTTCAATCATGTATTTCAATGTTTTCTCTTTAATCAAAAGCCATACCAGAAAATTGTATAAAGGTTTGGAACTTTGTTCAATGGAAATTCTTTCAAACTTACACACAAAAAAAGAAAGTAATAATTCAATTACAGTGTAGTAAGGGCTTATACAACTTTGAAAATAAATACATGGCATACTTGAAAAGATTATGCCAAGATTCTGATTTTTAATGAAATAGAATGCAAACAGTTTTTTTTTAAAATATTCCTAATGAACAAACTTTGATACAAAATTTACATATTGAAAATTTCTATGTTACGAAATTTTGATAAAAGAGTATTATATAATTTCTCAATAGAATAAATATTACTTGCGTAGTTATTGATGGTGCTACATTTTTAAAATGTAACTTCCAAATCAAAAACTATTAAAAACAATCTGGGAATAATTTGAATAAAAATGGCTCCCCACAAAACACAATTATGTATACAGACACTTAACTCTTGTGAATATATATACACACCCTAGTTCTGATTTCTCAAAATTCTTTAAACCTTGTGACGTAATTAAAAAATAAATATAAAACACAACATTTTTTTTCCATCGCTGTATCCATTTTTTTTTCTGACAGCAATTGGTAACAGTTTACTTAATGGTCATTAACTTCATAAAACATATCAGTAATTACTTATTCACCATGACAGGGTTCTATTGATGCTTTTGTTTCTGGAAAGAGAAGCTTTCTCCAAAAGAGCGATGGACAACAATTTGCACTACTTAAACCTATTACCTATTAATTTCAAAATATTTCGTTTTTAGGCACCAAATGCCATCATGAAACTAAACTTAAAGCATTTTCTACACTGCCTGATTGGTTCTTTTTTGTATGAAATTTATAAAATTTATGAGAGAAAGTATGTTATTTTAAATTTTATTCCATTTTCTGAGTCTTTAGAAATGCTTCGAAATAATTATTTTCTTACTGAATTTTAAAGGTGAATAAAAATCAAAGTATCATAAAGAATAAGTAATGATAAATAATACATATATTAATTTTTTTCTACACTACTTTATTTTGGTCTTGGTACTGTTAATTAATTGTGAAAACACATTTTTTTAAAATTCTGCCTATCCCTCAAGGATTCCACTTATTTTCAAAACAAAATTCCTTACTTTAGTCCAAATAAAAAATGAAAATTCATTACTATGAAAAAGCAACATTGTCATTTTTTATGAAACATGAATTTAAAATAAAATGTTAAAAATGTTTGATTATAGAAAACTACATTCAGTCTCAGTAAGTAATGTTTAAAAAAAAAGCAACATTTCACATAAAATATATATACATGTATTATAGTTTACAAGATCAGTACAATAATATGCTATAAACAAACCCTTAATTTGTCTATTCCTTGACTAAATACTCTGATACCATCATAAACATCTCCTTTTACAAAAAGCAATGCAATTAGTTTAATCAATTATTCATGTTCGAGAATGTTCAGTTTTTTTTCCTTCATATTTCCTTGCAAGCTGGAGTGTCCTTGAAAAGAGTGTATTGCTGGAGAAATCTAGGGAAACCCTCAATAAGTTAAAAAGATGCATTGAAACAGTTTGCAGGATTTCAGTTAGTTGATTGTTAACACTTAGACATATCTTTTCCTAAATTTTCTGGAATATAGCCCAATAAATATTTGTCAAACCATTGATAACAGAACAATATGATGGAACCCACTACTACTGCTATTCACTAATTTTTCTTCAAAGAACAATAAACAATTTGTGGGCACATGAGTAACCATAATTTCGGAAATGTAATAGTCAGTCTTAACTGTGTCATAGTCCCATATCCCAATATAAACGTCAGGCCTTTAAAAAATAAAAAAAAATAAGATATTTGTTTAACCTTTGAAACATTCTTGTTATTTCCAGTAAAGAAGAAAACTATGGGAGACATACCAAATACAGTATGACAAGTATATGAGTTTTAGTTTCCCCTAGGCTGACTGATATTAATGATACAGTAGTAAAAAGTCTGTTCGTAAATAAAATTGATAATTTTAATTTTTAACTAATACACTTTAAAAATCATAAAATGTATCAGTATATTATTTTTTTAAAAACAAATTTGCACACCACAAAATGATTGTACCTTAGAAGTGGCAGTGACTGTAACAAAATCAAAATAGCAGGTTTCCTCACAGTGAAAACTTTTGTTAAAGAAATTCACCTAATTTTTGCATTTCTGTTACCTTTTCCTGTGGGTTATGAGTGTTGTTCAGCCCATTGGTAATCAATAGAATTAGAGCAAATAAACCCTATGCACTGTTTACAAAAACTGAGTCTGAGCTCAAGTTGTTACAGCTGGATATATTGATATATACATGATTATCTTTAAAAAAATTAATGGAATAAATAATAATTTAAAAGTAAACCTTTGTGCCCTTTCTTTATGTCAGGGGTGGGTAAAACTCTGCAGCCCAAAAGAAGTAGAGATTTATTTAATTAACAATGTTTATTATGCATCAATCCTAAATGTAAGAGTAAAAAAGAAAATGTTAGGCCACTAATATTATCAATATGTTAAATAAAGTTACTCACTTGTGCTTCCCTTAACCCAATCAGGGGTTAAATCAAGAAATTGTATTAACCATAATTAAGCCTATAACGAGAAGAACAAAAATTGAAAAATATTAGGCATTAAGGGTAAAGCAATAAAATTATAAAATGTGTCAAGTGTAAGGATTTAAGTGTGTGGACGTCTGAAGAGTGTTGGTAGTCTGTGCAAACTTTGAGACTTTTGCAACATGGTTCCTGGCCGACTCAACCACATTCTTTCATCCAAGGCCTTCTACCTCAATGCTCAGACCTGTGTTGCGATTCCTTCTCCACATCCTCAATCCCCCTTAGTCTTGGTCAGCTTGTGAGCCATCTGCCTCAGATCTCTGTCCAAATGTAAATTGCATTTGCTACCCTGCAGATAAGATTCCTATCAAGGTGACTTGTCCAGCACCGCCTGCCTTATTTAATAATTGCCAATTTTGGGTGGGTCTTCCAAAAATGAATATCTCTCAAGATTTATACACAATCTCCAACCATTATTTGCCAATTACCAGAGGTTTTCTCTACCATGTATTGAGCAGGTTCTCTGCTCTTCTGGTAAGTAACCAAGTGTCACTGGCATAGATTACAAATGGCCTTTTGATAGAGGTTTTCTTTGTTCTCAAAAGATTGGTTTTCTTAGTAGAGCTTTCTTAGGATGAAATAAGCCAGATTGCCTTCTGTTATGGTTATCCCTTCTTTTACCTATGTCATTATCTTATTTTTCGCATTTATTGTACATATTTGAAAGTAATCACTCTCTCAGACTCAGAAGAATTTTTTATTTTGATATTATGTGCGTTTCCTGCCATTAACATAAAACAGGTCTTCTCTTCATTTACCTCAAGACCAGCTTTAAATGCAAGAATCTTCGGTATAGAAGGAGTGTCTGTAATAGATAAGATAACAGAAAAATCTTCAAGTTCCTGGAAATGTTTAACTACATCATTGCTGCTTATGCCTAGTAACGTTTTGTTATTTACATTTTCCTATTCCTGAAATAGCTAAATATACACAGTTCCAGATTGCCGTGGCTCAATATCGCTTCTCTGAAAGTAATTCATAATAGTTCCAGTGGTGCAAATACATTTTTAAAATCCTTTATATTAACTCCTGGCGTCTGCTTGATTGCTTGCCGCAAAAACTATGGATCCATTTTTAAGCTACTTCCACATATCCAGTCGAGCTTAAATTTTGCAGGCAGACTCATGGCCACGATAAAAATGATGCATCAAAATTTCACATTGATCGAATGTACCGTAATTAAATTAATGAATTTTTAGTTTATCTCTATGTATCTCTATGTAACATGTAAATTTGTAAATTTTTGTGCTAGTCTGTGGCGCGGTGCGTATTATTTTGAACATGATCAATACTTTTAGTTATGTCTCAAATATAAAGGATTTATAGTCAAAAACTTTGGTTTTTACTAGGGGTCTACCGATATATCGGCTGGCCGATATATCGGCACCGATATCTGGATATCGGCAATATCGGTATCGGTAGCATGTAAAGGTCCCGATATTGACGTCACCGATATTTCATAAAAAGTGACATTTTGACCCAAAAAAATAACGGAAACAAAAAAAAACCTATAGTTTAGATTTAGAATATGTCGACAAATTAATATATACCGGTATTGAAATAGTCAAAAGAGTCCTAGTATTAAAATGTGCAACCACGATACAGTGTGCCATGTGCTTTGATATTGTTTAGGTATCGGCCGATTTTCGTATACTCAGAAATACTGTGTAAATAGTGCCGATGCCAATTATACCGTAATATCTCTAATAAATGTATAACATGTAAACATTATGTTCACGTAATTGCTCTAATAGCAAAGATGCACGCCTAATCGCAGATGTCTAAAACATTTCGTTTGGTATGGAGTATGGAATAACAAAATGTACCGTGTGAAGACTTGTTATTGGTAACCATTCAACCTCATTTTCACTCTATTTCTATTAGACCTCATTGTTTCATTCATAAAAGGTGGCCGTGTGCAAAAGCCATTAAACTATTGGTTAGAATTAATAATTATGAGTCAAGGTTGAAGTTTCAAAAGAACTTCGTAATTTTGCTTGTACATTTTTATAAAGGACGGTTCGTTTTGTTATGAGTCCTTTGTAGGTCATGATCTGGAACTTGTAAACACATCGGAAACTTCGTTTCGGGAAAAAAAAATCTGTATTATCGGCAAAACTGGATATCGGTAGACCCCTTAATTATAAAATATAAATAATTACGAGTGATAAATTTAAGAATGGCGTCATCAAAATCAAATATGACCGCTGTTATTTTTGTCCTAACAAATACTCATATCGGCACTCATATCGGAAGAAAATATCGGTAATATCGCCAAAAATACTTATCAGTAGACCCCTAATATAAAATATAAACTGGTATGCACAAAACGGTCTTGGCAAGGAATGACATTATCGGATATCGGTGTTCATTAAGTTTCCACCATTGTAGAGGGTTAATGGATACAGGAATTTTCATCTCAATTTTGTAACGCACTAATTCATCAGAAGAGCTGTTGTCATTTTCTGTCACTGAGTCAGACTCCATTACTGCCAATAGCTTAATACACTTTTCATTTGGTTTGATAAGTAGGCAAAGTGTTAGAACCATGGTATGCAAACGATTTCTCAAAATGGATACAATAAACTTTATCAACATTTTGAACATTCCCGTCAGTCAATAGTTTAAAACCAAACTGTTCATGCAATCATCAGGAAATTTGTTATTATTTATCGACAGCTATTTTTTGCTTTTACATTTTGACTTCCAATAATTTGTAAGTGATGGGTAGATTAATTGTTAAAAATAATTTAATCGTTAACATTTTTTAAGGATTAATCAAGAAAGTAATCGTTAAATTTCCACAGCCCTAGTTTTTACCTTTTTTTTTATCTAATGGCCTAATGTAAATTTGAGTGTGTACACATGATAGTGAGAACTCTTGTATCTCTATTAGTTCTCAGACATCAGATAATAAAGCTATGATCTGTTATTGAAAGTTATAGTTCTATTCTGTCAGAATCACACTGATGTAACAGTATAGAGAGAGGGCTACAGAGTGTTTTGTGACATGGTCATAAAAATACAGAGTACATGCTGTTTAATTATTCATTTCAGTGCAAATACAATATTAAGTACCACAAACTGAATTTTCAAAATGGTCATATAGCTGTTTTACAACAATTGTGTTGAAAATTCATGATCCTAAGAATTTGGTAATCAAATTTATTCATTTAAATAAAAAGTAAACAAATAAGACACTGAGAAGTATTGAAAGTTCAAGGTATTTTTTTGTAAACCCTAAAAAGTGTAATTTTTTTAGGGTAATATCTATAAAGAATATCACTTAAATGAACTCAATTATGCTCAAAATAAAAACATAGATTATTTATACCTAGATCTGAACATCTTTTTTCAAGGCTCTAAAAAAATAAAAAAATAAATAAACTTTTTATCAATTATAAGAAATTAACATTGCCTTAGTTTTTCGAAAAAATAAAAATGAAGGTAAAAATAAAGAAAAAGATAACTTTGCAGACCATCACCACAGAAACATTTTAAAGAATATAATTACTTGCTTTTATTAATTTTACTGACCTACTATACCTTCAAGTTTGACTAATGACAATTACAATTAGTTAAAACTGCTGGAGCGTTCCCAACATTAAAACTCAGCAATTTTCTCCGACCAGCAAAAGGCCGTTAGAAAAATAATTACTAGTGAATACTTTTATTTTATTTTTAATATTTTAACTGATATCTATTTTATAACTGATACAAAATGAAAGTTTAAATTGTCTTAATTTTCTGCACACAAACATTCATTTGTAATGTTATTCTTTTTCTATGGATGGCCCAAAAGGGGTTAAAAATGATTGCTTGGCTGCTGCTTAAAAATCTATGCAGTGATGGTTTTCCAGCAAAGAATGTTGCTAAATTATGGTTTCAGGTTGGCTACAAATAGTTTGTGGTATCAAATAATAAGAAAAATCCAATAAAATATTTTGAAAACAGAAAACTAATCAAACACTTGCTACACATCTACATAATATTTTTTTAATACTTTCTGGGGACAACAATATTTGCAAAATAAGAGCCTATGTAATAGATTTATTTCTCTCTAACTCAGGGGCATGGATTTCTGTAAAATGATTGCACATCAGTTTGACTTTTTCACCCTCAATAAGCATGAGAAAAAAAGTATCCCCTCTCTTAAACTCAGGAACGCCCTCATTTCATTTTATTTTATGATTATCCTATTGTGTCTGTCAGTAGTGTCACTGTTTTACTATCTTATAGTACTTAAACACTTGCTATGAGCCATTGCTGTGTTGCTTTATCTTTATGAAAGAGAATGATAAGTATTTAATCTTATTTAATCTGGAGCATGATAAAAAATAATAATAATTAATAAAGGCCTAAAATGTGTTGCTGATTTAAATGATTGTACTTACTGAAGTGTCTTACTCAACTACTTACTCACTCCCACTACACAGTTAACACAGACACTTGATTTAACTTCATTTTTACATTTTAAACTAATACTTTTTACATTTTAATAAGTTCAACTAGATATGACCCGCAGTGTAGCATACGCCACAGACTTACTCATAGATAACGCAAAGAAAAAAGGGGGCAGGACGGACACAAACAGGAGCACGAACAAATGGGAACAACACGAGTGAACGTTGGGGGAACCGCAGAAGCATTTTTGGGAATTATTTTTGACTTTTTGACAATTTCTGCCTTGCCACCATATACTCCTGAAGTATTCATGTACTGAGCATATTGTTGAGAATGTATGACCAACGTTTTCGTCACTGCGAACAACGGAGAGCTCATTGCCGAAGTTATCCCAAAGTTGAGAAATAAATATTACAGCCATGTTGCCATGTTGGTGAGCAACAACTTCATCTATGATCTTTTCCCAGAAATATGAGACAGATAGAAACAGACATAGTGATGTAATTGGTATAAAATATAACAAAGCTTTTTTTTCGTGAAATACATGAGAAGCGGTGTTTATGTTCGCTAAGAAAGGGGGAAAAGAACGGGCATAAACATTTTTAAAAAATTTTTTTAAATGTTGCCGCTGGGGCTTGAACCTAAGACCTTCCGCATGTCAGGCAGATGTAATAATCAATACACTATGAAATAAATTTACTGTGTGAAGGAACAACGAAAGTAAATGCAAAAAGTCAAAAAGCATTGCTGGTCTCAAGACATGCCCCACCCCTCCACTAGCCACTACCTTCGCTTGCCAAACGTTAACTGTGATTAGTTGACCCCAGCGAGGGTCATTCGTCATGTTTGTTTGCACATACTCGCTTTGGTGAATTATATATATAGTATAAAGATTATTAGACCCAATAATTAATTACAATATTAATTACATGTAATAGCAATAATTAAATAATATTAATATTATTATTTAATATATGATTCAATATTTTTATAATTTATATAGGCCCTAATTATCTTAATATTATTAATCAACCATGTCCACTAGTATTGTCACAGTATAGTATATATTGAATAATGTGTACTGTCTTGTAGTTGTACAGTCAGTGTGTGAGTGCACTGTACAGTGTACAGGCACACAGTACTGAGTTGATACTGACACAGTCACACAGTGAACAGGGTCGACAAAACAAAAATAATATAAAAAAAAACAATATTTTGATTATATTACATTTCACAGCTTATAGTCTAATATAGATAAAGTTGGTATCATAACTCTTATTTTTAAATTACGATAAGTTATGTAATAAAGGTAAATTAATTGTAATTTTTTTAATTACTATATTTACTTTAAAAGTAAAATATCCAGTGTTTCGGTAGAAATTGTTCGTGTTTTGTTACCAATACACGTTGAAAACGGAAGTATCAGATAATTTTACACATTGGAAACAAAGGAAGTGGTTCCGTTTTAATTCGGCTGCAGAGATCAAATTGATAATAGTGCACTGAGATCCAAATTAATACAATCTCATTGATTTTATGTGAATTAGGAAAAATCGATCTAATAAAAGCCCCACAAATACGATCCTTCAAACTGTGTAACTCCGATCATTACTTCAATTGTTTTATCAAAATTCAAAGCTATTAAAATAAGTAATTCATTTATTATCCTTATTTTTTTAAAAAATATTAATTATAAAGAAAATAATATTTATATAGACATACTATTATGTCAAGTTGTTGAGCCTTCTCGTCCACGAGGAAAAGCCACCGATCATCGTCGACGTCAGCGATCCTTCCAAGAGCATAAGCCTAAGCCACCTACGAGAGTCCCCCAGGCATCCCTATCCTGGGCTATGGCGGATAGCTGAACGGGCTAAAGCCAAGGGCCCCCGATGATTTAGGGGCCCCCAAATTTAGTATATTTTATAATAAAGGTGGACAAATTTTTGCATAATCTCCTAAAAATATCATAAATTAAATAAATTATGAAAATCTTATCTATTAATCTAATCGCTATTCGGACCCGATAGTCTTAGTAATTGAAAAACCTGATTTTTTGGCTCATAAGAGAAAATATTAAAGAATATTGTTTATATTTTTTTAATTTACATATTTCGTCAAGCTCGCGTGGTCATTTGGACAGGGCCCCAGTTTGAATTGCAGCCAGGGGCCCCGTGCAGTCTTAATCCGCTCCTGATCCTGGGCCAGCCTCTCCAGCATCGTTCAGTTATGCAGGGCCGCCACCAGGGGGTAAATCCACGAATTTATTCAGGGGCCCCAACGGAAGGGGTGCCCGTCAGCCACGCTTAATTTTTATAATGCTGATATATTATATTGGGACAATTATTCAAGTTACATAAAACAAAAAAGTTTAAAAATTTAGCTCACAGCGAAAATTGACGGAAAATTTTTTCTGCACAATGAACGGTTCGCTAAAGGTGTTCCTAGGAATTTATTTTTATGTAGCAGTTTTCTAAAAATAATATAACTTAGTCATAAAATACGTCACATATATGTCTTCCGGTGACTCTCTCACTTATTCGAGTGGATGAAAATATTGGAATTTTTTTCTTCACTTTTACATTCAGCTGTAAATAAGACATAAATATTTTTTTGGGAGTTGATGCCTTGCGTCCAATTGCTCAGAGTTTGCCTAGCATTATTCCCGTTCTATAGACAGTGACGTCCACGACTAAGTACATAAATGGAATTAGAAGCGAAGCACGTGGATTGAAAACATATTTCTCTTCCTTCACCGCAGTGTTGTTGGCAGCATTCTGGCTAAAAGTTTTGACGTGCATCAATGAAAGAAATCTGATGCTCCAATCTCACTTGAAATCGCGTCACTTAAACAACAAGGATCTCTCAAATGAATTGCAGCAGTTGAGAGATAATTGCCACACGATTTTCACAGAAGCACAGCATGTATCAAAAGAATTGGGAATTCCTACAGAACTGAAGACGGCGCGGCGTCGCGGCAAAAGATCAAGACCTTTCCGTTCAGATTCCGAAACGTCCACATATTCCCAAAACGTCACGGGTGTTGAGGAATCAGCAAAAGCTAAGTTCACTAGGAAGTTTTGTATCTCATTTTGATTCTGTGATTGGGCAGATGAACCATCGGTTCAAAGTTTTAGACAAGATCTGGAAACTGTTCAATCCAGTTCTAAATTTTAGAAGTGTGACTTCTGAAGAAATGTCGTCCTCTTGTGCTGATTTAGTGGTTAAATATCCACGTGATCTTTCCAGCCTTTTGAAAGATGAGTTGCTTCACTTGAAGAATGTATACGGTACAACATTCACGTCAAGGAAGCGTATGCCTCTGCGTTGTCTGATCCTTTTGAAACTCAATTTATTTACACGGGCTAGAAGGAATATTTATTGAGTGTGTATTGCCCTGAGGATTTTTTGTTGTCTTTCTGTGTCGGTGGCTCAAGGAGAACGATCGTTTCAGTAAACTGGTCTATTATAAAAAAACTATTTGCGTTCTACCATGAGCCAAGAAAGATTGAATGGATTGTCTATTATTTCACTTGAACACGAACTTACCAGTCAGATAAACCTCAATGAAGTTATACGTGATTTTTCTAATATGAAAATAAGAAGGTGGTCCTCCTCATCACAGTAAATATACAAACAGCCCTCACACACTTAGATATTAATAATATGTTGCTAGTTATCCACGGTTGTTACTATATTTCAAATTTCAAATGAAAATTCCATTTATAAACATGGATGTTTCCCTTGGTATGTAAATTTTTTTACACTTCAAATGATTTGTTATTCAACGATCTAATTTTTAAAAATGTACTTCATATGAGTGAATAGAACACAAACTTATTACTGTTTTTGTAACTATTGCTTTTGTTGTTAATTTTTTATATGAATGAATAAAACAAAAAGAAATCAACTACTGCTTTTGTTGTTGCAAATATGTGGCGTTTTTGTTATTCAGTAGGAAATTCTTGCTCCCTAGATCGCTTGTATTGGTATTTATAAATGCAGCCAGCATTGTCGCTGTCGGATAAGCTACAGTTTGATCATTTTGTATACATATTTCAAGGATTATGGCATGTGGGGACCTGGGAAAAGGCATAGGCACGATGTGGAGCCCAGAGGGGCCCAACGTACCCAGTATTTCAGGGGCCCTAAAATTTCTTGTGGCGGCCCTGAGTTATGGTCAATGCTTTTACCTCCAACTCTCGGCGCCAAGTATTTCTAGGACGACCTCTTTTCCGCATTCCCTGGGGCAGGGCCTGTCTTAGACCACTGCAACCTATGCGGTCGCAGTGGGCCCCGCGCTTTCATACGCCCCGCCTATCTTAATTTTCACTTATTATCCTTATTAATTCCTTATCCCTACCCAAAACTGAGCCCCGCGCAATCCGTTTCGCAAACTAAGCAGCATAGGGCCCCGCAATTGCTAAGACCGGCCCTGCCCTGGGGGTTCCATTTCAGGTCTCGCCTTGTTGTATTGGAGGCAGATTTTTCTTTAGCGTATCGCCAATCCATCGTCACTTCTTCCGGAGAATCTCTTGCTCTGTTGGCTTCAATGTCATTTAAGTTAATTACTGTGCATGATATTTCATGCGATAAAGTGTATTTAATTAATATATGATTCTGACAATGGCAAGTTCACTGTTCTCTACAATTGTTACGTTTTGTTGATGTAGAGCGTAGACTGTAGATCTAAAACATAAGAATTTAAATTACCAAATGTAATCACTACTAAGTAAAAGTAAAGTAAACGTGAAGTACATTTTACGCTGTAGACCCTCTGTTGCGGGACCAACAAGCTGGCTTTCGCACCAACAGATCCTGCACTGACCAGATAGCGACACAGCGCATCATTCTAGAGCAGTCACCAGAGTGGAACTCGCCGCTCTATGTCAACTTTGTTGACCACGAAAAAGCCTCCGACAGTGTGGACAGGCAAACCCTGTGGAGATTGCTCAGGCATTATGGGGTGCCACAGAAGATTACAGATGTAATCAGAAACATGTACCAAGGGATAAACTGCCGAGTTGTCCATGGTCAGCAGGTGACAGATGCTTTCCAGGTGAAGACTGGTGTGAGACAAGGTAGCTTGCTGTCACCATTCCTGTTCCTATTAGCCATTGACTGGGTGATGAAAACATCTACACGGCAGAAAAGGAATGGCATCCAATGGACCTTGTGGGATCAACTTGATGATCTTGACTTTGCTGATGATCTTGCCCTTCTTGCACATATCCAAAAACAGATGCAGGAGAAAACAAACATTGTCGCAGCCACTTCTGCTAGCATGGGTCTCAACATACACAAAGGGAAGAGTAAAATCCTCAAGGTTAATGCCACCAGTACATCACCCATCATGCTTGAAGGAGAAGCCCTTGAGGGGTGGACAGTTTTGTTTACCTTGGCAGCGTGGTAAATAAACAAGGTGGTACAGATGCTGACGTCAAAATAAGGATCGGAAAAGCAAGAGCAGCCTTCCAGCAACTCAAGAATGTTTGGGTCTCCAACAACTTAGGCAGCAAGTTAAAAGTAAGGATTTTTAACGCTATGGTGAAACCTGTGCTGCTATATGGAGCCGAGACATGGAGAACAACGGCCGTAAACCTGACCAGAATCCAGTCCTTCATGAACAATTGTCTAAGAAGGATTCTCAGAATTCACTGGCCGGACAAAATCAGCAACCGGGAACTGTGGCAGCGGACTAAACAGAAGCCCATTGAGAAAGAGATTCTTCAGAGCGGTGGAGGTGGATTGGTCATACACTAAGAAAACCTGCTTCTAACACAACAAAGCAAGCCCTGAAATGGAACCCACAGGATAAGCGGAAAAGAGGCCGTCCAAGAAACACTTGGCGCCGAGAATTGGAGGCAGGCCATGAATGGAAGATCCCGGAGAAGCTGGCCCAGGATAGAGATGCTTGGAGGTCTCTCGTAGGTGGCTTATGCCTTTGGAGGAATCGCAGATGCCGACGACGATCGGTGGATGCCCCTTATGGACGAGAAGGCTCAACAACACTTACAAGGACATTTTTCGCGCGGTGTACATTTTCAAGTAAATGGATTTCTTTTAAAAGAAAAAAAAATGGGTGTGTGGTAGTGAGGGAGTTTGCCAGTTGATGTCAATGGGAAAAGATGGACGACTGGATATTTATAAGAAAATTAATACATGTTTAATGATAAATGTTTTTAAATGAAATATACAAATGGTTACAATGTAGCCAATAGTTTTTAAGGGTGACACCACCCATGAGGGCAAGGGTTGAACCTGATTAATTTGGGGAATTTCATAAGCAGTTAACTGATCACATTTTTAAAACAAATTTATGTAGCCAGACAATTTTGGTACCAATTTTATAGAAGAACAAAGCAAACAAAACAAACTAATTGAAAGGGTTAATATAATATTTTAAAACTTTTGTAAAATCAGACCAGATGTGAAATCTAAAGGAACGGTGCATTAGTTAACTTTCAAAAATTAATACAACAATGTTTCTGTAGCTAGTTAATACTAAACTGAGAGAAAACGCTGGAGTCGTGCTAAGTTTATTCACTCGTCAGTGAGAAGTAGCACAGCTTTAGTTTAGTTTCAGCTTTAGAATTAGACTTTAGTTATTAGAACAGCATATAGCAGGATGTTAATATTGATGAAAAAGCATTCAAATTTGTTACTGGGTTTTATATTTGGACCCATCCACATTAAAAATAAAAAAAAATTAAAAAATATATTCATTGATAAACTAGAAAAAATTCAAAACTAGTGGCCGGATTCATCAGGGGCCGTCCATAAATGACGTCATGCACCTGGGGGAGGGGGTCGACCATTTGAGACGAAGGGTGACGATTGGGAGGGGGTGTTTATGAAATATAACAGGCAAATTTAAATAAAAAATTCCACCTAAATATTTGATTGTTTACAATTTATTGTGTGACGTTTCACATGGGCTTCACGCATGTTACGATATTAAAGTGCAGCCTAACACTAAATACATACTTAAATGACATTACGTGATTTGAAACATACTCATTTTCAAATAGAAAAATGGATTGAAGGCGGCGCAAAGCTTTGTGAAGTCATATTGGAGGGGGGTCTAACTTTTTATGACGAGGGGGGAGGTGGGGTGATAAATCGACCAAAATTTGACTGACCGGAGAATATTCAAATCTGTCAAGAGTAACACAATTATTAGTTGAATGATTTAACTAATAATTGTAATAGATAAGATAAGATTAAATCATTTTTAAAAAAAAGTATAAGTGTAGGAGACGGCCCTGGGACTCATTGGTGAGTTTAGTTTACGGAGTCATTTTCTCTTTTCTTTGATTATTTTTAATGATAATTTAAAACTAATAATTTCTATTATTATTACTATATGAGAATAACATTAAGAATCAAGGATGGCAATTTCACTGTTGCCTTAGCCTCAGTAAAATAATACTACTTTCGTTTTATTTTTTTACGCCTGGTTTGTTACGGTAACTCGTTGGTCAAAATTTTTATTTTTGTTGTAATAAATTTTATAAATCTTACAAAATAAACAAAAGAAGAGTTATAGCGTAAATATAAACAAACTGCTAGACTGCTACTTATACTTATATGACGCTATAGCAATAAGGACACGAACTCCGTAAATGGACCCAAGCCCAAATTAAATAACAAAAATTTGTTGCGCCTCCAACTCCAAGCCGCTGACAGGTTGATCACCCAGCTAATTACAGTTACAGTTATAGCTAAAAAAAAACCAAGACTGTTTGTTAGTGTATTACTATTTTTTTTTACACTACTAAGTTACAATTAATCCATTAAGTCATTAATCATTAAGGGATAACCTAAGAGTGCCTAAGACTAAGACTTACTAACTCACTTACTAAGAGGATAACCTAAGACTAAGAGTGCTAAGACTAAGACCTAATAAAATAAGCCTAAGGGGCACGCACCTGAGGGGGTCACACTTTTGTGACGAGGGGGAGGGAGGGGGGTTGAAGAAATGTGACATCACATCAAAAGGGTAACTAAATAAAACTTCCACTGAAATATTTGGTCACTTACAATTTATTTAATGACATTTTTTTTGTGGTTAATTATTCTTTTTTTTAATCAGTGCTTCTCAATGTGCCGGTCGGTAGGCCATCAGACGCTGGTTGGCGTAAGCTATCAAGACACGAAAATTAAATCTAATTATAATCCTTAAGTTTGAAAATCCACAAGATAACATATGAAATTGTTACACTGCGTCGTTTGATGTTGACATCAAAGCATTTGTGATGTAACCGCAGCTCCGTTTGGTTCTCTCATGGCAGGAGTCGTCGATTTTTTTGGCCAAAATATACAAGTTTATGTGTGCGTTACCCCCCAACCCCCAGACTCTAGGTCCTGCTCACATGACTTGGGGATTTGGGGGAGCGTCGTTAGCCTCGAAAATGCTACTGTTAAGTTTTACAAGCATGACAAATGTCTAAAAATGATCTGAATAGGATTATGTGTAGATATTTTAAGTCAAAACGACACGGAATATCCTTTTTCTTTAAAAAGGGGAAAGGGGGGGGGGAATCTATTTGAAAAATTAAAACACGTTTTAAGTATGATATAATTGTTCGATTGGTTTTGGTCAAACGCCCCTGGCCATTCTAGTCTTCTAGATCAGTGCTTCTCAAAGTGGTGGTCCGCGGACCGGTGCCGGTCCGTGGGCCATCCGCTGCCGGTCCGCAGATGTTCTCAAAAAAAAGGACCGAAAAAATTGTCAGTGCAGGGAAAATGGTGCACCGGTCCCTGGTGCAATGGAAAAAACTCCTGCCGGTCCGCCATACTAAAAAGTTTGAGAAGCACTGTTCTAGATATAACGGTAAATGAGCCCATTTAAAATTATTCAACTATTCATTAACTTTATTGGATGCATCAAATTCTTGACATCGCAATTCGAGAGGAGCACAAAACAACTTTTCTTCTTAGCTCAGTTTTTAAGGCATTAATTTTAAATATCACATAAAGGATACCTGATACAGACAAGTCATGTGGATTAAGATTATTGTCACTCGTGTCAATATAAATGAAAGTAGGGTAGATTTAGGTGTCTTCGTATAGTACGTAGGTAAGAAATCTACATAGTTGTCAAATTTTAAAAAAATGCATTTTCTGGAAGGAACCGGTTCAATAATGGGCATATGTTCCAAGCGTACACGTACACATGACGTATTTTAATATATCTAGTGGATTGTAGTGGATGTTATATGTCCCAAATGAGTCTGCATTACCCCCAAGAATTCCCTTTTTGACCCCAGATGAGGTTATTTACCTCTGTTCGCAAACCTCTATTTGAAAATAAGTATGTTTCAAATCACTTTTATTGTCATTTAAGTATTTATTATTTATTTAGTGAAGATCTACATTGTAATATCGTAACCCGCGTGAAGCATTTTTTAAAAACGTTTTACCGGCCTTCAGAAAACGAGCTGTGTTAACATCTAGATTATTTTATTTTAATGCATACAAATTAAACATGGAATATTAATCATCACTGTTAACGTCTTTGTTTAGAAAAAAAAATAATTAAAAATAACATTTAAAAAATTTATTTTAAAAAAATCCCTCAATTGACTTAAATGACAATAAAAGTGATTTGAAACATACTTATTTCCAAATAGAAAATAAAGTGTTTTTTAAAATATTTTTTATATATTTTTTGTCAAAGTTGTTGTTGTTGAGCCTTCTCGTCCATGAGGGGCATCTACCGATCATCGTCGGCGTCTGCGATTCCTCCAAGGGCATAGGCCACCTACGAGAGACCTCCAGGCATCTCTATCCTGGGCCAGCTTCTCCAGGATCTTCCATTCATGGCCAATTCTCTTGATGTCTGCCTCCAATTCTCGGCGCCAAGTGTTTCTTGGACGGCCTCTTTTCCGCTTACCCTGTGGGTTCCATTTCAGGGCTTGCTTTGTTGTGTTAGGAGCAGGTTTCCTTAGTGTATGACCAATCCACCTCCACCGCTTCTGGAGAATCTCTTCCTCAATGGGCTTCTGTTTTGTCCGCTGCCACAGTTCCTGGTTGCTGATTTTGTCTGGCCAGTGAATTCTGAGAATCCTTCTTAAACAGTTGTTGATGAAGGACTGGATTCTGGTCAAGTTTACGGCCGTTGTTCTCCATGTCTCGGCTCCATATAGCAGCACAGGTTTTACCATAGCGTTAAAAATCCTTACTTTTAACTTGCTGCCTAAGTTGTTAGAGACCCAAACATTCTTGAGTTGCTGGAAGGCTGCTCTTGCTTTTCCGATCCTTATTTTGACGTCCGCATCTGTACCACCTTGCTTATCTACCACGCTGCCAAGGTAAACAAAACTGTCCACCTCCTCAAGGGCTTCTCCTTCAAGCATAATGGGTGATGTACTGGTGGCATTAACCTTGAGGATTTTACTCTTCCCTTTGTGAATGTTGAGACCCATGCTAGCAGAAGTGGCTGCGACAATGTTTGTTTTCTCCTGCATCTGTTGTTGGGTATGTGCAAGAAGGGCAAGATCATCGGCAAAGTCAAGATCATCCAGTTGATCCCACAAGGTCCATTGGATGCCATTCCTTTTCTGCTGTGTAGATGTTTTCATCACCCAGTCAATGGCTAACAGGAAGAGGAATGGTGACAGCAAGCAACCTTGTCTCACACCAGTCTTCACCTGAAACGCATCTGTCACCTGCTGGCCATGGATAACTCGGCAGTTTATCCCTTCGTACATGTTTCTGATTATATCCGTAATCTTCTGTGGCACCCCGTAATGCCTTAGCAATCTCCACAAGGTTTGCCTGTCAACACTGTCGAAGGCTTTTTCATAGTCAACAAAGTTGACATAGAGCGGTGAGTTCCACTCTAGTGACTGCTCTAGAATGATGCGCAGTGTCGCTATCTGGTCCGTGCAGGATCTGTTGGTGCGAAAGCCAGCTTGTTCGTCCCGCAATAGAGGGTCTACAGCGTTTTTCATCCTGTTAAGTAGTACACGGTTGAAAACCTTTCCTGGGATGGACAGCAGGGTGATCCCTCTGTAGTTCGAGCAGGAGCTTAAGTCTCCCTTCTTTGGGATCTTGATAAGGTATCCCTCTTTCCAATCGGAAGGAACTTGCTCCTCTTCCCATATCTTCATAAACAGAGGGTGCAGCATTTCCACACTGGTTTCCAAGTCCGCCTTCAGTGCCTCTGCTGGGATGCCATCGGGTCCTGCAGCTTTTCCATTTCTGAGTTGTTTAATGGCCCTGCTAATCTCTTCTTTGGTGGGACTATTACAGTCAATTAGTAGGTCATTATCGGCTGGTTGAATATCTGGTGGATTCCTTGGCTCAGGCCTGTTTAGGAGCTCTTCAAAGTGCTCCTTCCATCTCCCTCTCTGTTGCTCCTCACTTGGTATGGTGTTTCCCATTTTGTCCTTTACTGGTCTCTCTACCTTGCTAAATTTCCCTGACAGCGTCTTAATGGTATCAAACAGTTCCCTCATGTTCCCCTGGTGAGCTGCATCCTCTGCTTCTTTAGCAAGTTTATCAACAAATTCCTTCTTGGCCCTCTTGATGCTTTTCTTAACTTCCTTATTTGCATCTGCATACTCCTTCTGGGCCTTGTTTTTCTGTGCTCGGGTGCGGCTGTTATTCACTTCTGCTTTCTTTCTTTTCCTTTCTTCTATTTTACTCAGCGTACCTGCTGTCATCCATTCTTTGTGTGCCAGTTTCCTGTTTCCTAGCACTTCTTGGCATGTTGACTGTACTGTTTCTTTCATGCTTTGCCATTTCCCTTCGGTGGTTTCATCTTCCAGTATTTCTTGTAGGACTTGGAACTTGTTGAATAGTGAGATTTTGAATTCTTCCTTTTTGGCTTGGTCCTTCAGGAGGGAGGTATTATACCGAGTCCTGTATGCTGTTTGCTCGGTATAATGTCTCTTTAGTTTTAATTTCATCCTGGCCACAAGAAGATGGTGATCTGAGGCAACATCAGCTCCCCTCTTAACACGTACGTCTTGGAGAGATCGCCTGAATTTTTTAGAAATACATACATGGTCTATTTGGTTCATCGTTCTCATGTCCGGTGAGACCCATGTAGCTTTGTGAATCCTCTTGTGCTGGAAAATACTCCCCCCTATGACCAGGTCTGCTGCGGCACATAGGTCAGCAAACCTCTCACCATTGTCGTTCATCTCGCCTATCCCTTGCTGTCCCATAACCTCTTCGTACCCTGTGTTGCTATTGCCGATCTTGGCATTAAAGTCTCCCATGAGGACGACGATGTTCCTCCGTGGGCGACCCTGGACTATGGTCATTACTCTATTGTAGAATTCTTCTTTGTCTCCTTCATCACTTTCATTAGTTGGTGCGTAGCATTGTATAACATCTAGGTTGATGCTACGTTTCTTTGTTCGAAAGGTTGCTAAAAGAATTCTAGGTCCATGGGCCTCCCATCCAATGAGTGCTCCTTGCGCTGCCCTTGATAGCATCATAGCAACACCCAGGGTATGTGGGGCATCGTCTTCTTCGTGTCCCGAAAATAACACCATCTCTCCTGAGATTAATCTCTTCTGTCCCCATCCAGTCCATCTTGCTTCACTAATTCCGAGAATGGTGAGCTTATAGTTCCTCATCTCAGCGGCTATTTGTGCAGCTTTACCAGCCTCGTACATGGTGCGGACATTCCAAGCTCCAATGACGGTGGTAGTCCTGGTAGAAATGATGGTTGTCGGCCTAATAGCTTCCAGGTTTTGGCTTTCACTATTAGGCGTCATATTTTCCTCCTCAAGGAATCCATCCTCTCCCAGGACTGAAATGTCTTTTGTTACTCTTTTCGGTGTTTTTGTAACTATGATTTTTTACATGGCAGGGTTGTTGGCCTTGCGCACAACCACTTGGGGGGTCGCCCCTCACAGCTCAATGGGTAGCTGCCTTTGTTCGGGTTAGGTCCCTAGCCTTTGTGGATCCCTCCACTTCCTACAAGGCAGTAGGGCTGATTTTGGTCCACCCCGGGTATTTTATTTCCCCGGTACCCTCCATATCTGGTGGGCTTTCCCCTA
Source organism: Ampullaceana balthica (assembly GCA_944989445.1). NCBI lineage: Eukaryota > Metazoa > Mollusca > Gastropoda > Lymnaeidae > Ampullaceana > Ampullaceana balthica. The sequence continues at coordinate 587,113 of CALYLW010000159.1, forward strand.
TCCGCCGGCTGGGGAGGCGCTCGATAGAAGATCAGCATCTCCCACGAGGGGGGGGTCAAAGATTTGTGACATATTTTTAGAGGGGGGGGTCTAAGTTTTTTTGACGACGCGTGACGAGGAGGGGGGGGGAGGGGGTCAAAAATCGTGTGACGTCATTTATGGACGGCCCCTAAGTCTACTAATAGTAGTAAGACTCGTCTAAGACTAATACTAAATTAGTCCTAAGAGAGTACTACAAAAAGTCTTTGCTTGCATATCGAAGTTGGTGCATCAAATTTGCACTTATTTTTTTTCCACGCGCCTGACTATAGTTCTCCTTGATAAAGAAATGCTATCAAATTTTGTTTTCTTTTCTGGACACATAATGCTTGCTGCATCTGACAAGCATCCTTGATAAACTCACTGTCAGAAAAGTACTTTACAATCTTATGGGACAGCATTAAACTGGCTTCGGTTTCAGCATCTTGTATTAAAGTCTGTATGATGAAAACAGTTTGCTGCTTCTTTAAATTATTAACCAACTCCTGGCATTTTATATTTCTATCTTTGTTTGTTAAATTGTGCCCGAAATCCAAATGTTTTGTTTGGTGATGTCTTTTAAAGTTGTACTCTTTAAAGACGCTCACACACTCACGGCACAGCAAGCAGACTGCTTTGCAGCCAACGCTCGTGAAGCAGTATTTAGCAGTCCATTCGTCATTAAAAACACGACATTTGACATCAATCTTTCTTCTTTGCCAGCACTTATGGTCAAATCAACGTCTATTCGGTTTTAAATTAAATTACAATTTTTTACAAAACCGCCAATATGTAAATCGTAAACAAAAGCCACTTTCATTTCAGCTGAAATGCAGTTTTGAATAGGATTTTAACAATTAATGACAAAAGATCACTAATCAATTCTTGAGCCATAAAACTGATTTAATATCTCTAGATTCGAATCAAATACTAGGAATAAGATTTTTTAAAAACATAGCGAAAATTCTAAACAAAGAAAATTAATATTGACATAAGATTGCAACATGTACATGCCTACGGGCCGCATAATATACTCTGGCAGGCCGCATGCCGTAGTTGCCCACCCCTGGCCTATAGAATATAGTTAAATTCTTTACAATTGACTTCAAGATTTGCCCAGAGTTTAAATTTATTATAGTGGCTAAATGAAATGAATCAATGTTTAGATATAGATTCTTTGAGCCTGGCTTTATATCCTTAAAAAAAAACAAAAAACATTATTTGTGATATTCTAATAGCTTAAGGGTTAACTAATTTAACTATGAATCTGAACTATGAAATTCAGTGAGCAAAGAATAGAATCAATCATAATTATTCATAATCATGGCTTTAAAAGATAATTTTTTTTAATGAGAGCATATGTCATATGTCTTACTAAGTAAAAGAACTATTTTTGCAAATCTAGCCAAAGATTGAATATATTGATCTATTACACTTGTTATGTTTTGTAAATTACTGAATTCTCTGTTTGTTATTTATTTATATAGGAAAAAACTAACGTAAACAGGACTATCTGCAATCAGTTACTCCAGCCACCACTTTCTGAACTTGAATCCATAACCATGCTCAAACCTAAAATAGTTTTTGTTTTAGTGGGCATAAGTGTTGTGTTTCTTGTTATGCAATTTTATGGAATAAAGGTAATTTCAGATTTATTTAAAATGTTCTATGCATACTTTCAATTTGTCGTTCAACCGTAACACCAATTGTATCTTTTGTAAAACAGTATTTTACTACAAAGCATATAGATTTAAAAACATGATTTAAAAAACCTGAAGAATCCAGGAAAACCAACACTTTATCAACATTTAAATCTCTAATAAGAATGCAGGACTAAACACAAACCATAGATAAGTGTAGGACGCAATAATCTTCTGTATAGAAGGAGCGTCTGTAAACAGATAAGATAAGATAAGATGATAAGTGTATATATAATTTTACGTAACTACGGCGTTTGACGTCCGTAAGTATTCTATATTTTATTTATTATTTTTTAGTTTACTTCCTGTTTCAAAGTTGACAGTTCTCAATTATTAACACTATATGTTATTATTTAAACTATATCAATATGTTTCCTGAAACATATTAAATATTTAAGATGTAACACTTCCCAGTGACTCTAAAATTGACATTTCCGACGAAATAAAATTTTGAGTCTTCTAACCTCAATTTTGATTGAATAATAGCTCAGCTATGTATCAGAGGGGTAAATTTTAAATAATCAAGAACTGTCAACTTTGAAACGGGAAGTAGAGTAAAAAATAATAAATAAAATACAGAATACTTCCGGACGGCCAATGCCGTATTTACATAATTTTATTTATAAATAAACAGAATCAATTGACAAAAATAAATAAACCCATTGCAACAAATCATTCCTTTCATTAATTTGTTAAAGTAAAAGGAAATAGAATAATTGAACTTGTAAGGAGTTGTATTTTAATTCGTGGCATGTTCTTATTTGTTTAACAGTACTTCTATGAGAATCTCAACTCTAATAAACCCATCGAAGAAAGAGTACCATGGGTAAAATATATTATAATTTAAACCTGTGCTTGGAATCAGCTAACAAGATTACTTTTATGGTTTTAACATTGTTTTAAAAAAAAATGTTTTGATTAAAAGTCAGATTATATCAAATGTTTTAAAAATTCATTTTCTTATGTAAATGAGTCCATAATATGAAGCAAATGTAAATTTGTCTTTAAAAGTTAGAATTTTTAAAATATCTGTTTTCAATTACTTAAAATCATCAATACAGAGTTGAGATAATTTTTCACTCAAGAAAGACATTTGTTTGACAGGAAGCAGTCAAGCTATTCATCAGCAAATGTGATTCTGCTGGTCTACCTGTTTTTGTCATTGAACCTAGTTTGTTGCGTGCTTTGAGAGAAAAAAGTAAGAGGAGATTGGAGCTTTGGAACCAAGATCACCATAGTTCTGTTGCATTTGGTGTCGTTGAGCCAGGAATTGACCATTTGGTTAGTAAAGAACATCTTCTTTGGATATTACTTTCTAATGTGGAACAAATTCTTTACAATTCTATTTAACTTATGTAAATAATGGCATACAAGATACACAAAGGAATTGTGTGATTAAAAAAAAATTTAAAGCTTTATTAATGGACAAATCCCTAATAAAGCTTCATATTTTTAATCACAAATTTCGTTCGTGTATCTTGTATTTTATTGGAAAGCTTTATCGCAGTCCAATACTGTATCACATTTTAAATAATGATCTTTTTCTAGCAGTTCCTTTACTATTTTCAGTGAGTTGATAATTAAAAACTTGCAACTATTTTATAGTTTATTTTAAGCTTTTTTCTTCATCAGCATCTTGTAATGTCAGCCATGAAACATGAATATTATGAATTCTGGGAAAAAAATGACCCAGATCCCAGAGGCTTAACTATTCAGCACAGAACTTATCGCTCAGTGCCAACTCACTATGTGCTCTGGGTTCCTGTCCAGGGTCACACTCCTATGCTTATACATCTGGTGGTGTTTTACAAGAGAGGAGAGTTCTTCTGGCACTCTGCTGTTCAAGATAAACTACACAAACCACCTCACAGCCTTGCAAGTTCACTGTTTTCTTCAAATTCAGGTTCCTACAGCAGGTAAGCCAAATTTTGATCTCTATAAAATGTGTGTCGATAATTGGATCAGAAAATTGATAATTATTAAATTTTCCTATTTATGTACTAATGTAATTTTTTTGAGTTGCACACCCTCAAAAATATTTCAACCTAAAATATAATATGAATCATGAAGTGTTATGATTTTTTTATTTTTTTAGGTGAAAATGCTATGTTAAATTGTAACAGTAAAATCATGTGTGAAGATTACCTTAAACTACAAGCAAAATCGGTCATTATGATAGTTAACTTTGCACTGCCTATCTTTGTCTTTGTGCTCTTTGTTAGGCAAGAGTTACCGGTATTTTATTTTGATGGTAAACAGTGGCGACAGCATGTAAATTAATAATAAATTGTTTTACAATTTTTTTTTCAACTACGAATTTTAACATTCACAAAAATAAATAAATTTAAATAAGGTAAAAAATAAATAAATAGATTAAATAAGGTAAGTGCAGATGTTTAATAATATATTATAGGATCTGGTAGAGCAGTCGAATCTTGTAGAATGTAGAAAAGGACCTTGATGATCTACAATAACAACACCAATTTTCAATATCCATGCAGAAATCACCTATGACCCGCTCATAAGCCGACCCCCCAACTTTTCCCCCTAGATTTTGTCCAAAAAAGGTCGGCTTTAGAAAAAGTATATACGGTATATTTTTTGCAAGTGTAACCAGTGATAACCCTTGAAATTAAAATAAATAATTATTCCTTTTTATTAATATGTTACTTAATGTAGATTAATAGTAAATCTGTGTGTATTGTCTCAGGTTCAACACAACATTTGCATACCTGGATGGAGCACAAATCTACTACCCAAGTGACACGTTTACTTTTTTAAAGGAGCTAGAAACATCTGAGTTTATTGAATGTAACTATAGTAGGGCCTATCACTTTTATGCTGAGTACCATCTAGATAACTCTAAGCAAGTTGAGCTCTTCAAGAGGAAAGCCAGACAGCTGTTGGTTATCACCAAACAGGTCCTCGACTCTATGGGCATTCCGTTTTGGTTAAGCAGCGGAACTTGTCTTGGTAAAAATTTCTTTATAATTATATAGACCTTCTTTAGTATGGAGCTAGTTATCTTACAGACTAACGTTTCCCAAACTATTAAGAGTGGTTAATCAGTGGGTGTGTTTGAAAATTGCATCAGTGACTGGTTAGCAGATTTATTAACTTTATTTTATGTGAGCATAAGATATTTGGTTTGTACTGATCTCCAAAGTAAGGCTTGGGGACCTGCATCTATCCACAGAACACTATTTGAGGAAAGCTGTTGATTTTGTTTTAGGCATGCAATATCTTTTTTTGAATTAGGTGGCTGCACACTTAGAGAATCTATATTTCAATTTAAAATAATAATAATGCATTCTTGACACGTAAAGCCAGTTTAAAATGTCAAATTTAACCTATTTTGAAGTCTTTTGAAATATTATGATAATTTTTATCAAACAGTTGTATCCATACCTACAAGTTGTATAACTTGATTTGGGATTCACATATATTTATCAATTAGTTTATAGTTCCTATAAGTATTTACAAGTTGTCTAATTCGGTTAGGGACACAACATAGGTTTAAGACAAACAAATACTTAGAGCATAAACCATAAAGTAATATCCCTGTTGTATTTCAATACTTTAAAGAACAAAAAAAATATTTTCTCCTAGAAAGACAATTTATTTGAACAATGTAATAATTTAATTTAGGTGGTATTTTTTTTCTTTGTCAACAGGTATTAATATTTTTTAAACTTAATTAACATTTTTTAAACTTAATTAACATTTCTCTGTGTTTTTTCTCATTTGCATAACAAAAAAATTATGCATGATTTATATGTATGGCTTTTGCTAACACTTCTCATATCATGGAATGAGAACTGAAAAAAAGATTTAGGAAAATCGCTTAAGTTTTTTATTTTTGCACATTAGTAAATATTTAAAAAATGTCTTTTTTAGGATGGTTTCGACAGTGTGATTTAATATCTCACACAACAGATGTGGACATAGGCATTTTCATTAAAGATTATAGAGAGGAAATGATTAGTCTGTTAGAGAACACTGGTCTAGTTCTAACGCATCGTTTTGGCAAGGTAGGTAAACGTTGATCTAGTAAAGTGCAATAATCTTTCACCATTAATTGACTTACTGAATCATTGCTCATTGTAACTGCATTTTAAAGTCTGTATATCTGTTATTTTTTACATTTTAAATGTGTCTTTACCTTTAATTAGACCATTTTGATTTGACTTCAAAAATGAATGTCTCAGTCATAATTTCATTCATAATGAAAAATATACATTACTGTATAAAATACTTCTGCTTTGTCCACAAGTCTACCACACTTCTTTCCTTCAACCCCACTATTCAAATTAGCCAGAAGATATCCTTTATCTTACTCGTAGCGATTTTTCAATCACCTCATGTTGCATTCAATTTTATTTTCACAGGTGACTGATAGTTTTGAATTGTCGTTTCTCTATGGTGATATTAAATTGGACATTTTCTTTTTTTATGTAACTGAAAAATATGTGTGGAATGGTGGTACCCAGGCAAGCACAGGGAACAAATACAAGTAAGCACCTTTGTGGACTTTTTGGAAATTGCTGGGTTGATTTTAATTGTTGTCAAAGACTATTAAATCAAAAACCCTGATTTATGACTTTAAGTGACAAAAGAGTTGAATAAGAGCCCAAAAAATTAACTTCAATCATATTAAATAGAATACACGACCTTAAACAGATGATGAATTTAGAAACACATAAGTGAAGAAATTTGTCGGTTAAAATTATTTTAAAGGTTGGTATTTTCATTTTCAGATATATTTTCCCACCATTTAAGTTATGTTGGACTGAGTTTTTGGAGCTCTGGGTTCATGTCCCTTGTCCTCCAGAGCCATATATTCATGCCAACTATGGACCGCGGTGGATGATACCGGATAAAAACTGGGATTGGAAATTCAGTCCCAACAATGTGATTGAGAATGGCCAGTGGCCAAAAAAAGAATGGGACGATGTTATACAGCTATATGAATGATTACAACATTAGGATATTAACAGTTGAATTTTATACCTAGTGAACAACCAACTAAAATTATACTTGTACTTGATGTAACTAATTTGGAATCATGTTTTGCCTACATTTTTATAAATGAGTCTCTTAGTTATCAAATGCCAATAAAATAAAATTTACAATTTTTTTTGTATAAAAATTTAAAATGGTTGAAGGTTGAATATCCAAAAAACCTTTTCCTCATACAAAATTATATTTTATACAATTATTATGTTAGCTGATGCCTGCTATGAGAGTTTACTAATCTTTCTCTCCTGGCGAGTTTTTTGCATTTACTCTTGATGTTTTTAAGACTCTTGTTGGCATTTCTACCCTCATATGTTACCGCATGATATTACTCTTTGGAAAAAAAAAGTGATGTGTAATTTTATGACAATAGTTTTCAATAATAAACGGCTCCCTCATGAACGTGTGTTAGGAGAAGTAAGACATGACTCTCATTCAGTGTGCTTAGGAAGTGTTGTGTGTCAAGCGAAGCTGGTTACAGTACAAACAAATCATTATTGAACTCTGCTCTGAGGGTTAACCAAAACTAAATTAAATTGTAATGTTTGAAAAAGGGGGGGGGTATGGATATGATGCGATTCAGCTTGTTGGTAGGCATAAATATGGGGCTACGAAGTATGATGAGGGGAAATATGTGGTTCAGTACTCAACATGTGATTCAGTTCAGTGAGGGACTTTGTTGTGATTCTATTCAGGTTTTGGAGGGATTTTCATGTGATGTTATTCTGTTGTGTTATAGAAAATGTGTTTCATAACTGCTGTCACACTGGCTATACAGGTTTTTATTCAGGAATACACATTCTTTGTAATGATTTCTTAAAATATGACATTTTCAACATATATTTAATTATTATATGTAATTCACATTAACTAGTAGACTATTTTTAAAAAAAATGCGATGACATATATAAAGTGTTTTAAACATGGCTTTAAAGGGGCCGTCCTTACAGTACGTCATGCTATTTTTTACCATTTTTACCACCTCCTCCCCCCTGTCACAAACTGTCACAAATCTCAGATGACCCCCCCCCCTAAAGTATGTCACACTTTCAAACAAATTTGTTGATTTTTATTAACAAAATAATTAAAATTTAATAGAAAACATCGTGACGTCACACATGGCCGGACCCAAACTGTCACACTTTCTTACACCCCCTCCCCCCCTCTGGAGCATGACATAATTTATGGACGGCCCGGCCCCTAACTTCATTCTTTAAAATACAAATTTAAAAAGAACAACTAATAAACTTACAGGAGAAGTATTTATTTAAATCTGTCAAACAAAGGATGATATAACTAAACTTTCAAGTAAGAGTTGATTTTCTTTTTTTTATGGCAATGGCTTTATGAAAAGTTATTTCTCATATTTGGTTTTTCAAAATGAAAATGTCCATGTGTACTTATAATTAAAACAGAACTGTTCATATATTTTTGTGATTATGTCATTAATTCATTTATGATAATCTTGTGGAAAATGATATATATATTTGGCGTTCCAAAATATACTTTTTTAAAAACACTTTGACTCAAGACATTCCATAATTCTGCATGAGTTGCTATTTGTGTTTAAAAAATATGGTTTAGTATTATGTGGGGCTGCGGAAAATTAACGATTAATTTCTTGATTAATGGTTAAAAAATTTTAACGATGAAATTATTTTTAACGATTAATCGACCCATTACTTACTTATTATTGGAATTCAAAAAGTAAAAAAAAATGATAATAAAAATAGCAATCGATAGATAATAAATTTCCTGACTATTACATCAGCATTTTGGTTTTAAACTATTGACTTACGGGAATGTTCATTATGTTGATAAAGTTTGCCTACCATGATTCTAACACTTGGCCTACTTATCAAACCAAATGAAATATCATATTAAGCTAATGGCTGTAATGGAGTAGTACTCAGAGACAGAAAATGACGACAGCTTTGCTGATGAATGACTGCGTTACAAAATGAAGATGAAAGTTCCTGAATACATTAAAAATCTACAATGGTGGAAACTTAAAGAACACAGATATCCGATAATGTCATTCCTTGCCAAGACCGTTTTGTGCATACCAATTACCTCAGTTCCATGTGAATGATTGTTCAGCTCGGCTGGTTATATTGTCAATTAGAACGCTCATCACTTGAACCAAATAATGTCAACACACTTAACTTTTTGCGCAGTTGGTTAAAAGATGACATATAAAGGAGACATCCCAGTGTTATTTAGATTTTCAACAAGAACGTTTAATAAGTGTTACTTATGACATCATACATTTTAATATTTAGCTTTAATTGAAATTAACGATTAATTAATCGTTAATTTTTCAAAAGTTAACTATTAAATTTAAATTAATCGTTAACAGCCCTAGTATTATGATGGTATTATGTTTTTATATTGTTGCATGATTTTGTAGTAAATGAGATGCTTTTTAGTGCTTTCTTTTAATTAGTTTTATTAATGCAAAATAATTTAACTCTGTGTAAAAAGAAGTAAGACAAAAATGTATATAGTGCAGTATCCCTAAAAAAAACTTGGCAGTTGCTTAGCAAAAGTAGGTTAAACATTAATTGAGATTTATGTAAGGATAAGCTGCATTTCTTTAATGCATGTTTTGTCAAAAAGACTTAAGGAGATGGGACGTTCACACATTGCCATCACTAGAGTTTAAAGGGATATTCGTCGCTATTGTTTGTGGGTTTTTAATGGTACAATAACTACAAATACCAAATGAATTTGTGTAATTATATGTTTAAACTCTTCGCATAAAAAGGGGATGCCTTTCTTTTTTATAGTTTATGTTTAAAATTTAAAAATACTTACTTTATTTTCTAATGGTGACATTTTTGTTGCTTTTTAAACTTTACATATACAATAGTTTCTTGAAGAAGTATTTTCTCTGCAAAAATTTCTGCATATGCTTAGATACGTACACTATCTATTTGCATGACATTTAAATTATTTATGAATTTTGTATGAGATCATAATTTTATCAATCTTGATTATTTTGTAGAGATAAGTACATGTACATAAATTTACATTATTCTAATAACTCTCTTGTTTTAAAATAAAGAATAATGTTCATAACTGAGTTGAAAAGTGTAACTCACGAAAAGTTATAAAAAAAAGGGTTATTCAGTTATTTTGAAATTTCTACAAGTACATATGGCAGGTTCTAAGCAATTTTTCTTCAGCAGAGTATCTTTCTAAAAAATACTGCATTTGCACAAGTCTGTGAACAAAAGTTTGTAGGGATTCACATTATTCTTAGAGTTTTATTTGTATTTCAAATTTAATTTAAGTAAATTATGTTAATCATTTTCTTAGACAGTTAAAAATTTGTCTTTATGAAATGCATTTCCCAGAAAAATAATGAGCATTATTTTTTATTACAGCTACAACCAACCAATTCTCTTACTGCTTCTACATGTATTTCAACATTATACATTTTAAAAAAAAATCAACATTGTTAAAATTCATGATTTTTTAAAGGATTTCGTCACTTGTCTCTAACTAAAGAGAGTTTTTTCATATTTTTTTATGAAGCATGTCTTAAAAATAAAGGATATTCATTAAAATAATAATTCTGTTAATTTTATTTGTCTTTATCAAAGAGACAAAATTTTTGATGTCATAATGTGGCAGGACGAAATCACAAATGTCGAGGTACTCAGAAGGAGCCATATGCTGAGTATGCACTCAATCCTGAGTGAGAGGCGACTGCGGTGGTTGGGTCATGTCCGCAGGATGAGCTCAGAGCGCTTCCAAGAGCCTTGCTTTACGGTGAGCTGGCAACTGGTATGAGGAAAAGAGGTCGCCCCTGCTTGCGATTCAACGACATCTGCAAGAAAGACTTGTCACTGTCGCAGATAGACCATAAAATGTGGGAGACCATTGTCGAGGAGCGCACCTCCTGGCGGGGAAAAGTGAGTGAGGGCATTCAGTCGCCGAAGCATCCCTCACAGCTAGGAGTGAAGAGAGAATGGCCAGGAGAAAGGAGAAGGGGGGCGGAGGAGCAGGAGTAAACGCCATTGTCCCATGAGGACGGACGGATGTACAGAATTAGTTATAAACTTTTCTATTTATAAATCATTTGTCTGAATGCCTTCTTCAGAGTAAATACAAAGCAAGAAAATAAAAATACGTATACAAAACATTTTAAAACACTCGCTTTTTTTTAATGAGAATAAAATAGAAATGAAAGTATCTCATGTATCTCATGAAATTTTTTTAAATTTATCTATTCAAGGATGTTTACAACTCCTTATGCTTCAATGTGGCTGACCACTTCACTATGATCACCAAGAAGTGCTTTTGATAGTAAAATTATTGTTCAAAATTTTTAGTATTTGCTGTTGAAGGAGTGATAATATTTTGAGAGATCAAAATATTCCTATTTTTTAATTATCTTGAGCGCCTTCTGCTTTCATTTTAAGTCTTTGAAATTTCCCCAGGTGAGAGGAAAAAAATTATTTCTTTTATGTTTTGTACTCATAAGAGCAAAATTATGTGCTTTAAAAAAAGATTTTTTTAACATATGTTTTTAGTTCCTCAAAATCTTGTCAGAAATTTTTACCCTTCATACATGACACAAGAATCTGCTCACGTCCGCAAGCATTCAATTACTTCTTTACCATTTTTGCTAGTGCCAGCTGATCCTGATAAATGATGTAATGCTTAAATAAACATTGGGTTGTTGAGTAAGTATTACTAGATTTCAAAGCACTAAGCTATCTTTCTGCAAATGCCAAAAAATTAATTTTGTTTTTTAAATTTTATTTGGCAATTAAATTCATACAATTGTTTTAACTAATTTTATATGACCAACAAATTTTTGAATACTGAAATTTTTCTCGGAAAGGATTCTATTGACCTAGGCCCATGGCTTTGTTACTGAGTTTGTGCTACTTTACAAAACATACGGCAGATTTTAATGTGAGAATTTTAAATATTTTTTACTCTCTACAAATAAGTTTTATTAAAAGAAAATTATATTTCACTCATTATCTGTTACTGGGATCAAACTGGGTTCTCAAGATCTGAAATACCCACATCAGTTGAAAAGCTTCATGTATTTTCACCTGAAATCAATAAGTATGCCAAATTTCAACCAAATCGGACAATGGGAAGTCTGTGAAAGATTGACTACAAAATTTAGCCTGACAAAGCAAGTTAAATAAAAGTGTGTACAAAAATTGAATTGTAAATCTTTTAGATTTCCCAAGAGTACATTGTACCTTTCTCAGTCTCCATGAACAGACCCAAGAGCTTTCAAAGCTTCTCTATTATGTAGTGCTATCATTTTGTCCAAAACTGAATTTACTTTGGGAATATGTGATGAAATCCATTCTTTTTTTTCATGTGAGGATTTTCTATAATAAACAGTTTGAAAAACAAGATATTCATGTGCATTGTTTTAAAACAGCAATGTTTTCATGTGGTTATAATTTTATACTTTGTGTAAAAACTCTTCCTCTTAATCTTTAATATTCAATAATTTTCAGAAACTAAAATATAAGAAATAAAAATAAGAGGCATGTGATGATTGAGTATTTAAAGCAGAGACAAATATAAACTTTTATTGTTCAACTAAAAGTTAGTACCAGGTAACTTACGAACTTCTGGTTATACTTAGAGGGTCCTAAGCCACATATTTTTTTATTGTTTCATTATGTGTTTACTATTATTAATTAAAATGATAAATGCAGTAAAATCAACTGTTCATAGATAGAAAGAAAAATGAAATACAGTGCGATGCCGACAGACAGACATTGAAAAACTAGATACCCAACATTCAATAAATAAATAATACAAAAATTAAAAAATATGCAACTTTTATTAATGAAAATAAATGTACATTGACTTTTACTCAAAGCGTAATATATCATGCACAAAATTTTTAAATCCAAACAGGGTGAATATATATAAAACGTAATAAATAGGTTTCAAAACAATGGGACATGGACAAAAGTATTTTCATTCTTAAAGTATAAACTTACTTCAAATCAAAGAAATCGATACCTTTCAATAAATTATATTCATTTAAAATAAACTCCTCTATGAAATTTTATAACTCCATCTTTAAAAAGAAATTCTAAACAACCATAAATACAACATAGATTTTTAATGCAATACAAGCCACATGGAGATGAGTCTTTTTAAGAATGGAAATTTTTTATGCAGTTACAAAAATTAACTTTAAAATAACTTTAAATAGTTTTGTATGACTGGCATTTAATTTAAAATGGTACTCATGAGTCTGTACCTTGGGAAAAATTAATAAATTTACACATTTGTCAACTCAATGTTTGATTTTATTTTCTTAGTTAAGTACAAAGAACATATTTAAGGAAATCTAAATATGTAGCATACAAAACATATGTCAACCGCTATCAACAAATGAAGATTATTTTGTGGTATTTTTGTAGCAAAATTCTCAAGTTCTGAAACTACCATTGTAATTTTGCCCAAACAGAGCATACAACATGCTATACAACTTTCTGTCCTTCAAGGCTTTGTGTGTGTGTCAAAGAATGCTGGAGCTGATAATGCACCAATGAATTAAATGAATTTTACAGCACAGCAAAGACATATTTTATACATTAGAAAATCTTAATAAAGACTCATATATACTATAGGATTAGAAGTATGCCAATGGTGAAATCATATTAATCTTAATAAAGACTCATATATACTATAGGATTAGAAGTATGCCAATGGTGAAATCATATTAATCTTAATAAAGACTCATATATACTATAGGATTAGAAGTATGCCAATGGTGAAATCATATTAATCTTAATAAAGACTCATATATACTATAGGATTAGAAGTATGCCAATGGTGAAATCATATTAATCTTAATAAAGACTCATATATACTATAGGATTAGAAGTATGCCAATGGTGAAATCATATTAATCTTAATAAAGACTCATATATACTATAGGATTAGAAGTATGCCAATGGTGAAATCATATTAATCTTAATAAAGACTCATATATACTATAGGATTAGAAGTATGCCAATGGTGAAATCATATTAATCTTAATAAAGACTCATATATACTATAGGATTAGAAGTATGCCAATGGTGAAATCATATTAATCTTAATAAAGACTCATATATACTATAGGATTAGAAGTATGCCAATGGTGAAATCATATTAATTTCAAAGTATGAGTAAAACTTGCTGATGCTGATAAACATATTAAAATAATTTTTTTATTGGGCAAATTCAAAATCATTAATTAAAACAAAGACTTTAAAAAGAGCTTTACTTTTTTTCTTCCTGGAATTACATATGATGAGGAACAGCAACAAATTTGATATGTTGTTGAAAATCATATGACATTTACACGAGATAATTTTTTTTTATAAATTACGAAAGTACTTATCAGAAGAAAATCATAGACAATAAGCTTCTTTTCCCCAGCGCTTTGGCATCCAGACTCCAACACAGTCATCTCCACCTCCACTCACTAGCACACCATTCTTGTAATCTATCTGAAATATAAAAACTATGGACTTTTTATAGTGCTTATTTTACTTATTTGTTGCTTGTCCATATGTTCCTCAACGACAAATCAAAATTAAAAAAATCAACATATTTTATCGTTTTAATGAACTTAATTCATGACTGCAAGTTGAAAATAAACTTTAAAGAAAAAAAGATAAAAAACTTACTTTAGCAACTTCTCTCTCATGAACATTAAGTGATGTTATCAACCCTGGCTCTCGTGTTGGTTCAAGCACTTTGACAGTCTTGTCCCCTGAACATGTGAATATTGCTCCTGGAGTATTTATTACACCCGTTACTTTCTTTGTATGGCCCACATCAAAAGACTGAGGATTTTATAATTTATAGAGCACATTCATGTAGAAATTTATCTATTAGCTACTTAACGTTTTAATTTGTGTAAAATTATTTTTTTTAAACTGCATAATTTACACCTCCTTATACATCCCGCATCAATTTCCATTCCCCACTTTTAAGGAGATACTTTTACTTATGCTACTTTTATTCCCCTACACTATTTATAATCGACATATTCAGAATAAGAAATTAACTGTGGCAAAAACATGAATTAATTATAAAGATGTCAATCTCAAAGCAAAACTTGCTAAAACAACAAATCTTAACTTCACAAACAAAAATACAAAGTCATTCTAGGCAAGAATTTATACCTTCATAAAAAAGAAAAAAGTTACATGGTTACCCCAATATGTTGAAACACTCCCTCAGTTCCGTCATGTAAGTTAAGGTTTCCACTATTATCTCCAAACCATAACTGGTTACAATGGTAACTCAAACAAAGGGGGTAGCTGGCCAGCTATTTGGAAAAAAATTAAAATATCATGACATTAATGAAAAAAGACTTTGCTTAAATCTTATCAAAGGCTAATCATGATCCCATAAACTTCAGAAACTTTTGATATTACTTTCTGCAGAGAATGGTGTGTGGTAAAAGAACTTTAAGATAACATTACTAATAAAAGAGTTTTAAGCCACCAAAGTAGTTAGTATATGGATGCTGCGAATGAAGATTAACTATTTTAAGACAATTAAAAAGATTTGATAATCCTTTTCCCCCTGCATTTTTTTTTACTATGAGTAAAAATGCTAGCGTCAAGGTAGCCAAGTCTGAACTTTTGATTCTCCATTTTTCATTTCTTTTGCAAATTAATAATTGAAAAAAAAATATGAATGTGAAAACATGACAGAAATGTAAAATAGCTTTAAATAATCTTAATTATAGTACACAAGCTTTGTATTTTATGATGACAACATACCTTGTATTTTATGATGACAACATACCTTGTATTTTATGATGACAACATACCTTGTATTTTATGATGACAACATACCTTGTATTTTATGATGACAACATACCTTGTATTTTATGATGACAACATACCTTGTATTTTATGATGACAACATACCTTGTATTTTATGATGACAACATACCTTGTATTTTATGATGACAACATACCTTGAACATCATAAAAATTTTTCCAGCTCTGCGGTCAAAGATGGAAATGGACTTATCCTCACTACCTGACAGAATAAAATTGTCATTGCCGGTGACACAAAGCACAGCCCTGGTGTGGAAAATTCTTGATTTGACGCTTGATGTGCGCTGATCAATAAAGTAAACCTTCTTGTCGTAGCAACTGGCTACAACTTCATTGGCTTCTGCATACAAGGACAGGACGGGAGACTTACATCTACAAACAATATTTTATGACATGAATGAAACATTGATAAAAGATTTTTATTAACACTCACATTGATTACTATTATAAGAAAGTTTGTTAGGGATGATAAAAGTCATTGCAGAAATAGAATTTAAAAATGGGTTAATCTTGACCAGATTTGGTTATACATTTAATTGTGATACATTGCTCACATCAAATTTATAAGTTATTATAACCCCATGTACTAAATATTAACTCTTTCCATTATTTGCATAATATGTATATTATGATAAAAATGAATAATAACGTTTTTGAATAGTTATGTTTCTTATCTCTAACTAAAAATAAAATAAAATTATTTATAAGAAAGCTTATTAATAACTGTGAAATATTTTTGTTTAAAGATGAGACATAATAATCACCTTACTTGAAAGAATTAGTTAATTTACATCCAGCATCAGCATCAAACATTCGGATATGTGTATCCCATGAACCTGTGATGACCTTATTATCAACTGATGTTATAGACCAGATCCAGCCCTGAAAAAGTGTTTAGGCTCTTTTGAATAATTGTAGAAATTTGATTTAACAATGTTGTTTAGAAACAGCAAAGTGATATGAAATATTTGTAAAATGCTTTTTTACATTACAAGTTAAACATACTTCAACTTGAAGGGATCGACAAATAATTACCACTTTAGTATAAATTTCTTATCATCTAAACAGCCATTGGCAATAATAGCTGTTATGGAATTAATGGTTGTTTGAGGGTTTTAAAATGTTTTTTTAAGAATGTATTCTCACTAAAAATCTGGTATGTGAAGATGGATTCATAAAACATAACAGAGTAACCAAAATGTGATTTAAACAAGTAACCAAAATGTGATTTAAATGAGTAACCAAAATGTGATTTAAACGAGTAACCAAAATGTGATTTAAAGGAGTAACCAAAATGTGATTTAAACGAGTAACCAAAATGTGATTTAAACGAGTAAGCAAAATGTGATTTAAACAAGTAAACAAAATGTGATTTAAACGAGTAAGCAAAATGTGATTTAAACGAGTAACCAAAATGTGATTTAAACGAGTAACCAAAATGTGATTTAAACGAGTAACCAAAATGTGATTTAAACGAGTAACCAAAATGTGATTTAAATGAGTAACCAAAATGTGATTTAAACGAGTAACCAAAATGTGATTTAAAGGAGTAACCAAAATGTGATTTAAACGAGTAACCAAAATGTGATTTAAACGAGTAACCAAAATGTGATTTAAACGAGTAAGCAAAATGTGATTTAAACGAGTAACCGAAATGTGATTTAAACGAGTAACCAAAATGTGATTTAAACGAGTAACCAAAATGTGATTTAAACGAGTAACCAAAATGTGATTTAAACGAGTAACCAAAATGTGATTTAAACGAGTAACCAAAATGTGATTTAAAGAGTAACCAAAATGTGATTTAAACGAGTAACCAAAATGTGATTTAAAGGAGTAACCAAAATGTGATTTAAACGAGTAACCAAAATGTGATTTAAACGAGTAAGCAAAATGTGATTTAAACGAGTAAACAAAATGTGATTTAAACGAGTAACCAAAATGTGATTTAAACGAGTAACCAAAATGTGATTTAAACGAGTAACCAAAATGTGATTTAAACGAGTAAGCAAAATGTGATTTAAACGAGTAACCAAAATGTGATTTAAACGAGTAACCAAAATGTGATTTAAACGAGTAACCAAAATGTGATTTAAACGAGTAACCAAAATGTGATTTAAACGAGTAACCAAAATGTGATTTAAACGAGTAACCAAAATGTGATTTAAATGAGTAACCAAAATGTGATTTAAACGAGTAACCAAAATGTGATTTAAAGAGTAACCAAAATGTGATTTAAACGAGTAACCAAAATGTGATTTAAACGAGTAAGCAAAATGTGATTTAAACGAGTAACAAAATGTGATTTAAACGAGTAAGCAAAATGTGATTTAAACGAGTAACCAAAATGTGATTTAAACGAGTAACCAAAATGTGATTTAAACGAGTAAGCAAAATGTGATTTAAACGACTAACCAAAATGTGATTTAAACGAGTAACCAAAATATCTACTTACAACCAACCTCATGAGATTTGTCAGAGTGTATCAACATTTCCCTCATCTGCTCCTCACTGGCACCCGGACCAGGGTACTTCGACAGGTCAATAAAATTTAAGCTTCTGTTGCGATCGCCAGATAGTACCATCTCACCATCCTGGATTCAAAAAGAAAACGCTTGATTTATTAATTTAATGTTAACAAAAAGTGAGTCTGTAAATAGAGTCTAGTTTCTCCATTAAACAAACTACTTTGGTTATCTTGGTCAATTCAATACTTTAAAAAAAAATTTGACCTTTGATCATAATTTTTAAAAAAAATTGTTGGTCATGCTTCATCAATTCTCAAATAACTAAATTTGGAGATCATATTTTAAATTTAAATGATTGTATTTGAAAATAAGTTACAATTTTTTTTTAAATGACTGTACTAAAGGTAAGACTCACTTTCATAAGATGTACAGAATCAATAGCCCCAAAAACATCACAGGAATACATAAAGTGATTTGTAAACATCTCAGGATCTGACCACACTCTTTGCATATCGTCAAGTTCAACACAAGCATCATCCCATTTAAAATCTGGGGGAGCTGAAACATGCCAGAGATATTTCTCAAAGATAGATCAATAAACATGAAAATAATTTATTTATATGATAGTTGAAATACTTATTTGTACTTATTACTTAAAATTATGTATACTTTATGAGCATTGGAGTTAAATAATTCCATGGTAAAACAAAGCTGGGATATTTAATAATATATAATAAACAGCATACGCTTCATGGGGCATGCATAAAGGCTATTTAGTAATTAAATGAAAAACTATTTTTATTTATCCTAAATTCTCTTTATATATATTTAATGCTTAACTGAAGAGCTATGTGTTAATTTTTAAATTATTTTTATGTTAATTTGATAATGAAGATTTATGGCATATATTACTGTTTATCAATAGAAGCAATGGGCAAAGCTTACCAACTTTTCCCCCACAATGACAAAGTAATTTCTCTGAATTCATTTTTGTGTCCCATTCAAAATAAAATGTTTTTTTTTATAGCAGCCACCCAGAAACTCACTTGCAACAGCAGGGTATTTCTTGCTAGGCCATCTTTTTGTAACTCTAAACTTCCAGTAGGATTCAGAGCTAAATAGCAACTGGAACCTAAGGCACACTTGACTCAAAGCGTACTTAACAGTCCTTGCATCTACAAATGCAGCAATGCAGATAAGCGAATCATCATCCAGTTGGTCCAGTGTCAGGGTGGATAAACAATCTAAAAAAATATAACAAAATTATATTTTTTTTTAAAAAGCTGCTTGAAACAGTGAAATACCATGCCACACTTTTTTAAAAGGAATTCTCTCCCTTAAGAAATTCTTGATTTCTCGAAAGGGGAAGGATGAGAGAGAGCTGGCAATCATTTTACATTGTAAGTCATTGTATCAAATTTTAAAATATAAAACTGTGTAACAATGTCTGGGAAATGTGCTGTCAAAGTCAACAAATTATAAAATATTATAAATGTTACTTTCAGGATTTATAATTCTGGTAACCTGTCACTCATATAATGCTAAATTAATAGCAGTCATTGTGTATGGATTGGACAGATTTGCAATTTGTCCAACTAAACTAATAAAAACAAGTAAGTATTTCCACATAAAATAAAACATTGCTTCAAGTTATGTGCCATCATGAGTAATTCGTTTAGAATATTATTCTAAGATTTATGGTATTGTTCCTATTACCTTTATCGATAGATGTTTCAAATTTAAGGTCACTCTCAGTCTCAGTGGTGTTAGTCCCATTTGCTTGATGTTCAAGTGTGGAGTTTCCAGATTGTATTGCTTCTGAGTCTATTCTAACCTTTTCAGCTAGACAAGTTTCCAAAATTGAACTCCTATTTTCAGTTTGGGGTGGGATAGTGCCCGAATCAGTGTTTTTATCAATCTCCATATCTGGGGTCACAAATATCCTGGCAAATTACACATCATTGCAATGCATTAGAAACAAGTAAAAGTCATTCAATGCCCATGTAGCTAAATGGAAAGGCACAATTTATATATAACCTGTTTTCACATACAGTTATAAGATTTTTTTTCTAAGGAACAGAAATAAAAATTGATTTCGATTATTAAAACAATGAATTTATTCAAATGAATTACAAGTTATGTTAAGCAAAACTTATTAAATTATGAATAATGAATTTTTCAAATCATTAGAAAAAGTTTGATTTTAAATAAAAGTGATACAGGACAGAAATAATTAGAGAGGGGCAATGTTCCCTTTAAGGTTAGTTGGTGCATGTGCAAAATAATAAACTCATGAGCAAAGTTATATATCTGATCTTTTTTTTTACAAAAATTGACATCCCAAAAACACATACAGTAATAAGGACTCCATATTTAAAATATTTAAAAAATTGAAAGTAAGAAATGAGATATAAAGTGATTCCTAGTTTATCATGATTAAATTGGGACTGAAACCCCTCGTGATAGGTGAAAATCTGCAAAATTAGGATTGGCCTTCCAAGGAATTTCAGTATATGAAGTATATGTGAGTGGGTATTAGTGACAACACATTTGTGACAATGTGTGACGAGAAAAAGGGGGCATGTTTAAGAAAGGTGACATCACATAAAAAATGCAAACCTTTAAATAAAAGTTCCCCTTAAATATTTGATTGATTACAATGTATTTAATTACATGTTAAATGGTTTCACGCGTTATAAGATATAAGATGTCAGCCTAACATTAAATACAAACTTAAATGACAATAAAGTGATTTGAAACATGCTCATTTTGTCATTTTCAAATAGGAAATACCAGTTTTATTTGCAGGGGGGAGGGGGGGATGGACAAAAATTGCATGAAGCACGCAGGTCATATTCCAAACAAAGGTCTTATACCAAGTAAAATTTCTCGTGTCCAAACAGGACGTATAACAAGATGAACTTATTCCAAAGCAGACGTATACCAAGGTACCACTGTACATCAAAGTATGTTAATTGTTAATTATTGATAGAACACAGCACAAGTGTTATTTATTTCCGATAACCAGTCATTAAATACTAAATATTGTAATTGTCACACAGCCTTTGCAAATAGCTGCCAAAAAAGTTATGTTTTTGACTGTTTTGCCACTGAAAGGCCGACAAGTAGCTTGCGAAACAGATAACAGAGCATGACTTGTAGACTTGTTCTATGTAACATGTACCACTCTGATACCGGAGTTTACACGTTTTGCTTGCATCTACAGTCCTTTGATAGTTTCAAAGTGAATGTATGTACTGAATGAACGAACTCATGAGTGTGCACAACAACTGCATGATCATACACTTACACCCTTTTGTTTATGCAAGCGACATTCTGATAGCATAGCCTAGCGTCTGTGACGACTGTTGTCCCAGGCAACACATGATTAGTGATAAAAAAATTATGAAAATAGTTAAAATTAATATTAAATACATATGTACTGATTAACAAACTGGCGTAAATAATGACGTAATTGTTCATAAATGAGACGTTTTCGTAAGTAACTAAGCATATCTATAATGTTAACACACAAAATAATTTGGGACTGGGATTCGAAGGATTATCTATATAGTGTAATATAGACACTACAGTTATACTATTATTATTATAGAGTAAAATAAATAGAAGTAAAAAAAAAGATTTTTAAAAACCACGTTTTTAGAAGCGGACTAAAAAGAAGAAAATAATTTAAAACTTATTAGTTCAAGTACTTCGATTTAATATGACTAAAAACGTGGGGCAGGCGCTTATGAGGTTTAACATATGCGGTTCACTCATTCTCTCACTTATAGATCTCTCTTTTGCCTTCTAAATTAGAAATCTTTAATTTTTATACCAAACACCCACCCCACGTTTTTAGTCATATTAAATCGAAGTACTTGAACTAATAAGTTTTAAATTATTTTCTTCTTTTTAGTCCGCTTCTAAAAACGTGGTTTTTAAAAATCTTTTTTTTTACTTCTATTTATTTTATTCTTTTTAGTCCACTTAACAACCTGGTTTTTAAAAAATATTTTTTTACCTCTATTTATTTTACCAAACACCTCACAAGCGCCCGCCCAACGTTTTAAAAACATTGTGATGTGGTCACGGGGCGAACTCACGGATGTCAACAAAAGCCGACGGTACAGATGCTTTTATATAATTATTATATAGTATAATATAGACTATAGTCTATAGTATAGACTATAGATAAACTTAAAAGTTCAATAATTTAATAACGGTACATTTGATCGATCTGAAATTTCAATACAATGCATTGTCATCCAAGATCTATCTGTGGTAAAATTTTCAGATCTCTAGGACCATCAGAAGTGGTTCAATTTTACGTTGGCAGATTTGAAAAAATCTTGGACAATCCAACAAACAATCATCAATGCCCAACGAAAGCGAGTTAAAAAAAAGGAAATATAGAGGCTATAATTAAATAATATTCATTGAGCTTATGACAAACTTTAAAGGAAAATGTACTAATGTACTTATACCTACCGCTCCACAACATGAGCATTTAAAGAAATTATTAAATTAGAATATTAGGCATATGCCTAAGTCTACGGGTCTTGAATTACTATGACTCAGTATGACTCATTTTGAAGACTGCCACTGTCAAATGTGTATTTTTTTCTTCTATAAGAAAAATATGTAAACACTACATTTCGGTAATGGGTTTTTGATTGGCTGAAATCAACCAGGTACAGCGAATCAAAAAGTCTATTTTATTTCACAAGTAAAAATTTAAAAAGATACCATACTACAACAACGTTTACAGTTCAATTATTTACTAAATGATTTTGTCTTCTCTGTTTGACTGAAGGCTTTTGGCCATAAAAACAATGGTTTTGTTTTTGACAGGTCTTTTTTAAAGGGTTCTCGTACTCAGTTTGAGTTGACACATTTTCTTTTAATTATTGCAATCTGGCACAATTGAAGCGTTGGCTTTTCAAAGCCCAAGTTGGTTAATTACCTACATACATGCAATAATAAAACAAAATTTTAAGAATCATTTATGCCTAAATAAAAATTAAATAATATTAAAATAATAATGAATCCTTTGTAAATAACCATATTTTTCAACAGGGACCTTCACTCGTTCCGAGTTCCGAGGTAGAGACGTCACTGGGGTTTGCGAACCGCACCGGATGACACCAAAATGTAAAATTCTGCTTGTTCCCGTTATTTGGCACTGGCAGACACGAATGAGATCTATGGGGTAATTTAAAGTCATGAGGGAGTGACACCATGACGTACCGCTCTGGGTGACATCAACCCTAGTTACGCATCTGCTCCGATCTTCAGCTATTTAAATTTTATTATCATTAATGAAAATACAAAAGTTGCCTACCTATGTTACTCGTTGCCATATAACTAAATCTTTCCTTGAAATATTTTTTATGAGTCTTTTGCAATATTTTTCGAATTTGGTTCATCTTTGCGAACATTTCTGTATCAACAAAATATAAGTTCAGCAGTGCATGCCTTTCACATCAGCTGTAAAGACTTGTTTTAGACAACTGAGTCCACTGTCTGGCGTCATTTTCACGTCTAGAATCACGGGCGGCGGGAGCTGTGCCTCGCCATCCAAAAAGCGCCCTATAATTATACGAGTAATAACGAGTAGACTCTACACTTTGAACTTGAACTATCCCTTAACCTTTCGTTGGGGCACAATCGTGAACTGCACACTATCTCACGCCATTGGTCCCGGTCCTGTGCTGCCTTTTGAGAGTCGCTGAATGACAGACCGGTCCACTCTTTGATATCGTCGTCCCATCTCTTCTTTTGTATGCCTCTTTTCCTTCCTCCCTGGACTGTGCCTTGTTATATAGTCTTTGAGAGACCTCCAGTTCTAGTCACGTGTCCGTACCATCGTAGTTTCCTCTTCTTAATTGAGATGACAAGGTCCTCGTAGGGGCCAATGACAGTACTTGTTGCGGACCGCTTCGTTTGTGATGTGCGCTGTGTAGGAGATGTTCAATATCTTTCATCTCTAGCGCATTGATTCTTCTTTGGAGGTCTGCAGTGAGCGTCCAATCCTCACAACCATACAAGAAGACCGACATCGCCAGAGAGCGCATTAGTCGGATCTTTGATCTCAGGGAGAGTTTCTTGCTTTGCCAGATGTGCTTTAGTTTACTCAATGCTGACATTGTTTGGGCCACTCTGGCAAGAATTTCTGGCTTTGTGCCTTCGTCGGATATTATGGCCCCTAGATATTTAAAGGTGGAGACCTCTTCGAGTTTTTGCCCGTTTATCTGAATCTCACTTGTGAATTTTCTATTTGCCATGACCTTGGTCTTTTCTGCATTGATTTCCATGCTGTACGCCTTTGCTGTTTACTCTAGCTTTGCAAGGAATTCTTTTAGTTCGTCCTCGCTACCAGCTAGGCCGTCTATGTCATTGGCGAAGCGTAGGCTGGTTATAATTCTCCCTCCGATGCTGACTGTTCCGACATTGTCTTCTAGCACATCTGTCATAATCCTTTTAAGGAAGAGGTTGAAGAGGATGGGGGAAAGTAAGCATCCTTGTCTGACACCAACATATGTCTTGAACCAACCTCCCAGCTACACTTTAGAGGAGTGTTAAGTCCAATTAAATTTGCTTGTAAACCAAAGTCCAATTTATTGGGATATCAATTAATTATATTCTTTTTCCAACACAGGCAAGGATTTGTTCTCGGGGCCAAGGTTGTCTCTGAGTCCACCCAGCTTCTAATGGGTACCTAACACTAGTTAGCATGGGCGTCGCTATGAATTTTTCCAGGGGGGGGGCAAAAAAACCCCCACTTTTTTTATTTTAACTGACAATGCCATACAGATACAATTTTCAATTAAATTCAAGTTCAGTATAAAATAAGGGTCGAAAAAAGCCTTAGAAATTAATAAGACTTACAAATTAGTGTTGTAATAGCTAAAATACAACATTTATTAATGCATTTAATAAATTAAAAACTTAAGTTCTCACGAGGAAATTGAATTTTGCTGTGGAATATACGTGTAGAAACTGCAGGATTACCAAGGATGGATATCAGAAATTTTTTTACAGGCTAATTTTTTTTTCGAAAAGTAGACCAATCGCGGTATTCCGAAATGCCATTATTAGAAGATTTTGGGGCGTCTGCAGCATCTGACTTATCATTGGCATTGAGGACAACAGTACACGTTCAACGGCCAGACACAACTGAAGCAACTGTTCCTAATTTGATTGTCACTGACACTTATTCATTTCCTAAATTGGATATTGGAAGGTATGTCTGGATTTACGACCTTTTCAAATAAGTTGAAATTGCAGCTGATTCGTGATTGTTGGACCCTTGATAAAAATTATGATTTTAGAGCTGACAGTGAGGGAAACAGAGTTTTTAGTTTTTAGATATGCATGGTTATCAGACTATTCACCGTGGCTTGTATACTCGCAAATGTTAATAGGTGCCTTTTGCAAATATTGCGTGTTGTTTCTGCAAAAAGTAATTCTATGAGTTCAGTGGGTACTTGTCATCAAACCATGTACAAAATATAAAGATTTCAACGAAGATGCACGTAGCAACCTGCAAAGCAGATTATGGCACAAAGGCTCTCATGAAGATGCAACAGTTGGACTCATCATTTAGAAGACAAATTCAAGAAAATCGCAACAAACTGGGTCCCATCATTTCTACAATCCTATTTTGCTGCATGCATGTTTTAGCACTTCGTGGAACATAATCAAATTCTGGTAATTTGTATGAACTGTTAGAGTTTCGTGTTGAATCTGGAGATGAAGTTCTTGGTAATCGTTTGTCAATTGGTTCTTGTAGTGCTGAGTATGGTTCATCGACAAAACGGCCCCGACTATTGGGCTACGACATAACGGCCCCGACAAAACGGCCCTGGACTAATAGATGGACTAACATGGGCGTAGGGAAGGGGGCAAGGGGGGCATTTGCCCCCCCCCTACATTTGAGAATTTATTTTAAAATTTATTAAATGCATTAATAAATGTTGTATTTTAACTATTACAGTACTAATTTGTAAGTCTTATTAATTTCTAAGGCTTTTTTCAACCCTTATTTTATACTGAACTTGAATTTAATTGAAAATTGTACCTGTATGGCATTGCCAGTTAAAATTTTTAATAAGTGGGATTGTTTTGCCCCCCCCTGGAAAAATTCCTAGTGACGCCCATGTGGACTAATAGTAAAATTTACAATCAAAATTATTCGTATTTTTATTCACCTATTCAGTGTCAGGTTTAGCTAACAATAAACACTAATAATAACACCACAAAAGTGAATTTAATAGCGTTTACGCGAAATGGTACCAATAACGGTTGTTTGTTGACAAGAAACATAATAACATCACAAGAAACAATTTTACAATTTTACCACTTTTTTTAAGGGTGAAAAATTTGACGAAAGCTTAAAATGAAAAAAAAATTGTTAAAAAAATGTTAACAATTTGTCTGGGGCCGTTTTGACCGGAGCCGTTATGTCGGGGCCGTTTTGTCTGTGGCCGTTTTGACGGGTAACCGCTGAGTGTATCTCGGCAACTACGCAAAACAATAAAATCGAAATTTGTGGGTCTCTCTTGGGTGAAGACATTGTTCGTGAAGCAAATAATTCAGTTGCATTTTCTATACTTGCCGACGAGACAAATGACATTTCAGGAGGCATTAATTGAGCAGATGTCACTTGGTGTTAGATTTGTCAAAGAAAAAAACGGGAAAATGATGATCACAGAAGAATTCCTGGGATATATTACAATTGTCAATAGAACAGCTGAAGGTTTATCCAACACCATCATTACTAATTCATTAGAATTTTGATTAAATATGACAAAGCTTGTTGGTCAAGGATACTACGGATGTTCTACAATGGCAGGTAAAGAAGGAGGAGTCCAAGCAATAATTCGAAAAAATACCCAAAAAGCAGCATTTTTACATTGCAGTTCACATAAACTAAATCTTGTTGTGAACAATTGAAATAATGGGAATGTTGTACGAAACACAATATGAACAATTAAGTCAATTATAGTGTTTTTCCGAGAAAGTAATCAGCAAAGAAACATCATTCCAAATGTTCCTTTGCTATGTGAAACTAGATGGTCACATAAATATAAAAGCTTGCGGATTTTTGCTGAAAATGTTACAGAAATTGCTAAACAACTGGAATATTTAGAACAATCAGTAATGTAATCAGTTATACTTGCAGATATAATTCTTTTTTATGTTTGATAAATGTAAACTGTCTTCCATGTAATAAACTTTCAGGAAATTTAGTTCAGTTTTAGTGTAACAACTTAATGACATTTTTATGCATTTTTTTTCTCAAATGTAGGGGGGGGGGCAAATGACCCCCCTTGCCCCCCCTTCCCTACGCCCATGCAGTTAAGGGAAACAAAGGCGGCTGGGTAATGCGTGGAACCCTCATAGCCGTGCGTGTGTCACTTGCCAACATACCGCATGGTCTGTGGACGCAATAATCTTCTGCTTAGAAGAAGCATCTGTATAGATAAGACAAGACAAGATAAGAACTTAAAGTTTAACAACCACTTTTATTTTATTTCTATTCTATATGATATATTATTTTAAGGGGCAAATAATACAAAATGGATCCAAAACAGCATATTTTCTGTCATGAGAAATGATGTAGCTTAATGCCCATGCTGCCCATGTGTTCTATGGAATTATTAAATTTGTATACTCTCGAAACCAAGTTTTTCCGTGAACTCTCACCCATTCCTATTTTTAGCGGCATATCTTTAATGATCTTAAATATAATGAAACTCTAATGTTGATTTCCGGAAATCCATTCAATCTCTTCATAAAGCGCCGGGAATGCTCGACTAGAGAACCGCTTCCCATCTGTTGTGTTGTTGGTTGACATAATTTTTATATCTTACATCGTCATTTGAGTCAAGTCTTAACCACAATAATACGGCATGGTAAAAGAATATAATAGTTACAATGACCTCGGAAACGCGCGTCTGAAATGTGGACGCATTGATGGTAAGCTATGACAAGCTACTCTAAGTGTAGGTCTATTGTATGGATAGGAAACATGTCTAGCAACTATCAGGAATTTATCTAAAAGTTAAGTATGGTTAAGCTGAATTTGGTCGAATGAAATAATGGATTGATTTCTTGCCCACTTACAGGAAAGAAGTAGTGTGTGAGTCTTGCTGTGGTGTCAAGGTGGCCAAAGAAGCTTTCAGCCTAGCGGCTCGGCCCCGTCACTTTGAGCAGTGTGATTAGCATTCGCTCATATTTTGTCTTGAGGACCATAGTTTAAAAGGTTGAGGAACTTTGTATTTAACCAAAACGTATTATCCAAAACGATAATTATAAATATTATAATCAATCGTACACCATTGCAAAAAAAAATTGAATAGTTTATTGAATATTTTATATTTAAATTCACTTTGGTAGAAATCGTATCCTAGTGATGACAGCAGATTAGGGGCCGTCCATAAAGTACGTCACGCTCCAGAGGGGGGGGTGTAAGAAAGTGTGACAGGGGAGGAGGGTCCGGCCATGTGTGACGTCACGCTGTTTTATATTACATTTTAATAATTTTGTTAATAAAAAAAATGTGTTCGAAAGTGTGACGTACTTTAGGGGGGGGGGCCTTACTGATACTGATCTCTCATTTTTAAAAAATAATTTATCGACAGCCGTGAAAATGTTTATTAAAGGTACAT
Source organism: Ampullaceana balthica (assembly GCA_944989445.1). Lineage (NCBI taxonomy): Eukaryota > Metazoa > Mollusca > Gastropoda > Lymnaeidae > Ampullaceana > Ampullaceana balthica. Next base: position 615,840 of record CALYLW010000159.1, read on the forward strand.
AATGAGATACCTCTCACGTCCTATGACAATATTTTTATTTATAAATTGAACATTTTATGTTTTATTTTCTTATGACACCAAGATTCTCACTACATGTATTCCAGGACAAAATCTTACAACGAGTTCCACGTCATCTTTTTTAATGTTTAAAACTCACCATTTCGGCTCCACACTGTGAGAAATTCCTCATTAGAAAACAAAACTAAAACTTGAGTGACTGGCATGGATCCGGCAGACACGAAACACCACAAAAAGAATCCCCGCTCTCAGCATGCTGCCAGCGATGGCGCCGAGGACGCTCACGGTTCTCGCACTAACCAAAACACGTTAAAACTGGGAATCGGGCGCCACCTCGCTGCTGTAGGCCAACTATCCAATCAGCATTTCAAGAAGCTACGATCTCGGCTTCAGTCGAAACTAAACACAGCACATGGCCTTGAAACGTCTGATCCTGATTCACGGAGAGTCGACGAGCCTGTCGAGAATAAACCCGTTACAATCCTCACCCCGGAGGTGCAGGAAGTCGCCTCCCTGTCCAGTTTAAAGTCCGTGTCCCTGTCAAGTTCGAGTCATTCTAAATCAGCGGAGGAGAGACCGAAGTCTGCGGCTTTTTTAAATTCTCCTTTTTTGCCGAGAGCACAACTTCGCTTCGTTCCGGAGGCTTTCGATGAAATTTCGTCGCATGACGATTATGACACACATCTCAGGAAAGAGGAATCCAAGAATAAAAACCAGCCGGAAGGCCTCCGTGTTTACGTGCACCAGGGACAAAGCCTCGGTCAACCGAGCATAAATGAAACAAATCACTTTTTAAAAACAAACTCTGACCGGAAGACTTATAGCGATCAAAGATTTAAAGATTTATTATTAAGCAGTGAAGAGAGCCTGGGTGAGTTACCGCCGAATGAGGATGTTGTGTCTAGCAGAGGGGGTGGGCCTGCTTTTATATTGAACGACAAGTTCTCTTTTCAGAGCAATGATCTAAGTTCAAGCATGTTGGACACAGACCAGAGTGAATCAGTTCTTGATTCTTCATCGATGGAAATGCCAAAGTTCGGAGCACGCCAAGGAACTAATGCGCCCACAAAGCCCGAGACAAGAGAAGGCCTTTCTCTAATGAATCCAGCCGTTAATTTTCATACTTTTAAAGGTGCAAATCCATTTTCAGAGAGCCAAAATGTGTATGTGATTAAAGAGAATAAAATAAATAAATATCCGACAGAAGTTTTTGATAATGCTTCGGAGATTTCCTACGCGAACCGGAAATCAACAAACGAGCCTGGTAAAAGACACAATGTGGCGCGTCCTTTTTCAGAACAACATCCTAAAGATGAAATCAAGAACCATGTAAGAAGCTCAGCTGATGATCGAGCCGCTACTGGGCTGACCACGCCTCCACACATCGCTGTTCCCGTGTTCTCAAAAGAGGTCCACAAGGCCATCAAAAATGTGATGCGATACCGCCACGCCGACGAAGAAGCTCAACACCTGGCGCCAGCCGAGACGGCGTTCCCGAAGAGCACCATTATTTTAGATAGGGCTCAGACGGGGAGTCCTTATTTCCAAAATGGCCCTCTTACGGGATTTCAAGCGCCGCCATTGAAGAGCCACAGTCGCGATGCGTACAGAATGATAAGCCCCACCTTTGAACAACAGTCTGCGTCCGCATTTCTCCCTCGACGCCCGGCTCCCTTACCACCGCCGCTGCACTCACCGGCACCCCAATATCCGGACCCACCAAGAAATTACACGGCTCCTTATCTGCCGCCCTACTTACCAGCCGCGTTTCCGCCGCAAGCCGTGCACTTCCACCCTAGTTACTATGCCGTGTCGAACCCTTCTGCACCTAACATGATATCCAGGAATAATGAAAGTAGAAATGACTGGCACATGACACCGACTGCTCCCTTGGAGACCGTTGAACATGATTACAGGTCAGTGCGCAGTGGTAATGGTAAAATTTAAGAATAAAGAAATTTAATTATGAAAGGGATCTCAGGCATGATAAGTATTGGCTTAATGTGTAGCATAAATGTAACGATGGAGCATCATCATCATCAGTCCCGTGACCGTTGCGGTCGTTTTGGGGGGGGGAGCGCATGGACACATCAACAGATAACGATCTCCACATATGCCTATTTTGAGCGGCGGCCAATAATTCATGCAATTTCATACCTGTCCATTCCTTTATGTTGTCCAGCCAGCTTTTCCGTTGTCGACCTCTTCGTCGGCCCCTTCTACAGTGCCTTGAAGGATAATCTTTGTCAGGGTATTATGTCGCAGTACATGACCGAACCATGCCATCTTGCGTCTCTTAATTGTTATGATGGTTGGTTTCTTGATGACCCGCGATAGAGTTTATTCTGTCCCAGACATATTTATTGGTCTTATTTTCTAAATAGGAGATCTGGAGAATTATTTTCCTCATGCATTTGTTTTCAAATGCCTGCAGCTTGCTTTCAGTGGCTGCCATTAGTGTCCAGGTCTCACATCCGTAAAGGACTATGGTTTTAACGAGAGCTCTGTAAAGCCTGAGCTTTGTTGTTGTAACGATGGAGCACAATGCTTAAAAATGCATTCTGAAATAGCTTTAGAAAAATCAAATTTATACTGGGGTCGACGAAGACGAGATATGTTCCATAGATACAGTTTACAGTATATTAGAAATTGCCCGCCAAACAAAGTCAAATAGAAATCTCCCACCAGCCACCTAGCGCCCCCACCCCGAAAAAAAGGGACAAGTTTGTGAACTCCCCATCAAGTAAGAGTTAGTTGACAGTAATGCATTCCAGTACCGCAACTAATTGATCATTAACGTTTAAAAAGATTAGAATAAGAACTTCCCTCCTCTCCGTCCTTAAACCTCAGTTATTACACGTGTATTGAACAAACCCAACCATTATCGGAGGGTGATTACTTGTACGTCACAATGAATGCGTCATAACACCATAAAAGGGAAGGTAGAGTTTCGATTGTATAAAATTCTGAATTTAATTTGTTTTTCATTGTTGTTGCTTTTAATTAATTTTTTTTGGTACCTGGTCACATCGTTGTTGACCAATAGAGGAAAATATATAAATACATTTTTCTTATCCGAAAAACCTGTAGACCAATATGCCTATTCCGGCAAAAATACCCTGTCCGTGTCCGGCAGCACTTTTCTGAAGTCACAAGGCTGTCAGAACACACACCTCGGCACAGCCTAACTCTCGGGTTAACGTGTTATATTCCTTGCTCACGTCTAGCCGGCTAAAAAGTTCAAGATCCAGTGGGACACCATCAAGTTGGTATGACACCCTGGCCTCCTTCTTTGGGTTTAAGTCCGCCCGCCTCAGTGAGGAGCCGCCTGTTCACCGTTCGTCCTTCACCCCTAGCGACCACCGCGACTCAGTCGGCTCGCGCAGTTTTCTGGATCGAGGATTCCAAAGAACGGTAGGAATCGTCATTAGCTTCAAGCTTGCATATTCTGATGGGCTCTCTATGGATATCCGATAAATCACCGTAGAAAAATAAATGTTTGTTGCTTCGAGTCTTGGGAAGAAAATAAAATTTGAGTGGAGCAGAATTTGCTTAGGGTTTAAAAGAGAGGAAAAATAAGATGCATCGATTGGTTGTAGTTTTACTATACGCCTTCTGTAACTGATATTTATGACAAATACACAATAAAAATGCAGTAGAAACATATTTAAACAATAACTTATGTTTTTGAGGAGGTTAATGTCTTGTAGCTCAACAATGCTCATTATTGTTAGAAAGAGATTTTGAGAAACAAAAGTGCATTATAAAAGAAATTGATTCAGATTTTTGGTACACTGATACATGTGTACTATTGTGTGCAATATTATGAAATATCCTCAATATCTCTTGGTTTCTATGGCTACGTTTTTGTATCTTCATGTTCTTTGTTCAAAATATTTTTGAAGTAAAAATTAAATGATGTAAATGTAAAGCACCCTTCTCTTATAGCTTGTTTTAACAAGGTAATCATACTCTTGTCTTCAGACTTGTTTTCCCCTTCACCCATGTTTATCATTACAAAATATAGCCATACTCAACAGGCGCGAAGTGGGTATAGATGCAGGTGGGGGACAATGGCCTGTTAACTTACATCTTGATGATATGTCATGGCATTTTGTCAACATATGCGTGTGTGTGTGTTGGGCGGGGGGAATTGAAGACAGTCGTACATACAGCTCGATATTCCAAATTCATATATGCTTTAAGAACCATATTATGGAACAAAACAGGAAGATAAAAACCTCCAACAAACTTTCCCGTAATCTCTTGTTTTGGGCCGTCCATAAATTACGTCACGCTCCAGGGGGGAGGGGGTGTAAGAAAATAGTTAAAAAATAGCGTGACATACTTTATGGAAGGCCCCTTTTCATAACCCATTATTGCCCATTATGGCTACCAGACATTTTGACAAACGCTGTTCAATCAACTCCATCTCTTCATAATCAGATGGAGCCCACGCCAGCCCCGTCTGTTAGATTCAACCAACGGACGACAGGCGACGACCTCATCCTGCAGTTGGCGTGCTGCTGTTGTTGGCCGGTCGGACTGGCAGCCAGGATTATCATGATACTGGTAGGGGCAGGGATACTGTCATTGTTGTCAGTCCTATGGGGACGCAGCTTTACTGCTTAGTGCCAGAGGTGTCACTATAAAGTTGGCGTCACCCAGTGCGGTAGCCCACGGTGTCACCTCCTCACGACTTACCCCATAGACCCCGTAGCGTGGGTATGTGCCGCCTGGGGCAGAACCCATCTTTGCCGCCCCCCCCCCGAAAAAATTTATTAATACTATAACTATAAAGAAGAAATAATTTTAATTAGAAAGTAATAAAGACAATAGAAAATATACTACTTTATGTTAGAAATAAATATAAGAGATTTCATTTCTTTAAAACATTGAAGTTTTCTCCTTTTTCTCGTGTCACAATCTTTGATATATCAATATTGTCACCAATGCGAAGCTCAATAAACAAATAGCTATAGATTAGTCAATATTGGTGTATTCATTATTGATCGCAATCTATTTTTCGTTAACTTAATTTAAAAGAAGCGTCTCTCACAGCTGCCATTCAAAGTCCAGTACATTTTTTGGTGTACGAAAATCATATATGTTTTCCGAATTTTGTAACTGCCAAAACATCATATGAATTTCTCCAGCTATTTCAGCTTATAAAGAATACAGCTTTATTTGAAATATTTTTTAATCCAAAATAGGGCTACATATTCGCTTTCATCGCCAATAAATTGCTCTCGCGTTCTTCGACTAGTTGATATATTTCATGCAAACAGGTTGTGTATGAGTATGAGCCTGACAACACGCCACAAAACGTTCTTTGACTGGAAGGTTTAATTAAAATGTTTTGGTATCATAAATAAAATTTTAGAAAAAAGTCAAGCATCCGTTAAGTATTCCATTAGTTTCTCTGTAAGTAGCTTCTGCAAAGCATTTAGCACCATAATTTCGGATCTAATTGTCTTCATTAAGTAAATGTTTCCAGATAGTATATAATTTAAAATGTAAAAAAAAATGGAAAAGATAAAATATTTCAATGTGACTAGCAAAAAACCTTTGATTATCCGTGTGTTTAATCCTTCGTCTGCCTCTGTCAATTTTTCGATAGCTTTCTAAGTATCATCAACATGACTCCATGTTTTCTTCACTATTTTGTATCCTGATGTTAAATGCCTTGCCTCTAACAGACATTAGATTTCTCCAATTGTGTGTGGACATAGAAAAGAATGCGTAACATTGTACCAACGTTTTAGTGTACCAAAAATTGTGGATAGTTCGTTTCAGTTGGGGTAGCATGTTAATAAATCATGTTTAATTAACTGTTTGAGCGAGATTTGACATTGGGAATTATGTCTTTGAATATATCTTGAACTCCTGTATATTAATTTCGATTAAGTCCGTGTATGTTGTTGAAATTTCATAGGCTGTTGTTGGAATTCAATGGACACACCAATTTTCGCTTGTACAAGATGAGTGGCTGACAAATTTTAATCAGTTATAGGTACCCGGCACATCAGCGTCATGTTTATCGCTACTTCAGCCCCTTGTTTTCAGTTTACTGACATTAGTATCAGAGGAACTGAGAATCATAATTGAATTTTAAGTTTTGGCATTAGAGACGTTCACGTATTTTATTTATGGGTCCTTATTTCTTTTTTAGCTTTTTCCTTGGCTTTTATTTTATTTTATTTAACTTTATATTAACTTTTTTTCCTTCATTTTTTCAAGCTAATAAACAATGGGGAATTTGCCGCCCACTCCCCAACAAAGTGCCACCCGGCGTATTTGATTGGCTCATGATTTAGTTGGATAGGATGCAGAAATGTTCGCTTCTTCAACAAGAGTGGCTTGAAATTGGAAAAATCAATTAATTTACCAACAGATCAGTTTCATGTTTACATTCTTCTTAAGCCTTTTCGTTATTTAGTTCAGTAACTTAAGTATCAGAATAATTTATATATAAATTGGAGCTTGAAGTTTTGGCAGTAGAAACTTTTACATGTTTTACAATAGTTCCTTCATTAGTTTTCTCAATTTCTTATTTTTAAAAAATTTTATTTTGAAAAAAAAATGTCCAATGTTTTTTTTTAAATTTTCATTCTTAAAAACTAATTAAAAACGATACATTTGCCGCCCCTAAAGAAAGTGCCGCCCGGGGCATTCCCCCCCCCTTGCCCCCTCTCGCTACGCCACTGCCCCCCCTCCCCCCCCAAAAAAAAATCAAAAAAAAAGAAAAGTCCGTGTCTGCCAGTTCCAAATAACGGAAACAAACAGAATTTTACACTTTGGTGTCACCCCTAGTGATGGTGTCACACGGTGCGGTCGGCACCCTCCGCATGCCTCTAGTGACGCCTATGCTTAGTGCAATGGGATGGCGTCAGTCATTATACATAGTCCCATAAGGTGCATATATAAAAATGATAAATGTAGTAATTACAGGTGTAGCTATAAATTATCATACAAGAGCTAAATGTAATAGGGTTGTAGTTATCACACATAGAACCAATGTTATATTGGTATATTTATCACGCAATGGCTAAATGGAATATGGTTTAATCATCACACTGTGGGTAAATGTAAAAAAGGTTGTTGACACCATGTGATAATGGTGTAGTTATACAAGGAGTAAAAGTAACAAAGAATTTATAAAGGAGTAAGTGTAATAGGAATTTAGTGATTATTACAGTCTAGAGAATCTGGTGGCATTAATGAGCGGGTTATAATTTGTGGAGATCTTATCTATACAGACGCTCCTTCTATGCAGAAGATAATTTCGTCCACAGACCTTGAAGGATCTGTTAGCAAGTGATGCAGCGTTCACAGGCCACGGCTTTGTGGGTTCCACGCATTACCCAGCCGCCTAACTAGTGTTAGGTACCCATTCGAAGCTGGGTGACTCAGGGACGCCCTAGGCCCCGGGAACAAATCCTTGCCTTCACATGGATTCGAACCCGTGACCATCGGTACGCCAGTCGAGCGCGCTGGCACTCGACCACCGCGCCCCCAAAGATCGACAACTTTAAATCTTGTACAGATTACAGAGTAGAGATCTGATATAATAAGTTTAGGCGTCTCACATGCGTACAGAATAACTGTTTAAAATAAGCTGGTCTAGGCCAGTGTAAATACGTAATGTGCTTTTTCATATTGCTGAAATGAACAATCGGAATGTCAATCTTAAATTTGCACGTAAGAACCAGAATAATAAATGAACAAAGATTAAGATGCGTGGTTAGTTGGTTAGACTAAATATCGCACTTATGTAGTCCACGTTAAACTGCTTATGGGGCGTCCATAAACTACGTCACGCTATTTTTTAACCATTTTTAACCCCTCCCCCATGTCACAAACTGTCACAAATCTCGGATCCCCCCTCCCCGTAAAGTACGTCACACTTTTGGACAATTTTAAAAAAAATGTATTAACATGTAATATAAAACACCGCGACGTCACACATGACCTGACCCCCCCCCCTCCCCCTGTCACACTTTATTACACCACCACCCCCCCCCTATGGATCGTGACGTACTTTATGGACGGCCCCTTACTGACATGGTCTGACAACTGTTCCTCTTCATAATTTTGATCTCTCTCTCGTCAACGTTCAGGTACCTTCCCACCAAGCGTCCTGCGTGGCACTCGTTGCCCGCCAGATGTCCATATACGCGCTGTTACTGGGCATAGCCGTCTACCTCTTCATCATGGTCACGTTCATAGCACTCCTGTTGGCACTGGTCAAAGAGAGAGGCTAGCAACTGAACTGCCCGGTGATAAGGCCATCTGCAGGTTATCATGTCCATGTTATGCTTTATATGTGTTCAGAGAAATCTCCTCAATTAAATACTACACATACAGTAACGGATTTTATTTACGTTGTTCTAAAATGTTATGATACTTTATTTTCAAACCTTAAAGTTTTGGGTTTTTTTTGTTGTATTTTTTTTTAATGACGGATTTTAATTTTTGTTAAGCCCAGTCAGGAAAATTTAATTAAAAAAAAATAAAACAGATGACAATTTGATAAGTCTAAACAACATTACAATTATTTGGATTTTAAGCGTTGGACTCATTTAGTTACCATGGCTGATTGGTGATTCTAATCAGAAGGGATCCAACAACGACGGGGGCGTTATGCAATATAAGCTTATAAGGATATAAAATAAGGTCTTGTCTCATTGTCATGGAAAATTATTAGGGCTGTCATCGATTAATTTAAATTTAATCGTTAACTTTTTGAAAAATTAACGATTAATTAATCGATAATTTCGATTAAAGCCAAAAATAGAAATTTATGACGTCATTAAACTGAAAATTTCAAGGGAAGTAAAAAAAACACGTAATTGACTTTTTATTTTATTTTACGGAGTTATTTCCCCTGTCTCTCAGACATTGAAAAATAAGAATCTTTTGAACTAAATTTTATGACAATGTGTTGATACTTGATCGGATGTTTGTGCTGAAGGTGGCACGTCAGCAATGTATTTGATCCTTTAAAAGAGAATTGTTTATGGCAGTGAACACAGTAAACGTTTTCACCATCTTTGACTTTGCCATCCGCAGTTAGCTTAAGAACAACATTTTTGCTCAACCTTCCAGTTATATGTTTAAATTTAACTGCGCTGTTGCTGTCAGCCATTTTTATTTGACGTCTGCCGGTCCACATAGATTCATAAAATAAATTATAATATTACGCGGGAAAAGTTTGTACGTAAAAAATATATAATTTATTATTAATTATTAATAATTAATTATTTATTAATAAATTTTTAAAAAAATATTATAAATATTTTCTATAATTTTAATCGAATTTTTATCGATTAAAATAATTTTAATCGATATAAATTTTTAACGATTAATCGAGAAATTAATCGTTAATTTCCGCAGCCCTAAATTATATTATTGCAATAGCACATCTAGCACAAAGTGAAACAATAAATATATAGCATTTACACTCATTGTGGAACCCAAATCTTAAATATAATACAAAGTTAACAATAATTATTCTTTTTTAAAAAAATTTCGAGTATAACTTTTCGTTTCAATACAAATCTATGAAATGTTTAAAATTAAGGTTGACCTGCCAAAGAAAAATAGCCAACGCGAGGCTGAAGAAAAAAAGAAGCTTGGTAACAATAATTATTAGTCAGCGAAATGGTGAGATATACATAAATTCTAGAAATAGATATTTGGTAATTTACGTACAATTTGTTTTTAAATCAGGAAGAAGTCAGAAACAATCTTACAAACATACAACAAACAAACGTACATACTGGCGCTGAGTTTTAAATGAAAACTAATCTCTCTCTATATAAAGAAAGTATGTCTGTGTGTGCGTGTGCTTGTCTTTTATAGCTGACTAAACCATTCACTCGATCGTCATGAAACTTTTGGAGACTGTTGAGTACGCTCCCGGGATGGTAACTGGCAACTTTAAAAAAAAATTTAACACTCATGGGGCGCCGGGGCCCAATAATGTCATTTTTTGCTTATATTAGCTATATAACAATTAGCTTAAGCGATAGCCACTGTGTAAATTGATGGATCTTAACCAAACTTTGTATATAAAAACTTGACAACCAATGTTAAAATACTATAGGGCACTGAACTTCTAATGATCATTCTTTCGGGGCTGGGGACCCAAAATGCCCTTTTTCTTAATCGTTTAAGATTTTATTCCCCATTCATTTATTAACGATCTTGAAAAAAATAATGATAAATATATCCATTATTATCCATATTGAAATGAACAGGTGTTTTGAACGTTATATTTTGCCCCGAATTGGCCCTGGGGCCCTTGATGTCATTTTTTGCTTATATGACACAAAAAAATTAGTTTATGCGTTAGCTACTGTGTAAATGAATGGATCTTAACCAAACTTTGTATATAAAAACTTGGTAGCCCATATTAAAATAATTAAGGGCACTGAACTTCTAATGTCAATTTCTTCGAGGCCGGGGGCTCCAACTGTCTTTTTTCGTATATTTTAAAGATAGTTTTCCCATTCACCTTTTAACGATATTGAGAAATATATCCATGATGAAACTGAATTAAAATAAAAAGGTTTTTGAAATTGACATCTTCCACCATATGTCATTAATGTCATTTTTACCTATGTTAGCTATATAAAAAATTAGTTTAAGCGTTATATATAATATAATGAGAAAATAACTGGATTTTGTCCAAACTTAGTATATAAAAACTTAAGAGCCTATATTAAATTACTATAGGGCACTGAACTCCTAATGTCCATTCACTCGGAGCTGGGGGCCCCAAATGTTTTTTTTAAACTGAACGTTAATAATTGTATTCCCCAATTAATTTCACATGATATAGAGAAATATAGCTTGAGTACAATGACAATAAAAAAATTAAATTATCCCTCATTTTTGGGCCGGGGCCCTAAATATTGTTTCTTCTTTTGTAAGCTTTTTAATTATTAATTTATTCATCTGTTTGCTATGAAACTTAGACTTTTTTTGCACACTTCCTCGAAGGTTTCTGGCATAATTATTTTTTAAAACATAACACTCACTGGTTTCTTTAAATTTATTCATTTTTACTGAAATCTGCTAGCATCAGATAAAAATAAAATAAATAATGAGTGGGAATGTGGATATGGGCGTCACACTTTTAGGGGCCGTCCATAAATGATGTCACGGGGGAGAGGGGGGTCACACATTTGACGACGTGTTACTAGGGGAAGGGGGTGTTTAAGAAATGTGACGTCACATCAATAGGCGCAAATTTAAATAAAACTTTCACTTAGTATTTGATTTAATGTTAACTATTTATTTAATGACGTTTTAAATGGCTTTAAAAAGTTTTGTGGCGTCAGATTGGAGGGGGTCTAAGTTTTTGTGACGACGTATGACGTGGGGGAGGGGGGTAAAATCGGCCAAAATCGCGTGACGTCATGTATGGACGGCCCCTTTGGGGATTATGAATTGGGTGGCTTGCCATCCACTTACGCCACTTATCGTTGAAGTTATCGTACCAGCCTCTAAGGCTGGCCCAACACAAGTCGAGAAACATCAAATAAAACCACAGCAGCAACATAAGCAAACAAATCACAATAATTTGAAGTTAAACGCGATATTTTTCGCGTCTTTTATTATTTGTTACACTTTTAAAATCTCATGCGTTCAAGAATTATTTTTTTTGCCGCACGCCCATCATTCAGGAATGGGTATTTCACACATCGACCGACTGAATCTATCGTTACAGTACATGTTGCTCAAATCGAAACCAAACCTTTTATCAAGGGATAGACAGTTCTCCGCCTCCGTGCCCGTTGGGTAGCCTTTAGTCCATGACGCCAACACAAACGTGTTGGTTACCGGGTTTATCCACTCGTCTACGTCGTCGAAGTTGTTCCCGCCGATGTAGACGTAGTCCTTGAGTTCAAGCGGAAACTGGCCCAAGAAGGTCTTCACGAAGTTGTGCTGGTTCCTGGATCTCATCTCCGCCATGAAGCCGTCGATCACCAAGCACCTGGCGTCGGCGTTGGCTCCCTGGGGGTCGTCGCGTTTAAATTTATCGACGGCGTAACGTCTCTTCTCGTAGACGGCGGACTCGTAAAACAGGGCCTCCTTGAACAGACGGATTCTCTGGTCCCACTTTTTTTCGAATTCGTCGAACTGGACGATGACTCCCTCCCGGGATTCGGTGATTTGATGAATCGACCGGAGCAGCTTCTCCATTTCCTGCACTCGTTTCCTGAGGGCCATCAGCTTGTTTACAGGCGTGTCGCCGAGAACCCCTGTCGGAAAGATCATCAGACGGACGTGACATTAAATTCATACAAATTTATTGAACACCGAACACTGTGCTAAGTATTGTAGAGATGTGTGTTGTACAGGGGACGTGAGAGTGAGAAGCTGCACACTCACGCAGCCACACAGAAACATGTCTGGACACAGACGAAAGGATGTGGATAACGTCGTCGTGAGCAAAAGCTGCATCCAGTAAAAGAAAATTGTTGGGACACGACACACGCGCACAAAAGCTCTCTCTCTCTCTCTCACACAATCAAATATACGTTGGCTCAAACAAATAACAGCACACACCCACAGAATACTGTAGCTAACGCTGAGAACAAAAACGTTATTCTACAATCATTGCAAAATGCTAGCTAGCTAGCTCCAATTATTTTTTGGCTAAAAAAAATCTACGTAAATTTACTAAAAAACTGCCAACAGCACAGAATTATGCGATTAAAACAATACAATAAATATTTATTAATGGACAAATAAACGTTTCGGCAAATGCCTTAAACAGTTCAATTAAATAAACACACGCTATATTAATTAAATTTGCGTTATATATTATAATACCTAATATACGACGGGCAAATAATTAAAATAAGTATAAAAACAGAGAACCGAAATGAAGCAAGATGGTTATTAGTATACTTAACAAAACACTGGATAGAGGAGGAAGAAAATATCAAAAGTAAATTGTAAGCTAAAACTGGGAAAACATTCTAAAGTTAAGTAAAATTGTGCAGTTTGTTTAAACCGTATGGAGCCAACGTACTTAATCGTTTAATTAATCTATTTTCCATACAGATCGTAAAAGGAAATGTGCTCGCATATTCATATAGAATGCCAGTTACAGCAATATCTAAAATCCAATCATGACAGCTACATTATCGCAGTCCAATCATGACAGCTACATTATCGCAGTCCAATCATGACAGCTACATTATCGCAGTCCAATCATGACAGCTACATTATCACAGTCCAATCATGACAGCTACATTATCACAGTCCAATCATGACAGCTACATTATCACAGTCCAATCATGGCAGCTACATTATCATAGTCCAATCATGACAGCTACATTATCACAGTCCAATCATGACAGCTACATTATCACAGTCCAATCATGACAGCTACATTATCACAGTCCAATCATGACAGCTACATTATCACAGTCAAATCATGACGGCTACATTATCACAGTCCAATCATGACAGCTACATGATCACAGTCCAATCATGACAGCTACATTATCACAGTCCAATCATGACAGCTACATTATCACAGTCCAATCATGACAGCTACATTATCACAGTCCAATCATGACAGCTACATTATCACACTCCAATAATGACAGCTACATTATCACAGTCCAATCATGACAGCTACATTATCACAGTCCAATCATGACAGCTACATTATCACAGTCCAATCATGGCAGCTACATTATCACAGTCCAATCATGACAGCTACATTATCACAGTCCAATCATGACAGCTACATTATCACAGTCCAATCATGACAGCTACATTATCGCAGTCCAATCATGACAGCTACATTATCGCACTCCAATCATGACAGCTACATTATCACAGTCCAATCATGACAGCTACATTATCGCAGTCCAATCATGACAGCTACATTATCACAGTCCAATCATGACTGCTACATTATCACAGTCCAATCATGACAGCTACATTATCACAGTCCAATCATGACAGCTACATTATCGCAGTCCAATCATGACAGCTACATTATCACAGTCCAATCATGACAGCTACATTATCGCAGTCCAATCATGACAGCTACATTATCACAGTCCTATCATGACAGCTACATTATCACAGTCCAATCATGGCAGCTACATTATCACAGTCCAATCATGACAGCTACATTATCACAGTCCAATCATGACAGCTACATTATCACAGTCAAATCATGACAGCTACATTATCGCAGTCCAATCATGACAGCTACATTATCACAGTCCAATCATGACAGCTACATTATCACAGTCCAATCATGGCAGCTACATTATCACAGTCCAATCATGACAGCTACATTATCACAGTCCAATCATGACAGCTACATTATCGCAGTCCAATCATGAAAGCTACATTATCACAGTCCAATCATGACAGCTACATTATCACAGTCCAATCATGACAACTACATTATCACAGTCCAATCATGACAGCTACATGATCACAGTCCAATCATGACAGCTACATTATCACAGTCCAATCATGACAGCTACATTATCACAGTCCAATCATGACAGCTACATTATCACAGTCCAATCATGACAGCTACATTATCACAGTGCAATCATGACAGCTACATTATCGCAGTCCAATCATGACAGCTACATTATCGCAGTCCAATCATGACAGCTACATTATCGCAGTCCAATCATGACAGCTACATTATCGCAGTCCAATCATGACAGCTACATTATCGCAGTCCAATCATGACAGCTACATTATCGCAGTCCAATCATGACAGCTACATTATCGCAGTCCAATCATGACAGCTACATTATCACAGTCCAATCATGACAGCTACATTATCACAGTCCAATCATGACAGCTACATTATCACAGTCCAATCATGACAGCTACATTATCGCAGTCCAATCATGACAGCTACATTATCGCAGTCCAATCATGACAGCTACATTATCGCAGTCCAATCATGACAGCTACATTATCGCAGTCCAATCATGACAGCTACATTATCGCAGTCCAATCATGACAGCTACATTATCGCAGTCCAATCATGACAGCTACATTATCACAGTCCAATCATGACAGCTACATTATCACAGTCCAATCATGACAGCTACATTATCGCAGTCCAATCATGACAGCTACATTATCGCAGTCCAATCATGGCAGCTACATTATCGCAGTCCAATCATGACAGCTACATTATCGCAGTCCAATCATGACAGCTACATTATCGCAGTCCAATCATGAAAGCTACATTATCGCAGTCCAATCATGACAGCTACATTATCGCAGTCCAATCATGACAGCTAGATTATCGCAGTCCAATCATGACAGCTACATTATCGCAGTCCAATCATGACAGCTACATTATCGCAGTCCAATCATGACAGCTACATTATCGCAGTCCAATCATGACAGCTGCATTATCGCAGTCCAATCATGACAGCTACATTATCGCAGTCCAACCATGACAGCTACATTATCGCAGTCCAATCATGACAGCTACATTATCGCAGTCCAATCATGACAGCTACATTATCGCAGTCCAATCATGACAGCTACATTATCGCAGTCCAATCATGACAGCTACATTATCGCAGTCCAATCATGACAGCTACATTATCGCAGTCCAACCATGACAGCTACATTATCGCAGTCCAATCATGACAGCTACATTATCGCAGTCCAATCATGACAGCTACATTATCGCAGTCCAATCATGACAGCTACATTATCGCAGTCCAATCATGACAGCTACATTATCACAGTCCAATCATGACAGCTACATTATCACAGTCCAATCATGACAGCTACATTATCGCAGTCCAATCATAACAGCTACATTATCACAGTCCAATCATGACAGCTACATTATCACAGTCCAATCATGACAGCTACATTATCACAGTCCAATCATGACAGCTACATTATCACAGTCCAATCATGACAGCTACATTATCGCAGTCCAATCATAACAGCTACATTATCACAGTCCAATCATGACAGCTACATTATCGCAGTCCAATCACGACAGCTACATTATCGCAGTCCAATCACGGCAGCTACATTATCGCAGTCCAATCATGACAGCTACATTATCACAGTCCAATCATGACAGCTACATTATCGCAGTCCAATCATGACAGCTACATTATCGCAGTCCAATCACGGCAGCTACATTATCGCAGTCCAATCATGACAGCTACATTATCGCAATCCAATCATGACAGCTACATTATCGCAGTCCAATCATGACAGCTACATTATCGCAGTCCAATCATGACAGCTACATTATCGCAGTCCAATCATAACAGCTACATTATCACAGTCCAATCATGACAGCTACATTATCGCAGTCCAATCATGACAGCTACATTATCACAGTCCAATCATGACAGCTACATTATCGCAGTCCAATCATGACAGCTACATTATCGCAGTCCAATCATGACAGCTACATTATCACAGTCCAATCATGACAACTACATTATCACAGTCCAATCATGACAGCTACATTATCGCAGTCCAATCATAACAGCTACATTATCACAGTCCAATCATGACAGCTACATTATCGCAGTCCAATCATGACAGCTACATTATCACAGTCCAATCATGACAGCTACATTATCACAGTCCAATCATGACAGCTACATTATCGCAGTCCAATCATGGCAGCTACATTATCGCAGTCCAATCATGACAGCTACATTATCACAGTCCAATCATGACAGCTACATGATCACAGTCCAATCATGACAGCTACATTATCGCAGTCCAATCATGACAGCTACATGATCACAGTCCAATCATGACAGCTACATTATCGCAGTCCAATCATGACAGCTACATTATCACAGTCCAATCATGACAGCTACATTATCACAGTCCAATCATGACAGCTACATTATCACAGTCCAATCATGACAGCTACATTATCACAGTCCAATCATGACAACTACATTATCACAGTCCAATCATGACAGCTACATTATCACAGTCCAATCATGACAGCTACATTATCACAGTCCAATCATGACAGCTACATTATCACAGTCCAATCATGACAGCTACATTATCACAGTCCAATCATGACAGCTACATTATCACAGTCCAATCATGACAGCTACATTATCACAGTCCAATCATTACAGCTACATTATCACAGTCCAATCATGACAGCTACATTATCGCAGTCCAATTCATTCTGTATGAAACCCCATTTAACTTACATGCTTAACTTCAAAAATTGTATACATACAACTCCTGCTTCAATATTTGCTAATGAAACGAGGTGGGGGAAAAAACGCATAAAAGGTTGTATAATTTAGAAATATCTTTTTAATGCTTCCTATTAATTAGATTTTTAAAAAAAACACCAGATAACGTTAAAAATACCAATTAAAATACAAAATACACAAACAAATTGTGCAATGAAAACAATAAATTTGAGCTTTATTTTTAGACTGATACGTCAGTAAACGTTTCGGCTAATGCCTTCATCAGTACAACATAAAATACATTCTTACAATACTTACATAAGTAATAATAATATTCTTAAAACATATTGTATTTTAAAATATTTATGTTAAATAAAAAGAAAGGAAAAACAAAAACAAACATGGACACAGGATATAGGAAAAAGGGGGAAGTATCCAAAGTTACAGTAAAAACCACAACGGGAACAAGATTCTGCAGTTAAGTAAAATTATGAATTTGGTTAATTCCATATGGAGCCAACGTACCAAATCTTTTTATGAGTCTATTTTCCATGTGGACTCTATCATGGGTATTGCTTGCATATAAAATACCAGTTACTGCAATATCTGATATGCCGTTATGGTCAACACTGTTAAAATGTTTAGACACAGGACATTGAGCCTGTTTATTTATATTATACAGGTGTTCTCTAAACCGATCTCCAAGACGACGACCAGTCTCACCCACGTAAATTTTATTACACCTCTTGCAAAGAATTGCATAAATCACGTTGCGACTTGTGCAAGTGAATCCATCTTTTATTAAGAATTTTTCAAGAGGGAAAGAAATGTTGTTAATTTCCATCACATATGGACAAGTATTGCAACGGTTACGGTTGCAACCTTTTGTTCCAATATGTGCTTTCATTGTGGGAAGGTGACTTCTTACAAGAATATCTCTGAGGCTTCTATCTCTCCGGAAAGCAAAAAGAGGAGGTTTTTTGAAGACCTGCTGAGTTAGAGGGTCAGCCATAAGGATTGGTCGGTTTTTGAGAATCACCTGGCGGGCTTTAAAATTATGAGGATGAAAAGTTAAAATAAATTTTGATCGATCACATTGATCAGAAACAGATGATTTAAATGTATCCTGTCTGGTCATGCCTTTAATTCGATTGACAGCGGATATTAAAACTGTTTCCGGGTATGACCTTCTTCGAAAAAAATCCAGCATTTCATTACTTTTCTCCAAAAAGTCTGCCTCATCACTGCAGAGTCTTTTAAGTCTCAATAGTTGCGAAAATGGGATAGAGCTCTTACAAGATTCAGGATGGGACGATGTATACATAAGGAAACTATGGCTGTCTGTAGACTTGTAAAAAATTGATGTGGATATTTTATTTTCTTTCAATTTAATTTGTATATCCAAAAAATTAACAGCACTTCTATGGATTGTTGAAGTAAATTTGATCGAAGAATGGAAGTTACCGACGAAGTCAATAAAACTTTGCAATTGTTGCATGTTCATTTTTGTAATTCCAATGCAATCGTCAATGTATCTCCTGTAGTACTCTGGAGAGATACCTTTGTAATTTTCACTCCATAGATGTTCCAAATGGCCCATAAATATGCATGCATAACTTGGTCCCATTTTCGTTCCCATAGCAACTCCACTAATTTGATCAAAAAACTGTCCGTTGAACTCAAACGAGTTTAAATTTAGGACCAACTCAGTTAATCGTAGTATGGCACTTGCGGGGATCTTGAGATTTGCCTTCTTGTTGAGAAAAAATGAGATTGCAGAGAGGCCATCGGCATGAGGAATAGACGTGTACAATGAAGAAACGTCCATTGTAAATAGTAAATGATCTTCATTGGGTAAAACCAAGGAATCCAGAGAGTTTACAGTCGTATCAGTCTAAAAATAAAGCTCAAATTTATTGTTTTCATTGCACAATTTGTTTGTGTATTTTGTATTTTATTTAAAAGCTTTATTGCAGTCCCATTCTATATGATGTATTAAATACCAACTGATTGAAAGCGGGTATAGAAGAATGCCATACATTTTCGCTATGAACATGTTGACCAATGTCTTCAATTTCAAGTCTATGTGATCGCCCGCCCTATTTTCCCAATCAGTAACTTTATTTAATCATTTATAATTTATGTTGTTACATTATTTTTAAAAAAAATTGAATCTTGAACAAAACATAATGAATAATAATAAATTTGCATTGCTTTTATTTCCCGATGCAATATACATTAATTTTAGAGTTACATTATTTGCTGGTTTAGGGCAAACTGGGGTTGGTGAATGGAGGACGCATTCTTTCCCTGCCTGTGTGACAATTTTTATTATGGTTGGTCCACACCTCACAATTGCTCGCGAGCATTTGCCAAAGCATCACACGAACGCACTATTTTATTGGCGAATGCATGTTTTATAGGCGTAAACTTTAGTCACATGACTTTACTTTACAGCTGATCTGAAATTTAATGGCTGTCACTTTCTTCTAGTCTAGTATAATTGTTATACATCAGCTCTACTAAATCGTTGCGAAAACATGGATAAGAAGCGAATATTCACAATGAAAACAAAGCCTCAGCATACAAAAGGGTCTTTAAAATCTAATTATATCTACCCAACGGCTTCACTTCAAATGACAAAATTTGAATCGGACGGATACTCTGATACTTTAGTTAGTGAGTTAGTGTTAGTGCTAGTACCACAAAAAACTCTACAATGCCATTATTATTTAATTTCATTTTTTTAAATTAAAAAAAAAGTTTTTTAAAGCCTAATTTAAATAAAATGCAGATCTACTTCGTAATAAATCGTATATTGTTGTTTTGACATGTTTTTTTTTAAATCCGAGTTGTTATCCCCAGAATTCTAGGCCCTAGGCGAAGTGAATTTGGTGGCCCTAAATAAAATGTAATAGAAAATAAAATAATAAATTATGGAAAAATTCTTGTGCGAGGCCCCCATTAATGATGAAATTAATCGGAGGCCCTAGGCGGCTGCCTATTTTGCCTATGGTGACTTTACCAGTGAGCTAGATAAAAATAGCTCAGTGGACTTACCAGATTCTAAAATATAAACTTAAAATCAATATGAAAAACAAAAGGCTGGTACTGTTTTCTTATTCAGGTCAGATATAATTTTATTATAATCAACGTGAATTTACTTGATATACATGATGTAATGATAAATAATGCTCAAAATTAACTTTGAGAATAGTTCACTGAATTCTCCCATCAACGCCGAGAGTCATTCACAGAATTCTGGGGATAACGTTGAAAATTATTCGCAGAATTCTGAGGATAACGCTTTCCTTTTTAAATCCTTTATATTAACTCGTGGTGTCTGCGGCGGACCTTGCTTGCTTGCTTGTCGCCAAAACTTTTGATCGATTTTTAACCCACTTGCTCGCAAGATAGCGAGCTGAAATTTTGCAGGCAGTTTCGTACCGATGATAAAAACAATGTATCAAAATTTCAGATCGATCGCATGTACCGTAATTAAATTATTGATTTTTTAGATTATTTTATTTATTCCTATGTATCATGCTATTTTTTGAGATAGAGCGTCGCGGTGCGTATTATATTGAACAACCTTTCTGTCGCGCAATAAGGTGCGTATTTTATTGACAGCTCTTTTTATAAACATATTCCTGATCGGTGCGCATTATATTAAACACGTTTTACGACACAACTGCAATTTTGTATTTCTGGATGGTCTGGCGCTGCGTATTATAATGAACATTCTTTTAATTACTTCTCGTACATAAAGGATTTATAGTCGAAAACTTGGTTTTTTACGGGTTCTTTTTATTAAATAATGATTTGATGAAAATTGGTTGATCACGAGGAATTTTATTAATTAAGAGCACATCATAGTCACATAAACAACTCTCCAGTGATGAACTTTGAACTTTAATTTATAATAAATAATTTACCATGTGGCATGGAGTTGGCGTAATAGTACAAAAATAGTTCGCTCGCAAATGCTCGCGAGCATTTGTGAGGTGTGGACCAAACTTTATGCTTTGAGGCGTCGCGAAGCTTGGTATAAATGCGGTAGATTCACGCTGTCACCAGTTGCGCGAAAGTCTCGCTCGTCTGGAGATACCTTGCTCTGACTTCAATCTGTTTAAATGACACCTTGCTCATGTTCCGGTGAAAACTTGCTTTTGTGACAACTTGCTCTGATGACATTTTGCCCTGGCGACAACCAATGTTCCCTCTAAGGTTCCTTGATCCGTGTGCAAAGTAATACTTGTGTGCAA
Organism: Ampullaceana balthica; assembly: GCA_944989445.1. Lineage (NCBI taxonomy): Eukaryota > Metazoa > Mollusca > Gastropoda > Lymnaeidae > Ampullaceana > Ampullaceana balthica. The sequence goes on from CALYLW010000159.1 coordinate 637,348, forward strand.
AATTGCACAGCATTAATTTTTTGTGCAACATTATACAAAATTTGCTGCTTGATAATTCTAAACTGCTGCTCGGTGTCGGTGCCGCGCTGCCTGAAGGTAACACTGGTGACACCTTCCCTTGTAAAAACTTTGACTTGTTGCGTAAATGGCTACCGCCAATTTGTCAGACTGGTTCAAATTGACTTTTTTATAAGGTGCCACCGCTGTGTGAGGATGTCCGCTTCAACTAATATATTATTATTATGGGAAACTATGTAAGAATGTTTCCGACAACTACAAGATTCACAATGCGCAAACCATCGATATATTAGTAAACCAACGTGAGATTGATTTTTCTACGGGATTTAAATACTCTGATCATTATTGTGGACGCAAGTGAACCTGTATCTGAGTTGTTGAAATTATTCATTAAAAAAATCATAAAATGAATGATAAGAAACGACTAAGAAACAAATGTGTGATTCCAAAAAACGAACATACAAAAAAAAATATTAAAAAAAATAAATAAATAGATAAAAAATATAAAACAACTTTAACTTTAAAAGTGTAAATGTATCTGTTAAATTTAAATTGTTTTATTATAATTTTCTGATAAGATAAATATAAAAGTGTTTGTAATGTTGCCGTGCTTTCATAATACACTAGAGGTAACCCGCCAAAAATGACGGAATTTTTTTTTGGTTCAAACAGCACTATAAAACAAAATCGATCGACAAATTAAAATATAAGCTAAAACAATGACGTCATATACTTTTTTTTTACAGCGCGTCTTTAATTTATAATAATTTTGCACACCTCTTTGCGCGCCTTCCGATGCACGCCTTGTATTAAAATATAAGCTCAAACTTTTATAATAATATAGGATTCAACAATATAATTTGCAATGTCTGTCCGTGACGCTACTAATTTTAGAAAGCAGGGAAAACCAAATTACTGCACCAATGCATCAAAAGGTGTGCAAATTAAAGATGCGCTGTAAAAAAAAATTATATGACGTCATTGTTTTCGCACATACATGTATTTTAATTTTGGAAAAGGGATCAATGCAAAAAGAGGATTTGATGATGGTTAATTATAAAATCAAAAAAACAAAGGGGGCGCCGTAGGCGCCCTACAACTCCTATTATAAAATACTTTGTATACATTTCAGAAAGTTTAATATTTCGTATTTATCAAACAAGGACAAGTTAGTTGGGCTTTTGAAAAGGTCGGCGCCGTAGGCGCCCTAAAAAAATTGAATTTTTTAATAAAATAAATAGATTCAGCTGAAAACGTCCGTTATTTTTGACGGGTGATACGCTAGTTATAATATATTTTAACTTTTGAAAAGGGAACGGATTTGAGGATTTATAATTATGAAATACTTTGCGTACATTTCAGCAAGTTTAATATTTCGTATTTATCAAACAAGGATAAGTTACTTATGTTATTGATTCCCGTTGTCTGTATGGATGTAGTGCTGTTAGGTGGCGCTGCGATCGATTTTGTTTTATAGTGCTGTTTGAACCAAAAAAAGATTCCGTCATTTTTGGCGGATTATCTCTAGTAATATATAATTTATAATTACATTATATTATATCTATCTCACCTATTGTGATTAATAAAGTAGAGGAAAAAAATGGACACAAATCCCTTACTAATAGAAGGCGCGAAAGAATGCAAATGAATTGTATCATAGTAGATTGCAATTGAGAAACAACAAATGGAAAAATACACTATAGCTATGTAAAATTACGCAATAGGCTCAGACCATATGGCGTTACGTACCAAAATCGTTTTAACAATTTATTTTTATATTTTTATAATAAAATAATGTCTGATTTATTACTTGCATATGATTATGAACTTATGATTTACCAGTAATTGCCATTTCCAATACTCCATGATATTTAGGATTGTTAAAGATTTTTCGAGAAAGATAAAATACCTGTTTATTATCAAAACGAAGAGGTTATTTTCATTCTGGAAAACTGATTGGTACAAGGGTTTGCCATGAAGAGCAACTGAGAACCATTTAAGGAACCATAAAGCTATGGGAATGAAGGGTAACATAATATGTAACCTCTCATCACCGCCAGAAGAAGTTACGGTAACTGTAACAACTATCATTTTTATCACACCCTGAATTCTAGTAACAGGTTCATTAAAAATTTGCTCAGGAAATAATCCACTTCAAAATTTTTTTAAAAAATCAACATTTGCGTAGCCTCACACCTTCAAACAATACTCAATATCATTTCAAGTCTTCTTAGTAATCCTAGGCTTGAGAAAGAAAAATCGGGTTTATGCATGACTAAGAATGAGAAAATAAATAAACAGAAAACTCTGCTATTCTGTAGTTTAAAATGAATTCAGACAGAAGGAAATTGAATCAAGAATAAGTTTTAGTCCATAATATATTGAATGAATGGACGTGCGCAATGTGTAATTTCGGAAGTTTTAACAAGATTTATTTATTGTAAAACATCCTTAAATGACAACTGCTAATAATGAAAGAGAATTTACAATTACTACCGGTTCACATTTGTAATAAATGAAAATATCGTTTATCGGTTTTATGTAAAAGCTAGTGAGAAGAAATAGAAGTGAATATTCTTTCTGTTGTTTACCTCCAGCAAGGACAACAAGTGTCAAGACGCGGAAAACAAATGCCATCTGCATGAGGAGCATGTTGAGATAACAATATCCTTCAGATTGTCTGTTTTCAAGAGTCAGTGATGTCCCCTTTACCTAGCAGGTGGTGTTCAAATCATTTTTTTTTCAATTACACCTTCATTTAAAAACTAAACAACATTACCACAGAACTGAAAAAGCTAATTCCTTGTCATGATTGATTTATCATTTTATGATACAATTTAGAGGCAGTCCACTCATAACTCTTAACTATAGCAAATGGGCGTCGAACGGACATTCGGAATTTTAATTATACAAAAATGGGGTACGGATGGGATGGTAAATAAAGAAATGGAACATTTTTTTTTGCCTTGAAAAAGAGTTTTGTCAATAAATCTGTAGCTATAGAGCCATACTACTTTTTATTTGGTATCATGCTTTTTCATATTCTTTTTGTTTTCTTCCGAAAAATCGCCTGCCACGATTTAAACTTAAAAGTTTGCACTCACACGTCAGGTTTTAAATGTAGACCACTCGTCTGGTATATGCCCCCCTTCTCTCTCTCTCTCTACCTCTACAACCACTTGCCAGCTAAGTTACCAAACTGAACTTTGGAAAGTATTATCTTTGATTTAGATCATAATGAATGGTAAATAAATAATTGAAAAATATTTTTTTAAACTTGAACAAGAGTTACGTCATTAAAACTGTTGCTAGTAAGCTAGGGAGCTATACTACTTTTTTTTATTTTTTGTCATAGATTTTTTAATATTCTTTTTTCCGAATACTCGTCTGTCATGATTTAAAAGTTTGCACACACTAATGCAGGCCGCTCGACTGGTATATATATATATATATATATATATATATATATATATATATATATATTATATATATATATATATATATATATATATATATATATATATATATATATATCTGTCTCTATATCTCTCAATCTCTCTCTCCCAGACCCTCCACATGTAAGCTAAATTCAAAAGTTACCGAGCTGAACTTATGAAAATATTATCTAAGATTTAGATCGATATACAATTATTGTGTCAGTCTTTTTAGACTGGCGGTATTTAACAAACATCCGAGTGAAAGAACCCCCCCCCCTCCTTTTTTTCCCGCCAAAAAATTTAATTGCGTTATTTGAGTCAAAGTTGATCAGTTATTATTTGTAAATCGTGTGCTTTGCCGGGGTGGCGCCGAAGTGGTAGCGAGTCGAAGTAGGGAAAATTCCACCCCTCAATGTGAGGTCACTTTACTTTAGTGGGAGACATTTTCGATCTTGTGTCCTGAATGCCCAGGCGGCCGCTTCAGAAGCGACCGTTCCGTCAGCTGTTAGTTCCCTTAAAGGGTCGGGAGAGCTGAGGGGGGTTTCCGGGAAGACCCATGAAGAAAATCGGGCTCGGGGTTGCTGATTTTCTTCCACATGTAGGATCATTATTTGTAAATGCTAATCTCAACTTTATAAATGATTTATCCTACTAATAATTATTATTACTATCATTATTGAAATGGATTTACATTTATGTGTTTTGCCAAGGTCAAAGGGTGAATATGTAACCCATACAATTTACCATTTTAAAATCATTTATTTTAAAAAACCGTAAAAACAATGTTTTTGACTTTAAATCCCTTATATATGAGACAGAACTTAGGGTATTATGTTCAAACGCGACAAACATTTACAGACTGAAACCGACTCCCCTTTGCTGTAAAATGGGGCCGGGGGAGGGGAGGTGTGGTCACAGATGGCTGGACTGAACTCAGCGTGACACGCGAATGTAAACAAAAGCAGGCCGCTACAAATAGTTATATAAAGATAAACTAAAAATGCATTAATTTAATTACGGTACATTCTATCGATCTGAAATTTTGATACGATGCATTGTTAGGTGACACGAGTCTATGTGCAAAATTTCAGCTCAACCGCATTACGGGAAGTGTGTAATTTTTTACTTTTTTTTCCCGACCGACCGACGGCGAACGACAGAGATGACGACAGACAGGATTTCGAAGTTAATATAAGGGATTTAAAAATGACCCACCCAACAATGGTAGCTAGTAATACCGCCCCTTAACCCCAAATAATTGACAGCGGCACTATCTGTACATTAGAAGCATACTTTGTTATTTATTTCCAGTGAAGTAAGGCGGTATGAAATAGCCGATACACGTTGTGCCTCCAGCACAAAATTGCTTTTGTCATCACATTTTGAAATTGGATATATTTAAAATAAAACAGACGATTCAGATATTGAACAAAGATAAAGCCGATGTTTTTAAAACAGTTTATGATGATTTTACTTTTTTTTTAAAAAAGAGGTTATAGTTTTGAGAATGCAATAACGTGCACGGTTGCGTTTCTTGGAGTAGTTAAGGGAATAGTTTCAACCAGTCCGAAACAATGTCTTCATCATTGGAAAAAAAAATCATTTTAAGTTTAATGCAAGGATCCGTGACACTCGTTCAATTACTTTGTATGCAAGGTCGGAAAACGGTGTCCATCGGGATGATTTAATAAAACTGTTCAGACACTCAATGTCGATAACGTTTTCAGGGGTTGAAAAAAAGTTTTTCAAGAATATTTAAAGTTATACATACAACAAAAGATAGAAATATTACGCAGAAAACATGCACAAATCTCATCTAATATGGATGTCGTGAATTTTATCTGAACTTTGGTATAGAGATCTTTGCGTTGACAGACCGATATGCTGGATAGAGATTTGTGTATTCTGTTTAGTGGCGATTTTATATTAAACAGATGATTTATTTGAACATACTGTAATGGTGTCAACAAATAAATTGATTATTTCAGAGTGGTCGCCGCTGGTTCCATATAATTAGGGACGGGATTTAATAGGATGCACGAAAACCTTTCAGGGCAGTTGTCATAGTGACACGAGGCGGTTATGTTCATTGGTTGAGTCGAAAACTTGTCACATTAGGTTGAAGTTGAAAACTTGTCACATTAGGTTGAAGTTGAAAACTTGTCACATTAGGCTGAAGTTGAAAACTTGTCACATTAGGTTGAATTTAAAAACTTGTCACATTAGGTTGAAGTTGAAAACTTGTCACATTAGGTTGAATTTAAAAACATGTCACATTAGGTTGAAGTTGAAAACTTGTCACATTAGGTTGAAGTTGAAAACACGAAAGTACGTTTCTGAGTTGTATTTAAAATTATGTTCAAAATTATAACCACGTTGGGAAGACTCCGTTTCCCAGTTGATGTTTAAATCTTGACTTTAAATGTCTAATGAGATCGACAACATCAGATGTTTAAAGACAGATTTTTAAAAAAATAACCATTTTATTTGAGATTCGAATGATGCAACAGTCCCAGATTAGCTGACACCACTACATTAAGAGAATCTGATACTTAGAAAAGACAGTGGAGATGGTACAACAGTTTAGAATAAAGTAAAGTAAAAAACCAGTAGATTTATAAGAAGGTACATCCCAAACCCAATAGAATGAGAACATATAGCCTTATATCTGTAGACTGAGAACAATGTATGGTCTATACTCTATACCAGTGGTTCCCAAACTTTTTTTACCCGTGGACCCCTTTTATTGTCAAAACTTGCCCACGGACCCCCAATTGAAAACGCTACATAAATGTATAGTATACAAATTAACTAATTAATTTAACAACAACATTTGTTGAAGAATTATTTATTTAAATTAAACTTTTGTTAAATTTAAAATAAAATAAAAGACTTTGATGAACTTAATGAGATTTTAATAATTTTGTGAGTAGTAAATGCAAATCCCCGCACGAGCACAAATGTATAGTCGGTTTCTTTTGTTTGTAATGAGGTTCATAACGGCACTGATTCCTTGTTCTACCAAATAGGAAGACGGGAAAGCAGTCAACAACTTTTGTAAAATAACCCATAATGCAGAACATAAAATTGGGATCTCTTTTTTGTAACCAGAATATGTGGTATCCTTGTTCAAACATTGGTTTAAGTTCCTCATTTGTGGATAATTCAATAAGTTGCTCCTGTATTAGAATTGATTCATCTATGTCTGGGATCTGAGTTTGTCCCCGAGCAAAAGGGTTCAACACCCAGTCGGGAATATCCAAGTGAAGAATGTCTTCAACTCTTTGGTTCAGGTCTGCATGAAGAGCTGTTAAGTGTTGAAAGTAGGTAAACAAGTCTTCATCTCTATTTTAAAATTTCGAGAGATTTTGAATCTGAGAACATTCTCCTCTCCCCAACTTTTGTTTATACAGAAAATGTTTTGCAACAAACGCAGATATTACGCATTTAGTTTTGATTACATTTAATTGGTCAGCTTGTAGTTTCAGATTAGTTTCGTTAAATTTAGCAAACAAATCTGTCATGTAGGCTATGTCATTTTAATTAAATCTGTCTCAAATCATTGCATTTGCCTTCCAGGAATTCCAGCACTAAATAAAGAGAACAGCACCGTCAGTAGCAAGAGAAATGATATTATTCAAGGGTATAGCTTTTTCATCAAAAAATCTTTTTAATTCAGTAAATATATCATATAGAATGGGACTGCAATAAAGCTTTTAAATAAAATACAAAATACACAAACAAATTGTGCAATGAAAACAATAAATTTGAGCTTTATTTTTAGACTGACACGACAGTAAACGTTTCGGCTAATGCCTTCATCAGTACAACATAAAATACATTCTTACAATACTTACATAAGTAATAATAACATTCTTAAAACATATTGTATTTTAAAATATTTATGTTAAATAAAAAGAAAGGAAACAAAAAAACAAACATGGACACAGGATATAGGAAAAAGGGGGCCCCCCTTTTAAATCCCTTATATTAACTTCGCGGCCGGTCATCTCTGTCGTCATCTCATGGGCGGGCGGGCGGAAAAACAAAAGTGAAAAATGACCCACTTTCCGTGATCCGATCGAGCTGAAATTTGGCACACGGACCCGTCTAACCTAACAATGCATCGTATCAAAATTTCAGATCGATCCAACGTACCGTAATTAAATTAATGCATTTTTAGTTTATCCTTATATGAGGTATGTAATTCAAATTCACGGTTTGTTATTGTTTTTTTCCCACGTGAAAGTTTGAGTTGACGCTTTGAGGCGACCCATCGACGTACCCGCGTGCTTTTGTTTACATTTTACGTGTCATGCTGAGCTCGGTCAAGCGAATCGGTGACCAGACTTTTCCCCCTCTACCACAGGGTTATGAAGCAAAGTTGAGTTACGACAGACTCAGTCTGTATGTTTGTCGTGTTTGAAAATAATCAATACTGTTAGTTATGTCTCATATATAAGGGATTTATAGTCAAAAACTTTGTTTTTACGGGTTTGTTTTATTATGAACTACATATAGGGTCTCCGCCTTTCTCACGCATCAAACTTGGCATAACTTTCAATTAACCAATCATTTTGATTGGTTACAGCTGTGGCAATATCGTAGTTGTTATCTTTTTCTAGGTCAAAAAACTTTATTTTACCCAGGACCTAAAAATCGCTACTACAGTATTCATTGTACTATTGTACTTTTTTTTTAATTTTCGTAATAATTTTTTTTTAAAAACATATAATTTTATTATTTTTATACTAAACCTTCCGCGGACCCCCTGACGTTGTTTAGGGACCCCCAAATCAATTTTAATTTTCCACGGACCCCCTGAACGGTTCCGCGGACACCTGGGGGTCCGTAGGGACCACTTTGGGAACCACTGAACTGCTCTATACTATACCAATAGAACGAGAAGATGATATAGTTTCAACATTAACAGATTTGTAACTACAAAGGATTTCATAAATCATTTCACGTTACACTTAGAAATATTTCTAACAGCAATTAAGTGTCAATATTTCCGGTATTTCAAAACAATAATTCCAGACACTAATGATTTACATAACCACAACAGTCATGGCGAAATCTGCATAAATATAAACGAGCTATATAGACAGTATAGACGGCGCTGAGTTAACTAGAATTGAAGTGAACCGGAAGACATATTAAAAGGTCATAATGGTTCCATTTAAAGGAGCAAATAATTTTTATTTAAAAAAAATAGTCATAGCCTTTGTTGTATTTTAACAATCTCAGTGATTATTTATGAACTAAATAATATAGACAACAATTTGTTTAGTATTGCATTACTCGTTTCTTGACTCAAAAAAATCAACGAAGAATTTAAACACTTCTAGACCTCAATATTTTCTGACGTTATCCCTTATTTATACTAATTAATATGACTTATGCCACTTTTGACTTTGCTTTAAACGTACAGACATGTCACAGTTGTTTTGCGTTGGTAAAGTAATGGAGAATAATAGTAATTTACTCTAAAAGTTAAAAGCCCCGCTGAAACAATACAGAAGTTTTGGTTGTTTTACATGTGCTGTTAAGGGCTATTTTATAAAGCTTGACCGTAAATGTTTTAATTTGGCGTTTTTAAATTAAAATTTGTGTAATACCATGACATGAATGATTTCAAGACCACGTTCGACATCGCTCGTATAATACAGACCATTAAATGATGACATTGATGATGATGATGACGCTACTCCATGCTAATCTATCATGTTCAACGCTCTCTGATGTTTAAGACTCTGTTTAAAGAGAGAAAAAAAACATTCTTTAAAGTTTGTGCTGAATATTTTTTTTCCAAGGAAGACCTGATGCTGATGTTCTTTAAAGGTAACCGCTTTTTAAAGAGAGTAAAGTAATGTTTCATTAGAGAGAGTAATAATAACACAAATTTAAACAAAGCCGAGAATCGCTTTTCAGTTTTTTTTAACAACTGTGTCTAGGAAATGTGACTGAAGTATAAAATAATAACTAGACTGTATTTATTGGAATTCATTTACTCCAAGATATAATAATCTTAACGCTAGATTTGAAGAAAAAAACACCAACTATTGTAGCGTATGATTTAGTATGACTTCATAAATTCTCAAATACGCCTCTAAAATAAGATAAAAAGTAATCTTTATATTAGTTTCCAAAAAGAACATTTAGATGCATGTGAAAAATATAATTGACTGCTTTTATTTATTTTTTATCTACCTTTTACAATACAACAATACAGAAAACAAAATAATGTACTATTTTTAAAATAAAAACCTACAGAATTGCATGAAAAATATCGTAGACAAATTTTACTCAGCTAATCCTTAATTCATGAGAAAAAACTGTTTTAATATGTTTGAATGACTTTATTCTGTAAACGTCAAAAACTAATAATGATTATATCAATATACAAACTATTTTTATATTATATTATAAATGCTTCGTAATAATTCCTTGTAGTATTATTATTATTATTCATATTCTGCCTTCCGCCACATTTGAGAATAATATTTAAAAAATTTTAAAAAAAAATATATCATTTTGTTGTTTATATTCCCCTTCAGTGTACCATGTATTAGGAAATACGGATGTTCTATTTCTATGGCCATGACAAAGGATCTGAAGTGTCGCTGATAATAAACAAATGTCACGTGGAATGACAACAACTTCCATTTTTACATTTTCCCGCCAACATGTAGATGTGAGGTCTTCGAATCAGGTCAGGAATCATAAACATTCTCCCCCAATAAAGGGATGCTACCCATGCACCCGAACAACCAGGATATTGAAGTGGAGGTAGTTACAAAATAAGCATGAGTTGTCTTCACAGCTGGTTTTATGTAATGTCTGTTTTTCAAAAGTCGTCAATAGAAAATTAAGGAAGCGTTAACAATAAAACAATCCCGTAAAAACAAAGTTTTCTACTATAAATCCCTTATATTTTAGTAATATATAAAAGTATTGATTACGTTTCAACACCACAAATATTTACGGACTGACACCGAGTGATGTCCCCTGTCTTTTAACGGGGGATGGGTCGCGATGGGGTGTCGGCACGACGGTCGACGTCTAAGCGTCAACGCAAACTCACGTGGAAAAAAACAATAACAAACCGTGAATTTGAATTACATACCTCATATAAGGATAAACTAAAAATGCATTAATTTAATTACGGTACGTTCGATCGATCTGAAATTTTGATACGATGCATTGTTAGGTTAGGCGGGTCCCGTGTGCCAAATTTCAGCTCGATCGGATAACGGGAAGTGGGTCATTTTCGACTTTTGTTTTTCCGCCCGCCCATGAGATGACGACAGACAGAGAGACAGAGAGAGACGGCGGTGAAGTTAATATAAGGGATTTAATAAAACAAAGCCCGTAAAAACAAAGTTTTTGACTATAAATCCCTTATATATGAGACATAACTAACAGTATTGATTATTTTCAAACATTTACAGACTGAATCTGTCTTAACTCAAGTTTGCTTCATAACCCTGGGGGGGGGGTGGGTGGGTGGGAGGGGGAGAGGGGAAAAGTCTGGTCACCGATTCGCTTGACCGAGCTGAGCGTGACACGTAAAATGTAAACAAAAGCACCCCGTCGCTTCGTTGGGTGGCCTCAATGCGTCAGCTCAAACTTTCATGTGGCAAAAAAACAATAACAAACCGTGAATTTGAATTACATACCTCATATAAGGATAAACTAAAAATGCATTAATTTAATTACGGTACCTTCGATCGATCTGAAATTTTGATACGATGCATTGTTAGGTGAGACGGGTCTGTGTGCCAAATTTCAGCTTGATCGAATCACGGGAAGTGGGTCATTTTTTACTTTTGTTTTTCCGCCCGCCCATGAGATGACGACAGACAGAGAGACAGAGACGGCGGTGAAGTTAATATAAGGGATTTAAAAAGTGATAGTAATCCGAACCAGGTGAATAACATTTACTTGTATAAGTTCGTGTTGTGGGTGGGTCCTCATTTTAAAAATAATTATGATTTAAAAATGAAAAAATTAAAACAAAGATATTTAAATATAGTTTACTAGCTGGGTACACGCGTTTTACGATTTAAAAAAATAGTAAACATATTATAAAATTTTAAAAAAAATAAAATAATTGTTCCAGTTCATTCATTAAAAAAATATTTTAAAAATACATTAAAATTTAATTTTAAAAAAGTACATGTAATTTATATATCACTTATGGTAAAGCTTGTCGATAGACTATATTTTTGTTTTTTTTTCTTTTGCAGTTGTATTCGAAGATGAAATAAATTGTAAATATTGCCCTTACACAAATGTAAATAGACGTTCCGTCGTAATTAATTGATTGCAAGCCTATTTATATAGTTTGTGAATGTTCCATTAAGTTCGAGAAGGTCAAGGAAGCAATAAAAACTTCCGGTTCATTAAATCGTATCGTCGTTGTAGTTTTAAAACAAATCCAAATTATAATTGTATTCTATATTCGAAATTGAACTAAATAGAAAATTAAATAATAAACGATCATACTATTTTATAAACCTAACATGATCTACAACTTTTATTTGTAACACTGTTGCCAATTTCACCTCCATGGGGTATCTAGTGTAATAATCTACATTAGTTAAATCATTAAACCTTGAAACACTAGAGGATAGAAGAACCAAGAGCAAAGTAGTAATCATACATAAAACAATTAATTCTAATTTAGAAATACAACACAAAGATAACTTAATACAACCCTCAGATAGACATAAGGATAAAAACACCTTTCTTATTCCGTATGCAAGAACAAACACATACAAGTTTTCCTTCTTCCCGTCCGGAATTCGGGCGTGGAATGGGTTGCCTGAAGAATCCAGGAAAACCAACACTTTATCAGCATTTAAATCTCTAATAAAAATGCAGGACTAAACACAAACCATAGATAAGCGTAGGACGCAATAATCTTCTGTATAGAAGGAGCGTCTGTAAACAGATAAGATAAATCAAGGTGACCCTGAGTAGGTTAGGTTACCCTAGGGGTGGTCACCTGGGGTTGAAAAATAGCCTATGACCTGTCCCCGGGTCAAATGAGGGTCTCATGCAAAATTTCAGCACCCTAGGTCCAACGGTGTGGAATTCTATGGGTGACAAACAAACAAACTAACTTTCATCTTTATATGTTAGATTTTTTTTTAAATGGGTGTTCAAATTGAGATTCACAAAGAGCTATGATACACAAATATATTCCACAAGTTACATTATTGTCGTGCAAAAATTGCAAAATCGCTCGGATTTTCAGGGAAGCGTTTATATTTAAGAGTTCGCCCTGTCACCACTGTCATGCCTTTCAGGGATGCTTGAGCCCAATGGCTTTATGTCTCCAAATCAATGATTATATCCTTCAAAAGGCGCAAGAAACTAATGTGAATGTTTTTTGTTTTGTTTTTAGTCACCATGTCTTATTGTTGCGTTGTCCTTCCGGTAATACATTTCCCTAGAACTCAAACGTAAAACTAAGCAGAACTTTATTTTCAGGCAACCCAACCAGCCGACGAAAATCCTGACCCACCCCCCAGCCCCACCTTGGCCAGCCCCATCGTTGTCAGCCCCACCACGGTCGCACATGTCACCCTCTCTCATCTGGATAGTGAAATCGACCGTAAAACTCAACCTCGTTCAAACTACAAACGCTTGTTTTTTGCGGATAGGCTGGTCATGGGAATAGTGTGCTGCTTTTGCTGGCCCGTTGGGGCGGGTGTCCGAGTCTTCCTGATACTGGTGAGCGACCAAACCGTCAAACCGACTTATTCATACAATAAGAAATACACGCAAGATAGAGAAATAAACGGAAAAAAAAAGAAAAAAACAACGGGCTGAACAAGAGAAGTGTAAACTTTTCATAACCATTGTTTAAAATAAATGAAGCCATCCACTATCCACGAAGCCTCTTCCTCCAGACGCCATTTTTTAAAAAAATTTGAACCAAACAAGTAAATGCGCAGTCAAATACTATTACAATTATTGATAAAATATCGGTGAAATAAAATCCCAGAATTCATCAAATAGTTTTATAAAGATATTGCAAGAAATGTTGTTTATATAACAAGTCAATTAAAATGGTACGGGTATATAATATAAATAAAATACTAGATGAATTTTGTTTGACAATTAATTCGCTATGTGCTTAGCTCTTTTTCGCTGCTTCCTCTATACGTCCATCTGATCATGCAAGCACCAAATACGCACATAGGAACGTCATGAGGATCAAATTTAATAGAGTGAGTGACTGTCCTTGAAAGGACAGGGTCGGAATATTTGAATTGGACTTCGGACATGGAATGGACAGTATTTTACATCCATCAAGTTTCCAATTACTGTCATACGTTTCCTACACTTATACAACATCTTAAGACTAATTATTGGCAAGCGTATATTCTAAAATGTTTATCAGAGGTCTCCATTTATGCTGGCCTGGTCACCGTGTGATCATAGCGTTCACCTTGATTCTGCGACAGGGACGAAATTGTGTTTTCCCGCACACGCGAGCGCATATTCTTTAAGAGTAGTGAGTAGTGAATAGCGAGGTTGAATGTAGCTTAACAATAACACGAAGCTATTGGACATGCCGCTGGTTGTGGTAATAACCCCAGAATCTGACATTTGTCTCATCTCAGGTGCCCACCACCAAAAACTCATGTCTCATTGAAGTAGCTCGACGACAGTCAACGACGTCTCTCGTCCTTGGCGTCCTGTTCTACATGTTTGTGTTCACGCTCTGCTCGGCGGTCGTCTTCATCTTATATCTCAATCTAAGAGCTGCCTGTGTTGCCATGGCGACTTCTTTTTTGGGGTGAAAGCAAACGTTGACCTGAGAAAGCCAGAAAGAAACCACTTTAAAAAAAAATGATTCATGCCACGGAACAAATAATTCTTAAATTCCGCCATGGTTATAAATCTTTCGACGGAAATCTAGTAATCACAATATACTTGTCACAGTATTTCATTGACCTTGGTTTTTTTAAATGTAATTTTTAATGCGTTACTGTACACTTGTAAAAAAAAAGAGCCATCTAACTGAATAATGTAATAAAATGATTCTCTCAAGCGCACCCCGGCGAAGGAAAAATGTGGAGGTGAAATTCAGATCTGGGTGACACTTTTCTTCTTATTTACGTTCGAAGTTATCGTCAAAATGCACTTCTTTTTTTCGTGGAAATGAGCGGGGAAAAACTATTGTCCTGTCTAGGACGACTTTGACTCACGGCCAAGCATTAGCAAATTTATGATTTCAGTCAGTCTCCAATGTAAAATGTGCAACGTTTCAAATGGTGGTGAATATTTTACGAAGCGCATTTTATCAACGTACTTCATTTTTAGGGTCACTATTTTTCATTAAAAATATACGTAAGCAAGTCAAAGATATTATTTCATTTCCATTAAAATTGCTTTCAAAATTAATTTATTGTCATTTTAAATAGAGTTCCGATTTAATGCCACACTTCATAAGGGCTTAGACATAAATTTATTTATGGCTGCAGGAAAAAAAATCTCACTTATTTTACACGCATCGTTTACAAGGATGAGACAAATTTAGAAAATACCCCAAGATGGAGAGTTAAACATAGGTCACCCTCAAAACAGAGATTGTGAACATCGTTTATCCCCAACTAAGATACTTTGAAAAAAAAATGTCCATACGTAAGATATAGAATAACTGAATATTGGAAATAAGCTGAACTTAATTATTGCTAGGAATGTGTGGTTTAATGCAGTGCTTCTCAAACTTTTTAGTATGGCGGACCGGCAGGAATTTTTTCCATTCCACCAGGGACCGGTGCACTATTTTCCCTGCACTGACAATTGTTTTCTGTCCTTTTTTTTGACAACTTCTGCGGACCGGCGGCGGATGGCCCACGGACCGGCAACGGTCCGCGGACCACCACTTTGAGAAGCACTGGTTTAATGAATATTCAAACCCACCCCAAGACCCCATGCCTCCAAATCCTAAATCTAACATGGATTTGAGAGAAAACCCCATCCCTGATACCAGTGGCGTCACTAGGGGGTGCAGTGGGGGGGGCGGGTCGCCCCGGGTGACACCAATAGGGGGCTGATACCAAAATGTAAAATTCCGTATGTTTCCTTTATTTGGCGCTGGAAGACTCGGAGGAGTTATATAGGTTAAGTCGTGAGGGGGTGACACCATGAGCTACCGCCCTGGGTGACACAAACCCTAGTGACGCCTCTGGCTGATACTGATACTTATTTATACACACACTCCTTACAATAAAAAACAACAATCAATTTTTCCATCTTGTCCGAGAATACATTTTTAATGGAGTCACATTATTTCGAACACAGCCCACAGCCATTAATTTTATCAACTCGCGTCTTCTTGTTTTTATGGACCACGTTTACCTCGATCTACCCTGGGCAATAAAATAACTTGGGAAAAGAGATTTAATTTATATTTCAAAACACACAGTCACGTTTACATTGTTTAAAACGCTAACAGAAAATGTAATTAAATATGTTAATAAATATGAATGCAACGAATAGGCTAAAAGAAATGTTTGTTAAACAAATAATAAAGAGAGACACAGAGAGAGAGAGAGAGAGAGAGAGAGAGAGAGAGAGAGAGAGAGAAAGAGAGAGAGAGAGAGAGAGAGAAAGAGAGAGAGAGGGAGAGAGAGAGAGAGAGAGAGAGAGAGAGAGAGAGAGAGAGAGAGAGAGAGAGAGAGAGAGAGAGAGAGAGAGAGAGAGAGAAATAAAGAAAAATTCAATGTTGTTTGGGGAGGTGGAAGTCGAGTATACGTCATTTTCCTTCTAAACAAAAATAATGAAAGATTTGAGCTCAAAGACAAACTTTAATTTTTAATGAAATGTGTTCATAGTTTAATACAAGGACCCAAATAATATTGTAAACCCATTTGAAGACACCGTCCTGTCCTACCACATACATTACACCGTAAGCATTCACGCCAAAACCTTGTGAGCCTTGTTAAATAAGTTGAACTTCACGCCATCTTTAGTAGCAGGATTTATCAGAGTATTTACAACACGATAAGCAAGTTAATTTGTACCAAAAAATAACAACACTCATACATATGGCACCATAAGGAATTTCAACATACATTTCCCACTTAAGTTGACACCCGAAATTACTTAAATGTAATTCGTTATGACGTATTGTGTACTTAAATTTAAATTAAAAATAAAACAACTTATTGCACGTACTAACTCGGCCAAATGATTTTGTAAACTGAAATAATAGAAGAATAACTTCGGAATTATAGTTACAAAATGCAAGAATTAAATATGGAACATTAATTTAAAAATTGAATTTGCAAACATTTAACTGAGAATTGAAACATTTAAAGTAAAAATCAATCTTAATTTGCAAGTATGTAACTCTAAATTAACATATGGAGCATTAAATTCAAAAATTAAATTTACAAATATGCAACTGTATATTAGCATATGGAACATTAAATTTAAAAATAAAAACACAATAATTAAGTGCAAATTAACATTAACATATTCAACATTCAAGTCAAAAATGAAAACATAGACCCGAATTATTTTTTAAGTATACTTATTCGTACACGAATTAAGGCACTCTGCAACATTGTATTCTTGCACTCTGTCAAGGCTACCAGGCCAGCTTTTAAGGGCAAATGGAAGCTCAGAAATTTGGGCAAATCTTACAGTTTCATATGAGGAAATACAGTAATACAGAAATGCCAAGAAACTTGAGTAATTAAAATTAATTTTACTTGCACAACGTTTTGGAGAGTTTGAGACAGGACCTCTGTCTCTCGAATTTAATTAGTAATCAATGTTTGACATAAAGTATGCATTTAAATTCAGTTTTATTTAAATAAAAAAAAAGTATTTTATACTTTTATTGACTTCAAGAAAGCCCCATACAAATGATGAAATAATTCCTATACTTATTTTGTCGTCGACCGGCTGTATGCAATGATTCCTATACTTATTTTGTCGTCGACCGGCTGCATGCAATGATTCCTATACTTATTTTGACGTCGACCGGCTGCATGCAATGATTCCAGGATATTGACTAGAATATCCACTCTGAAAAGATGGTTAGTTTGATACATGGATGATTGTTATAAAATCGTAAAATTACATTTATATACGCGCTCACACGCACGCATGCACACACACACACACACAAACAATACCGATCTTAAAATGATCTCAATCAAATTAATTGATTAAACATATGCAACATATATACCACAAAAATATATGTGGATTATCTTCATTCATCAAGCATAATAAATATCAGAAATATTGGATTATCTTCATTCAGCAAGCATAATAAATATCAGAAATATAATTATATTGTAGATCGAAACATACACGCAGACCTTAGATAAAGTAAACAGATAATCGCGACGCAAAAGTTTCTCTGATCAGATTTAAACTGTTTGGAAGCCTCGCGTAAACAAGACAAAAAGAAAATATAAATCTAAAGATGATCTTGTAACAACTGTGAAACCGTATGAATAACTTATATATAATTTGAAGGACATGAAACTGTCATAAACTAAAACTAAAACCAAGGAGTGATAATCTAATTTCAGTTAAAATTTTATCTTAGTATCATGAGTTCTAAACCACTGTTTTAAAATCTTCAACAAAAAAAAAGATTCTTTAGTCTTCCCCACGCGTGATCAGTTTATATTAGCTGAACAGTATCCAATAAATTAATAGAAAGACTCGGATTATGCACTGCTACTGTTATCACTATATAGCTACGAACAAACGTAGCATTCTAATCATGTATGTTTTGTACTTTAAATTACTTTTTAAAAAAGAATGTGTTGAATGTCGGGATTACTTAAATTTAATCTTTGATTTGATGGTGGCAACTAACGATGCGCATTTTAAAAAAAATAAACCATGCAAGAAAACGCAACATTTGATTTAAAATTACAGCCATCAAAGTAAATTTTTAAAAATACGTAAAAAAATTAAATCATGCCAATTAATGAACTGTACAGTTCTCGTCAGAACCAGGACTTTAAAAAACTCAGTAAATACTAGAACATGTATATATCTTCCTCGTTAAGATAAAAAAAATTACACAAGGGAATCAAAGTCAATGCGAGATAATGAAGAATTAGATTAAATAACTTCTAAAAATTTCTCCTATAACTTGGTATATTCCACAATGACTTTTTGCTCTCCCAGCCAAAGTTTTTGTGCTGGAGTCTAGCCCTGACCGACTCCCACAGTGACGTGTAGCGAGCGCTGAAAGCTTTCGACGCAACGAATGGACACTTGTCCCCTTGCTCCTTGTAACAGTTGACAGCATCGATGCCGAAGTCATGAAACGCCCTCTTGTTTCCAAGGTCGTACACTTCGACTCCACCCACGACAAAAGGGAGGACGCCGTACAGATAGAAGTCTTCAAAATAGATTAAGGGCATATAATCCGAGGCAGCGACTAGGCTTGAAACGAGACCGCGAGTAAGGATCACAGCATAGCCTTTACAGTAAGGCCTCAGAATAGTTCTATTGGGAAATAAGTCTTTTGGGAACGAGTTGGTCCCGGTACGAGGTATAGGCCCCTGTGGGTTAAAAGCGCAACAAATCGTTCTCTTTCCAACAGCGGATTTCACCGACGGAAGCAGACCCCGCAAGAGCTTGTCAGTATCCACGAAGACGTCTTCGCTGATCTTCATGATAAACTCCGCTTGCTGGCAGAAATCCAGCGCCCATCTCATCCCCATGAGTCCTTTCAAGGTGTTATTCGCCGAAGAGTCGATGAACTCACCCTGAACTATGTCCCCATACAACTCCAGCTCGCGATTGACGGTGTTCTGTATGTTCGGGGACGAGGTCGAGCCGAGGATGAACATGTGGGTTATAATGAAGGGTTTGAAGAGGGTCACCTTGACTAGCGAGTCCCTTATCCTCTGTCTCTGCTCACCGCTCTGGGGGAGAGAATTTATCAGGAACACGACGTCCGTCTCGCCGAGCAAACTGCAGCGTTCGGGGTTGTTGAGTGAATACGGCGTCGGGTGAGGACTGGCTTCCACATTACCGCTCACGACTTTTCCGAACATCTCAAATCTCAGTTTCTTAACGCGGTCGATAAATCCATCGGCAAACAGTTGTCCTTCCCCGTTGACTTCATTCCCCTGACTGCTTGCGCTTGTTACAGCTTTAAACTGCTTGTTTATAAACTGGGCTTGACTTGGACTTTGAACACCGCCACGACTTAAAGGAGGTTGCTTTCCATCGTCTCGGGGTCTGGGTGACGCGAGCGCCCCCTTGGAACCCGAACCCTCTCATCTGCTCAGAATTAGCCAAGACCTTATTGTCGCTGTATTTTTGAAACCTCGGATCCGACTGCAGTATCTTGGACGCCAAGATTTCTTTCGGTATCTTGTCGGTGTCTGGCGGCACGAAACCTTCGCTGGTGGTAAAACTTGGCGCATTGCTTTTAACTTCCATCCTCTCCAAGATGACCTGCTGACCTTTCTGGTCTTCCGGTCGAATCCTCAACATATTGTCCTTAACTAGAAGTAAATTGATATCAGCTTTACCAACGACCGAGGAAGATTTTTCAGGATCGACCGGCGCCACTTCATGGTCGTAATCATTTACGTCTTGCTGTCCCTTCAAACTTTTAGAACCATCTTCGTCAACATCGTCTCGAATTTTACCATCAATATTATGGTCATTATCAATTGATTTGTAATTAGACGCCCCGCCTTTGTATCCGTTTTCTCCTCCCCTCGCGTCTTTTCCCTCGGGGTTATTATCCTCAAAGAAAACTAAATTTTCCCCGATGCTCCGATGTCTTTCGGTTCCGCCACTGAACGAAACCTGTGTACCCACGGGGTACACGATCAAAGTCCCATGCTCCGTATCGCGAACGAAGAGCTCCACGTTCAGGACATAGGACTGCTCGTGGGACTTGAACTCTGACCCGTCACGCGTCATGATGGCGTCGAGGCTAAGGTGATTTCCTGTGATGTAGTCCCCCGGTGAACATTTGGTTGGGGCTTCGGGGAAGTCAGCGGATCTTAAGCTGCGCACGGGGGCCTCGTTCTCGGTGGATTCTTTCGATTTCAGGAGGTGCCACACTCCAATGACTACAAACACTTGGAAACACGCCGGCATCAGCCTCTTGGTGAACGACTTCCTCCGGCAGTTACAGCTGAAACATCCTCTCCAAGCGTCCATGTTGGCAGGGTTAGTTTATTTTTAGCGGAGTCTCTACTTGCTTGTCAAGGGTGTCGGTGTTATTTACCCCGTCACTTAGCAAAGCGGGGCGAAAATTATATTTGAACAATTGTGTCAATCATTCGGTTATTGGGTCGTTGATAGAGCAACATGAAATAACATTTCTCCACAATCCTCAACTCTATTGTCATGGCCGCCTGAAAAAGGAAGAGAGAAAAAAGAGGAGTTAATAATTTCGTCAATAATGGGCGACAACTTCGATTTTAAAACGGTCAGTTATAAAGGTCAGTTACGGGATGTCTTAGTCAGCAAGGTTTACTGACCAGTCGTGTCAGTTGTGAGGTGAAAGTTAAATTGGTGAACGGATAGTTGTGCTATAATGTAAACACAGTTCACAGATGGAACGAGGAAGTTGAGAGACGCTCACCCGATGAAAGCTTCACTTGAATAAAGTAACAACAACAAATCTCCAAGGCTGGTTTGACTATTTAGATAGTGACAATACACAAATATATATATATAAGACACGATTCGTATTTCAAATAAGAAACTCAATTCGCTTTGATCTGATAATAATATTTTTGTAAACTAAAAATCTAAATCTAAGGTTTGTATTCGAATTTAAAAGTAAAAGAGTGACAATAAAGCCATCATTATAGGCCTACTTGTGTGATTGTAAGCAGTCATAGCAGTCTACTTCTTATTGTTCATCATACAGGACTATACGTCACAGTGGGCGGGTGGGGATTGTTATTTCTCAACACTAATTTATCCCACTACAGTTTCTTATAAAGCAAACCCAAAAAATTAACGCCAACATTTATCCAAATATATTTTCTTGAACGTTATAATGCTGTCCCTACTGTGTTGTAACTTAAAGGACACTTTAGACACAATTTTACGATAATATTGTCCAGACGGCCGCGGGCTAACAAAACAGCAAGAAATTTTTAAATCCTAAATTTAAATGAATTTTTTTTTAAAAATGGAATATGAATTAAAAAGGAATATGGATTAATCAACTCATTTCGCTAGTGCCTAAAGGAGCTCGTAATTTTTGTCGACCTTTGAACTTAAATGCCACCATCAAATGTAAAACACAAATGTCGCCTGTTTCAGACCTGACCACCCATCGCCACCCTTCCCTAAGCTGATTAATACAACGCGCAACAGAATACATTCCTTATCTCTAATATTGAATAAATCGCAAACCCTCACAACAAATGTGATAAAAGTCACTTTTTGATCAGCATTATGTTAAAACAAGATGAGCTTATTGCCGTTTCTAATACTTTACCCGTCACAGTGCGAACACGGAGCCCGCTGTTCCTTAAGACTCCAGTCAACCGCAATGCGTCTTTCTCCAGTCAGTCAAAACAAAGTCACAGCTCGTCCTACCTAGCATGGCCTCCTTGTGTTCACGGTCATAAACAACCGGGGTCAATAAATTATCACCCTTCTCCTCTTCTCTCCTCTCCCCCACCCACCACCACACTCAGCACCCACTACACCTTCATCACCCCTATCCCCGCGTTAGATTTGTGAGGACAATAAACGTCAGCCGCTTTCATTACAGTTTTGAACGCTGCAAGTTTAAGGGAAATTGAATTTGATGGATGAGCCCGTCTGTCAACGAGCAAGTGAGGGCCGAACAATCAATTCAAAGGGCCCTGGCTAGAGACTCGCTGTAACGTATAGCAAGCACTATCTCTGTAACGTAATACACGACTATGGGCCTCATCGGGATCTTATCTCTGCTGATGTACGTCCAATGTGCAACACGAAAAGCAATTGCCTCCAGAATATTTGCAGTGAAATTGTTATGTTAATAATTTGACGATATAACTGAATCCATTTAAAGAAAAATAGTTGACTTAAAGTATATGTCACTTCCATAGATGAATTGTTCCTTTATCACAGACATGGGCTAGAATCGAGCGTGAACACACAAAAATCGTAATTAAAAATACTGATCTTTTCTTCCAAGTGGACCATCTATAATATCTATATATATAATTCACCAGAAATTAGGATAAGCCCAAGACGCGAGCACATAAACATGACGAATGACCCTCGCTGGGGTCGAGCAGTCACAGTTTGTGGTTGGCAAGCGAGGGTGGGAGGGCAGGTTACAACAACCGCAGTGCGCATGTCTCGAGACCAACAATGCGTCGGCGGTTCCACGCCCTCTCCGACGTTCACTCACGTTGTTTTCATTTCTTCGTGCTGCTGTTTGTGTCCGTTCTCCCCCCCTCTCTCTTTGCACTAACAATTTGCAAGTCTGCGGCGTATGCTACGCCGCGGGTCGTATCTAGTCACAACTGTTTCACAACAGTAATCTCAAGCAAGACTTGAACTAACCGTGTATAGACGTATCCCCGCCTTTCCACCATCTTATTGGGCTGCCACGTTACATACTCGTATCGATATTACCCTCATGGACCACGAGAACAGCTTCCACCGTGACGTTAATTGAGTCGGTCCAGGTGCCAGGTGTTGACACATTGGTCCATAGACCCCGACCAGATGACCATTTACGGTTCAACTTTTATTGTCTGTTTTAAGCAAAGATCGATCATCAGCCTTTGAGATCTATAACACGCGGGGCCGAGATGAAACGATAACATTAATGAGCTTTTTGTCCATTTCTTTCTTTTTTTTTATATCAGTGTACCCATCTGCTCACAGATATCATTACGAGCGCCGCCTATAAGTTTTTTTCTACACTTCCAATGTATGACTTTAAAGTACTACATGGGGCCTCCACTATGAATTTATGACTTAAAAGTACGCTTCAGGCCTCCACTTTGAATTTATGACTTAAAAAAGCGTTGTTTGAAAATGACTTTAGAAAATGATTTGGCATTGAATACGGCTGTGAATACGGCAGTGAATACGACAGTAAATACGCTAGTTGCATCTAAGTGTTAACCCCCCAACCCTAGGTCGTAAAACTGTTCATGAGCCGGAGCTTACACAACACCGATTGTAACATCAAGTTACATCTGAGGTTTTAAAAATATAAAAAAAAACCGTAAAAAAACAAGTTTTTCACTATAAATCCTTTATGTATGAGACGTAACTAAAAGAATGTTCATTATAATACGCAGCGCAAGACCATCCAAAAATACAAATTTGTAGCTGTGTCGTAAAACATGTTTAATATAATGCGCACCGATCAGGAATATGTTTATAAAAAGTGTTGTCAATAAAATACGCACCTAATTGCGCGACAGAAAGGTTGTTCAATATAATGCGCACCCTTACACTCTAAAATACAAATTTGTAGTTGTGTCGTAAAACATGTTTAATATAATGCGCACCGATCAGGAATATGTTTATAAAAAGTGTTGTCAATAAAATACGCACCTAATTGCGCGACAGAAAGGTTGTTCAATATAATGCGCACCCTTACACTCTATCTCAAAAAATAACATGATATATATGAATAAATAAAATAATCTAAAAAATCAATAATTTAATTACGGTACATGCGATCGATCTGAAATTTTGATACATAGTTTTTATCATCGCCACCAAACTGCCTGCTAAATTTCAGCTCGCTAGCTTACGAGGAAGTAGGTTAAAAATCGATCCAAAGTTTTGGCGACAAGCAATCAAGGGTGCAGACACCATGAGTTAATATAAAGGATTTAATAATAAGAACAGATTTGGTCAGGAATTAATAGGCCAATGCAATTCTCGAAGCTCTCTGCGACTTTTATCCCCTTTGATTTGAGTCATTTAAAATTTCCCAGTGGAATCGAACTGGGGATGGGAATGGTAGAAAGCACTTAAAGAATTCCACTAAAAATCGTCACATGTTTTTGTACTTGTGGTAATGTAGGTAAGTCTTTTTTTTTAAAAAAAAACAAAAAAAACCCCGTTTTTTTTCATGATGGAGATTAAATGTTGCATTAGTTTTTATTTATTTATTTAAAATGTATAAACACTTAAAGCTGCTGCATAATTAAAATCGGTAGTAGTATATAAGTAGATCAGTAGAGCTAACCAGAGAATCACTCAATCGAAGAAGCAATATCTGGGATTATATGCAATGTTCGCTATAAGGTTTGTTGGTCCTTGTTCAAAATAATACAGTCGCGTGAAAAAAAATAAAAAATTTGCAAAGCATCTATTTCATTTTTGTCCAAAATTTTACACCACACAAATAGAAAATATATGATTCATTTCAAAATTTACTGCGAGGTAATTATAAACTGCTTCGCGGCATCAGTCAGATATCTGCGCGGCAACACAGTCTAGAGGGAACATCGATTATGTGGTCCAGAAATTGAATTTGTTCTTATTTTCACCGTCGGAAATACAATCATGAAGTGTAATAAAATCTCTCTACATATCTGAATATTATTTTGGGGGTATCTCGAGATGTTAAATGAAAAATACAAAAGTACGTCACGCTCCAAAGGGGGAGGGGGTGTAAGAAAGTGTGACAGTTTGTGACAAGGGGGAGGGGGTGTCCGGCCATGTGTGACGTCACGGTGTTTTATATTAAATTTTAATAAATTTTTTAATAAAATATTTATTTTTGTTCGAAATGTGACGTACTTTAATAGGGGGGGGGGTTCCGAGATTTGTGACAGTTTGTGACATGGGGGAGTTAAAAATGGTCAAAAATAGCTTGACGTACTTTATGGACGGCCCCAAAGTAGTAGTGTTAATTTTTCCCTTCAAATTACAAGAACCACAAGGCAAAAATGTTATAATTCTTCACATAGTTCCTTTCAACTGAAAACTCATCAATAGTTTATCTTGTTGCACTGTCTCATTCGTGTCTTTAATAATTTATTTATAATGTGATACAAAATCTAGCCATGGTTAATGATGAAGAATATGGAAAGAGAGGAATGTATATAAAATAAATGAACTAATGAAGTCAACAAAACCCTAACCCAGACTTACGCTACATGTTGGACAAATCACTTTGACAGAGATGGATGTGGGCCAAGTTGAACACGTTTAGCTGTCTAAAGATTTAGATCAGAGAAATGAGGACAAGAAGAAAGGACACGATGAGGGGACAAGAAGAGCGGACAACAAAAATGGGACTCAGAGGCAGGATCAGGCCTTGATACACGCTTTCAGTAAAAATATATCTCTCTGAAACATTACGCACTTACACTACGATAAAACGCGTACTTTTCAAAATAAACATTTTTTAAAAAAATCATGAGAAAAGTGCTTTGAAGAATAGTTCATCATTGAGCACAGGGTCCAGAAGGCAGGGGCGTATTATTATTATTATTATTATCAATATTGCTATTTTATTTATTATGGTGGCAAAATTCTTGATTCCCCTCCAGGTGACTCTACCCCTATAGCTAAACCACTGATTGAAGGTGTCACAAAAAATGTTCACAAGACCAACTTTCAAGTCACCGTAAATTTAGTGACTATGAAGACAATAACAATATTCAGTTCCGGATTTAGACTTGATAGGGCCCTAAGCTATTTGAGATATGGGGGGCCCTTATGAAGTTCAGATATTCTATTTCAGTGTCAAATAGGTTGTTTTTTTTTAATTCTGGGGGGCCCCCAAGAAGGTGGGTCCCTAAGCTATAGCTTGTTTAGAAAATAGGTAAATCCAGCACTGACAATATTTAACGCAACAAAGTATCTCTTCACCTCGGCATACAATATTTTTTAACAACTGTTTTTAGGTGTGACTTGAGAAAATTTTTTTTCACAATGCAGTTGATATGAACTTAGATATTAAGATTAAGTATTAAGATACCACTGACCCGGAACTCACGGTTCATAAAGCGCTAGCGGTGAAAAGTGACAAGCTACGTGTTTGATGACTTCAGGTCTGAAGGCGGGCGTTCAAGTAGGACTGACGTGTTTTGTTTGTTAGTTTGTTTTAGTTTATCAATGCATATAAAAATATCCTTTCTATTTTTATTCAAATGATGTATTAAAAAAAAATGCACTTACGTATATGTTGCTTGCGTATAGATAACTATAACTATAACTCGCGGTGGTCGAGTGGCAGCGCACTGGACTGTCGTACCGATGGTCACGGGTTCGAATCCGTGTGAAGGCAAGGGTTTGTTCCCGGGGCCTAGGGCGTCCCTGAGTCACCCCGCTCCGAATGGGTACCTAACACTACATGTAGTTAGGTGGCTGGGTAATGCGTGGAACCCACAAAGCCGTGGCCTGTGAATGCTGCATCACTTGCCAACAGATCATCTGTCATGGTCTGTGGACGCAACTATCTTCTGCATAGAAGGAGCGTCTGTATAGATAAGATAAGAACTAATAGTCACCTCTAGGTGCGCCACATATACTAAAATGCATATGAAAAAAACGTTGGTTTATAATTGGGTTCATCAGGTCGATACTAATATGCTTTTGGAAAAGCCAATTCAATCTTTTACTTTATTTATCATTGCAACATTGTAACATATCTTTTTGTTTTGTTCATTTAACTCATTGTTCTTCTTCAGAAAAAGAAACGTTGAACAAACTGTGAAAATATAAATGAAAGGATGTCATCAGAATCTGGTATATTAGATTTTGGGAAGTGTAGGAATTTATTACTCGAGGTAATGATAAATGATACTTACTTGGTGAGCCATACTCTACATTAATCCTGTAAATGTCTCCTACCTTCCTCACGATCTTCCTAAAAAAGTTTTTGATTGGAAAGGGTTTGAGGCTCAAACAAATGAATTGCGTATGCTGGCTGTCTCTACAAGAGGTTTTCTGGGACGAAACTAAACTACATGATGACATCATTCATACGGAGAAGCTTACTCGACACTGGCTCTAATAAAAGGAATCCAAGAAAAATTGGAAACAATCCCAGTTATTTCAAGATACTCATAAACTGTATTGTCAAGGATGTTGTTGTTGTTGAGCCTTCCCGTCCACGAGGAGCAGCTGTCAAATATTGACAGCGTCTACAATTCTTCCAAGGGCAAAGGCCACCTACAAGAGTCCCCCGGCATCCCTATCCTGGGCCAGTCTCTCCAGCATCTCCCAGGTATGGCCAAATCTCTTGATGTCTGTCTCCAACTCTCGGTGCCAAGTGTTTCTTGGATGACCTCTTTTCCGATCCCCCCCCAGGGTTCCAGTTCAAGGCCTGCCTTGTGTGTTGGAGGGAGGTCTTCGTAGCGTATGGTCAATCCATAGTCGCCACCTCTGGAGAATCTCTTGCTCTATCGGCTTCACCGTTGTCCGTTACCACAATTCCAGGTTTCTGATTTTGTACACTATACAGATGATTGATGATTACCAACGACAAACAGATTAGCGCCTGATCTGATTTTCACTGACAGATGATTATTTGTTACCAACATAATATCCATGACCTAAAGTATGTTTGGACTATATATAAAATGCCTTTGACAAAAATATTTGTATATAACTCAGCTGAAGTATAAAATGTCTAACAGATAAGACGAATATAATAAAAAAATTAGCATTCAAAAATCAAAATCAACCTTAAGATTGAAGGCTCAAGATAATTTGTGATAAACGAGACCTAAGACAAGGCGACTCTCAGTCATGTGTGCTATATAACATGACATGGGAATCAGTTACAAGAAAAGTATATACCAGAGGGACAATCCCTGGATATTTCACTATGGGAAACTTAATGATAAATAACCGATGGTTTCGCAATTCGATTTCGTTAGAGTTAGACTTTCTGAAAGTATAGCAAACGAAGTGAAACTTTTATAACTAAAATGTACCGCAGACAAAATTAGTGAATTAGCATAACCCATACTTTAGAGTGTGCTTCATAATAAGAAGCGAAAAGCAAAATTTTGAAAGAATAGGATCGACGTTAAAAGAAATACATAGTTTTACTTTGAATAACCGTTATTGTTACTCTGTGAGGTGATTTATATAGACCACGATGTGTGGCATTAATTAACGAAATCTGTTGTAAAATTAACTCAGACTAGCCAAAACGATATGAGTCCGGGTATAACTTATGAAAACTATCTGTAGTTAAAATATTTATTACATTCATATATTTGACTGCAATATAATAACAGAGGCATTTATTTGAATGTACGATAGATTAAAAGTGTCTATTCTTTTTTTTTAATAACAAATACGTCATCACTAAGAACTCAACGGGTAACAAAAATTCAGGTAAAATTCCGTTACTTACATTTACTTACAAAGCAAGATCTCAAATTGTGTAACATATTTTATCCCACCGGACTCAAGATTTCACTCATTTCATATTTCTTGTGGGCACGATATCCAGGTTTTCTTGTTAAGCCACATTGTGCCGTAACTTGATTTTGAAGCTCGTCATGCCGCCATAGGCAAATGCAAGCGAGATCTAAAGTAGAATCTGGTGTAACTGACAGCACAGGATACGATAACTGGCCCTACCTGAGTGACAGATAGGAAAATAATAACAGTTAATTTAGTGGGGGTGGGGGGGGGGCGATGTGTTGGGGTGAGAAGGGAGTACAAGGGTAGAATTGATAAGAATCATAAAATAAATATTTGTATTTATTATTTCGTTGTTGTTTTTTTAAGTAAAAAATAAAAAATTTACTTAAGAATTATTTTGGAATATCTGACCGAAGATTTGAGATTTCATTCTGACTATAAGTGAACTTCTATAAATTTGGTGCATGGGGGGGAATATGAAAATTTTTAACATGAACGATTCGGGGCACAAAAAAAGCACAAGATTCGGGTGTTTAGAGCCAAACAGAAAATAGACCTGTACGTGTTGAAAAACGCTGATAACACAGAGAGCGGCGTCGCTTTATGTTAGTTGTTTTAAAACCGACGTCGCGGCACTACTCTGTCAACAGCTCTTTGAAAATCCGCCCACGCTATTGACAAGAAAGTTTGGAATGAAAGACGACTGTCGCCGTGTATCGTGTCCAACACCAGGGGGGGGGAGGGATTGTCAACAACAGAGCCACAGGTGGGGCTGGATGTTATGGTCGTGATTTGAAAGAGAGAGAAAAAAAAGAAAGTTTAAAAGTCATGTGACAAGTCAATGTTAAAGAAGGGATCAACGAAAATCTGCCGGTGCTGTAGTGTTAGGTTACATTAACTCCCTCGGCCGCAACTATAGGAGCGCCGGGGCATGGCCGCAACTATGAAAGCAACGAGGCACGGCCGCACTTTTAAAGTACATAGGCAAACAAGCGCCGTTCGATGTCTAACTTGAAAAGGTCACAGGAAATTTAATGCCGCTAGTTGTCGTAGTTCACATGTACACATGCCAATATGTTATACCATTTAAATTCCTCACGGTTTGAGTTTGATGCGATTTTGTATTTATAGTTCCTGTTTTATTAAATTTATTGGACCGTTAACTTTTTAAAAAAAGACATGTCTGTTTCGTTTGTGTCGGAAAAAAAGGCGCAACGTATACTTAAGCCGAGACAGCTTATAATATTGTTTATTCATATTCGGGTGTGTGTGTGTGTGTGTGTGTGTGTGTGTGTGTGTGTGTGTGTGTGTGTGTGCGTGTGTGTGTGTGTGTGTGTGTGTGTGTGTGTGTGTGTGTGTGCGTGTGTGTGTGTGTGTGTGTGTGTGTGTGTGTGTGTGTGTGCGTGTGTGTAGTGTTGTAAAGATATACAGTGATGATAAACTAACGTTCTGCACGGCTAACTTTCTGTTGAAATTATTATTACCTGCTTAGATAGGCTATCAAAAACTCTCCCTGGCCAAATAATTGATGATAATTGAGATGCGTTATTGCAGTCAGAGGAGATAACAGTAGTGGCGGGGTCCAGTTGTGGGGGGGGGGCTGGGTGGGGGTGAGAGATGACTCGTTTCTTTGTTTGCCTATGGCATTTAGACAGACCTGCTTGTTACACATTATGTTGTCAAGTTCACGTGTTAAATTACTGTTAATCTTCAACCCGTGAATATAATTGAATTTACTGAAGTGAACCTCACCCCTAGACACCTAACATTTTGAAGAAGTTAATGTGACAATTAAACAAAACCCCATTTTAAAAAGCTGCCTTTTGTGTCCTTGTACTTGAGAAAAATTTCTAAATAATGAAAAATAAAACCTGACACATCATCTTGAAGTCTGTTTAATAAATACATGGTTAACTAAGGTTCCTCCGTGTCGTGTTTAAGAGGGGCGGCTACTGTCATAAACCGCGCCATCACTTTGGTGTGACATCACGTTTGATGTGCGCAGTCCATTGAATGTTACAGCCACACAAGCATAATGGAGACAACAGCTAAATGTTTTATGCTTCCAAAAAAGAGTTCACATTACCGGATATATCTTTTTTATGAGCTGAATTTATCCGCCCAGAGGTGCGTGGGTTGAATGCATACGTGCATTTTTAGCAGAAATGTTTGGGTTAAAGTAAAATACATTGACAGTTCTTAGGAGATCGTAAATAACTTTTTGGTGAGAGAACCGGTGTGCCGGTCCGTGGGCCATCCGCCGCCGGTCCGCAGAAGTTATCAAAAAAAGGACAGAAAACAATTGTCAGTCAATGAAAATAGTGCACCGGTCCCTGGTGCAATGGAAAAAAATTCCTGCCGTTCCACCATAATAAAAAGTTTGAGAACCACCTCTACCTCAAACTCACACTAATTTCTATGTCTTTAACTCAACCACTAACTTACCTTACCTTAATTTATATCCCATCGATATGTCTGACCACCATTGAAGAAATGTTTTTATACAGTTTTCCCCTCCTCTAGAAGGATTCTAAACCCGAAGTGTCACAACGGCTGTAATCGTTTTTAAATCCAGAGTCGAAGCATTTTTTAGAACAAACTGGAAGAGGTTCTCCAATTACACTTAGAAAATATTTCACAAACAACGCAATACACAAAAAAATATTGCCGAAATTCATGTCTTCAGTCAGGGGACACTACTGACACTCTCGGACTCTTTATTTCAAGTTATCTTCCTTTATCTGATTGGTTTCTTTGTGTGATTACGGCAATTACGGGCCTTCCAAAAATGACGTCATGCGATTTTGGCTGATTTTTAACCCCAGCCCCCTCGTCACACCTCGTCATAACAAGTTAGCCCCCCCCCCTCAAATATGACGCCACAAAGCTTTGCCCCCCTCCCCCCATAAAAGCCGGATTTCATATTTGAAAATGAGCATGTTTCAAATCACTTTATTGTCATTTAATGATGTATTTAGTGTAAGGCTGCACTCTAATATCGTTAGCCCGTGAAACCATTTAAAACGTCATTAAATAAATTGTAAGCAATCAAATATTCAAGTAGAAATTTTATTAAAAGCTGAGCGTTTTGGTGTGACGCAGTGGCGGATTTACCTATAGGGCAGGGGGGGCGGCTTGCCCCCCCCCCGCGCCCCTGTTGGGTCTGAAATGGCGCCCCCTAAAGACGCCCTCGATTAACACTAAAAATGTGCCACAAGAGCAGGAAAAAAATATTGCTATAGACGAAACTTCTAATCAACACCAAACTGCTTGCTAAATATCGTATTTAAAATGACGAAACTGTAATATCTGGTTTAAATCAATCTCTCGCATCTGAATTATCGGCGACAATTGATAATTAAGTTAAGTCTGCACAATTCTTTTCTTTAATTATTGATTCAACCATTGATATATCTAGAATTGATCAGATGTCAGTTTCTTTACGTTAACTTTTTTAAAATCAGGACATGTTGTGGAAAGATTTATAGGCTTTTATACTTTGGTAAACAGCGGCTGGATAGTGAATAGTGCGCTCGCCTCACAAGCTGAGGGGCGTGGGATCTATCCCACGTTAAAGCCACAATAAAAATGGAATGACTAACGCTAAGAAAGTCCTCCACTGACCTGGAAGGGAGATGGGGCGCCCACCAAGGTCTACCAAGCACCGTCCCTAGTAGGTTCTAATAGAAACATTAGGACCCCCTACGACCACCGTTTATGGGACTTTAAAAAATAAATAAAAAATAAAAAATGCTGCCGCATTTGCTGAGAAGATTTTAACGAAACTACAAAAGCGAAAAATTGATTTATAACTCTGTCGAGGACAGGCATACCCTGGAATTAAGAGTGGCCTTCAAACTCAGATAAAGAAACTTTCACCCAATTTTTGTGCCCATGTTTTGAATTTGGCTACTATGGAAGCAAAGTCTGTAAACATTGATGTGCAGTTGTTTTTTTTGGCACAGATTTAAAGTTGTATGCATTCCTTACGTCTAGTTTACCACGTCTACATACTCTTAAAGAACACCAGAAATCTCAATATGAATCAACAGCAGAAACTCTGAAACAACTTTCTGATACAAGATGAGCAAGCCATAAGCATGCAGTTCATGCAGTTGTTGGATCATTCTCTGCTATTCTAGCCACAGTAGATGCAGGGAAATCAACAGAATATAAAGGAAGTGTCAGAGCAGAAGCTATGGGACTATCTGTTTTTATTAAAAAATATATTCTTTTGTTTTTCTGATGCTATTTGTACAAAAATTATCTTCGTGCTATCAAGCTACTTGCAACGCCTTTGTAAAACAATTGATCGATGTTTGAAGAAATAAGTTTGTTGAAATGAGAAGCGATGAAGCTTTTGAAATTCTGAATGTAGAAGTCAAATCATTTATTAAAGAAAATGTCTCAAAACAAGATGTTAAATCAGAATCTAAAAGTGAATTGCAATAAAATAATCTAAAAGTTCAATAATTTAATTACAGTAAATGCGATCGATCTGAAATTTTTATACATCGTTTTTATCATCGGCACAAGTCTGCTTGCAAAATTTCAGTAAGCTAGCTTACGAGGAAGTGGGTTAAAAATTGATCCAAAGTTTTGGCGACAAACAAGCAAGCAATCAACCAGACACCACTAGTTAATATAAAGGATTTAATTTTTAAAAACTGTAAAAAAAACTAAGTTTTTTGCTATAAATCCTTTATGTACGATACGTAACTAAAAGAATGTTCACTATAATGCGCAGCGCAAGACCATCCAAAAATACAAAATTGCAGTTGTGTCGCAAAACGTGTTTAATATAATGCGCACCGATCAGGAATATGTTTATAAAAAGTGTTGTCAATAAAATACGCACCTTATTGCGCGACAGGAGAGGCTGTTCAATATAATACGCACCGCGACACTCTATCTCAAAAAATAACATGATACATAGGAATAAATAAAATAATCTTAAAAAATCAATAATTTAATTACGGTACCTGCGATCGATCTGAAATTTTGATACATTGATTTTATCATCGGTACAAAACTGCCTGCAAAATTTCAGCTTGCTAGCTTACGAGGAAGTGGGTTAAAAATTGATCAAAAGTTTTGGCGACAAGCAAGCAATCAAGGGTTGAAACAAACAACCAGACACCATGAGTTAATATACAGGATTTAAAAAAGAAAAGCATGGCAGGCGAACTTAGCAGAGATTAAATGGCTGATGATCCAACCACACGCTTTAAATCTGAAACGTACTTCACTATCATGGATACACTTTAAATACAAATAGATAGTCGACTTAATGAATTTTGGGGCACAGTTACTTAATTCTATTGTATTGATCCATCACAAATGTCGGAAGAATATTAAATAAAGATTCTTTTTGAAGTTTATGCAAAATTTACAAACACGACATTAACCTTGAAGAAGCAATCAGGAAATATAATACCTTCAAAGATTTATACGCAGCAATACATCTATCATTATCTAGTGAACTACAAATTAAAAAGGTTCAGCTATTCTTGACTGAAAAACACGTGGCATCAGGTCTCCCGAAATTGTCAATACTCTATAAAATTTATTTGACTCTTCCTGTTAGCAGTGCTATTGCTGAAAGAAGTTTCAGTAGATTGAAACTCATCAAAAATTATTTGCGCTCAACAATGACAAACGAACGTCAGTCTGGATTGGCATTAATTTCAATCGAACGTGATCTAGCTGAGAACGTTGATTTTGATTCAACGATAAATCTTTTTGCTTCAATGAAATCACGTAGAAAGCAATTTATATATGGCTCAGGGCTCTATCTTATCTTATCTTATCTGTTACAGATGCTCCTTCTATACAGAAGAATATTGCGTTCTATGCTTATCCATGGTTTGTGTTTAGCCCTGCATTCTTATTAGATGTTAAACATTAAATGTTTATTTAAGGAAATTACAATCATTGTTTGTGTAAAGTTCATTGATTTTCCCAAAGTTTGATGCTCAAACTTGCAATGATGAATTATTTTTTTAAATTCTGAAGTAAATTGTTTAGTTTATTTATAAGTATGATATTATTGGCACTCTTTGTGTGTGTGTTACTATTCTTGACCAATCCGCTCCACCAATGTCTCTGTGTTTTTCATTATTTGTAGCATCAGATTTACTATAAATCCCAACGCGCATAACTCAAAATAAAGTCTTGGAAGAAATACTGCACAAAAAATAACTCGTTTTGAACGTCCGCGTAAACGTGTTCAATATGATTGGCTGTAGGAGTCATATGTGTTTGAGGGACCAATCGCTATCGATGTCCGGATAGAACATTGCCTTTTCTTATATAAGGATCAACATTTTTTTAAACACATTATAATTTGTTTGCATTTGTGACCTATTACTCTCCTGAATATAGAGCAATTGTTTGTATATTGAAGAGATTCATTGCAATGGTTTGATGTAAACAAAAAGAATATTAAATAATTTACTTTGAATGATCAACGCAGCATTTATTATTTAACACTTAGTTATTTGTTTGAGTTACTTTCACTGCTATTTAATACTATTTATGGCAAGCTGATTAAACTGATGAATCTTGCAGATAGTACAACAAACTATTGGAGGCCTATAAAAAATTTAATCAAATTCTACCTCATTAGCAAAACATTTTAGATGTTTTACTTAGCCCAAAGACTATAAACTTATTATGCTGAGTTTTCTATGTTAAAGTCTGCTAGGATATTCAGCAATTGAAAGTGAACACAAAGGATTATGAGATATTTAGATTTTGTCACATATAACAGCTCCCAAATTAACTACCATGTTTATAAATTCAATTGATTAACCATGTCTACTTAAGACTAGATGTTTCTTTTTGTCTAGCAAGTTGCATTCTCTTACGATGAAAACTTATTAAAGTAAATCTCACATTTTAAGTGAGCAGAAATGTTTTTTTTTCAAAATAAAATATAGCAATAAGAGTGAATCTCATATCAAATTTCTAATCTTCATTGCAGAACCAGCCATTTAGACCAATTAATTTTATGTCAGCACCTAGAAAAAATTATACTAAGTGAATGAATAAAAATAATTTTTTGCGGCGCCCCCTGAAATTCTGCTGGCCACGCAGACAAACCTAAATCCGCCACTGGTGTGACGTCTAAGTTCTTAAACAGACCCCCTTCCCGCTCGTCACACATCGTCACAAATGTGCGACCCCCACCCACTCCCGCTCTTGGTGTCATTTAGATTCTTCATCCCGTTGCTTTCTTTATCTTATTACTTGTTCATCTTATTGCCTTTAAATTGTAACTGGTTAACGTTAGGATCACGAAAGTTTGGACTGTCTCAGTTAAGATCACAACAAAAAACAAAAACTTATTAGAAAAAAGAAATAAAATAAGAATAAATTTTTAAATAAAAAAAATAATCACACGACTAACAGATTATAATTTGAAGGGAAGGCAGCAAATACTACACTAAAAATTTAATTATCATCAGGGTAAGCCTAGCAACTAAGCTTTCAACGAAAAATGAAAACGCCGATGTAAGAAATTGTAAATTTTAATTTACTAAACTTAATATTATGAATAATGATATATTTTCTGTTGATAGAAAAAGAAACTAAGTTTTACTTTTTATGTAGAACACAGCTGAAATTTAATATAAAATTATTTTTTTTTAATAATTAAAAAAAAATATATCGTTGGCCCTGCAAAGTCATGAAAGGAATTTCGACAAAAGTTGTCCTGGTAATATCCATGGTTGAGATCATTAATATGCCTGAGGATGTATCACTAATAACAACAATCTAGGTTACCATATTGTAAGATGCTGTAAATATCTTATTATGGATTTGATATACACTGCAGAAAAAAATATATTGTTCAGCTAGGAAATTAAATTTTCTCGATTGATTTTTCTGGGAAAAGGGGTAAAATTTTATAAGCGGCCAGAAACGCATAGCGTATTACATGGCATTAATTCCTTGAATTTTTGAACAGTTAATGCGCTTCTTGATGCAACGTGCTTTTACTGGCTTTTCATAAAGAACTGGAGAATGGTTTTCATTGTTTTAAAATGCATTATGGCAAATCGTATTAATTAATCCTATATAATAATAGGCAAGTTTCTGTCCCGTCATCTATAGCGATTGGTCCCTCAAACACATATGACTCCTACAGCCAATCATATTGAACACTTTTACGCCATTTACGCGGACGTTCATAAAACGGGTAATTTTTGGTGCAGTATTTCTTCCAAGACTTTATTGTGAGTAATGCGCGTTGGGATTTATAGCAAAAAGCTCTGTTTTTACGAGTTATTTATTTTAACTATAATGAATAGTATTTTTGACGCGATACACATGTAATGCCGGTCGAGACGGCTGTTGGAGGGGAGTTACAAAATGCCACCGAAACGGTGGCGGAACGTCCTTGGACGGGCTTTGTTGCTCGTATAATATAATAGCTTAAAAATATACCCAAAATACATGATAGAATCTGTCCAATGACAATTGTTGTGTACTCCTTTGTTAAATAAAGTTATCCAACAATAAGTCTAATCCGTTGGGAAATAAAAAAAAACAGCACACACACACACTTATGGACTTACTTTCTCCTCACTATGCACACAGTTTACCTGGTACTGGTGTGTGGTAAAAAGATAAACATCCAACAATTTCTTTGATTTTTGTCCATCGCGAGACAAGAGTCACTCGTAAAAGTTAACACTGCACTTTAGGGACTTCAAGAAACCAGTGATGTGGAAATACGCCTTGCCCCCAACCACCCCCAACACAAACATGTCAGTTACTTTTCTTGTTTGTTGTCTGGCACTTGGGCGTCTCGACTACAGGGCGGATACAATAGTTGTGATGTTCTTGTTACGGTACAATAGTTGTGATGATCTTGTTACGGTACAATAGTTGTGATGTTCTTGTTACGGTACAATAGTTGCGATGTTCTTGTTACGGTACAATAGTTGTGATGTTCTTGTTACGGTACAATAGTTGTGATGTTCTAGTTACGGTACAATAGTTGTGATGTTCTTGTTGCGGTACAATAGTTGTGATGTTCTTGTTACGGTACAATAAATGTGATGTTCTTGTTACCGTACGATAGTTGTTATGTTCTCATTACGGTACAATAGTTGTGATATTATTCTTATCGTACAATAGTTGTGATGTTCTTGTTATGGTACAATAGTTGTGATGGTCTTGTTACTGAATAATAGTTGTGATGTTCTTTATCACCTATAATCTGGAAGACATTAAAAAATACATGTACTTTCAAATTAAAATTAAATTTGAGTTTAACTTTTTAGTTGAACTGCAGCCTCCACTATTTCAAATAAAAGCTCATGTAAAAAGATGCACTCTTAATAAAGTTTTTAAAATAAAATAAACAAAATAAAGGGCTGACTTGAACGAATCATACCACCCCCCCTTATTCGCTCTCCACTTTATGAATCCCCCCCCCCTTTTTCCGATTACTTGTTCCGGCCCCATTTTGTCTGGCCATTTTACAGTTTGTTACATAGATTTTTGTCCTAGTTTTTTTCTAACCTTTCGCGAGATACCTGTCTACATAAGGACTATACAGAGTAGATAAACTGACGGAATAAAAAGTGTTAACATTCGAAGGCTCTGGGTTTATTGGCGAAACCATTTGGCGAAACATAATTTATAAACTCTTAAAGATAGGGACACAATATCCTATGAACTATGGGAGAGTGGAATGTTTGTAGTAAATTTTTACTTCCCATCCCTGGAAATTTTTCAAAGTCTAAAATAAAATTTAGAAATCTATTTAAGGTAAGAAGGTGTCACAAAATATTTTTTTTAAAGTTGATAAGACATACCTAGTTAAAAAGTTGATAAGACATACCTAGTTAAAAAGTTGATAAGACATACCTAGTTAAAAAGTTGATAAGACACACCTAGTTAAAAAGTTGATAAGACATACCTAGTTAAAAAGCTATGGCAGCCCCGTTTAATTAGTCGGGAAATATTTAGACAAAAGTATTTGGCATAATTTACATACCATTTTTAAATTTGTAATTTGGTTGCACTTTTAACAAAAATTATTAAATCGGACTTTCTATCTCGTTGGGGAAAAATAAATACAATTCTGCTTAAAAATTGTTTTTTAAATGGCATGTGGCAAGTAAAAATAAAATAACAAACAAAAAAAAACAGTAACTATATTGACACTTAAACTTCAATTGTTTCAACCGTGAAGAATAACGCCCGCATAGTTAATTTCTTGTGTTTAAAGTACACATAATACGCCCAACTAACACAACCAGTAGGACAAGATCCCAAGGAGTTGTAAACAAATGTTGTTGTATTACTGTCTAAAGAAACCTTCAACAATTTTTATTTTTTACCGATTCGCTGAACGATTCCGTTAGGGTACAAATCTAAAATAAGATTTACGGGTACTGCTCCAACTTCTGATATCACATCACATTGGTAAAATATTAACCTTGAGTCACGTCACCAGGTATGAAACCAATTTTGTAAGAGGAGTTGATCTTTGTCAGTTTGTGTCGGATCTCCTCTATAACCCTAACTCTCGGGGTTAAACGGTGTTCGACTTTTTGAGGCGTAAATGAAAAAAAAATTGATTTGAAATTAAATTAACGACTCTATCAGATTATCAGTGAATAAAAATGTTACGTGTCCGTACCAAAGGATATGATACATCACAAACGTTATGTTATGAACTCTCATCCCAATGTCCACGGTTAAGTTTATTGAGGCTTTCTAAAGACCTTTAGTAGTCGCAAGTAAGGGGCCATCCATAAATGACGTCGCGTACCTAAAAAAAAAGGGTGGTGATGGGGTCGACCATTGGTGACGAGGGGGGTGTTTAAGAAATGTGACGTGTCGTCAAAACATCCAAATTGATTAAAAGTACCACTTAAATATTTGATGGTTTACAATTTATTTTAAATGACGTATTACAATATTAGAGTGGAGCCTAACACTTAATACATACTTAAATGACAAAAAAGTGATTTGAAACATGGTCATTTTCAATTAGAAAATAAAGCTTTTATGTGGGGGGGGGGCGCAAAGCTTTGTGACGTCATATTAGAAGAGGGGTCTAAATTTTTGTGGCGAGGGGGGTGAAAAATCGGCCAAAATCACGTGACGTCATTTATGGACGGCCCCTAAGTGGACAGGTGCAGTAAATATATCTACACTAGGAGTTGGAAACTATTTGGTACTATCGGGCTGGGGTAAGCCTTTTATTCATTCAGCTTGCTAAAGTAATTCTTTTAATTCACTCGCAGGATGCCAAATAAAGACTTTTACTTCACTCGGCATGTTAAGTAATATTAAAAATCATTTATGATGACAGATTAAGATTTTTATTTCATTCCGAGTCGCAATAACTATTTCAGACCCATTTTGTATCATTATATTTGATATTTCGCGTTCCTACACAAATTTTAATAGCTAAGCGTGCCAAGCCCAACACGCGTGCAGTAGGTTGACACCACCTACTCTATACGCTCAGCTATTAGACAAAGGAGGTTTCAGTGGCTCGGTGACATCAAGGGAGTTGACCAGATCACAGTTTCTATGGACCTGTTGAGCAGCGAGCCGACAGAGGGCGCATGGGTCTCGGCGTGACAAGATCCCGTGCAAATGTAAGGAGGTTAGACAGTCAAGAGTACATCGTCAAGAGTACTACGAGAGCCGGAGCCGGATTAGTAAAAATGGCCTGATTCCGGATTTGCTGGAGCCGGGGCCATTATATACATATATATTTTATGGCTCTACCACCAAGCCGGATTTGGCCGGATTTATGAGGTGAAATTCTCCCCGCAATTGTTAAGTCCGGCCCTGGTACTAACATTACATCAGTACATGAGTACAGTCAGTACATTAGTACATTCAGTACATTAGTACAATCAGTACATTAGTACAATCAGTACATTAGTACATTCAGTACATTAGTACAATCAGTACATTAGTACAATCAGTACATTAGTACAATCAGTACATTAGTAAATTCAGTACATTAGTACAATCAGTACATTAGTACAGTCAGTACATTAGTACATTCAGTACATTAGTACAATCAGTACATTAGTACAATCAGTACATGAGTACAATCAGTACATGAGTACAGTCAGTACATGAGTACAGTCAGTACAGTCAGTACATCAGTACAGTCAGTACATCAGTACAGTCAGTACATTAGTACAGTCAGTACATCAGTACAGTCAGTACATCAGTACAGTCAGTACATCAGTACAGTCAGTACATTAGTACAGTCAGTACATTAGTACAGTCAGTACAGTCAACATTGTTTAAATTAGATTTATAGTTTAACTTAGCATGACCTACTGCCATCAATGCTCCTCAGTCTTCATAATGTAAAAATCTGCTAGGAAAGTAGAATTTGTCCAAACATTATGCAAAATTTACAGAAAGAATCAATTACACATTTCTTACGTTTAGGCCTTTATTGAAGTTTATTTACTATTAATTTTTTTTGTGTGTGACATTTTCGAACCGGTGACTTGGACTTACCGTTCAAATGAAGGACGATTAAGGTTCACAGGCTTGCGCCTGGAGTGGCAGGCCAAGCGAGGAGAGGCGTGAAGCAGGCGTTGGGTTTGCAGTTAAGACAACTCTTGTCGGAAAGCTGGCTGGACTTCCCAAGGGAGTGAACGACAGGCTCATGACCATGAAACTCCCACTGGCTGGAAAGAAACACCTCACCATCATCAGTGCCTACGCTCCAACCATGACCAATACAGATGAAGTGAAGGCAAAGTTTTATGAAGAACGTCACACTCTCATTGCCGACGTTCCAAAGGCGTACAAACTCATCTTGCTAGGCGACTTCAACGCAAGAGTTGGCAAAGACAACGTTGCCTGGGAAGGAGTCCTTGGTCATCATGGAGTGGGTCACTGCAACAGCAACGGTCTTCTTTTACTCCAGACCTGCGCTGAACATGAACTGCTGATCACCAACACGATCTTCCGCCTCCCAACCCGTAATCGGACGTCATGGATGCACCCCCGCTTGAAGCACTGGCATCTTATTGACTACGCCATCGTGAGGAAGAGGGACAGGCAGGATGTACGAGTGACCAAGTCCATGTGCAGCGCTGAATGCTGGACAGACCACCACCTCATCATCACCAAGCTCAACATCCGCATTCAGCCGAAACGGCGCCCACAAGGGAAGAAGGCCCCCAAGCGGCTAAATGTTGCCAAACTAATGACCGCCAGCTGCAAGCAGTCCTTGGTGGATGCTCTGGAAGAGCGCTTGAAATCCACCTCTCCAGGCAACCAGAACGTGGAGGCAGACTGGGCGTCACTCAGAGAGCTGATTTACACCACAGCTTCAGAGACTCTGGGGCACCAGACCAGGAAACATAAGGACTGGTTCGATGAGAACTGCGAAGACATCAAGCAGTTATTGGATGAGAAACACCTCCTACACCAAGCTTACCTCAATAATCCCAGGTCCACGGCAAGGAGAGATGCACTCAACAACATACGCAGGACTGTACAGCAAAAGCTCCGTCAGATGCAGGACGATTGGCTCAGCAACAAAGCCGACGAGATCCAAGGCTATGCAGACAAGCGTGACTATAAAAACTTCTACAACGCTTTGAAAGAAGTGTATGGCCCCACGCCCTCAGGATCAAACCCCCTCCTCAGCGCAGACGGTAACACTCTCATCACAAACGAAGAGAAGATCTTGAAGAGGTGGGCCGAACATTTCGAAAGCGTCCTAAATCGCCCTTCGACAATCAACGAAGAAGCCATCAATAGTCTTCCCCAAGTGCCCACAAACAAAGCACTGGATGACCCCCCAACCTTGCTCGAGACCCAGAAAGCAATTTATCTTCTCTCCAGTGGCAAAGCACCTGGTTCTGACGCCATACCAGCTGAGGTTTACAAGGAGGGAGGAACAGCCCTGACTTAAAGGCTCCACCATCTATTTCTCTTGGTGTGGCAGCAAGAGACGATCCCGCAGGACTTCAAAGATGCCTCCATCATACATCTTTATAAGCAAAAAGGAAGTAGACAGGCTTGTGACAGCCACAGAGGCATATCCCTGCTATCTATCGCAGGAAAGATCCTTGCCAGAATCCTGCTCAACCGCCTCACGGTCCACCTTGACCAAGGACTCCTGCCTGAAAGTCAGTGTGGCTTCCGAAAAGAGCGAGGGACCATCGACATGGTGTTCGCTGCCAGGCAGCTGCAAGAGAAATGTCAGGAGCAGAACTTCAACCTGTTCTCCACCTATGTCGACCTGACCAAGGCTTTTGACACCGTTGGCAGAGAGGGTCTGTGGAAGATAATGGCCAAGTACGGTTGCCCAAGGAAATTCATCGTCTTGGTGAGACAATTCCACGAGGGCATGCAGGCCAGAGTCCAGGA
Source organism: Ampullaceana balthica (assembly GCA_944989445.1). Taxonomy (NCBI): domain Eukaryota; kingdom Metazoa; phylum Mollusca; class Gastropoda; family Lymnaeidae; genus Ampullaceana; species Ampullaceana balthica. The sequence goes on from CALYLW010000159.1 coordinate 680,541, forward strand.
CAGCGGAGAGTTTTCTGATCCTTTCACAGTCACAGACGGGGTCAAGCAGGGCTGCGTCCTGGCACCAACACTGTTTAGCCTCATGTTTTCCGCCATGCTGACAGAGGCCTTCAGAGACGAGGGTGTTGGTGTTAACCTGAGGTACCGCACAGATGGCAAACTGTTCAACCTTCGGAGGCTCCATGCAAAAACCAAGGTTATGACAGACATCATCAGAGACCTCCTGTTTGCTGATGACTGTGTCCTCAATGCTGCCTCAGAATCCGACATGCAACGCAGCGTTAACTTGTTCTGCAGCGCCTGCACAAACTTTGGTCTGACGATCAACACCAAGAAGACTGAAGTCCTCCATCAGCCTGCGCCTGGAAGGCCCTACGTTGAGCCCAGCATCACTGTCAACGGCCAGAGACTCAACACAGTTCAACGTTTCTCATACCTAGGCAGCACACTTTCGCAAAATGTCACCATCGATGACAAAGTGAGCGTCAGAATTGCCAGAGCCAGCTCCACTTTTGGCAGGTTGTACCTAAATGTCTGGAACAGAAGAGGCACCAGACCAAGTGTACAGGGCGGTGGTGCTCCCCACACTGCTATATGCGTGTGAAACATGGACTGTGTATCAGCGCCATGCTAGGAAGCTTAACCACTTTCATTCAACAAGCTTCAGGAAGATCCTCGGCATAAAGTGGCAGGATAAAATACCAGACACAGTGATACTGACCAAGGCAGGTCTCCCCAGCATATTCACACTCCTGATGCAGTCCCAGATTCGTTGGGCAGGGCACGTGGTCCGAATGCCAGACGAGAGACTGCCAAAGAGACTCTTCTATGGCGAGCTCCAGCATGGCAAGCAGTCCCGTGGTGGGCAAAAGAAACGCGACAAAGACACACTGAAAGTCTCACTGAAAGCGTTTGCCATAAACCCAGACACGTGGGAACTTGCTGCAATGGACCGTTCCACCTGGCGTTCTTCCATCCACGAAGGTGCCAGGTCATGCGAGGCAAACAGGATCACCTACACAGAAAAGAAGAGGCAAGCCCGAAAGGCCCGTGCTGTCAACCCTCCTGGAGATGTCCCACTCGTCCCTTGTCCCTTCTGTTCCCGAACCTTCCGTGCTAGGATCGGCCTCATCAGCCATCTGCGCACGCACAAACAAAGCCAGTCCCAGCAACCCTCGGATGACTAGAGTGGTCTTCGTCGAATCGACGGACGAACAACTATTAGTATATTAGTACAGTCAGTACAGTCAACATTGTTTAAGTTAGATTTATAGTTTAACTTAGCATGACCTACTGCCATCAATGCTCCCCAGTCTTCATAATGTAAAAATCTGCTAGGAAAGTAGAATTTGTCCAAACATTATGCAAAATTTACAGAAAGAATCAATTACACATTTCTTACGTTTAGGCCTTTATCGAAGTTTATTTACTATTAATTTTTTTTGTTGTTGACATTTTCGAACCGGTGACTTGGACTTACCGTTCAAATGAAGGACGATTAAGGTTCACAGGCTTGCGCCTTGGTACCGCAAACCACGGAAATATATGACTGGTTTTAGTGTTTACAAAATGTTTTGCTAATAATAAATCATTTTTGAAACCAAGTCCCTGTGAAAGGAGGCCACTTGTGGGTGGAAAAAAAACAACAAAGATTGGGAGAAACGGTTTGACCCATTTAGCTATTATTGGATCTGGAATGTTTGCACTTCGAACTATTTTAAAGAGATTACCCCGCCGTTATGCACAATAGGTAAGTGTAATATTTCTATTTCGACCACTTGGGATCTGAAAGGTTATGGAGTTGGGGGGGGGGAGGGGGCGGCAAGCGAGAGGGTTCACTTGACATATTTATAGGACATACATTTCTTACCGTCCATTTGTATAATAATTAAAAATTCCAAGTTAAATCAGTGAATAGATAGAAACCTCAAAATAAATCCACGACATAACGAATCAAAATTAATTTAAAGAATAGATCGATAGATATTCTAAAATATATCCACGCCTTAGTAGAAAAGAAATCTATAAAAATCCAACATAAATCTATGAATTGCTGGAGCAATGAAGAAAATTTCAGGTTTAAACTTAAACTTGGTCAAACAATAAACAAAACACTCCCAAGGACGAAGCGTGGCGCTGAAGACACCGAAGCGTTCATAGATGACGCTGCGTCATCATTTAGCTTCAAGTTCCTAGAGGAACATGGTCCTCTATGAAAGTTCGTCACTTTAAAAGGTCACGAGACAGTGATTTTAGTTCATGCCTGATTTCAGCCATTCATGTTTTGTTGACCCTTCGCTTGCGCCGTGGAAACTAATTTAGGGAATACTTTACTCTCGTGTTTAAGTTGCGACAATGTTGCAGGAGTTTCTGAGGTTTGTTTCCTTATGGGGGTCAACCAGGTCTGAACCAATTGATTTCATTATTCGCAGGAGATTTCACATCTCTGTCATGGCAATGTAAAAATACTCTTCAAAGGCTGTACTCGAAGAGTGAATTTATTGTTAACAATATGTAAAATGGGACGCGGAGGTCGAGTGGCAGGTTCAAATCCATGTGAAGGCAAGGATTTGTTCCCGGGGCCTAGGGCGTCCCTGAGTCACCCAGACCCGAATGGGTACCTAGCACTAGTTAGGCTGCTAACATTTTGTTAGTTCAACAACAAAGAATACACTAGAGCCACATAGTGATAATCACTTATTGTACTTCACTAAAAGACATTGGGTTTATTCAAATACTTAAAAGGAATTGAGATCGTTTAATTTAAGACCATTTAGAATAACTAAGCCGAACTCAGAATACATACTATCCTTTCACTTTTATGTATCCTTCCACTTACATATCCTATGCCTTACATATACTAATAGCAGTCTGCTAACAGAGGGCATTTAAGATAATTTTATTTCAAATCCATTCTTTAGGTTTATGCAGGTAATTAACGTGCTTGTTTATGTTTGTTGAGATGAAATCTTGTTTTAGCTTTGATAGACTTCCTGATGTTTATATTAGCCAAAACTATGTACACTTATCCGAGTTTTGATAGACTTCCTGTTTATATTAGCCAAAACTATGTACACTTATCCGAGTTTTGATAGACTTCCTGTTTATATTAGCCAAAACTATGTACACTTATCTGAGTTTTGATAGACTTCCTGTTTATATTAGCCAAAACTATGTACACTTATCCGAGTTTTGATAGACTTCCTGTTTATATTAGCCAAAACTATGTACACTTATCCGAGTTTTGATAGACTTCCTGTTTATATTAGCCAAAACTATGTAACACTTATCCAAATTGAGTTTAAATTGTGTACATTTACCCATTAATGACATTAAACTTTCATGATGGGTAGATCCTCGTGGACTCATGCAGGGTGCGGGAGAGTCCAGCCTAAAGCCATCAAAAGAATTCTTGATACAAACTGAAAGTGTTTTGTATTGTGACCACTTCCTTGGACTTAGTGTATATATTACCACAACTTTGGACTGAAATGGAAGAGCTCCACCCCTCTAAAATTGTGTTTAGAACCACAAGGACACAATGAAACACAGTTAAAATAATCAAGTTTATTTATTAAGGTAATATCCCTTCTTGTATCACAGAGTCATGAAATGAAAATAAATAAATGATGTGTTTTTGTGTTCTAACCCATTTAAATTTACGAAACTAAATGAATTTTAAAAAAAAGAAAGCCTTATTTAATCATTCGCACAGTAGTGGCAACAATTTGTAGTTAATTTCTTTCAATTGCTTTATTTATCATCAATGTAATCTAATACTTGAGAAAAATTTACACCAACATCTAAAATAATCATAGGCCTCTAATTTAGAATGACAAACTAACCCTGTCCAGATATGGTAATGACTTGGTTAAAAACAATTTAATTGAACACTGTCACAAATAACTTCACAAAGACATATAATATAATATACATTTCTGAGCTTCAGGTTTATAATTCCATGCAGTGTAACTGACTTGGTACAACCTAAAGTCTTCTTTCTAAACATCATTTTGAGCATCTAGTAGGACTGGGTTAATTTATCCAGACATAAATGCCAACCATTTTATAATTCAAATTGACTCATAAATTTACATAGTGAAAAATACACAATTAACAGTTTTTAAAAAGTGTTTATCTCAATCTTATACTTAAGTATGATTTTGTACAAAGATGAGATTTTAGTTTGCGTGCGCAGAGTGCACAATGAGATTTTAAATCTTAGTGGAAAACTCTGCTGTGTCTGAAAAATGTGTCAACTAGGATTAAGAAAACCTGAAAGATATTTTTATTGCTCTAACCTAATTTTATAAGTCCAAACTTTCACCAAAAAAGTGGAAATTTACACACTGTTTCAATATACCAATCATCTCATTTCATAGTGAGTAAAGTTAAATTGAAAAGGCAACAAGATACAGAAAGGAAATAAGACTCCAAGAAAAAAGGAAATATTTCTAACTTGAGGTGGGTCCCGATCATTTATGTACAAATTATTTCAAGATAAGCAATTTAAAGAGCAGAGTATGAGCCCTTAAATTTTTTTAATGTGGTGGGGTATATCAATATTAAAAAATAATTATGGCCTCAATTGGCTAAAGATTTAGAAATAATTTAGTGACATTAAAATTACCCATCAATATATGTACCTTGAGGAAATAAATCTCAGACAGTGCACTAATTTTACATCTTATCTTATACATTACAGATGCTCTTTCCATACAGAAGATTATTCTATCCTATGCTTATCCATGGTTTGTGTCCAGTCTTGCATTTTTATTAGAGTTTTGAATGTTGATAGTGTGTTGGTTTTCCTGACTTTTCGGGCAACCCATTCCACTTCCGAATGCCAGACAGGAAGGAGGAGGATTTGTATGGGCTTGTACTTCGCAATGATATAGATTAAACCCAAAAATATGATTGATTATAATTTAAGAGAGAGATGGTTGGGGAAGCTAATAGGTAAAACCAATTAAAAGATGAGTTGATATTCATAAAGATTTATCAAAATGAAAATGCTTACAAACTCTTTGATGTGACAGGAAATGCAGTTGTACATTGAAATGTTGATATGAGCAAAATTAAATAAATTGATTTCAATATATTTTTTTCAAGCCTTAATTGTTTTTCACTAAACAATTTATTAAGAAATAAATAACTAAAAAGAATACATGTATTTAATTTAGCATTAAAATTATGTTTTATAATAAATGTTTACGAATGGAGTTTGAACATTTTAAATGCTTTGTTATAACATTAATACAAATATGACGAAAAGTTCTAGTTTTTAATTGTCCTTTTAGGTCGCGGTTATTGGACTAGGGGCTGCAACTCTGAGCTGGAAGTTCTCATGTTTGAACACCCCGGAGCTAGAGTGATGTCCACTTGTCGATTCTGGCTTGGCCAGTTCAGTGAGTATAGCCAGCTGTGGAGGTAAGAATAGTGCCAGGGTAAGATCGTGTCACTGTCTTTACGCTCTGCAACTATATCAATGTAATGGAGGTGGTATTGAAAATTAAAGCTAAATAACTTTATAAAAAAAAATTTAAAAAAAACTTGACTATACACTATACATCATTCTCAACCTCACATGACATTGGGCAAGGAGCTTATCTTCAGCAAGATACCCCCCCTCCCCACCTAACTATCTGATTACATATCTAAACAAATTGATGAGTAGACGATCTGTTCAAAGATATAAGAGCATCAATTTTTGGTGGAAAAGAGACGATTTGTAATGTTATGTTTGTAAGAAGAGATCACTCTCTATGTTTGTAAGAAGAGATCACTCTCTATGTTTGTAAGAAGAGATCACTCTCTATGTTTGTAAGAAGAGATCACTCTCTATGTTTGTAAGAAGAGATCACTCTCTATGTTTGTAAGAAGAGATCACTCTCTATGTTTGTAAGAAGAGATCACTCTCTATGTTTGTAAGAAGAGATCACTCTCTATGTTTGTAAGAAGAGATCACTCTCTATGTTTGTAAGAAGAGATCACTCTCTATGTTTGTAAGAAGAGATCACTCTCTATGTTTGTAAGAAGAGATCACTCTCTATGTTTGTAAGAAGAGATCACTCTCTATGTTTGTAAGAAGAGATCACTCTCTATGTTTGTAAGAAGAGATCACTCTCTATGTTTGTAAGAAGAGATCACTCTCTATGTTTGTAAGAAGAGATCACTCTCTATGTTTGTAAGAAGAGATCACTCTCTATTTCTTCCTTATTTATCTCACCCTTGATGGCGTCTTCAACGATTTTCTGATTGTTTCAAAAGCTTGCATGTGGTGAGGATCCAGTATAAACTGTTGAAAATAAAAATTAACAAATATTTTTTAAAAGCTTCTCACAGAGGAGAAATATTAGTTTTTGGATAGCTTTATTATTATTTTTAAATCCTTTATATTAACTCGTGGTGTCTGCACCCTTGATTGCTTGCTTGATTGCTTGTCGCCAAAACTTTTGATCTATTTTTAACCCACTTGCTCGTAAGCTAGCGAGCTGAAATTTTGCAGGCAGTTTCGTACCGATAATAAAAACAATGTATCAAAATTTCAGATCGATCGCATGTACCGTAATTAAATTATTGATTTTTTAGATTATTTTATTTATTCTTATGTATCATGCTATTTTTTGAGATAGAGCGTCGCGGTGCATATTATATTGAACAACCTTTCTGTCGCGCAATAAGGTGCATATTTTATTGACAACACTTTTTATAAACATATTCCTGATCGGTGCGCATTATATTAAACATGTTTTACGACACAACTGCAATTTTGTATTTTTGGATGGTCTTGCGCTGCGTATTATAATGAACATTCTTTTAGTTACTTCTCGTACATAAAGGATTTTTAGTCAAAAACTTGGTTTTTTACGTTTAAAAAAAATTAAATTGACTTATTTAAGAACATTGAGACCTGGAGTTCAACCTAAAGTAATGGGGGTGAGACTGCAATCAGGCTTTTAAATAGGTAAATAGTTAAATATTATAAATTTACCTAGTTCAACCTAAAAAACAAAACATTTTTTAAAAATTATCAAATAAAAAAAAGAAAGGATAAAAAAGCCTCAAATTAATAATTGTTTTCCAATAGGTGAATGAAATTCATTTTTCTTTGTTGTTTCTAAAATATATGTCTAGTCCTTCATTTATACTTCCAATAATTATCCTTAAAAGAGCAGCATTTGAAATGAAAACCTTAAAAACTATTTTTAACTTAAAACGTCTTCTTTTTCTTTCTTTAATGTGTGAGTCTCAACCTTAAATCTCATTATATGTATTATATAATGTAAATTTAATTTTAATACTTGTGTAAGTTATTTGTACTGATGAAGGCACTTGCCGAAACGTCTACTTGTGTATTAGTCAATTAATTAAAGCTTTAATTTATCATTTTGATCACACAATTCGTTGGTGTAACCTGAATTTTATTTAAAAGCTTTATCCCAGTCCTATTCTATATGATATATTAATTTGAGCTGACTGCATTGTGAATAGTAGTTTACATCCCATATCCCATATCCTGAACTTGCTGTTGTTAAGAAAACAAGTGAAACAAGCACTAGCCTCAGTGGTATCCTTCTTCTCTCTCCGTCCAGCCCTCAAGCCCTGGCTCGGGTTGGACAGTGAACGGTGGAACCGGGTGCTGGTGGTGTTGCGCGACCGTCGTGTGTTGCTGCACTGGTAACACACCCAGACCTCCTCGCCATCGAGCACGTGAATGGAACCCACAGCACGTAGACAAGGAGTGTGGTATGTGTGCCCACATCTGTGGGGCGAGATCAAGTGAAGCCCCAATTACAAACTTTAATGAACGTAAATCATCAGCCATCAAGGAATATTTGGCTATTTTTTTTAAACGTCATTTTTAAAAATAACTAATGATCATCTGTGACAGGATCATTAACAAGGATTTACTTGGTATACACATTCTCAAGAGTTTGACATATTTGAATTAAGGGAAATTTGTGTAATCAGTGGCATGTCAACTTTTAAATGCAGCTTCTTTCTGAACCCCCTCAACACAGAAGCTAGAACGTTGCAGACACACAGCTGGTTGCCACGAACCTGAACACCAAAACTGTGTCAGAAGGAGGAGTGTCTGTGAACTTCTGGTTACACAAGTTGCAGGAATTTTCTCGTGGCACAAAGCCTCGCGTTGCTGTTTGGGTCAGACTCCGAAGGTGAATGTGAAGGTCGTGGTACAGAAGGTTCTTACAGGTCTCCATTAGAGTCTAAATTAAATAAACACCAGAGTAAGTCTATTTGTTACTTGGGTTTTACAGAGTTTTATGGCCAAAATTTAAGAAAAAAACCATCTTTATATTATACGTTTGATATAAAAAAAATTTAAAAGCAAAATTTACATCATCAGAATTAATGATATTAACACTTTTCTTGTTTAGTTAGGACTCAACAAAACATAAATTGTTGATTATTTGGAAAATTTACCTAAATTTAGCCTCTATCAAAATTTTGAACTAAACAGAATGTTAAAATGTTATGGAGCTATCAGGATCTACAGAATTTATGTATTGGGTAATAATATAGCAGTCATGTCATCAACAAAATAGAATAAAGAACAGGGCAAAGTGGTCACATCCCTTATTCTTTACTCTCTCCCAACAGCACACTGGAAATTGACTATTGTTCAAAATAATAATTTCATGTCTAGGCTTGATATATGTGATCCTCTTATGGGTCCTGTGCGTGCAACTGTGCAGTTTGGTCTATTACACAGATAGAACTAAGACAAACAACTGTGGAGTGTGGTCAGGGGCGGATTAAGACTGCACGGGGCCCCTGGCTGCAATTCAAACTGGGGCCCTATCCAGCCAGTGTCCCTTTAAATAAAATGATTCCTAGCAGCTAATATAAGACTGTAACTTGTAACTAAATAGTTCATCGGTTCCTTTAACATACTTTGTCTGTACTACGGGATCGGCCTTCCCAGCCAAAGATTATTCATGAAAAAATGGAATATGAAGAAATAACTGTTTGCCGGTATCCTAATATTGAGTGTAAAAATACAATTTTAAAAAAAATTTGTGCCCACGCCGGGAATCGATCACGTGACCGCTTGCACAGCAGGGCAACTTTCTACCTCAAGACCACACGAGCCTTAAGAAAATAGAGGAAGTTTAAAAATATAAACAATAATCTTTAATATTTTCTTTTAGTGAGCCTATAAAATCAGTTTTTTAAAAAATTAATGTATTTATTTTATAATATTTTCAGGAACTCATGCAAACATTTGTCCATCTTTCTTATAAAATATACTAAATTTGGGGGCCCCTAATCATCGGGGGCCCCTGGCTTTAGCCCGTTCAGCCCCGCCCCTTAATCCGCCATAGAGTGTGGTCTATTCCACTGATAGCACTAAGACAAACAACAGTGCAGTGTGGTCTATTACACAGATATAACTATGACAAACAACCATGCAGTGTGGTCTATTCCCCTGATAGAACTAAGACAAACAACTGTGGAGTGTGGTCTATTCCACTGATAGAACTAAGACAAACAACTGTGGAGTGTGGTCTATTCCACTGATAGAGCTAAGACAACACAGGTAGTTTCTCACTTCTTCATAGTTGTAGTTTTCCAACATCCCAATGATCAACTCTTTGACTTCTCCAAACTTTCCTGTGTTGTAGGCTGGGTCCTGGAGATAAAAATAGATACACTTTACCATCAAACCATCACACATGATACACTTTACCATCAAACCATCCCCCATGATACACTTTTACACTCATTAAACTTCTTGTACAGCTCTAATGTTGTTTTTTTTCTTTTAAACAAGAGACCGTTTTTAAAAATTTTAAATATCTTGTCCACATCAAAGCTAATTGAAAATTAAAAATTACCTGCATGATTTTTTGCAATATGGCAGGTGGGGAGATGTATCCCATCATGCTGTTGAGTACGTGGTGGGTCATCTCCTTAAAACCTGGCTCAAATAATTATTTTTAAAAATTGTGAAAATAAACTAAGTAGTTCAATAACTTTAAATGTGAGTAACTAAGATTAAAATGTAAATGAAATGTTAAATAGAACTGATATCCTTAAAAAAAATTAGCTGGGCAGTACAATAAAGAAAAGAAAAAAACATTTATTGAAAATCAGTTTCAAAAATAAAAATAAACATTCAATCAGTTTATGCTTTCCTGGGAGTCATTAAATCATGGCTTAAATAAAAAGCTGAAAAATATAACTTCAAATACATTAATCTTTTACTTACAGTCCATAACATCTTTTTCCAGTGTATTTTTTAACTTTCTTTGAGGAGAGACCACAGCTTCTAGAAGAGGAAACCACAATGCCTGTTGGAATACATTATTTATTTTTTATGTTGAAGACATTTTGACTGATTCTATAAATATTATTGCGAGAGAATTATAATAAAGGCTGCAAACCACATAAAAAAAACCTTCAACTATACATATAAAAAATTGATATGCATAAAAATTTTAATACTTCAATTAGTTACTAAACTAACCTCCCTGGCAGCCTCATCAATTTTGGCTGAATTTCTCTGGCACAGCTGTACAATGATGTAGAGTCGAGTTTCTGCCTTGGAAAACAAGATCTTGGTAGCTGTTAAGCAAAGATAAATATCGATTGTGTGGGAAAAAATTAAGTTTGGGCAATAATTCTAAGAAAATACAAAAAAAATTAATTTGTGCTCCTGAAAATATATTTCAACCAAGACTGATGAAATTGAAATTTTGTTTCATGTTTCTGTTATCAACAATGTCATCAAAGATTTGAACCCTTTAGGTAATAAAAATAAACCAAAATCAAGTTTTAGAGGACAGCTTTAATCAGAGGCGTCACTAGGGTTGGTGTCACCCGGGGCGGTAGCTCATGGTGTCACCCCTTCACGACAGAAGGGGCCGTCCATAAATAACGTCACGCGAGGTTGCCGATTTTTACCCCACCCTCCCCCAGCGTCATACTTTGTCACAAAAACTTAGACCCCACCCCTTTTTACGATATGACGTCACAAAGCTTTGACCCCCTCCCCCAAGCCGTATTTTCTAAAAAAAAATTAGCATGTTGCAAATTATTTTTTGTCATTTAAATATGTATTTAGGGTAAGTCTGCACTGTAATATCGTAACACGCGTGAAGTAATTGAAAACGTAATTAAATAAATGGTAAACAATCAAATATTTAAGTGGAACTTTTATTTAAAGTTTCGCGTTTTTGATGTGACGTCACATTTCTTAAACACACCCCCTCCTCATACCACACCGTCACAGATGCGTGTACCCCCCCCTATGGCGGATTACAAGGGGGATGCTGAACGGGCTAAAGCCCCCAATAATTTAAGGGCCCCCAAACTTTTTATGAATTATAGTGTATAATAAAGATGCAGGCCATTATATTTTTACGAATCCCTGAAAATGCCTTGGACAGTCATATGGCAATGCTGCAAATGAGTAGGAAGTATAACGGAAACCAGGCTATTCTTCGTGAGAAGTGCATTGTAGCTCATTATGTGATGTGCACAGCTCATTCCTTTAATTTGGTTGGGAAAAGAGCAGCAGGTTGTCCTACTGTGGTCAGATTTTTTAGTCTTCTGCAAAATCTTTATACCCGACTTGTTGCATCTACTCAAAGCCTTGTCTGACACAAGATGGTCAGCCTGACATTATGCTGTAAGGTCTGTTAATAGCTCATACCATGAGAATATCGCAGCACTGGAAGAATTAACAATGAATGAAAATCAGCCACGTGACTGCCAACTTGAAGAAGAAGGATTTCTAAAGGAAATTGAACAACTGGAAGTCACTATTTTACTTGAAATTTGGGAAACAATTTTAGAAAGGAAGTACCTCATTGAGTTTGTTAAAAAATAGCATTCTTAATATTAAAAAAGAAAGCATCAGTTTGATAAAGGGACATCAACAAAACAGTGTTCTCCTGGAGAAAAAAATTCAAGATTGAGGTATTTCTGGTAATCATTGACAAACTTTCTTAAGCCCTACAACATTGGTTAGGTGCATATAAATACATCCATGAGAACTTTGGCTTTCTTACAAACCTAACTGAGCTCAGCGCTTTCGCCACCCGATGGGCAGCAGCCAAGTTAATGGAAGAACATTCAAGTGATTTCGAAGAAGGGGTCGGGTAAATCCGAAGCAACCGTTTCGCCTCCCTCAATTTACTTGCAATGCCATCGAGCGGTGCCGGTTTAGGGCCAGGAGCGCCAGTACGAATTAGCAAAAAGTGCCGCGAAGAACGCATTGGACGCCAGCTCTGAGGAAACCTTCCAGTGGGGGTTGCACCCTAGGTAGGTCTTTGATGATCCCCCGGTCTGTGGCGGTCCTAACCATGTAGACCCATGTGCTTTGCCGGGATTGCGCCAAAGTGGTAGCGGGTCGTAGTAGGAAATTCCACCACCTCCTTGTGAGGGCAACTTAGTGGGAGGCATCTTCGACTGTATGTCCTGGATGCCCAGGTGGCCGCTTCAGAAGCGACCGCTTTGGGGGGGAGGGGGGTTCCTCAGCTGTTACGTCCCTTTGGTGGCCAGATGGCTTAGGGGGTATTCCGGGAAGACCCATGAAGAGCACTAGGCTCGGGGCTTCTGATTTTCTTCCACATGTAGGTTCATAAGTGATTTCGAAGACTGCTTACCTTCAGAATTAGTCCAATTTTCAGAACTCTTAAAAAAGTTATTGTCCAGCCCCAGGCTCAGGGTAAGGAAAAGGAATTAGCACAAAGCAAAACTCAAAAAAACTTGCACAGAGCTAAAAATTGTGCTGCTTTTGAATGAGCTATATTTCACACAGTCCTTTACAAATGTACACATCGCACTTCGCATCTATCTTTCAATGATGACATCAAACTGCAGCTGAGAGCGATCCTTTTCAAAGTTGAAAAGAATATATAATGAGTTAGAATTTGCATGGGACGAAAAAGGCTGAATATGCTCTCTCGAATGAGCATTGAAAAGGAATGTGTAAGCTTACTCAGCTTTATTGACTTGATTGAAAACTTCGCCATTTGAAAAATTCGCAAACGAAAGTTGTAGGTTGAAATAATAATCATACATATTTTTCAATAATTTTTGTTATTTCAAATAGAGAAAAGAATTCGTTACCTCATGACATTTTTTTTTAAAATACGGAGTAACGCGTAATACTATTCTTTACGGGGGCGCGTTCGTAAGCACTAAACAGCGTAAGTCGGGATGGGACCGTCGTAACCGGAGAACTACCTGTATATAAACATGCATATCTATGCTTTCACGCCTTTAATAAATATATATATTAAAAATATTAACTCAAAGACATTGAAATCATAATTTTCCTCAAGAAAATCATCAACAAAGAAAACCCATCATTTGATTTTTTTTCTTTGTGGTGATAAAAATCGTATTCCCCCCCACCCCACTGTGGTTGAGGGAGTCGTGGGATTCGTTCATGCTGTCGGTGTGTCCAAGCCCAAATGGCTTTATATCTTTTAAAACAGAAGACACTGCCTCTTTCATTCCAACCTTTTTTAAAGATCTCTTTGCTGCGACTATTTCTTTTCTTTTTTTCCTAATTTTTAAAAATTTTGTTAGTGTGTTGGGACTGTTTTATTATTGCAAGTTAACTGATATTTTTTTAATAAGAATTTTCCCGTTTAACGTATTTCATTGTATTTCTTAATTTCCTTCTAGATTAAAAAATTTGTCATCTTTTGTTTTCTAACATAAAATCGTACACAGTAAAATTTTAGGCTCGGGTGTCACCCCTGATGGGTGTCACACGGGGCGGCCCGTCCCCCCCGCCCCCACCTAGTGACGCCACTGGCTTTTATATTAAACTTCAAGGATGTGAAGGTTGAACAAAAACTCCCAATCTCATCAAGATATTCTTGCCACCTGATCCTACACCTCTGGTTGTGATGGTTTAATGTAGGGAAAGAAAATCCTCTTCAAATGCTACTTTGGTTAAACAAAACCCAACCATCTGTATGGTGTTTGCAACATTTAATTTGACAAACCTGTTAAGTCAGTTGTTGCACTCTGTACTTGTTGGCTCAGGGTCTTCAGGTGGCTTTGCAGGTTCTATAGAAACACGAGACAATTATTCAGTAAACAAATTATTTATTAACTTGTTTTTAACAAAACATTGAAATAGGTAAGACACCTACCCTTGATCTACTTTCTTCCTGTGTATACATTGTATTTAGGACAATGTTTAACAGTTTGATATGTTAGGATGGGTAAAAACCTAAAATTACCTCTAGCAATATCCTAAATGCTCCTTGTATGTCACCAGCCTTCTCCAACAAATAAGCTGTTGCTTCCCATGCTTGATGCCTACGAACAATCTTTTTAAAAAAAACACATGCACTGCAATATAAATTCTGAGCGATATTCACCAAAAAATAATAATTTTCATTTCATTTGTTTGTGGCCTTTTTTTACTTCCTGATAAAAAAATTATTGACAAGCGCTAGTTTTTTAAAAAATCTTTAAGTTATTATTATTTACCAATGTGCACTAGTTTTAGGACATAATATTTGTCTACCTCTAGCGTCTCCTCTAGCCGGTAGCCTTCATTTAGTTTAACAAACCCACAGACATCCTGGGGCTTGTAGCTGCACATCAGGTCAATGTACTGCTCCAACACCTGGGGCTCAATGATGATCTGTTTTTCTGGTCTCAGGGCACTGCCTTGGGCATCTCTGAAAAAAAAAGCATGTGAACCATTGCCAGAAAAACATAAAAAATATTATAAAATCAAAAACAACAAATACAAGAAAAGAACAGATATGATTGTATGACACTAAAATTATATATAACTTGGGGTTGCAGGGCGCCCGTGGCACCCACGCCGGCTTAAGGGTGCCTACGGCGCCCACTTTTTTTGTAAAAACCCCAAGTAAATCATCCTTGTTTGATAAATACGAAATATTAAACTTCCTGAAATGTACACAAAGTATTTTATAATTATAAATCCTCAAATCCTATTTTTACATCGTTCCCTTTTCCAAAATTTAGATATAAGCTAAAACAATGACGTCATATAATATATTTTTTACAGCGCGTCTTTAATTTGTAATTAATTTGCACACCTTTTGATGCACACCTTTTATTAAATGTAAGATCAAACAATATTAAATATTTTTACAGTGCTAATCATCACACGATTTTTCAACTGCTATAGACTGTTGTACATCGTTTCTCAGCGTTCCCCATCCGTACAGTCAACCAGTGAGTGAGTGACTTGGGCTTTTATATTATATATTGGGTGACACTACAAGATAATATATGATATTGGCCTGAATATAGTGCGATGTTTTTTGTGTGTTGAAAATACAAACTCAAAAACAGTAATTGGGTTATTTTCGCAGTCTTGCATGCATTTTAAATAGCGCCTGAACTTGGATCCAATGCAATACAACTCCTGCCAAGCAGTGTTAAGAAAGAAAAGAGGCTTAGGTCCTAACGTTATTCAAAAAGTTTTTTTGTAACTAAAATTTTAAGTTATTAATTAATTGTATTGAAAATAAAAATTGCATGTATCAATTTTTATTTTTTTTTATTTTTCCTTTTCTTTAAACAATTAAGAAAAATTAGGGGTCGTGCTATATTCAGGCCAATACGGAATGAATGAAACTACCTGTAGAATATAACGCCTTGTAGGAATTCAAATAACAAAGTTCTGTTTGAGCTCAGTCTTTTCACAATGTCCGGCAATCCACTGGACAAGCAGGATATCACAGTCTTGGCAGCTTGTTTACAGTCTATACTCACAAGATCCTGTACATAAAACAACTAAATCCATAAACTGTGTAAAATAAATATAAGCATTACAGTATTAAAAAAATCCAATGTGTCTTTACCTATCCTGGTCTTGAGTCATAAATACCATCTATTTTATGAAGAAAAAAAAGTAATTTCTTCCAAAGCACCTAACACATTAATTTTTTTTAAAAACAAATTTATTTTAAAAAAATAATCTGTTTAAGTTACCTCTAAATTTTTGAGGGCTTCCTCCTGCAGGGCACTTTTCTCTCCAGCAGTACATGTGGGGCTCTGCATAATGCTGTCTATGTATTTGAAAACATGGTACTGAAGAATACAGATTTTCAAGTCTGATATGACCTTTTTCTAACTATTTTTATTTTAAAATAAATTGACTAAGACCCTCACAATTTATTTATCCTATGACACAACAGTTGTTGATATGATGGTTCAGCCACCCCACTCCTCACAAGTCCCATGACACAACAGTTGTTGATATGATGGTTCAGCCCCCACCCCACTCGTCCAATGACACAACAGTTGTTGATATGATGGTTCAGCCCCCACCCCACTCCCCACAAGTCCCATGACACAACAGTTGTTGATATGATGGTTCAGCCCCCACCCCACTCGTCCAATGACACAACAGTTGTTGATATGATGGTTCAGCACCCACCCCAATCCCCACAAGTCCCATGACACAACAGTTGTTGATATTATGGTTCAGCCCCCACCCCAATCCCCACAAGTTAACCTTTCCTAATATGATGATTCAGAAACATATTATGTAAAAAATCCTTATCCTATGTTCTCCCTTTATTTGGTATAATACAACGGTGGACAAACCGCGGCTCGCAGCGAGCCGCATGCGGCTCTTCTGTGTTCACATTGTGGCTCACGTACAATTAATGAAATATATGCTACAAGGATCACTGGAAGATTTCCAACCCAGGCTTAATAAACCATAGTGCTTCAATGCGGCTCTCATCGATTTTTTTATTTTAAAAATGGCTCTCAGTTACTTCAGGTCTGGCCACCCCTGGTACAATATGAGCCATTATGAGCCCTACTATGACATATTATAAAAATACAGTCTTACCCTACGGGCTGGGTCCTTGAGATAACAAGTGAGAATCTTGTCAAAACTTCTCCTCTTTTCAAAAAGATACTCACAAACACGATAGCTGAATAACCATGAAGAAACAAATCAGTTGTGTGTTCATTAAAAAAAAAGGATCATATTTATTTGCATCTCAATATGTTCAATTTTTAAAAAAAAATATAATATGTTCGAACCTGTTAAAAAGTCTGATGACCTTAATTACCAAGTAATATAAAAAATCTAAAAGTATTACAGTTGAAACCAGTTAAGTCGACGGCGTTGGGGTATGAGAAATGGCGTCGAGATAACCGATGATCGAGTTAAAACGAAAATCAATATGGCGGCAAAATATCAACATGTGCTTGAAATTTCTTTATGTACGTGATTAATTAGTTAGCGTTAATTAGTGATGGGACGATTAGTCGGAATTGTATCGGAACCCTAATATTTCTTCACTCTTTCCTAAGGTTGCAATGACCATTTGTTTTTAAGGATCGTTTAAAATTTAAATATAACCATGGTTCCCACTCAGGAAAACGGGAAAAAGTCGGGCATTCTTTAAAAAAATTTCTCGGCCTTGAAAGTCGGGAAAAGTTATGACCAATCGGGAATTTATATATATATATATATATATATATATATTTATATATATATATATATATATTTATGCCGAAGTAAAGGACTTTGATTACGTCTCTGTCATGTTTCGATTCCATTTAATAAAAAAAAAGTTACCAGTTTGTAATTTATAATTGTCTGCGCATGCGTTAAAAGGTCAAAGTTTTTGCCTCGCCTCGTCCCATGGCGCGTGTCACAGCTGCTAGCGTTTGCAATGCTTGTCGAATCAGTGAATAAAAAAAAATAGAAATAAACATATCAATATGGTATTTTAAGTTTAATGCTTTTGACGTGCACGATATCTGTTACTATCAGAACGCTCTCGAATTTCCTCAGTCAATCAAACTTGTAATATAAATAAAACTATTGCGCCTTGACCGTTGATCACAGCACGCTGTGGGCTGTGTGTTAGACCTCGGCGGGCAACTAAGTCTAAGCGAATTTTTTAAAAAAATCATTCCTTATCAGAATTCGACCTACAAAAGTGATGACGTGTATATTAATAATATTATATACATGTACTGGAATATTAAGAAAATGATTTGATTTCATCGTCATGCACGTGTTAGTGTCCCAGTCACGTATCTTACTGGTAACAAAGCAACAACAAACTTTTAAAAGAATAATATTTTTTTATTTAATTATATAAAAATCACCGTCGATTCTCTATACAAACCTTTATTTTTATTTCTAAAGATATTCGTTTATCTTAAGAAATAAAATGATTAATGCATCAGAAAATGAATTAAGTTTAATAATAATAATATAACATGCACTGCGAAATAATTACGGATTAAAGACCGCTAACACGATTTACGGGTACCTCGGGTGAATACATCTAATTCACACATGGATTGAAAGTGAAAGAAGATAATAACATCCTGTAATTTTTATTGAAATCTCGTAGAATCACACAATAGCCGGAAGTCTCGAAGAAAGCGAGATGTCAACACTTTTTTGAACTAAAAGTGCCAGAGTGCATTGCTAGGCCAATCGACGAGGATCAAGCTAACCAACGTTAAGTTGCAAATTTGGCCCTCTTTTGTGCTCGAGGTATTAGGTTTCGGCGACTTAGAAAAATCGAATTAGCCGATGAGAAAATGCTAAGACAAAGAGAGAATTTGGCGGTTCCAATAAAAAACGCAGAGTTAGTGGGGTGGTCGAGCTAACCGAGCTCGAGGTAAGTGGGTTCGACTGTATTAAAGTTTTGAATTTACTTTAAAAAAACCATGAAATCTGTTAATGTAATATATTTCCTACAGCCACTTTCATGATGTTATTAAAATTTACAATTGTTATTTTTTTATCCATTGTCATTTGGTTAGTAATAAAAAAAGAATTTATTTCTCTAAGTTTGCAGATTTCAATGTTTTGAGCCTCAAAGTTTCTCAGTAAGAAGATGGAGAAACAGTTAACACAATTTTTAAATAGGAGGAGGTCTTTTTGTGCAATCGAATGTTAACTTACAACTTGGCCGTGTGGGCCAAATAGGAGGCAGTCTTTTTGTGCAATTGAATGTTAACTTACAACTTGGCTGTGTGGGCCAAATAGGAGGCAGTCTTTTTGTGCAATCGAATGTTAACTTACAACTTGGCTGTGTGGGCCAAATAGGAGGCAGTCTTTTTGTGCAATCGAATGTTAACTTACAACTTGGCTGTGTGGGCCAAATAGGAGGCAGTCTTTTTGTGCAATCGAATGTTAACTTACAATTTGGCTGTATGGGCCAAACTGAGCAAACGTCCTTCATTAAACTGAGCAAGACCCCCAGCTTGTAACAACTCCATCAAGGCTTGCTGCCTCTCCTCATGTCTGGATTCATCTTCTGGGTTGGCCAAGAACTCCAGCACCTAAACACAGGAGGGAGGGTAAATGGCCGTTGTAAAGTTTCCATGTTCTTCTACTCTCAGGTAATTAGTAGAGTAAGATCCGGGTAATGTTTGTGTCAAGTATAAGAATGCGAAGTATAAGTTCCTTTAGAGTTTGGAGATGATTTTGTATTCAGATTAATCACTTATGACTCTCTTGTTACTAAAATTACCTTTTTTTAAAAAAGTATAACATATAAATAACTTAAAGGTTTAGCTTCTCAGACAGTAAAAAGAAAAATCTTCAGTGTTTCTGGAGTTTAAGCCTAATCAAGATTCTAATTATAAAAGTAAGTTATTTGAAAAAAAAATTGATTATTATGTCTTTTCAGTATTTTTACTTGGCACACCAATTAGTCAACAACTTAAGTAATTGAGCTATCCACAAAAACTTTTAAAGTAATTCTATAACTGACATATTTTGTGGTCAAAACATTATCTTATTTTACCAGATACATCTTCTATGTATTTTCAAGTTTTAAAACAAATAAAACAAAGCTGATAACATCACAGCCCCTTTACCTGCTCAAACAGAACTCTGTTCACTTGGATGGTGTTTTCATGTCTGGCCATCTGGCGGGCCAAGAAGGTGAACAAGATGCCAATCTGTGTAGGCTGAATTGAGAAATTATATGAGTCATAATAATCAAACTTTGCTCTCAATGCTTAACGCTCTAGAAAATAGTTTTTTTAAACTCTATTTGCTCTTGTGGATGGCATATTACTTTCATATTATAGCCAAAAAAGTGCATAAAAGGAAAATAAATTGAGCATCTAAAGTGATTTTTTGAATGAGTTTTCAGTACTCTTCTGAAAAAAGAAATAGTTTTATGAATCAAAATAACAATCATTAAAGAACATTTATCTATTAACATTCAAAAACTCACTGTAAAGCCAACACTCTCCACCATTACTTGTAGAAGGATATCAACAACCCTCTGTCTTTTTTGTTTACTGTTGTAAATAATGACATGTTTTAGAATGAAACAAACATGTAACTTTATATCATAATTTAGGTGTACGATATACAACTATAATGTCATGTTTTAGAATTGACAAAAATGTATAACTTTATCATATCTTTGATGTACGATATACAACAATATTGACATGTTTTAGAGTTGACAAAAATGTATAATTTTATCATATATCAGCTCTGATGTAAGTTATACAAATAATACAATCATTGCCATGGTGCTGTGGGCTAGATGAACTTAATTCATTCCTTAAAAATAAATCTATTAATAGCTTATGGTATTATATAATTGTGTAAATATATAGTCGATATATTTAATCTTTCTTCACTTATTCATTTATTCTAAATTATTTTAAAATTCAAAATGAAATATTAAAGAATTGTTTTCTTAAAAGGATAATTTAAAATAAAAATTTTAAAAAAAAAGCAAAAAAAAGAAAAGCAATGTTAAATGTTAAAGAAATTCGAAATAATTTATGAAAATTCTATTTGAAAACTGGACTGTTTTGTAATGCTTACCCCTCAGGCGTATTAAACTCTGGCTCCTCAAAAGCCTGGAAAATTAATAAATAAAAAGAAAGAGTATATAATATAATAAAATGTATTATATGAATTTAACTATTTACTTTTCTCTATTTTTTAGCTTCATATTTTAACAAAAAAGGCTCATAGCCATTTTTATTATTTGACATGCTTTGATTGCAATGAATGCGACAGAACACAAAATTTTGAGGCTTGAAAACTTCAGATCATTTCAAATAGTTTGAAAATCTTCAGTATAACTAAGAACATTATTATATATTTGTTATAAAGACATTAATGATATAATTACCAAAGCCAAAACATTAAGAAATTCTCGTGTGTCAAATCTGAGTAGAGTTCGCAGATAGGGATACGGAAGTTCATCTGGAGACAATAAAAAATAACACAATATTGCAACATTTTTTTTAAAAAATGGTTAAAATGTTATATAAAAATGCTAGTCTCAAACTAAAAATTTCCTTTTATTACATTTTCCCTAGCATATATTACATATAAAGTAAAAGATATGGTTCCTAAAACAATTGCTCTTACATTATGCTGGATATTTTAAGAAATGTTTTTTATTCCAAATATTCTTACCCTCTGCTGGACTGCTAGTGTGCAGACAGGTCAAGCAGCTAAACACCTAAACAGAAGTAAAAAATTAAAAAACGTTCAGACATTTATTATTTTCTTTCTTTAATTTAGTTAGCAAAATCTAATATGAGATAATTTCTGCCTTTTCAGGCCAAAACTTTTGCTCTAATAACAAATATACATGAATTAATAACAACTATTAAATAATTACATAGCTAACATAATATAATATACGAGCAACAAAGCCCGTCCAAGGACGTTCCGCCACCGTTCTGTGGCATGTAGTAACTCCCCTCCAACAGCTGTCTTGACCGGCATTACATGTGCATCACGTCAAAAACACTATTCATTTTAGTTTAAATAAATAACTCGTAAAAACAGAGCTTTTTACTATAACTCCCAACGCGCATAACTCAAAATAAAGTCTTGGAAGAAATACTGCACCAAAAATAACTCGTTTTGAACGATAGCGTAAACGTGTTCAATATGATTGGCTGTAGGAGTCATATGTGTTTGAGGGACCAATCGCTATAGATGACCGGACAGAACGGACAGAAACTTGCCTTTTATTATATAGGATATTCTTATATTAGCAACACATCTTTTAAGAAATAAGTAAAGCAAGGACTTGAATAATGGATGCAACAAAATGATAAGCATCTTGGTAAGAAACATTCAGTGAAAAGCAACAGTTCTAACAATATAAAATTAACACTTAACTGCAAAACTAATATTCAAAAGGATAGCAAAAAGATTTTCTCAGATATTTCCATATACACTAATATATAAAACTAATATTCAAAAGGATTGCAAAAAGATTTTCTCAGATATTTCCATATACACTATTTTACTTATTACTTTTTTCCCCCCTTACCTGATTACACTATCTTCCTTTATTATCATGTGTTAATTAAGCATCCTAGACTTGAACACATGGTGTAAACACTTAATTACAGCATGCAAAATTTCTTAGTCACACTAATGTAACTGAAACAACTCATCTACGCCACTCACCTGATCTTTAACAGACGCAGCTTTGTCTTCTGGTATATCCCCCAGAGGGTAGGCACGTCCTGCCAGGCAGCAGCTGGAATACATTATATGGGATGATTTGTGTAATTAATTTAAGTCCAGATAAGATAGATTTGCTAAAATCAATTTAAAACCAACAACTGAGGTCTTATGATACTTTTTGCAATAATTCAAAAATAAAGTATTGAAAGTGAAGGTAAACTTTTCAAACTGTAAAGACCCTTTAAGAACTGACCTGATGTATAAAAGACCCTTTAACAACTGACCTGATATCTATAAAAGACCCTTTAACAACTGACCTGATATATAAAAGACCCTTTAAGAACTGACCTGATATATAAAAGACCCTTTAAGAACTGACCTGATGTCTATAAAAGACCCTTTAAGAACTGACCTGATATCTATAAAAGACCCTTTAACAACTGACCTGATATATAAAAGACCCTTTAACAACTGACCTGATATATAAAAGACCCTTTAAGAACTGACCTGATATCTATAAAAGACCCTTTAACAACTGACCTGATATATACTAGCAACTTGTTACCAAGTTTGATGTGTACATCTGTAACAATAAAAGGCAAGTTCTTTGATTAACCAAAGTCAACTAAGAATTGTGATGTAATGAATAAAATGTTAAACAGCATTGCTGAGTTACAGTTATAACTATTTGCAATCTTTTTTTCCCCATCCCTATGGCTTCAAATGTTACAATGAACTTAAGGCTGGGCGGAAAGAAGGGTCATCACTGGTATCCCAAAAGGCAATCTAGCCCTACAGTGTTCCAACGTTGTAGCAAGGTGGATTAGCTGATCTCCGGCCTCTGGTTTAATATTAATCTATTTTATAACAAAACAGTGTGGAAGCAGCTGACCATTCCTGAAAGACATAAATTGTCATCACAGACAGAGCGTGAACCTTTGTTTTGGAATCATCACTTGAACTGATGATTCCAAAACAATGTGGCATAAATTCATGGGAGATGGCAACAGAAACAACAGCTGAATGCCATCAACAAATAGTGTTGTCTACACTGGTGAGAAGTACCCATCAGAAGCGTAACTGGGTTTTCCGCGCCCTTGGCTGATTCATTTTTTGCCGCCCGTGAGAAAGAGGGAAACTACTAAATTATACAGAATAAATTGATTATTGAAGTATTAGCCCTCAGCGCCCTTGGCAACTGTTGTTGATGCCAAGTCGTTGTTACGCCTCTAGTACCCATGAATGTATTCAGCTGGCTAAATGCAGCAACAAACAGTGATCCCCCTCAAACAAGTTATAAATGACCATATATTGTGTGGAGGTGAGGCCAACAAACCAGGGATCCCCCTTCAACAAGTTCTAAATGACCATATATAGTGTGGAGGTGAAGCCGACAAACCAGGGATCCCCCTTCAACAAGTTCTAAATGACCATATATAGTGTGGAGGTGAAGCCGACAAACCTGTCAACTGTTTTCCTGTGGCCAGGGCAGCCCCTAATTGGACCAACAGCTGCTCTAGTGGGCTGGTAAAGTCAAGCATGCCTTTGTTGTACACATAGATTATGGCATCGTAGAGGCCGTGAACCCAGCAAATTTTCACAACCTAAATAAAACGGGAATTTTAATAAAAAAACAAACAAACATGGTTTTTAGTATGTTAGCCTCATAAATAACGATGCAACGATATCATGAAAGATTTTTGTACACATCAACTTTTGAATGCATAAGAGCAATGTGTCAAAACTACATCAATATGTTAATATTGATGTGTAGACATTAGCAATAGACTGGATTAACTAACATTTATGAATATTAGATTTTCTTTAATGACCTTTTGCTCAATGTTACATTTCTGTATCTCATTTACATTCTATAATACACATCTTGTGGCTTCTGCAATAATACATATCTTGTGGCTTCTAGACTAATACACATCTTGTGGCTTCTAGACTAATACACATCTTGTGGCTTCTGCAATAATACACATCTTGTGGCTTCTGCAATAATACACATCTTGTGGCTTCTGCAATAATACACATCTTGTGGCTTCTACAATAATACACATCTTGTGGCTTCTGCAATAATACACATCTTGTGGCTTCTACAATAATACACATCTTGTGGCTTCCACAATAATACACATCTTGTGGCTTCCACAATAAGCTTTCCACGAAGAAGTCCATCTGCTTCCAGTGCATAATGACTATTCTCTAACCACTTATGTTTCTGTACCAAAAGGTTTATGTAATGGTGAGTGTTTGTTTTGCACTTAGCTACACAATCCCCTTTTCTTCTAGAGTTTTCTTAACTAATTGAAAGTTAATGATTCTTTAAAAAATATATACTTTTTCTTCACTTAACAAATGAATAAAACTTCAAAAATCTACAAGAATGTTTTACCTGGTCTATGTCCAGGCTGGTTATGTCTAGGTGGACAATGCAGGACTCCACACTGTCCAAGAGTCCTCTCATCTCATAGTGGTCAACAAAGTCCTTCATGACAGCCGGTGGGATGTAGGTCAGTCTGTCACTCTGCATGTACGGCTCAAGACATTCCAGAAAGGTCCCTTTGGCGATGACATCAACAGCAAACTTCTCATAGATCCTATCAAACAACAGCTCCCTACAAGAAATTTGAAACATGTACACAATTGAATAAACAAACTTCTCATAGATCCTATCAAACAACAGCTCCCTACAAGAAATTTGAAACATGTACACAATTAAATAAACAAACTTCTCATAAATCCTATCAAACAACAGCTCCCTACAAGAAATTTGAAACATGTACACAATTAAATAAACAAACTTCTCATAGATCCTATCAAACAACAGCTCCCTACAAGAAATATGAAACATGTACACAATTAAATAAACAAACTTCTCATAGATCCTATCAAACAACAGCTCCCTACAAGAAATATGAAACATGTACACAATTAAATAAACAAACTTCTCATAAATCCTATCAAACAACAGCTCCCTACAAGAAATATGAAACATTTAACACAATTAAATAAACAAACTTCTCATAGATCCTATCAAACAACAGCTCCCTACAAGAAATATGAAACATCCACGAGATTTAATAACAAAGTTCATGAGTGGTTATGCTAATAAGTTGATACAAGTTTTTTTGACCACTGTGATATTTTGTGGTAAAAAAATGTTGGCTTGCTTGCATCCACACCAGAATTCCTAACTGGTTGCTGAGGGCTAAGAGCATCATAGGTGGATGTAACAGATTTTGTCGTCCCAGCATGGCTTGCAGAAGTCATGAAGTGTATTTAAGACCATGGTCGGGAAAACATCCTCAATTTTATTCACTGATAAGTCTATTTATTTGTTTTCATAATTCTGAGCTTTTTACCCAAAAACATTGTGTGTAACTCATTTTCTTTATGTAAACCACATGTCCTTTATATTTAATAAGGTACTGTATAAAAAATAAAAATAAAATAAAAAAAACATTCAAGAACTAGTCAATATTAACTATTATTATAACTAACAAACCAATCAAATGAATAGACAACTTACAGATTATTTAAATGCAGGCAGTAATCAACACACACAGGCACAATTTCCTGAAATTATTCAAAAATTCTTTTAAAGGATCGAAATCAATTTAAAAAAAATTATTTTACATTTTGCTGACCAAAGGTTAGTGAATTCGTTCAATGAGGGATACATTCTTTATTGAAATTTTATTAAACTTACCAAGGCCTCATTTAATTTTATAAATGAAGGTGAAGAAGGTTGAAGTCTTTAAATATCACTGAAGGAGGCTAATCTCAATATAATAAAGTTACATCACAGCAGTTGAAATACAGCAATAACCTCGCTCAATTGAAAACTGATACTTATAGAGCAAGAATCATGTGCCATGCCAAAGTTTAGCTAATTTTGTTATTTTTAAACTATTTAAAAAAAAAGAATAAATGTTTAACTCATTAGCTCCTGAAGGGCTACTTCCGAATCTATTTCATATTCCGGATAAAAGGGAAGCAACTTCGTTAAGCTTTTTATTCTATTAGAGAAATGCTTTTATTTTCTAAAGATATTCATTTATCTTAAAAAATAAAATGTTTAATGCATCAAGAAATGAATTAAGTTTAATAATAATATAACATGCACTGCGAAATAATGAGGATTGAAGTCTGATAACGCGATTTTCGGCACCTCGGGTGAATACATACGCATGGGCGTCGCTAGTAATTTTCCCGCAAAAAAATCCCACTTTTTTTTTATTTTAACTGGCAATGCCATACAGGTACAATTTTCAATTAAATTCAAGTTCAGTATAAAATAAGGGTTGAAAAAAGCCTTAGAAATTAATAAGGCTTACAAATTAGTACTGTAATAGTTAAAATACAACATTTATTAATGCATTTAATAAATTTTTTAAAAATTTCTCAAATGTAGGGGGGGGGCAAATTCCCCCCCTTCCCTACGCCCATGTACATACGCCATATAGACGCGTCAAACTAATTCACACATGGATCGAAAGTGAAAGAAGGTAAAAACATCCGGTGATGTTTATTGAAATCTCGTAGAACCACGCATTAGCCGGAAGTCTCGAGGAAAGCGAGATTTCGTGCTATTTTTAACTAAAAATACGATAGTGCGTCGCTAGGCAAACAGACGCATTTGGACGCATCCGTACGGACCCCTACAAGGTCGCATTTAGTCGCATCAGGAGCTAATGAGTTAAGGAATTATACCTGATAATAGTCTTCTAGCTCCTCAATTTTTCCATTCTTTGGTGTCTTGGTAATTGCTATTTCTACATACTGCATTAGAACTTCCACTAGCTGGGTGGGATTTTTTAAAAGAAAAAATTACTTTCATTTTAAAAAAAAATTATTTGCTTTTATTACTACAACATGCTCTTTTCTTCACCAAATGCGTATTAAAGATCTAAATGACTGAGTGCTAAATAAAATTAATAACATAAGGTGATTCGGACTCATTTGATCAAAGTTTTAGTGGATGATTTCTTACCACTGCAGACACGATTTCTTTCCTTTTACTTTGTGGTCCGTTTAGACCAATGACAGCTTTTGCAGTGCCGTTAAAGAACGACAGGGTTAGTGCCAGAGCTTCAGGATAACGATTCTCCTTTACAAGTACTGTAATTCTCTGAATAAGATCATGTTTAATGAAAGGCTACAGTACCATTTTTTTTTCAAAGGAGAATTATTTATGACTTGAAATTTAATATGTTTATTTGCTTTACTGATCTAAATATGGAACAGAAAATTACATGTACCCAGTATTTCTAGATTAAATTTTTTCTAAAGATAATAAGCAATTTATTTTTTAATTACGGAAGAAGAAAAAAAGGAATTGAAGTTATCCACCAATATTTTATCATAATACCTCTTTCCATGTCCTTATAGAATACATGTGCACAGACTTTGTTCCTAGTATAAACAACTGTCCACTGTGACTGACCACAGACTGATAACATGCTTGATCCCCAGCAAATGCCTACAAAATATACACAAAGATCTTGCTAAAGAATATTTCAAATGCCTAACTTGAATTCCCTGCCAGCTATGAGACTATGTTTTCTCTCTCCTGACAAAAGGATTTGAATTAAATGAGGTTTTAGATACTAAGCTCTAATTATGATTCATTTTGGGATATTAGATAGCTGTTTTTTTTTAAAGGAACCAGGACATTTTTATAACCACTCTCATTAACCACCGCATTTGTGTTTAAAAATTTATATTGGTTAAATATTTTTTGCATTGATGTCGAAGGTTAAAGGGCAAATGTAAAGCAACACATTTTTTTATGAAGGATGCGAAATTATTACATTAAGTTAAAAGTCAGAAATCTATACTTGCTGGACTGCCGAACCGAGACAGAGGCTGGTCACGGGTTCTATTCTTGGTGCTGGCAAGGCCCCCCGGGGCATTGTGCTAGCCACACAATCCCTTGCTCGTTAGTGGTGGCTACATAAAACGTGTCAACGCTACTTTACAAGCCCCATAGTCCGTCATGGACTGGAAAGGGGGTTATTATTATACAGAAGTGATGCTTTTCCAAGCAAACAGACTTCCACTCACCAGGGCCTGGCTGACATTTCCACCCGTAGCCAAAGACTTGAAATAACTTGTTCCATACACTAACTGGATAGCAGACACGTCAATGACCTTAAACAGCAAAAAAAGTTAGAAACACTTGACTGTTGTCATTAATTATATGCATGTTATGATAAAATAGTTTTGAATTGTTAAAATCAAATTATGTTTCATATTTTTAAAACCATGGACAATTTTAAAGAGATATTTAAAAAAAAATAAAACATGGCAAGAAATTCTTCTGTACTATTTTAAGTTAATTTCCAAAGAATTTAGTTTATTTATTAAGAGTAAAATAATAAAAGTTAAACAAATTTAAAATAAAACATTAACCAAATTTAAATAATTTGGAAATAAAAAATTGCTATTTTTTTAGAGCCAAGATTAGCTTGTCATTGGTTGAGCTTACATATCTAAAAAAATGTGAAAATAACATTTTTATAACCTCTAGTTCTTCCTCTGAACGCACATCAATGACATGGATTTTCTCAGATCTGTCCAAACAAACAAGAGTCCTGGCATTCATCCACTAAAATCAAATAAAACCATTCAGGAATACAGATGATTGAAATTAAGTCACATATTGATGCTTACGTCTTTTGGTTTTTAAAATAAAATTGTTTTGAAACTTGCAAAGAACTAATGCTCATCTTCTGTGCTTTATAATAATAACTCATTTTAATTATGTTTATTTATGAACAATACAATAATTATTTTTTATTTGATAGCTGCTTTAGGAAAACCAACTTCTTATATATCTACAGCATTTTATATTTCAAAAGAATGATTTTTATTAATATTTAAAATATTATAATTTTTAAATAATAAGATTCCATAACAATTTTATTCATGCATAGCTATCACAATTGAAATTTGATCATATCCATATCAAAAAAAAACTATAATCTTTAAGAAAGCTCATTTATTTAACACACATAGGCTCCTTTTTGTATGCCAACTGAAAAAATTTGAAGTTATAATAAAATATGACAAGATGAATTTTACCGTTATGCTTAGCAGCTGATATTTTGTTTCCAATTTCTGTAACCCTACTGTTCGAATATCTTGGGGACCATGACACATGACCTAGAAGTGAAATGTATAATTTTTGAAAACTATTATTATTTTAAATTATCCCACAGTTTAGTGTTAAAGTCTTTTTATCTCCGTTGAATTCGTGCACAAAATATTAATAAAAGGAAATCTGAACAAAAACGTAGATCTTGTAACTTATTTCTTGGCTGAGCAAAACTTAAATTAAACTTTGTCAACCATTTCTAGAGATATATTCATATAGAAATGCTAGATAGTTTTCACTTTAAAATTTTATATAACACCTACTTGAAAGAAATAAATAGTGGAATCTCTGGCAAATGAAAGAACAGGGTCTATGACTCTATCCTTTTCTGATACTTGTATAACAACAAACTGCCAAGCTAACAGTGGTAACGTAGATGGATCACCCTGTGATTAGATTTCAAATTAATCATTTAAAAGATAATACAATTTTATTACAGAGTTTATTAAAAAAGTTATTTTCAGTACATACATTTGTTTTATTTATACCTCAATTATGTTTTCAAAAATAAATTTAAAAAATTTATTTACAAGCACTAAGATACTTTTACTTAACTTAAATCAGAAAGATTTATTAAGGAGTTTCAATTTTAAGAAGTATTTTTTCATTTACTCGTACAAAAGTTATAAATTTTTTCAATTTTTTAAAAATAACAATAAAACAATATTTATAAATGTTATGAAAGTACTACAGATATAAGGACACTATACCTTCAAAGGATGTGTAAACATAACTTTCAGATGGGGACGAAGAGTCACAAGAAGAACCTTAAAAACAAATATGATAAAGAAAAAGATTAAGGGATGAAATAAAATTTTATTCAAAGAAAATATATAACTCTGGATTTCTTTAAAGTTCTCTTTATTTCAAATTTTAATTTTTGAAGGAAACCTTTTGACATTTAGTTACATTGAAATGAATTAACAGCAATATTTTCAAGTTAAATATTTAAGTTAACTTTACTTGGCTAATAAATAAAATATCATAGATGAAACAGTTTACCTAATAAAAGTATTTCTAAATTTTGATGAAAAAATACTATAAAAGTTTAATTGAAGCTCAGAACAAATATAGAGATGTACCTTTGAAAGGGAAGCCATCGCTAGCACCATAACATCTTGCATTGGGTGATCTTTTATTGTGTAGTTCATGTGGAGTGGTTCAATGGCACACACTTCTCCACGGCTGAAATATTGTTTTAACATTTTTATTTTCACATTTATTTTTGTTAATGACACTAAGAGATTTGTCTGAGATTGTTTTAAGACTGTTGGTAACAACCTTGAGATGTTAATTTTGACAATGGCAACGACACCAACACAACTTTCTGATTAATGTCACTAACAAAACTAAAAAGTGTTAGTGAGCAGTTCACGATGGTGCCCCAACGACCCAACAACGGGTTAAGGGATAGTTCAAGTTCAAAAGCTAATTACTCCTCCAGTTAAGCCAAAATGTGTTGTATTTTTTTTTAAAACATCTATTACGAAATTAAGATGATTAAATATATATTACCTGCCAGAAAACAGACATTGGGATTCACATGTCCGGACACCTATAAGTCTCCTAAAAAATATATGTTTATTTTTATAAGTAGGCAGATTTAACTAAAAGGATTTTATTGGTCTATTTTTTTAAAGCACACAATTTATTTATCAATGCCCAAAAAAATATTATTTTAAATAATAAAGACATTAAATTTAAGAGAATTAAGCTCAATATTTACGTTTAATCATATGCAGAATGTCACACATAAAAATGGTTGAAAATTTCATATTATTGTTAATTTATACTTTAATATATAATAGATTGAAAGCCAGACACAATAAAAAGATCTCACTTGAATTCTAATTCAAATACAGATCCACCACTGTCACTGCATACAGCCAGCACATAGCTATCAGTGAACTGTGAAATATTATTCCTTTAACATCAATGATGAGTTGTATGAGTTAGTGTTCAGTTTTATTTTTAAACAATTAATTTTAAAAACTAATGAATGCAATAATTTTTCCTATTTAATTTTTTTTTCTTTATAAAATAATTTACTTACACAATATTTAAAATTTGAATTATATATTTTTAGAAAATGCGTATTTGACTAATTCTAACGTTACTTTTATATGTAGAATTGCTGTTCCTGGTGGATGTGCATCTAAAATTGTTCTCAGAAGTTTACCAGTTGTTAGATCCCACATTGTAATCTATTAATAAAAATAAAGAAAAAAATAATTGTATATATAACTAAAGGATATAATTTTAAAATAGAAATAAACAAATGTGTAGAGACAGTGTGAATTTTGAAAAAGAAAATAAAAAAAAACAAGATGACTAAAAATAATGATATAAGATTATCAAGTAATGTATTTTATGCAAATACATAATTTTTAAAAAGTTCATTACTGGTGAACAAAATGACATCTATTTAATGAATATTAAGCTGATTAATAACATGCTCTTTTCACAAGTATGAATATTTATGTACGAAGTAAATAAAGACAATAAGTTTCTAATGGCCCAGCCAGCTAAATTTGAAGTTAAGTTATAACCTGGCCTCTTGCAAATCCACAAATGAGACGTGTGCAATCTCTATTGAAACTTAAGGCAGAAACAGACCCATATTGTGCACCAACTGCTGTGCTACCCAAACACCATTTAAGGACTTGTTTAGGATCTGTGATAAAAAAAAATGTACTGCAATATAAAAAAAACTAAAGCAATTTTTAAAGAAAAATATAACAGCAAAACATTAATTCTAAAACTAGAGAAGCTTCCTTATATTTGAAAACAAATAATTACCGAATACAAGTACAAGCCCATGTGATGTACCTATGGCTATCAAAGATGAAACTACCTGAAAGATATGAAGGTTATAATAAGTTCTTAAACTTGGATACTTTATTGATGTGTGCATCAAATCTTTAAAAATCCAATCTTTGTAATATAAGTTTTGACAGAATGTTTGGTTAAACTCCCATAAAATGTCACTTACAATAGCAGTTGGCATGCCAGCATCAACCCTGTCCTGTAAAAATAAATTAAGTACATTAATTCATGAAAAAAAAATTGTAAATGTAAGCAAATAATTTTTCAATTGTTAAAATATTATATTTTGCTTTGAAACAACTAAAAACAAAAATTTAATGATAAATGAGATTTAAAAAACCTGAGACCAGTGAAAGTATATTTATTTGAGAAAGTCTTAATAATGTTAGACTTAAAAATATACTTATATTGTGTACTTATTGTCGACCATGTCGGAACAGTCAGCATCGCAGGGAGAAGTATAACCAACCTACACTTCGCCGATGACATAGAATGCCTAGCTGGTAGCGAGGACGAACTAAAAGAATTCCTTGCAAAGCTAGAGAAAACAGCAAAGGCGTACGGCATGGAAATCAATGCAGAAAAGACCAAGATCATGGCAAATAGAAAATTCACAAGTGAGATTCCGATAAACGGGCAAAAACTCGAAGAGGTCTCCACCTTCTAATATCTAGGGGCCATAATATCCGACGAAGGCTCAAAGCCAGAAATTCTTGCCAGAGTGGCCCAAACAATGGCAGCATTGAGTAAACTAAAGCACATCTGGCAAAGCAAGAAGCTCTCCTTGAGATCAAAGATCCGGCTAATGCGCTCTCTGGCGACGTCGGTCTTCTTGTATGGTTGTGAGGCTTGGACGCTCACTGCAGACCTCCAAAGAAGAATCAATGCGCTAGAGATGAGATGTTTCAGAAAGATATTGAACATCTCCTACACAGCGCACATCACAAACGAAGCGGTCCGCAACACAATAAGTACTGTCATTGGCCCCTACGAGGACCTTCTCACCTCCATTAAGAAGAGGAAATTACGATGGTAAGGACACGTGACAAGAACTGGAGGTCTCGCAAAAACTATATTGCAAGGCACAGTCCAGGGAGGAAGGAAAAGAGGCAGACAAAAGAAGAGATGGGGGGATGATATCAAAGAGTGGACCGGCCTGTCATTCAGCGACTCTCAAAGGGCAGCACAGGACCGGGACAAATGGCGTGAGATAGTGAGCAGTTCACGATGGTGCCCCAACGACGGGTTAAGGGATAGTTCAAGTACTTATTTATTTAATTGTTGTATTTAACAGAGCTCACTGCAGCAGGTTATAAAATATGTGAGGTCAATATCAAGTCTTTGTTAGACTTAAACATATACTTATATTGTGTACTTATTTATTTAATTGTGGTATTTAACAGAGCTTACTGCAGCAGATAGAAGTTGGTTGGATACACTTTTCAACTTGCTGGGTCTTAACACTGAGCCATGAACAGTTGGCAAAGGCTTTTTTGTCCTGAAATTAAGTTCACACCCACTAGCTTATGATTTAATTTTAATTCATCTCATAAATAATTAACAGTTTTTTTTAAAAAGGTTTTCAGTTATTTTTATTGTCTTAAATCTATTTTGAAATATTTTAAGGCAATAATCCCCCAAAAATACTAAAAATGAATAGTTATTTAGTATAAATGATTTCATACCAAAAAAAAATTAACAAATAATAAGTGAAATTTTGTGTCAAATATCACATGAATTTACATTTATTATTAATTTTAACGCAATAGCTCCTGAAGGGTTACTTCCGAATCTATTTCATATTCCGGACAAAAGGGAAGCAACTTCATTAAGCTTTTGATTCCATTAGAGAAATGCTTTTATTTTCTAACGATATTCATTTATCTTAAAAAATAAAATGATTAATGCATCAAGAAATGAATTAAGTTTAATAATAATATAACATGCACTGCGAAATAATGACCCTATAAGGACGCATTTAGTCGCATCAGGAGCTAATGAGTTAAAATATACCTTTAATTCTCATCAGAGTAAGAATTAGATAACCAACCTGTCTCTACGTCTGGAATCATGACTATCTTGGCTTGATAATGATGAAGTCTCAACAGATTCTCCTGCCTGCAGAAGGTGAAAACCAGTTCTTGAAGTTCCTGGAGTGGAGACTTCATCTTCTTCAAGAACTGATAAATCATCATCTGCCTTTTGACACAATATAATGTTACATCATATCTATAAATATAACAGATTTATTTGTCAAAATATATTTTACTATTACTTTCTTCATAAATTTTTTTTTGAATTTTGACTTAACTGTTGGATTATTTCTATCTTATCTTCTCTGTTGCAGACGCTTCTTCTATACAGAAGATTATTTAGTTTCATCCTTATAATTTGCTTGTCTAATCATCTTAGCATGTTACAATGCATGAGTTTCAAAAATTATTCTGAAAATTTGCACAGCTAATTTTTTTGACTAACGTAAATTTTTACTTAAAATAGTATTGACATAATAGTGAATTTTAGCTGTGTGACAGTGCATTTGCAAGGCACTTAAAAGAAACATACATGATATCATAATCTGCTTAATGTTTAGTTGCTAAGAGTGGAGCAAGTGGAGATGCTATTTTCTTTGGAATGTTGATGTTATTGGTGAGATGATATAATTTGATTCTTATCCTTCTTGTTTACATTCTATTGACTACTTACTTCATTTAATATACTTTCCAAAGTAGGCACACTATCAACTTTTGGAATGTCAAACTCAGAGTCATCAAGCTAAGATAAAAGATAATAATACATTTTTTATTTTATAAAGTGAAATACATTTAATGCGAAAATGTTTAAGAGGACATATCCGTTAACAAGAAATAATATTAAAAACGAGGATGTATTTTCTAATACCCTTTAACATGAAATTATTTTAGCATGAAAAAATACTTTAGTCCCCTCGCCCATTTTCACTGGAGGCTATATAAAATTTTAAATTGCCATTAATTTATTAACTAAGACAAAGCAGTTGCATAGCTTTTTAATTTTTGTAGCATCTTTCCATTAACTCAGCAGTTGACCAAAAAGGGGTCACTACCAATGTCCTTTTAAGCTGCGGGGCTGCGCAGATGTCTGACCGATGCAGAGGAGTATTTTTTAATTACCGCGCAGCAAATTTGGTAAAATATTGCACAAAAAATCGATGCTGCACAACTTTGCATACAATTTTTTCTATTTTGCACACGGACCAACAAACCTTAGACTTAGAGGGAACATTGGTCACTACCACTGCATCCCACCCACAAATTCCTACAACTTATGCAAATCTTACTTGAATTCTAAAGTCTAAAGCCTAAATAATAACTAAGTTTACTAAGACTAAGACAAGAGATGGTAAATCACAAATAATAATGCAAATCATTGAATTGAAAAACACACATATTTTTTAATCATGAATAATAAAACTTAATTAATTTTGCTTTTTATAAAATCATAAATTATAATGAAATAAATAATTATTCTTAATTTAATAAATTTTTCATGAGGTTAAGACTGAAACTACTAAGACTAAACTTACTAGAGACAAAGCAGTAAGCAGCAGTAACATAAAAATAAGTCATAATTAGCCTAGATTTTAATTGAAAACGTATTAAATAGAAAATAGTATTAATAAAATAAAATAGTAAAATAGTTTGAGAATAATGTCAATGATAATCAGAATATTATTTAGAGGAATGAAGTGGAATGCGCAAACTATATTAAACAAAAACTATAATGCCCGTGAGTTAATTTGTGAAGTTTGTGATTAGTTTATAAAATGATGCGTGCTGTCAGTTACCTCATCAATATCAAACGATAATGCATTTATTTTAACCACCGGTGATCCATTCTGGATATTTGCTCCGCCTTCTTCCGCCATGTTTGTTTACCTGTAATGAGTTAACTCCCATCTTTCGCTAGCAGTAGAGCACCCGTCCTAAGTATCACTGCATTTTAAAAAAAAACTTCTGTCCACGGTCCACAGTTGTCGAAAAGTCTCCTTCTCATCCAACTCCGCTTTTCTAAAATAGATAAAGTAATAAATAATAAATTTATTAAATAAATTACACAGTTTTAACATTATTAATTTAAATTTCGTTAATATATTCCCAGCGGCGTAGCGTGTGTATGTGCCGCCCGGGGCAGAAACCAAATTTGCCGCAAAAAAAAATAAAATAAATGTTAACACTATAAAGTATAAAGTGACGAAAAAAATTAGTAGTAATAATAAGAACACTATATATATATTATTTTTTTTTGTTGTTAAAAAGAAAGGCTTCATTTCTTTAATAAAATTAAAGTTTTATGTTTATCCTCATGACTCAATCTTTCATGTATCAATGTTTTCAGCCATGGCATACTGAATAGCCAAATTAGTAATAGATTAGACAATTTTGGTGTATTGGTAATTGATATTCATTAATGTTTTATGAAAATAATTTTAGAGAAGCCTTTTTTACACATGGCATTACTTAAGACAGTTGTTAGCAATGTTCGAGATTAATTATATTATTTTAGGCAGGGTTACTTCAAGCCAAAATATCTTTATAAACTTAAATATACCACCTAGTCTTGAATTCATTAATTTCATTCTATTCGTGTGGTTAAAATATTCCTTGCCTGACTATTTCATGTGGGATATTTTGAATACTCTAATTTGAAGACAAAATTTCAAAGTCCAGTAGATTAGCTGGTGTACGAAAATCCTGTCTGTTTTCTAAATTCTATATAACTGCCAAAGCCTCACACGAATTTATACACTAATCTCATCATATGAAGACACCAAATTTTTTCTTATCTGTTAAGCTACATAGCATGAATACATAGATATTTGATTCGATCACCAAAAATTTGCTTCTTGTTCTTTGATTGGAAGGTTCGATTAAAATGATGAGGTCTCCACATAAATTTTATCAAATGTCAAAGCATCCCTTAAGTATTCCATTCCATTAGTTTCTCTGTGAGTAGCCACTGCTAAGAATTTTTTGTTTGTTGAGCAATATACGTTTGTAAAGAATTTCGGGCATTTTTTTAAAATATAACATTGAAAATAAAAAAGATTTCATTGTGACTAGCAAAGTTCATGCGTCTGTTCGTGTGCTGAGCTTTTTGTCTGCATCTTTCAGTTCTAATGCTTACAAAGTAACCTCAAAATGGCTCCATGGTATATTGACTATTTTGTATCCTGAAGTCTGAATGCCTTGCTTGTAGAAGCAATTAGGTATTTCCAACAGTGTATGTACTTGGAAAAGAATGCCTAACAACGCTCAAGTGTACTATAATAGTTGGAGAATTCCTTTCAGTTGGATTATCATGTTAACAAATTAGGTTTAACGGTTTGAACGAGTTTGAGATGAGATTTTATGTTTTAGCACCTTTGTTGTACTCTTGTATACTTTCCAGCCCTTAAGAAGTATTAACACACGTTGGGCCTGTGCAGACAATTATTTTAAGATCATGATTTATTCAAAATAATTTCAGAAATGTCGTAAGCAGATTCACTTTGCTTGAATGAA
Source organism: Ampullaceana balthica (assembly GCA_944989445.1). Classification (NCBI taxonomy): domain Eukaryota; kingdom Metazoa; phylum Mollusca; class Gastropoda; family Lymnaeidae; genus Ampullaceana; species Ampullaceana balthica. The sequence goes on from CALYLW010000159.1 coordinate 718,516, forward strand.
ATCTTTGAAAAATTCTACAGCGTCTACTTTTTTTATTTTCAATCTTTACATATAACACAACTGGACTTGTTTGATCCTTATGTCAAATATATGAAGAGCTATCAAATACAATTAAACAATTTGGTATCTTGTTGTTGAATAAATATGATTTTTCGTGAAATGTACCTCTTAAAATTGCTATGAGCACAGATTGAATTTTAAATGACAAGTTTTTTACCCCTTTTCCCACTTTTTGGAGTGCTTGTAGTACTTTGCAAGCTAATGCATTAGTTCCAAAATATTGGCTTTATTTGCAACAGTATTTCCCTCTCTGTGAGCTCAAAAAGTCACATTCAATTTCGTCAGGATTTAATAAGGTCAACTATTCTAACAAGAACTTCTTGCCACTTTGTTTTCTCTTTTACAACAACTAACTGTCGGTCTTTATTAATAGTTTATTCTTTTTTATCCAATTTCTGACTCCTTCCATTTGCAAAAAAAGTTTGGTAATGTTGAGTACTTATTGATTACTTATCTTTTCTTTTATTAAATTTATTTTCACGTTTTAAAAATTAGCTAATTAACAACGAGGAATTTGCCGCCTCCTCCCAAATTTTGTATTTATTTGTGCCAAGTTTTTATTCCACTAGATAAGCAATTGTTTCCATTAGTTTTTATGTCATAAAACAAAAGACTTTAAAATTAAAATAAGCCATATAAATACGCCATAATTTTTCCCAGTAGTTCATTTACGTTAAAATCAAATTTGAATCAATTATATATACCAGCACATTATTGTCATACTGTCAGTCCCTATGTTTTCAAGCTAAGTAACATTAATATCAGAAAACTTCAGATTTATAATGAGTTTGAAATTTTGGCATTAGAAGCGCTCTCGAATTTTAAATAATTCTTCATTTCGTTTAATTTTAACAAAATCTTTTCTTTTATTTTATTAAAATTTATGTTACGTTTTAACAATTAGCTAATTAACGAGTAATTTTCCGCCGCCCACCCCCTAAAAATGTTTTTACAACAGGGGCGGCTGTCAAATCTTAAGAATCAACGAATTTATCACCACATCAGTGTCACGTTCTCATACTAATTTAGCCTCTGTTTTTTTTATTTTATTACAGTAGTATTAGTATCAGAAGAATTTATATCCAATAAGGAGTTTGAAGTTTTGGCAATTAAAACCTTCAAATGCTTTTGGATAGTTCCTTTATTTCTTTAATTAATTTCTTATTTGGCTTTTCTTTAATTACGATTTTTAAAACTCTTTCTTTTAAAATTTTATTTTAAGAAACTAATAAACGACTAGGAATTTGCCGCCCCTTGCAAAGTGCCGCCCGGGGCATTTGCACCCCCTGCCCCCCTCGCTACGTCACTGTATATTCCTCTGTTTAAAAAAAATTAGCAAATGATCAAATTAATAGTTTTTAGCTGTTGAAATTAAATCTCATTTGAAATATATTTTTGTTTAATTTAATAATCAGTCACCATCTCATTGACGTTTCGAGCAAATATAGTCATTAAAATGCGTGTGCTTGGACTTTAATAAATGTTGTGTGGGAGTAGCGGGCCAACAAGCTTCCTGTTCATAGTAGCGTTCAAGTGAATTAGAAACAATGAGCTTTCAAATTTCTCGTATGGACCTTTGCTGTGATGTTGCTATTTTATCAGATCCATCTGATCAGAAATAAAACACACCGAGACCTATTGACGTAGATGCTTAACTGATTAAAATGCAAGAAAAAAATCATCTAATCACAAGACTCATCTATTGATGATGATGCCCTCGAGCATCTTTAAGACATTTCCTTAAAACTATTAAAAGTGGCCTGTGATCCTAACTACATATTCTGTGAAATTTCCATTGGCATTATAGTTGAAGAGTTAAAATAGTTTCTGTCTCCTGCGATTTTTCAGGTAGCCTAGTCCTCGAAGCTTCATTAAACGAGACGATCTTACCATCTTAATGATAATGTTTGTGTAACAACAACCACTCATGAAAATATGAACTTTAAAAAAAAATTATCAACTGTAATGCAGCCCACTAAGTGAAGTGGTCTGATTTTGTTCGGCAAATAGTTTTCTTATTTGATATGTCAGTCTTACAAAAAATTATCCTGAAAAGGTTTGGGCGCTGGGTTGTCTTTGTTTTTCTATACAATATGGAGGGCCCACGATCACATTTTGGACTATTTTTGGCCCCTTTGTATGTTTTATTATTTTTAAGACGAGTATATTGATTGATTGTTTTTCCCTTTGCCAAAAAAAAATGCGGAGAATCTGGCGTTGTGGTTTTACACGATTAAAAAAAAATTAAATAAAGGTGAAAGAAAACAATGTATATTGGATAATAAGAGAAATAATTACATTGAATAATAATAGAAATAAATATAGAATATTTCCTAAAGAATTTTACAGTATCAATTTTAATATATTCTGTTTCATCCTAAATAATGATAACCCTTTTATTATAAATATCAGTTCCTAGACTACTGATCTCTTACTACAAAAAGCACACCTCTGGTGAAACAACAGACAAGGTAGAGGTAACTTGATCGCGACAGTGACGAATGCAACAGCACTGCAATTCACACGCGTCTTCAATACCGCTAGCGCCCCCTCCCCTTTTTTTTATTTATAAAAAAAAATGTACTGCTGCGTTATACAAAAGGTGACGTTCTGGGTTTTATCGGACTTGCTATAATCACTTCATTCACCACGGGCAGTGACTTGACTACAAGGCGTTTCTTGTTGAGGACTCGGCTGCCAAACTTTTTGAGTCATCCAGGCGTGTCTGTGTCCTACCGAGAATTACAGTACTCTATTGCTGCTGTATGTTAGCAGTCTACCTGTGGAAGGTGTGTACACACTGTGAGTGTATGACAAGCCCAGTGCGTGTGTTTACATACTTTACTTGAATTGAAACATTTCGTTTGAAAACCTGCTTGTAGACTTTATAATAAACGTACTCGTTTTTTTTTGTGTGCCTCCCATCACAGGTGAGTCTAGATGTAGTCAGTAGAGTGTATTTTGCTTCACAATTTCATCTTTTGTGTATGTGCATTAGCTTTGGGTAGCACCAGGGATTCAATTAAATTATGCCCATGTACTGATGATGAGGATTTAAAATGCCGAAAAAAGGGTACGCTGTTAAAATTTTGAAATATGTTTCTTATAATTTAAACGGCCAAGACAAATTCAACATTTTGTTGTCACACACATAAAAAATATAACAATCATTGTTTGCTATTATCCATCCATGGCCAGTCTTTATATCTTAAATTGGAACTTAAATGCATTGAGTTTGTTAACTTTGTTTTTCTTTTGCTGTTGCTATTTTACTGGCAAATACTTTTTTTTTAAATTTAATTTTTAGTGCCTTTATTTATTTATTTAGTAAGCATTAAAATTAAAAAAAAATAATGAAATATAAACCCAGACCAAACTGCGACAATTGACAATGTACACTACTATAACTTAATGAGAAGGAATTGGTTTTCTAAGTGTCAGATAGTGTATCTAATCCACATCATATCATTACAAGAAGAACATTTCACGAACACTTTGCAACCTTTAACGCAGGTTTGATGATTTTCCTTCACATGGATTTGCTTATCGTTGCCAAATCTTAATATTTTATTGAAAAATGCAATTTTCATTTACGATATTAAAGAATAATTGCTAATATCACTATACTTAGTGACTTAGTGAACATTTCGAAAGACCTATCAAATTTTACAAGCCCGAGTAAACAGACAGACTGAATAACACATACAACAATAAAACGTAAAGTAAGGAAACAACAATAAAACGTAAAGTAAGGGCAGCAATTGAGTTATAAATTTTATTGCACTTTAATGTTCATCTAAAACAGGGGTTCCCAACCCCGTGCCCGCAGACACCATGGCGCCCGCGGAACGATTCGTATGTGCCCGCCACTATTCGACAAAGACATCATTTTTTCATAAACATTCTCTCGTGCATTTCCCCCATATGAAGAAAATGCTAGGTAATAATGAATAAACGGGTCATTATTTATTAAGCATCTTCAAGTGTTAAAAAACAATTTGAAGAGAGATGTTTGCAGTTTACACATATCGAGCCAATTGTTTCCTTCTGTATCAATCCTTTTACTTACCAAATAAATTTTGTAATGGAAATGGCCGCATGTATAATGCATATTTTGTTCAAGGTAAGACAGAAGAACTACATTTAGAAAGAATGATATTTTTTTATAAAATACATAATATCATATGACTTTTGGGAAAACAGTGGACAGATAAAAGTGGACAGATATAAAAGTTCCCATTTTTAAAAAAAAGCGGCATATAAAATTGTTTTCAAACATGAAATTAATAAAAATCAAGATATAGATCTCGACTCACCGATGAGCATCTTTATGATTTTTTGCTAACAGGATTATCGTCATACTCTCCTAACTGTGAAGCACTGGCCAACGATACGCAATGCCAAAGATCACATTGACATATTGATATTATATTTTTTAATAAAATCTTTTCTTTCTATTTGTGATTTTTGTTTACTTTGTTTACATTTGTAAATATATTTCTCTGTGCGTATGCAAATTGAATAATAATTTTATTATTTTAAAACATTTTTGTTTATTATTTATTAATAAATTTTGAAAATAAAAAAAAATAAATGATGGTAAAAGGAGAAGTTATGGAAGGAGTTTGTCGATTAAAAATAGGTGGTGTCCGCCAACCTACTGATATTTTAGAATGTGCTCTAGAGTACAAAAAGGTTGGGAACCCCTGATCTAAAACAATGGTGAGCTTCCAACTTTACGTTACACCCTTGCATACATCTATTGAATTCTATTGTAATTAGCAGGGAAGTTAATTGTCAACATACTGAAATCCTTACGATTCCCTATCCAGGAAATTGACTTGCACACATTCCTAACCAGCCACATTCGAACTGTAAGTTTTGAACAACAATAGGTCTACGCAGTGCCTTATTTACAAAACCTTTTCACAACACGTTTTTTTGCAATCTGTATTCACCCGTTAGAAATGCAGTGAATGCCAACGGAGCACAACAAAAACTGTTTTGTACTTGTTGAATTTTCCAATTTCATTTCCTTTTTTTTCAGTGTTAACAAGAGGTGGTTCTAAAAATATCACTTTTTATCAAACGCTAGTGCAGAGGGTTGTGAAAGAAGTGAATGAAAAGTGTTTGGGGGAATCGCTAGGACGACAATAGCAGAAGGCTTATAGTCGGCTCTAGATAGTGAAAAAAAAGATAAATTACACGAATCTCAAATGGATTTTTCCCTCTTAGATCCCATCGGTTGACTATGTGTCCCTACATACTATATAAGGAGTGCGTTTACAGGCTTCGCCCCCGAGCGGGCTGTTCTTTGGCATGGACCCGGTATGGGAAAATAGAACTCGACTTGCTTCAGCCTATTTATAGACATAAAAGCCAAGTTTTTTGTTGGGGTTTCGCGTCATGTAAGTTTCTACATGGATTGATGGACGCTACCAAACTGGGCACATAGTATCCACCATGATCCAGATTGAAATATAGAGGAACGTCTTATCTCATGATTTACAGATGATTTCAACAGGACAAATCTCATGTCATAGAACAGGTCCAGCTGGGGCCCTTCTTAAACGTAAATGAATATGGTTTCAGCTATTTTGGGTTTCTTGGAATATTGATTTGTATTCTAAAAACAGTTGCGCCAAAGAATTAGTTGTTACAAGATTATGTAATGGATGTGGGTTATATAATTTAAAATGGAATTGTCTTGGAAAATAGTCATATCAATGATTTGCCTAAGTTATTTACCGAAACATAAATGAAGGTGTAGAGTACAGTTAACGCGACTTTGAGTGTTGATGAAACTGAAGCCATATTTAATTTAGTAGATACCTTCTTAATACGACAGGGAACGTGACTAAAAGGAAACAGGAGATCATCAAAATCGATCCAAATGGGAATTGGAATCTATTGGAATTGGATTGATGCCTCACCAGAGGAGTTGATTTCGATAGGAAACGGGATCCTATCGGGAACGGATTTAACAAGAGCGGTAACCCATAATCACAGATCATATCAGAGCAAGGGATTCGAGTAACGGATTAGTCAGTCTGGGAATAGGATATCATAGCTTCTTATTAGGATACGTGACTAGAGTTTGAATGAGTGTTTTATTCTATCGTAAATCCCTGATATTAACTTCACCGCCGTCCTCTGTCTCTGGGCGGGCGTGCACAATCATAAGTCACATTACCCACTCTCTCGTGATGCCAGCGAGCTGAAATTTGGCACATGGACTCGTATCACCTAACAATGCATCGCATCAAATTTTCAGATCGATCAAACGTACCGTAATGAAATTAATGCATTTTTAGTTTATCTGTATAAACTATATATAGCGGTCACTATTGTTTACATTTTACGGGTCACTTGACTTCACGCCAGCCATCGGTGAACACATCTCGCGTTTTAACCAGGTGGTTTACACCAGGAGTTGAGTTAACGCGTTGACGCCACCCGTCCATGTCCACACCCCCTCCCCCCAGTTTTAAAGCCAGGGGAGATAATTTCGGTTTCAGTTTGAACATAATCAATATTTTTAGTTATGTCTCAGATATAAGGGATTTATAGTCAAAAACTTTGTTTTTACGGGGTTGTTTTATTTCCTAGTGACATCTTGGGAACCGCCGCCGCCGGGTGTACAGACTTGTTTGATTATATTTTTTAAACAGCCGAGAACAAAAAATGTAGTTTTTGGTGGCCTCGTTTAAATTAATTGTTTAAAGCAAACGCTATAACATAACACATTAACACCATAATTTGGCATCTAACGACTGTATTATCCATGCAATTATGTAATCTGACAGTAGCATTTTAAAAATTATTTTTAATGTATACTTTGGAATGGTGGTCGAGTGACATGCGCTCTCGACTGGCATGCCGAGGGTCAAAGGTTCGAATATCCGTGGAGGCAAGTATTTGTTACCAGGTCAAATGGAGTCCCTCCATCTCCGAATGGGTACCAGACACTAGTTAAGGAAATAAGGCGGCTGGCAATAGCGTGCTCCATTACGTTCTTAACAGAATGTAGGATGAAACTATCTTCTGTATAAAAGGAGCGTCTGTTTAGATAAGAGGAGACCACATTAACGGCTAAAACGAAAATATCTACACACTGATGTTGTTCCGTATCATAATTTTGTAATTTTATAAGTTGTCTGCATGTAGCATATATGTCTCTCTCATAAAATAAGACACACTCTTTCACAAGAGAGTCACACGGATGATTAGTCTTACAGACAATGTTACCTGTCACGACTCCACCGCCAAGCATACAGCAATTACCTTATAATGAAGAGGCTTGGTTAGTTGGCATTGCAATCACGTTTCAACAATGTGCTGAGACATAAACATGGGTGATGGGTAGGGTGTGTTCGACTTTAAAAAAAAATAGGATTTCTTTTTCGCATCATTCCGTTCATATAAGAAAAAATAGGGGATATCTACGAGATTAAAATTGATTTGAATTAAAGTTAATACGAAGAAATATATTTAAAAGTTAATATTTTATTAACTAGGAGTTGTAGGGTGCCTACGGCCCCACTGGTGCTGTAGGGCGCCTACGGCGCCCACTTTTTTGGTGGTCAAAAGCCCAAATAACGTATCCTTGTTTGATAAATACGAAATATTAAGCTTTCCTGAAATGTACACAAAGTATTTTATAATTATAAATCCTCAAATCATATAATATATTTTTTACGGCGATAATCTTTAATTTATAATTATTTTGCACACCACCTGATGCACATCTTGTATTAAAATATAAGCTCAAACAATAACGTCATAGCGTTACGGATACAGCCAGCCAGTGAGTGACTTGGGCTATTATATTTATATACTCAGATACGAAAAAGGGGGCGGGGCAATAAACTTTGTTTCTTCAGAGTCATCATCAAGACGACAATATTCTTTTGTCTTATATTTAAAACGTAACTTGTTAAATTTCTTCTTCACGGCACATGAAACCATTGAACCCCCGAGTAACTCTTGTCCTGAAATTTCTTCCCAGGAAACCATGTCCGATCCCCCCAGACACATGTGTTCGCCTACCTTCCCATGAAACCATTGAAACCCCCAGACACATGTGTCCACCTGCCACCCCATGAAACCATTGAAACCCCCCAGACACATGTGTCCACCTGCCATCCCATGAAACCATTGAAACCCCCCAGACACATGTGTCCACCTGCCTTCCCATGAAACCATTGAAACCCCCCAGACACATGTGTCCACCTGCCATCCCATGAAACAATTGAAACCCCCCAGACACATGTGTCCACCTGCCATCCCATGAAACCATTGAAACCCCTCAGACACAATAAAATGTGTCCACCTGCCATCCCATGAAACCATTGAAACCCCTCAGACACAATAAAATGTGTCCACCTGCCATCCCATGAAACCATTGAAACCCCTCAGACACAATAAAATGTGTCCAACTGCCATCCCATGAAACCATTGAAAGCCCCCAGACACATGTGTCCACCTGCCATCCCATGAAACCATTGAAACCCCCCCAGACACATGTGTCCTACTGCCTTCCCATGAAACCATTGAAACCCCCCAGACACATGTGTCCACCTGCCATCCCATGAAACCATTGAAACCCCCCAGACACATGTGTCCACCTGCCATCCCATGAAACCATTGAAACCCTTCAGACACAATAAAATGTGTCCACCTGCCATCCCATGAAACCATTGAAACCCCTCAGACACAATAAAATGTGTCCACCTGCCATCCCATGAAACCATTGAAACCCCCCAGACACATTTGTCCATCTGCCATCCCATGAAACCATTGAAACCCCCCAGACACATGTGTCCATCTGCCTTTCAATGAAACCATTGCCCCCCAGACATATGTGTCCACCTGCCATCCCATGAAACCATTGAAACCCCCAAGACACATGTGTCCATCTGCCATCCCATGAAACCATTGCCCCCCCCCAGACACATGTGTCCACCTGCCATCCCATGAAACCATTGAAACCCCCCAGACACATGTGTCCACCTGCCATCCCATGAAACCATTGAAACCCCCCAGACACATGTGTCCACCTGCCATCCCATGAAACCATTGAAACCCCCCAGACACATGTGTCCACCTGCCTTCCCATGAAACCATTGAAACCCCCCAGACACATGTGTCCACCTGCCTTCCCATGAAACCATTGAAACCCCCCAGACACATGTGTCCACCTGCCATCCCATGAAACCATTGAAACCCCCCCAGACACATGTGTCCACCTGCCATCCCATGAAACCATTAAAACCCCCCAGACACATGTGTCCACCTGCCATCCCATGAAACCATTGAAACCCCCCAGACACATGTGTCCACCTGCCATCCCATGAAACCATTGCCCCCCCCCCAGACACATGTGTCCACCTGCCATCCCATGAAACCATTGAAACCCCCCAGACACATGTGTCCACCTGCCATCCCATGAAACCATTGAAACCCCCCAGACACATGTGTCCACCTGCCATCCCATGAAACCATTGCCCCCCCCCAGACACATGTGTCCACCTGCCATCCCATGAAACCATTGAAACCCCCCAGACACAACTGTCCACCTGCCATCCCATGAAACCATTGCCCCCCCCCCAGACACATGTGTCCACCTGCCATCCCATGAAACCATTGAAACCCCCCAGACACATGTGTCCACCTGCCATCCCATGAAACCATTGCCCCCCCCCAGACACATGTGTCCACCTGCCATCCCATGAAACCATTGCCCCCCCCCCAGACACATGTGTCCACCTGCCATCCCATGAAACCATTGCCCCCCCCCCAGACACATGTGTCCATCTGCCATCCCATGAAACCATTGCCCCCCCCCAGACACATGTGTCCACCTGCCATCCCATGAAACCATTGCCCCCCCCAGACACATGTGTCCACCTGCCATCCCATGAAACCATTGCCCCCCCAGACACATGTGTCCACCTGCCATCCCATGAAACCATTGCCCCCCCAGACACATGTGTCCACCTGCCATCCCATGAAACCATTGCCCCCCCTGACACATGTGTCCACCTGCCATCCCATGAAACCATTGAAAAGCCCCTGACACATGTGTCCACCTGCCATCCCATGAAACCATTGCCCCCCCCCAGACACATGTGTCCATCTGCCATCCCATGAAACCATTGCCCCCCCCAGACACATGTGTCCACCTGCCATCCCATGAAACCATTGCCCCCCCCAGACACATGTGTCCACCTGCCATCCCATGAAACCATTGCCCCCCCAGACACATGTGTCCACCTGCCATCCCATGAAACCATTGCCCCCCCAGACACATGTGTCCACCTGCCATCCCATGAAACCATTGCCACCCCCCCTGACACATGTGTCCACCTGCCATCCCATGAAACCATTGAAACCCCCCAGACACATGTGTCCATCTGCCTTTCAATGAAGACGACTTTTAACCCCAAATGTTTTGCCTCCCGCCCCCACAGCCGCTACAGAATGATGCTTGGGAACAACTACGAATTTGCCGCTGGCCAGAGGTCAAAGTCAGAGGTCGCGTCTACGTCAGCTACCGGCATTGACCTCTACAAGTCATCCTTTACGGACGTCGGTGAGACAGAGTACGTGTGGAGCGAGAATCCCACAAGTCTCAGCGTCATCCTAAAGGATGAAACTCTTCCTTTGGTTGTAAAGGTGAGCGCCCGCTTCAGTTTGGTCAGAAACGTTCTTTAAATAAATATCCGTGTTCTGTTTTAACATTGAAGCACTGGCAAGATGTTAGTTAGAGCTCTAAATGTCTAACTAATTGCACATTTGGTAATCGAAAAAGATAGTATAATTTTTGCTTCATTTTTTTGTTGTTGTTGATGATTTGAAATATCCCTATGTAAAATATAATAAATATTACATCAATATTTCAGCTGTGCAATGACGGCATCGTGAAAGACAACGAGACACCCATTGATCTTCAGAGGCCGCTGCTGCTCTACAAGGAGTTCAAAGGCAAAAAACTTCACGCACGAAATATACGGGCCAAATCCGCGACCATAGACACCACTCGTATCGTGTACGATAAAGTGGGTCATTACGTCACGTTTCCTGACACATTCACAGGTAAACAGTGAAATTGTGACAATCAGGTGATAGATCTGTAGAAATTGTGACAATGAGGTGATAGAACTGTAGAAATTGTGACAATGAGGTGATATATTTGTAGAAATTGTGACAATCAGGTGATAGATCTGCTAGAAATTGTGACAATCAGGTGATAGATCTGTAGAAATTGTTGACACGGAGAACAGAAAACATTTGTATTGTCTGAATGCGAATTTAGCTAAAAATACTTTATTATAAATATCATCTTATTAAAGTATTTAAAAAATAAATTAAAGTCTATGAAAACAACGGATTTCTTTCTAGAAAATCTTTTAAAATCTTATCTGCTGCAACTATATTTGAACTGCCTCAATCCAAAACTAGTAGCATAAGAGTTCAATGAAACTTAACCGATAAAAACATTTTGTTTTCGAAATATCTGCCTTGGCAGAGGCGTAACAACGACTTGGCATCGGGGCAGATGCCAAGGGCGCCGAGGGCTAATCTTTCAATAATCAATTTATTATGTAAATTTTAGTATTTTTACCTATTTCTCACAGGCGCCAAAATGAATTAGCTAAGAGCGCGGAAAACCCAGTTACGCTTCTATGCCTTGGAATAAAATCAGTAATAAAACATTGGCTGACCAACTCATATAACATAAAATATTATAGTTATTACCAAAATGGACATTTTACCTATTTTGTGTTAAGGATTCACTTAAAGAACAAATACATTATTTCACGGCTGCGGTGGCTAATGCTATTTCTGAAAGATGGGTCGCATATTTTGGGTGGAGTATATTACAGACGTCCTCCTCTCTTTCTTGGCCAAAACCATTTAACAAAAGCTGCTGGTAAATCGGATCTCAAATCGCTTATGGTATATTTTATTGGACTCTTAAGTGAACCGATATTACGTAGCTCAAAAGTTAATTGTATTATAAAAAACACATAATGAGACGTATTTCACAATAATTATTCGCCCATAATACGAATAGCTTTTTAAAAAAATACAAATATCTGTATAAAAACAGACGAAGCTTTTTTTCTTGGAAACTCTTGGAAAAGAATACATCATAAATTTAGATACATAGTTAAGTTCTATACTAATGGTCCACAAAGATGGAATCAGCGATCTCAAAATCAGGAGGAATGAAAAATTTGCTTATGAATTGTTTGCGTGTGCTCTGTTAGGTTACTTCCGAGAAATCGACACGAAAGATCATCCATTGCTGACCATTGGCGATGTAACAAGAATCATGCCCAAGTTATTCATCAGTGTTGGAGATTATGAAGGGTATCTGTGCATCAGTCAACTTGGGGTAGGTTTAACGTTGAGGGAGTCGTGCAATCTGACACGCGTTAGACTTCAGGTTTAGTTGTTCTCATTTTTGTCTGGCTCAACTTCATTAGTGTTTAACGTAACGTTTAAAATGTTGGAATATATTAAAACTGCTCAAAAGTCGAAATAATCTAAAGCGCCGAAGTTTTAAATCTTAAATTATATAAAACGGGGTCCTTAACCGACATTATTTTCTACCCGTGAAGCCAAGATGGCTTATATAGACATAGTAATCACTTTGCGCGAATGAATTATGACCGAAGATTTAAGAAAACAAAAGCATAAATTAAAATGAATTAATTTCAATACGGTATAAATTTTATACTTACAGCTTTGAAATATATATTTTGAAACTAGAGAAAAGATTTTTAAAAATAATAAACCGACTATAATTTTTTTTATATCTAAGAGTTGAGTGTTAATAAATTAATATTTATAATTTAAAGTAAATGTTCACATAAGCTTTTAATTAATTATTCATCAGGAAAACCTGTATCAAAAGTCTGTGGTCCCCGCGGGCCTCTACAAGCCCACCAACGTATTGCAAGACACCATCACTTACATCAACAAACGAAAATCCGAAAAGAAGAAACTTGTGCGGTGCTTGAGTTGTGAAGACGAACGTGGTAAAATCGTTTTGTACCCGCTCGAGACCAAAGGCATCTTCTACATCGGTGCCCTCGGCACTAGCTTCACAAAGAACAGCGCGAACGTCAGCCCGGCTTGTATGGCCCACAGATGGACAGAGTTGGAAGTTCAGAGGTTGAAATTTCTCAGGGTCAGAATGGTGCACGGGAAGCCGCCTTTGGAGGAATGCGGTTTCACCGGATTGGTGGAGTTCTCCCATGTGACAGAGGAACATACAGTGCTCGTCTCGACCTTGTCGCAAACACCGCGGTTGTTCGAGATGACCGTGACCTCCGAACCTTTCTTCACCGTGGCCCTGAACGCAAACGAAGTGCCCATCGGAGCTCTCCAGCAAAAGTGTTTAAAGTTCGCTAAGAACGAAGCCGAGGCTTACATGGCGACCGTTAAAGTGAAGAGGGATTACGGCATAGATCAGCCAGATGCCATCATTGAACAGGAGTAGAAGAAGTTATAAGCAGTAAAAAACAAAAGTTCAGCATGAGAGAGAACAAAAAAACTTTAGTGACTACATGTTCAATTAAGATGACCATTATCACAGAGAAGCCATTCAAATGTTCCTCAAATTGAAATGACATGAACAGTTAAATGAGGAAAGGGTATTATACTATACTTTTAATATATACATGAACTTTCGTAACATAAAAGGTTGCCCATTGATTTTGACATGAACTTTCGTAACAGAAGCCGTTGTCCTTTGCTTTTGACAACTATATCTTCAAAAATTGACAATTCCCCTTCTCGCCCTCATAATTGTTAACTATTTTCCCACATATATGATTGGAAGAGCCGTCTTAATTTTCGATAACGCGTGGGGGGTGGGGGGGGGTGGCGTGGTGGTCGAGTGACAGCGCGCTCAACTGGCGTACCGATGGTCACGGGTTCGGATCCATGTGAAGGCAAGGATTTGTTCCCGGGGCATAGGGCGTGCCTGAGTCACTCAGTACCCGAATGGGTACCCAACAATAGTTAGATAATCTGTCATGGTCTGTGGACGCGATTATCTTCTGCATAGAAGGAGCGTCTGTATAGATAAGATAAGATAAGATAAGAACTCCCATAATCAGTTAATAAGAGTAGATGTATTTATTCTATAACTTGTACAATTATATCAAATGTGAAGTTTGATTACTTCATATTCCATGTTCAATGGGGGTCTCATAAAAAAAAATCGCGTCTTGTAAACATTTAAGACAAGGCTTTAAAATAACCATCTGATACAAATTTCGGGTACATGCAAGTTTAACGATTTTTAGAACGAAAATATTTTTTTAACAATCACAAAACTTGATAATATGTATACAAAGGATGGCAACATTGTGGTAGTCCCATGCAATGTGCATATCTTAATAAAATTTGACTTGATAGTTGAGGATACAATATGTTCATTATTTATCATAGTTTTTAATATATATAACTCATCATCGGCATCCTTCCGTCTCGAGAGACGATGGTGCATCACCGTTGGGTTGGGTTGCATTTCCTCGTGTGGCTGAGCAGTCCTATCTTATCTTATCTTATCTTATCTGTTTACAGACGCTCCTTCTATACAGAAGATTATTGCGTCCTACGCTTATCTATGGTTTGTGTTTAGTCCTGCATTTTTATTAGAGATTTAAATGTTGATAAAGTGTTGGTTTTCCTGGATTCTTCAGGCAACCCATTCCACGCCCGAATTCCGGACGGGAAGAAGGAAAACTTGTATGTGTTTGTTCTTGCATACTGAATAAGAAAGGTGTTTTTATCCTTATGTCTATCTGAGGGTTGTATTAAGTTATCTTTGTGTTGTATTTCTAAATTAGAATTAATTGCTTTATGTATGATTACTACTTTGCTCTTGGTTCTTCTATCCTCTAGTGTTTCAAGGTTTAATGATTTAACTAATGGTGTTATTCTTGTCAGTTTCGAATATTCTCCAGTAATGAATCTGGCAGCTCTTTTTTGAATTTGTTCTAGTTTATCAATGTTTTCTTTGGTGGATGGGTCCCATACAGAAGATGCATATTCTAGTACAGGTCTCACCAAAGTGAGGTAGCATTTTAGTTTTATATCTCTATTACATTTGTTAAAGTTTCTTTTTATAAAGCCTAAGGTTTTGTTTGATTTTTTAATAACTTCATTGACATGGGGATTCCATGATAGTTTCTCATTTATTAAGACTCCTAAGTATTTTGCATCTTTAGTTTGGGTCAGTTCTTTTCCATGAATGTAATATTTTGAATTTATTTGTTTCTTTTTCTTTGTTACTCTTAACAGTTGACACTTTTCTGGGTGGAAAGACATACTCCAGTTAGTTTCCCATTTTATCAATTCATCTAAGTCTTTTTGTAAAATTTTGCTGTCTTGTTCTGATTTAATTGTTCTATAGATGATACAATCATCAGCAAATAACCTATCCTTGAGTGACAGTCTTTTCCACAGCTTTTGCACACGAGTTCTGTGCTTCCCAATGTTTTGTCCTTTCTCCTGGCTCTTAAATATGTTTCATATTACCATGTTAAAGAATCATATTTTCACGCAATGATTTATACTGCTTCCTTTTTGTGGAGGTCTTTAGTTTTGTATCAACTGAAGATATTCCGTTTTCTTTGGGCGTGTGTCTGAGTGTGTGCGTGTGCATGTGAGTTTGTGTATAGGAGAGCATAGGTACAACAGTAAAGCTTTAGAGGTCTCACTTACGTTTTAACAAACTGTTTATTCTGTTTAAATAGATTAACACAGCCTGAGCAAGAAACAACATTTAATTTGGGTTACGTTAATTTAAGAATTTGGCTTCTTTAGTTTTATCTTTTATGATTTAACGTTTACACTGTTTATATATGTAACCATGTTTGAATAAATACAAATAACTCTGTGGCATTTCTGTCAAATTCTTTTATAATCAGGTAAATATTTTCGAAGTAAGACTTAGAAACGCAGGAGGTTTATAAGATATTGCAATACAGTGGTACCTCGAGATAAGAATGATTCAAGATACGAAAAACCCCAGATACGAAAGGCCACTCGAAGAATTTTTGTTCCAAGATACGAAAACAATTCCAAGATATGAAAAACGTGCAGCTGACAACATTAGGCTTCCCGTGACTGCATTCAACGCGCCACCAACAGTTCTTGCGCAGTTCAATGACATTTGTCTGACATTTCAGAAACAATTTACATTGTAAAATGCAGTAAAAAAACAACAGCAAACAGAGACCATTAGAAAGCGAATATTACAAATAAGACAAGAAGATGTTGAAGGAAGTGAGGCAAAAATTATCATAAGTGAAACAGAAAATTAGAAAGCGCAAAACTTAATTTTTTTTTAAACAAAAAATTTAAAAAAGAAAACAAAATTACATAAGTTTAATTGTTTTGTAGTGTTTATTTAGCAATAATTTATGCAAAGTTTGTACATGACGCATTATTTCCATTCAAGTTAATTGTTCCGTACGTAATACCGAAATGTTTTCTGTCATCCGTTCTCCTTCGGTACCATCTTCTCTGACACTTCGCCACATCGCCTCACTCGAAAGGTACATTTGTATACATATTATTTTTCATTTATTTTATTCTGTTTTTATTGTTTTCTTGTTATTTATTTGATTTATTATGTGAACTTTTAAGGATTGAAGAATCCTACTTTGTTTTTCTATAGTTTTCCATGATATTTTCAATTTTTAGTTTTGTTTCTGTGTGACAGTGGCTTGGAATGGATTAAGTATTTTACATGTAAAACTAAAACTTAGTTCGAGATACGAAAAATCCAAGATACGAAAGTCACCCGCCATGGATTAATTTCGTATTTCGAGGTGCCACCGTATTTATAACCGCTGTTTTTCCCATTCAGTATATTAGAATATCAAAGACAAAAATTATATCTATGAAAGAAATGCCCCGATTTCACACTGCAATACGTGCATGTAGTAACTACATACATTTCCCGGGGTGCCTAACTGTTTGAAATATATCATATAAACACTTTAAAAAAAATTATTCTTTCAATTTAACAAAGGAGTTGTCAAAGAGTGAAGGAAAACAATATTTTGTCAAATCGGATGGTATGACGTGATATTTCTTTCTTTTTTTTAAATAATGTATTTATAAATTAATTAATACTCACATCGAAAGGCATGCTAATGGTAACCTGTATATTTTTAGTTCACCGTCATAAAACATTGAAACGATAAAATAATTTAATATTCCATTTAAAATAACCCCCTTTCCGGTCCATGACGGACTATGGAGCATGTGAAGTAGCATTCAGAGGATTTATTTAGCCACCACTAACGAGCAAGGAATTGTGTGGCTAGACCACCGCGGCCCTATAATATTCCATTAATGTTTTTTTAAACGCGTCTACAGGGTCTTTTTGTATCCGTTAACATTTTTGTTTTCAAAGATTATATTGGTGGATTCCTTTTTGCTACATTTTAGAATTATTTAATGCTCACGGTTGCTTTTTTAATGTTTTGAAATGGAAATTTGTATTAAACATTTAAAAACAAAGAGAATCTGCTTAGCCTGAAGCTAAATGTTCGATTTACATCAGTGGAGAGGCAATAATATCATTTGCAATGACGTGTTTTTTGGAAGTTGGACACTCTAAGAATTTAATAAGACGTCTTAAAAAATAATCATCCAACAAATGTTTGTCAAAAGTCTAACGAAACAGTGTCATGTAAATAATTTGATAAATATTAAGGGAACATATATTATCAACGAATGTTTCATCTGTTGTATACGCATACGTGTGACCTGCATTCTACAAGACATCAGCAAAGTAACCTTTAAACTTTTCAAAGAATCACTGAGCAATTCATTTTCCACATGAAGCCATATACTTTAAACCACATAAATGACATATAAGTTATAGAGTTGTTTGTCATCTATGATCTCCTTGGCAATTATTATCGCATTTCCACAACTCCTCATTGTTAGCACCGGCTCTTGAACGTTTGGCCTCACGTTTATTTTCTTCCAAACGGCTGCTTGAGATGAGGACATCTCCAAGTTTGTTATCAGTCGAGTTGGCGTGAACGTTTTAAATAAAAAAAGTGGAGGTTTTTTTTCTCAAACAAAGGTTTGAGATTCCCTGCTCTTGAACTCCGTCAGCTCTGTGTCCGGCCCTGATGGCGGGACCACCACTTGGTCCTCACTGGCCACCGAACCGGCGTCAGAGTCCAGGAGGTAGTCCTTGGGCTCACCGGCGAAACTGATGTCCGTTATGAGGTCGAGCGCGCGGAGGGTTTCGTCAACCTGGCGCATGAGCGAAGCGTCTGTTGGCACGTGCATTATGACCTTCTGATCCGTGTCAAGGTCAGGTGCAAGTTTTATCATCGTGCTGAAGACGTTGGCGTATTTTTTACAGAGTTTCTGAGCATCTCTGTATGTGGACATTTCTTTGAAGTTTTCGTCGGTAGAAATGTATTTGACCTGATAGAGACAAATTTGACTTAGATAGAGGCATCTGACCAGATTAAAGACATATTTTACATGGCGAAAGAAATATTTGACTCAATTTTTATACAGAACCATATTTGACCTAATTGGGGACACACTTAAAATGATATTGAGACATATTTGACCTGAATAAATTAGATACATATATGAAATAATTAACGAGGCATTTGACCTGATTAGATTAGATTAAAAACATTTTTGACTTGATTAAGGAAACATTTGTATCCTAAAAAATGGAGGAAAAAGCACACACTTCATGTTAACATTGATATTAACATAGATTCTACGTCTTGATTTCCCGTTTGAATACGAAATATGCGAACATTTTTTATGAAAAATAAGAGAAATTAAAAAAAAATAATTTTTTGCATGTTAAAAGTTTTTTTTAGTTAAATAAGTTAAGAAGAACTTTAACCACTTTTAAATGAGTCATAGCCTATATAGTTAAAACAAACGAAATTATAGGTATCAATGTATGCTGTTGTTTAGTTTACGATCATGTGCAACTACATTAAGGTACATGGAATACAAAATTGGAGAACAACTAAATACCTTGACTGGCGCAGAGACCGAGATCTCAAAGAGCACGTTTCTTGTGTTCAGTACCGTACTTCCCACTATTGAGTCCTCCGTAGTGGCGTTACGAATCACAAGCATCCCTGAAATGTAGGTATGGGTAAAATGAGCAGTTGTAACATCTAAACAGGACAATAAAGTGAAATGTAAGTATGGGTAAAATGTGCGGTTGTCACATCTAAACACGGCCATAAAGTGAAATGCATAATTAATTGTGCATGAGGCCGTAGGACAGTATTCTTGAGGTTTTTCCTGACCAGCGCTACCAAATAAAAATATAAACGTATATTTTTATAAATCGATAATAATTCTTTTTACTGAATAAATATGATAAATACCGACAGAGCCGGATTAAGCCATCTTGGTGCCCTAGGCACAAACCCACATGGGTGCCCATTCTGCCCCAGGCCCCCTATCCTCTAACTGACCACTTTTATGTTCAATATTATGCACACAAAAAACTAACAAAGAAAAACAGTTGTTAACACATATGTTTGTACTACCATCACTCCTATAAAACCTACATTAGTTATTTTTGTATTAATATTCATATGTAATTAATTTTGTAATAATAATAGACAAAAAAGAAGTACACATTTTTTAATAGATGTGAAAGTCAGAGAGAGCACACATTTACATATTCAAGTTCTTTTTTTTTCACCTAGATTTACATCTGACAAATTTTTGAGTACAACATCAAAGTTAATTTTGCGCAACAAGTCTGCCTCAATCATCAGCAGAGTTAAGGAATCAAGCCTTTCTTGTTTCATTGTCGATCTACTTGGATTTTTTTGGTGTACGTTTCAACTGAGAAAAAGAGCACTCAGTTGAACAGTTCATAACAATTAATTTATTAATGTTAAAAATGTGCGCAAGGCAATTTCTGCTTTTGGAAAAGCACACTCGATGTTATCTCTAATACTTTGTATAGTTCTGCATGACTGAACGTGTTGTTTTTAAATTTTGATACACGAAACTTGTGGCAAAAATATAAGTATAACTGTTGTAGTTCAGTATATAAGGTATTGTTCAGATCTTCAGGATAAGCATTTATTAGTCCTTCACAACACTGAGATGTATGTGGTACATTGACCAAACAATAAAATCGAACTGCTATATCATGATATACCTGTCCATGTCTACTCATCTCTGTCTCAAGTTTGTCAACACTGGCGTAGAAAGCAGATATACGAAATTTGTCTCTGGCATTCAGAGATACCTCAGGGGCATCACCATCAATGACCACTGCCTTTCGTTTAAGATTGCGCGTCAAAATTGACTTATAATCCACACCTGGTGTTATTCCTTTTGCAGCTTCTTCAAATCTTTCAAATTCACTCCTAGATTCATTCAAGTGATCTGCTAGTGAAGAATACAAATCAGCACACGTTTTAAAGTTCACATGCTCATTTTGTAGAGATTGACTGACCCTGTGAAAATGTTGTAACACTTCTTCCCAAAAGACAAGTATGAGAGCTAATTCTAAATCATGCATCTTCTTTTAAATGTTTTCTGCTTGTCTTCTGGTGTCCCCATTCTGTGACTGGTTTTCTTGTAAACATTCTAACGCTGCTATAATCTGAGGATGAGACTTTAGAAAAGCTTCATTTGCAACAGCATGCGCTTCCCATCTAAAATCGAAAATAGACTTTTCCACATTTTCATTCACAGGGCATACTTTCAGAATCTTCCATCTTTTAGTTGAAGCTGAGAAAAAAAAGTTTAGTCCAGTTGCACTTGTATGGAAGAACTTTACTGCCTCTAAACAAGAGTCAACGGCACTTCTGCCTACCAGATTTAGAAAATGGGCAGCACATATGTATTTAGCAAACTCATTTTCCTTTAGAATTGTTTTCTGCATGTCCTTGTAGCACCCGGACATATTAGCTGCGTCATCGTAGAACTGACCTCTGCATTTCAAAAATCAATATTGCAAACTTCACGTAAGTACTGCAACACTTGCTTAGCCATATATACCTTCACTAGTGTGACTCTGCAGCTCCAAGAAAGTAAAAAAAGCGCTCATTGAGCTCTCCATCTATACCCCATATCTATACCCCTATAAGTTGTTACTTTTAACTGTTCTATAGGTGAAATATCGGGTGTTGATTCTACTGACAAGCTGAAATAACCGGAAGCCTTTACAGCATCTACAATTACTTCATGGACTTTTTGGGACATAATTTCAATCAGTTCTTCACATATTATAGTTTTGGGTAAATAATACTGATTTCCTTCTCGACAATTTCCATATTTCGCAATGTGTGACGCTAAACATGGATCAAACTGACTGACCGACTCCAGCAACCCTAGATAATTTCCATTTTTTAAAGATCCACATTTTTCATTTGTCCCTGTAAAAAGCCAGACCACGCTCAGCTGTTGGAGAAATAACCTCCACTGCTCGCCTCAAAACATGTTCCCAGTAACTGTACTCTTTATTTATTTACTCTTCTAGCTTTTATAGTAGACCTGAGCCTTGTCGACGAGCTAGGTATATTAATATGCAGTCTTTATGAGTAGCGCTTTGTTCATGATTATCAACTTACGTAGCCCAAACATATCCTAAAACAAGTTTATAAAAAAATAGTAGACAAAAAACTCGAAAATTAGCAAAAACTTAGCAAAATAACTGTGTGAGACAGTGGGAGGTATTTTACCCCTCAGGTTGTGGGACCAAGTTAAATAATATGCATTTCAATATTTCATTTGCAATATCCTAATGTCATGTCGTTACGGGGGGGGGGATACCGCAAGGGCCGGTCTTAGCAATTGGGGGGCACTAAGCGGCTTAGTATGCAAAACGGATTGCGTGTGGCCCCCCAGCCTGGGTAGTGATAAGGAATTAATAAGGATAATAAGAGAAAATTAAGATATGAAAGTGCGGGGCCCACTGTTGCAGTGGCCTAAGACCGGCCCTGGATACAGGGACAATATACATATTTTTCTTGAGGACTTGTGGTGCCCCCCAAACGCTTGGTGCCCTAGGCACGTGCCTTGTTTGCCTAATGTTTAATCCAGGCCTGGGTATACCGGCGGCACGAAGATGGGACAAACCAGGCATTTGTTCAACAATGACGGTAAAGGGTGATATAGATGAAGAAATAATAAGTATAAAGTAGCATGTACTCTACGGTAAAAATAGCCCGGGGGTCATTTCATGATTAAAGGGAGTTAACTCACCAGTGAATATACAAGGTACGACCGGCGCCTTCCCGAACAGGAGCCTGACTTTGATGGGCAGCGAGAGGTCTGTCAGAATGTCCTTGACACTGTACACAGCATTCTGTGTCAACTGCCCCTTCTCGTAAATGGCGTTGAACTTGCCCTTGTGCGTCAACGGAACCAGAATTTCTGTCTGGTCACGGTCCAAACACTTTAAATACGTCACTTCCTGAAACTCCCACTCTTTTGTTTTCTTTTTTAAAAGACCAGTCTCTGCGACAGTCTTCCATTTTGCAGCAAAAGTCCCTTGAAAAAAAATATACTTGAAAATCGTCTTTTTTTAAATTCATCTGAGGATTTTAATTTTTATAATCCTTTATTTGTAATTGAAAATGATAATATTCTTCGAAACCCTTGACCAATAAATTTCAGTAAAGAAAAATGTAAAATATTTTAATAAAGTCCATCAATTATTAATTATCGTATCTTTTCTATACAGACGCTCCTTCTATACAGAAGATTTTTGTGTCCACGGGCCATGCCGGTCTGTTGGCAAGTGGCGCAGCGTTCACCGTTATGGGGGTTCCACGCATTACCCAGCCGCCTTTATTTCTTTACTAGTGTTAGGTACCCATTCGGAGCTGAGTGGGATACCCGTTGCCCCGGGAACAAATTCTTGCCTTCACATGGATTCGAACCCGTGATCGGTACGCCAGCCGAGCGCGCATGCCACTCGACCACCGTATTTAAGATCAAATAATTCGTTTAAAATTACTAATAGCAGTCACCATCGCATGACGCATACGAATAATTTCTCTTGGCAATGGCGCTATTGATATCTGACCAACAGTCAACATGTTTTATAGTCAGGTTAAATTTCTTACCTCTTGTTTCCAACACTGAGCCAGCAGGAACCTTCCTTTCTAAGAATTTCTGGTTGACACCTTCACCTTCCGTTCTGATTCCCTTGACGTTGGATCTAGTGAAGAATTTCCTAGGCATTGCCTTGGCCACTTCGGCTATTGACATGAAACAAGTGGACCGACTGAAGTCTGAAGGGACCAGCTCAAACCAGCCTGTTGAATTAAAGGCAGGGAGAAAATTGTAATTTTTGTTTATAGAAGTCATTAAAATAAATGGGCTTAATATTTTCAAGCAGCACTAAACCAAAAGAAATTAAATATGATAACTGATAATCTTCTAAATTAAATTAAAATCAAGAGTCATAATTGGAGTTTTTTGCATCTTCCTCACCTTTTTTGTTTAGATGTGTGTCCATATTGCGTAATTTTTAGACAATTTAATTTTTTGAATTTGATTTTGGTATTAACTTTACTAAAAAGGAAAAATTAAAAAACCAAATAAACATTATTTATGATTTTTTTTTCATCGTCTCAAAACGCCGCCAAGAATTTGACAAAGTTCCCCACCTTAGTTTGCTTAAAAAACTTAACTACTTTGGAATCTCAGGTCCCTTGCATCACTGGATCCAAGACTTTCTTTTGGGTAGGGAGCAAACTGTACTTATTAATAATGGATCTAAATATGCACCAATAAAGGTTAAAACTGCACTAGGTCACTTACTCTTTTTAATTTCTAGAAATGATTTACCCAAAACATCTCAACAGAAACAAAAGTTAGGTTATTTTCTGACGATTGTATAATCTATAGAACAATTAAATCAGAACAAGATAGCAAAATTTTACAAAAAGACCTAGATGAATTGATAAAATGGGAAACTAACTGGAGTATGTCTTTCCACCCAGAAAAGTGTCAACTGTTAAGAGTAACAAAGAAAAAGAAACAAATAAAATCAAAATATTACATTCATGGAAAAGAACTGACCCAGATTAAAGATGCAAAATACTCAGGAGTCTTAATAAATGAGAAACTATCATGGAATCCCCATGTCAATGAAATTATTAAAAAGTCAAACAAAACTTTAGGCTTTATAAGAATAAACTTTTACAAATGTAATAGAGATATAACACTAAAATGCTACCTCACTTTGGTGAGACCTGCACTAGAATATGCATTTTCTGTATGGGACACATCCACCAAAGTAAACCTTGATAAACTAGAACAAATTCAAAAAAGAGCTGCCAGATTCATTACTGGAGAATATTCAAAACTGACAAGAATAACACCATTAGTTAAATCATTAAACCTTGAAGCACTAGAGGATAGAAGAACCAAGAGTAAAGTACATGTAGTAATCATACATAATTAAAGCAATTAATTCTAATTTAGAAATACAACACAAAGATAACTTCTTAATACAACCCTCAGATAGACATAAGGATAAAAACAACTTTCTTATTCAGTATGCAAGAACAAACACATACAAATTTTCGTTCTTCCCGTCCGGAATTCGGGCGTGGAATGGGTTGCCTGAAGAAACCAGGAAAACCAACACTTTATCAACATATAAATCACTAATACAATTCAGGACTAAACACAAACCATAGTTAAGCGTAGGACGCAATAATCTTCTTTATAGAAGGAGCGTCTGTAACAGATAAGATAAGATAAGGTAAGATAACAAGTTTAAATTTTATTTATTTTTAAATTACGTCTACGCGGATTTTTATTTGTCTAATGACTAATCCAAATTGAAGCAATAAGTAGAGAATTGACCTTGTACATATCTTCCCATCTGATCTCACGACTAGCGATTTCCATTGAAATTGTATGAGTTTTCAAACAAGATATTATTGAATTTTTTTTTCTCTTTCTTCTAAAAAAAAGCTCACTCACATCTTCCACATAAACTTTTAAAACACTTACCTTGATAATCGGTGGGTATAATAATCGTCTGTCCCACCTCGTAGTATGCCCCTTTCGGGTCTTTAAAAATCGTCCTCGCCCGGGCCTGCTTCTTCGTCACGCGCATGTGCATGAGAACTGGTTGCCGGGAATAAATCTTTAATCCAGGTTGAAGTCTGTCTAGCTGCCCGTTCTTCTCCTGCGCGTGTTCCTCGAAACTACAGATACAGGGGAAATCATCCTTATCAGCTACTTGCCCCAGAGTTAAGTCCTCCTCTTCCCAAGCAACCTCGGGGCCGAGGATTTGCCTGTCCGCCGAAGACATAGATGTGACATCAGGAAGCGCCGATGCCATTTTAGATTGTTCTGAAAGTTCCTTATGTGAAATGGCTTTTGAAGTATTTTCCGATGGTGCGCTTTCAAGTCGTCTGCTTGTTTTGATGTGTGTCAACGATTCTGTCGTTACGCTTGGTGTCAAGATTGAAGTCGATGCTGTTGTTGGCGGTGGTGTAAACCTTGCCTGCGTAAAGTCTGAAAATGTTGCGGGACCAGAACACCCTGTTTCCAGCGATGTCGGCGATGAGGTTAACGCAGAAGGACACGAAGTTGACCTCAGGGAGTTTGTGAGGTCAGCCTCGCAGGTCAAAGGTTGAGCAGCGGGTCGTTGGTTAGAATTATCCAAGTTTTCAATGGCCGATGTCAGCACGGTGTCAGGTTTGTGCAACAAGAATGGAACGATCTGGTCAGCTGATGTGGTATCCGAGACGCTAGCTGAAACGTTGCTTGTGTTTGTGCTGGTTGTGAGATGATCCGTTAGGCCCTGGTCCTCTGTGTGTTGAGCGAGTGTAGCGTTAGTCTGGGTAGTGTGATATTGGGGACTTACTGTCTCACTGTGGTCTTCTTCAGTATTTACTATAGTACCTATAGCATTTCCCTTTTTATCTTGTCCATATTTCGTCCATTTCAGCATTTCTTGGGCTGAATGAAATAGTTAAATAGTTAAAATCGATTAAAAATGTAATGAAAATTCTTTACAAATAGTGTTTAAGAATTACTTCTTCAAAGTGATGACGTGGAAAAAGCTGAGACAGTTAAATGCGGCAATCGTTGTTGTTTTTGTTTTTTTTTACATTAAAAACATTACAATCGTGTTAAGTGGTAATAAAAGCTTACGGTTAATATTTCTCGTCTTCAGAAACTAAGTCTTAGAAAATTAAGCATTAAACAGCATTTCAGCAGTTATGTTTGTTGCAATTTTATCAAACTAAATAAATACTTTGCTTATTTTATGTTGAAAAACGAAATCACAATTTCCTTACCCAGATTGAAATAACCAATTGCCTTGTCATAAAACTTAACAACATAGCATCAACGCGGAATACCTGAGCTTGTTTTAACATTTCAAGTCGCCTCAAACACGTTAAATGTAATCCTAAAATATACCACGACACATTTCTGAGTTGAAACGTCAACAATGGGATATATTTGAAAACCCCGTAATATCATAGCTAGGTCAGAGCACACATGAGGAAACATTCAGTATCCAGCAAACTGCGTCAACACACCTTTAGGAACTTGCTCGACGGGTGAATGTCTCGAACTTATACGTTATTCTGTTAAGCCACTAGTCTACAACATAATGTTGGCTTCATTATCGCATTGCTTTGTTCACTTTTGAAATAAAAGGGCATTTAAAAAAAATCATTTTTTTATCATTGTGCTGCATCTAGTCTCACGACAATAGCAATGTCAGCAATGACATGATCTTTTCTTAGGGGGCGTCCATAAATGACGTCACGCGATTTTGGACGATTTTAACCCCCTCCCCCCACCTCCTCCCTCGTCACGCTTCGTCACAAAAACTTAGATCCCCCTTTCCAATTGGACGTCACAAAGCTTTGACCCCTCCCCTAAAAGCCGTATTTTCTAATTGAAAATGAGCATGTTGCAAATTACTTTTTTGTCACTTAAATGTGTATTTAGTGTAAGTCTGCACTCTAATATCGTAACACGCGTGAAGCCATTAAAACGTCATTAATTAAAATTGAAAGCAATTAAATATTTAAGTGGAATTGTTATTTCAAGATGTGACGTCACATTTCTTAAACACACCCCCCAGGGGCAGATTGAGACTGCACGGGGCCCCTGGCTGCAATTCAAACTGGGGGGTCTATCCAGCCAGCGTCTCTTTAACTTTAAATAAAATGATGCTAGCAGCTAATATAAGACTGTAACTTGTAACTAAATAGTTCATTGGTTCCTTTCTCATACTTTGTCTGTACTACGGGATCGGCCTTCCCGGCCAAAAAGATTATTCATGAAAAAACCGAATACGCAGAAATATCTGTTTGCCGTATCCTAAAATTGAGTGTAGAAAGACAATTTAAAAATAAAAAAGACAAATGAAGAAAAAAATTATTTCCTCGCCGGAATCGATAGCGTGACCGCTTGCACCTCAATCAGACTGTCTTCCACAAGACCACACGAGCTTGACGAAAGATGTAAATTAAAAAAATATAAACAATATTCTTTAATATTTTCTCTTATTGAGCCTATAAAGTAAGTTTTTCGATTACTAAGACTATCGGGTCCGAATAGCCATTAGATTAATATATAAGATTTTTTAAAATTAATTTACTAGGTTATGCTGCAGCGCCGTGGCGCCTGCGGCGCCCACTTTTTTAGGGCGCCTACGGCGCCCACCTTATTCACAAGCCCAACTAACTTGTCTTTGTATGATAAATACGTAATATTAAACTTCCTGAAATGTACACAACGTATTTTATAAAAGGGGTTGTAGGGCGCATAAGGCGCCCAATTTTTTTTTGGTCAAAGGCCCAAGATACTTATCCTTCATTTGTCTGATAAATACGAAATCTATCTTGTGGCTCATAGAAACTGCAACGTGCGCAGTGGCCACACCCCGGGCAATGGCTTCGACTGACTGGCTAAACCTGGTGAGGGTAGCCGACGGGTCTCAAACCCTCGGTGATCTAGATATGTCTATCTATGCACGTGTAGACTGGATTCGGTGGACAGAGCTGAGGAACCACTAGTTGGTCAACGGTCAAAAAGGCGAATCTCAGCAAAGCGTTGTGGAACGCTAAGGGCATGACAAGACACACAGGACATCATGGCCATCCACTGCACCCGTCTCCATCACCAGCCGTCTCGACTTTGTCCTGCCGCTGGATCAAGATGGTCTCGGGCGAGAGAGTGAGATCGACGAACTGCGCAACTCCTTCGCACTTAAATCCAAGTCACTGCGCAAGTCACGTCTGTCATCCATCCCAACAACCCTCGGATGACAAGAGTGGTCCTCGTAGCATCGACGGACGAACATTAAAAAAAAACACGAAATACTCCTGAAATGTACACAAATTATTTATATAATAGTAGCGTATCACCCGTCAAAAATAACGGACCTTTTCAGCTGAAATCTATTTATTTTGAAAAAATGCACTTTTTTAGTTTGCCTACGACCTTTTTCAAAAGCCCAACTAACTTGTCCTTGTTTGATAAATACGAAATATTAAACTTTCTGAAATGCACACAAAGTATTTTATAATAGGGGTTGTCCCTTCATCATCAAATCCTCTTTTTACATTGTTCCCTTTTCCAAAATTAAAATATGAGCTAAAACAATGACGTCATATAATATTTTTTACAGCGCATCTTTAATTTGCACACCCTTTGATGCATTGGTGCAGTAATTTGGTGCGCTGCTTTCTAAAATTAGTAGCGTCACGGACAGACACTACAGACGTGACATTGCAAATTATATATATTTAATGTTTTTGCAGTGCTAATCACCACACGATTTTTAACTACTTTTAGAAAGCAGCGCACCAAATTACTGCACCAAAAAATATCTCTTTGAGTCAGGCAGCACTGTTTAAAACACAAATTCGGACGTCATAGGTTCGTGCGTTGTTTGGCTAATGTTAATCTGGAAACCAAAACGATTATGATTTTTAAGTCTATATTTTCAATTTTAAAAAAGCATAGTGATGTCCCTTAGCGTTAGGCGTGAGGCAGTCAGCGATAATTGAGCGTAAATATATATATAATGATATTTTCAGGAATTCATGCAAACATTTGTCCACCTTTATTATAAAATATACCAAATTTGGGGGCCCCTAAATCATCGTGGGGCCCCTGGCTTTAGCCCGTTCAGCCCCCTCCCCTCTTAATCCGCCATAGAACATCCCTCTCCCTCATCACAAATGCGTGATCTCAGGCGCGTGACGTCATTTTTGGACAGCCCCAAAGATTTATGTAATAAGGATGTAAAAATGTGCTGCTTATATTGAAAAGCCCTTACAGCCATTAATTTATTTTATAATTATCTAAAATCTATGCTCTGCTTCTTTGCCTGCAATAATTGATTCAGTAATTTTTTTAAAATTTAATAATTCCGTTTCCTTTAAAAAATTGTTTTAAATTTACTGTGCTAGAAATCGATTACTTGTATTTCATTTTTAAATTTTAAAAATATAAATCAACAATTATTTTTTTTAAATCGTCATAAATATTTTAAGGTGTAGAATGCTTTATTTAATACCGTCTTCAATATGAGATATGTTTTAATGTAATTTTAAAATTAAAGCAAATAAAACTTAATGCATAAAACATTTATTATTTTCAGAGAGTAGTGAGACTTTCATTTTGTTATTAATTAATTAAGTTAATGCTAAAATTAATATAATTTTAACAATTATTTATTTAATTTTCTTCTTGTGCGATTTTTCATTTAATCAGAAATATTTTATGGTATTTTGATTGCGGCTTTTATAAAAATGTGCAAGTTAATTCTAACGTATCACATAAAATTTTTTTTAAAGGTTCTACATTGTACGATTGCTAAAAGGTATTGTTAAGAAGGTATTATGGCACTTAAAATTAAGTATCGAATTTAAACAAATCTTAGCAGTCAGTGGTAGCGCCGTGGCGCCAATGTTTTACCGCATTAATTTACAAAAAGTTTTGAGTTATGTTAAATGATTTTATTGCTATTTCTTTTTGGATGCAGCCGCAGCAGGCATATGCGTTTATTTCGTTATCAGTAAGTATTCAATGTGTGAATTGTGTGAAATAATTATGTCGAAAGATAAACTCTTTTCAGAATTAAAATTTAAAAAGGCAATCCAAATTCTTTTCTTCGTCTAAATTCTAATTCTAGCGAGTGAATAACCTGAGCCGCGGAAAGCTGAATCTGAGACTAGAGACAAAGACTACTAAAATAATTATAAATATACATTATTCATACTAATCATACTCTTTGTTGTTGTTTGTTTTAAATTATGTGTTCCTTAGGTGGGTTAAAGTTATTTTTCTCGTGAGAACTTACGTTTTAAATTTATTAAATACATTATTATAAATTATATGTTGTATTACAGCGCTAATTTGTAAGTCTTTTTAATTTCTAAGGCATTATTTCGGCTCTCAACAGTAAATTACTGTAAATAGTCTGATACACTGATAGTGATGCAAACATTTTGTTTATCCATCAGTCTACTTGCCGGATTGTCCCAATAACTATCAATAAGATGCCAAATGGACATTTCTCACTTACTTACATTACTTACAAACAAACAAAATAATAATCAAACTTATAGTAACGAAATACAAACTGAAATTGTCTTTAAAATATTTATTTATCTTCTGAGAACATTAAAATACATGAAAAATACCTTTTAACTTTTAATAATTTTAAAAAACATTTTCAGTCAGTAAATTTATTTTAGCATGGGTCGAGCCATGCAAAAAAAAACTTCTGTCAAACAGTTTACTAGGTAATAAGGCTTATAAGGTAAACAAAATGGACATATCGTGACCAGATTATGTATTATATAGAGCCGATAAAATGCCTTAGAAATTAAAAAGACTCACAAATTAGTGCTGTAATATCTGAAATACAACATATAATAATGCATTTACTAAATTAAAAACGTAAGTTCTCACGAGAAAATTAAATTTTGCTGTGAAATAATATACGTATAGCGTTAAAAATATTGTCATTTAAAAGATTCTGTGTTTACAATAATTTACATCACAATGTATTTAAATGTACTATATTTATTATTTATAATAATTTTCTTTATATACTTGGCCAAATTTATTTTTTTAAAATTCTGACAATGCAAAATTTGTCACACATATTGAAATGTATTATTATTCTTATCTGTTACAGACGCACCTTCTTTACAGAAGATTATGCATACTCCTACTTACTCCGCTTATTATTGTGGTTATAAGTTATAATGTCATAATTTATAGGTATAAGTTAATTGTGTTCTTACACAATGTTATCATTCATATCATTACAATTATATTAATTTTCTCCTTGTTAAAGTTTTTAATAATCAAAAAGGTGACAGCTTTTACATTCAAAAGAGATATGTGAAAACAGCCTTTGAATTTAGATTTTTTAAATCAAACTGTTTAGATTTTTTAAATCCAACTGTTTAAGTTAAATTCAATGTGTTTTAGAAATCAGGTATAAATAATAAATGATACAAAAATATATTGGAACTGCTATCAGGTATACTACAGTGGCAGTTATGCAAAGGAGTCAAGGAATAGACATTCAAGCTGTTGGAAAAGTTGGCCAAATAACTGAATTGAATGAGTCTTTTGTTCCAAGTGTGGATAAATTCATTCTTTAACAAGTCATGATGGTGTGCTTGATCCAAGCCAGGATGATAGATTAGGATCAGTTAAGGTATGCTGTTATTTTTATAATTAATATTACTGGGTACTATTTACAACTTTTTCAATTTATGGAATATGATTTTTTGTGTCCATTAGAAAATTGGATAGATAACTATTAAGGGACACAGTATTTAAGATTAGTGTCATTTATTATAATGTTCTTATAGAAATTAAATCATATAATGAATGTAAAACTGTATTATTTTAAATATCAATTAACTTATGTTCCTGATTTGATGCTATTTTCAATAAAATAACTACTCAACTTTATCATTTGGTATGTATTACAGATATCTTCAAGTGCAAATTTTGTAAAATTACATTACACATCAAATCTACCATGAGAATCACATGAGTCAAAAACACAATGATCACTATTGTCAGTTGAAGCAAGCGGAAGTATGTTAAGAAAAGGCTAAAAATATCTCTTACAAAAAAAATTAAGAAAAATATTTCTGTAGTTGTCAATCAACTGATACAAAAACATTTGCAGGAGAAAAACCCTTTTAAAATGTGATGTTTGTGAGAACGATTTTATGCAAAATATTCATCTAACTGCACAAAAGTGCTCATAATCATTCAGTAGAAAATCATTTCCTGTGTGATGTCTGTGGGAAAAGTTTTATAGAATCTGGCAAACTAAAAAAAACACATTGAGGAGAAAAATATTTCAAATGTGATTTCTTTAGGAAAAGTTTTAATTGGTATGACACACTAACAGTTCAAATAAAGGATGTGCTCATAAGAAAAACCTTTGAAATGTGATATCTGTGAAAAAGATACAAGAAAAAACTATTCACTTTCATGTCTGGAAAAGGTTGTACAAAATCTTCTGAACTGAATAAATAAAGATGGTATATTCAGGAGGAATGCATTTCAAATGTGATGTCTGTGGGAAAAGTTTTCAACGCTATAGCGTACTAACAGTACACATAAGGAGACATTTAGGAGAAAAACCTTTTAAATGTGATGTCTGTTCGAAAGATTTTACACAGTCTGGTAACCTAACTATACACAAAAGGACACATTCAGGAGAAAAACCCTTCAGATGTGATGTCTGTGGGAAATGTTTTTATTCTTCTGACAACCTAAAAGTACACAAAAAGAGACATTCAGAAGAAAAGCATTTCAAATGTGATGTCTGTGGGAAAGGTTTTACTCAGTCTGGTAACCTAACTATACACAAAAGGACACATTCAGGACAAAAACCTTTCAGATGTGATGTCTGTGGGAAATGTTTTTATTCTTCTGGCGACCTAAAAGTACACAAACAGAGACATTCAGGAGAAAAGCATTTCAAATGTGATGTCTGTCGGAAAGGTTTTACACAGTCTGGTAACCTAACTATACACAAAAGGACACATTCAGGAGAAAAACCCTTCAGATGTGATGTCTGTGGGAAAGGTTTTTATTCTTCTGACAACCTAAAAGTACACAAAAGGAGACATTCAGGAGAAAAGCATTTCAAATGTGATGTCTGTGGGAAAGGTTTTACACAGTCTGGTAACCTAACTGTACACAAAAGGACACATTCAGGAGAAAAACCTTTCAGCTGTGATGTCTGTGGGACATTTTTTTATTCTTCTGGCGACCTAAAAGTACACAAAAGGAGACATTCAGGAGAAAAGCATTTCAAATGTGATGTCTGTGGGAAAGGTTTTACACAGTCTGGTAACCTAAGTGTACACAAAAGGACACATTCAGGAGAAAAACCTTTCAGATGTGATGTCTGTGGGAAAGGTTTTTATTCTTCTGGCAACCTAAAAGTACACAAAAAGAGACATTCAGGAGAAAAGCATTTCAAATGTGATGTCTGTGGGAAAGGTTTTACACAGTCTGGTAACCTAACTATACACAAAAGGACACATTCAGGACAAAAACCTTTCAGATGTGATGTCTGTGGGAAAGGTTTTTATTCTTCTGGCGACCTAAAAGTACACAAACAGAGACATTCAGGAGAAAAACCTTTCAGATGTGATGTTTGTGGGAAATGTTTTTATTCTTCTGGTGACCTAAAAGTACACAAAAGGACACATTCAGGAGAAAAACTTTTCAGATGTGATGTCTGTGGGAAAGGTTTTTATTCTTCTGGCAACCTAAAAGTACACAAAAAGAGACATTCAGGAGAAAAGCATTTCATATGTGATGTCTGTGGGAAAGGTTTTACACAGTCTGGTAACCTAACTAGACACAAAAGAACACATTCAGGAGACAAACCTTTCAAATGTGATGTCTGTCGGAAAGGTTTTACACACTCTGGTGAACTAACAAAACACAAAAGGACACATTCAGGAGAAACACCTTTCAGATGTGATGTCTGTGGGAAATGTTTTAAACAGTCTGGTAACCTAACTTTACACAAAAGGACACATTCAGGACAAAAACCTTTCAGATGTGATGTGTGTGGAAAATGTTTTTATTCTTCTGGCGACCTAAAAGTACACAAAAAGAGACATTCAGGAGAAAAGCATTTCAAATGTGATGTCTGTGGGAAAGGTTTTACACAGTCTGGTAACCTAACAGTACACAAAAGGACACATTCAGGTGAAAAACCTTTCAGATGTGATGTCTGTGGGAAATGTTTTAAACAGTCTGGTGACTTAATTAGACACAAAAGGGCACACTCAGGAGAAAAACCTTTCAGATGTGATGCATGTGGGAAATGTTTTAAACAGTCTGGTGACTTAATTAGACACAAAAGGGCACACTCAGGAGAAAAACCTTTCAGATGTGATGCATGTGGGAAATGTTTTAAACAGTCTGGTGACTTAATTAGACACAAAAGGGCACACTCAGGAGAAAAACCTTTCAGATGTGATGTATGTGGGAAATGTTTTCCTAGTTCTGGAAACCTGACTAGACATAAAACCATACATTCAGAAAAAAACACTTTCAAATGTGATGTCTGTGGGGAAAGTTTTAAACGTTTTAGCAAACTAACAGTTCACTTAAGGGCACATTTAGGAGAAAATGATTTCTTATGTGATGTCTGTTGGAAAGGTTTTAACTGTTCTAGCCAACTAACAGTACACAAAAGGAGACATTCAGGAGAAAATAATTTCAAATGTGATGTCTGTGGGAAAGGTTTTACACGGTCTGGTGACCTAAAAAGACACATAAGGACACATTCTGGAGAAACACCTTTCAGATGTGATGTCTGTGGGAAATGTTTTTCTTATTCTAGCAACCTAACTAGACATAAATGCATACATTCAGAAAATAAACACTTTCAAATGTGATGTCTGTTGGAAAGGTTTTAACTGTTCTAGCCAACTAACAGTACACAAAATCAGACATTCAGAAGATAATCAATTCAAATGTGATGTCGGTGGGAAAGGTTTTAAACATTCTAACACTCAAACAGTACACAAAAGGACACATTCAGGAGAGAAACCTTTCAAATCTTTAAGTCTATGGGAAAGTTTTTACTAAATGTTATGACCTAACTATACACAGAGACACATTCATGAGAAAAACCTTTTAGATGTGATGTCTGTGGGAAATGTTTTACACAGTCTTATAATCTAACTCAGGGGTCGGGAAACCATGGCTCGCGAGCCAGATGTGGCTCTATTGATGGCTGCATCTGGCTCTCACACTCTATAATTTGATTATACTTTTAAAAAAAACCTTTATTCAGACTCCTTTGTTCTACATATTAATTGCATATAAAAACATCATTACAATGTTATTAAAAAGAATTCAGAGACATAATTATTGTAGTTTTAGTGATGAAATTGCACAAAATGCTCACATTTGCTTGATTTTTATTTTTAAACATAATGTATGGCTCTCGCAGATTTACTTTTCAAAATATGTGGTGTTTATGGCACTCTCAGACAGTTTCCTGACCCCTGTTCTAACTAGACACAAATGGACACACTCAGGACAAAAAACCCTTCAGATGTGATGTTTGTCGTAAATGTTTTTCATGTACTGTTAACCAAAGTAGATAAAAGGAAAGGAAGGGTTTTGAAAAAAAATGTGCAACTGTGATGTATGCGGGAAAGGATTTAAACGTTGTATTGTACTAACAGTACACACAAGGATAAATTCAGGAGTGAAGCATTATAAATATGATGTCTATGGCAAAGGTTGTACTCAATCTTATGACCTAACTATAAACAAAAGGACACATTTAGTCATTCAGGATAAAAAAAAACTTTCAGATATGATGTCTGTGGGAAATGTTTTTCTTTTTCTGGAAACCTAACTAGGTATAAAAGGACACATTTTGGAGAAAACTTTTTAAACGTGATGTCTGTGTAAAGGATTTTACACAATTTTGTGATCTAACATAACAGTAGGATAGATACATTAACATGAAAAAATGTTTTAAAAGTGATAACTGTGGGAAAGCTTTTATACAAAACTGAAACTTAACTGAAAACAAAAGGATACATTCAGAAGAAAAACCTTACAAATGATATGTCTAAGTAAGGGAAAGATTTTACACAATCTGATGACTTAACTGACTTAACTAAACACAAAAGGACACAGTCAGGAGAAAAATCTTTCAAATGCGATTTCTTCAGGAAATGTTATACTTATTATGGAAAACTAATAAGAGAAAAAAATAAGCATTTAGAAGAAGAATCAATTAAAATGTGAAATGGAAAAGATTTTATTATTAGAAGAAACCTTATGCTAAATTTAATATTACTATTACATGTACATCATTTCTGATTCTTTTGAAGAGCTGTTACAAAAACACCCTTAAATCAATGATTAGTAACAAATGACTCACCCCACATGGCTAGGAGACTGAAACATGGTTGAGCAGATACCAATATAATACCTCAGGCAGTGATTGTCAGCGTTAGATCGTTAATAATATAATTTTAATTTCCAATCACCTTATTATTATTAGAGTGCCAATTGTTATTCAGCCAACTGCACCTTATTTTATTATTTTTTCAACAGATTTGTAAAAGATTTTCCGTTGGAAAAAAAATTCTAATTATTTACCATTAAAGATGGGCTTTATAAAATATAAATCATAGATATTTTTACAGTTGAAGATGCAAATCATATATTTGTCCAAGTTAAACAAATAGAAAAGTATTATTTAAAAGAGGCAAGGTATAGTTTTATTTTACCATCAGTAGTTACTGAACATGCTAATAATGCTATGAAAAACTGGAACTGTCAAATATTGGTTCAGTTTCTAAAATATTCTGACCCAGTGTAAGTAAGCTAGTACTAGCACATAAGTTTTGGAATGGAACAAGAATGACAGTGAGTGAACGAGTTACTGTGGTTGATCAGAAGTTGGTACTGTACTTGAAGTATTTATTCTTGTGTCACTTGTCCCAAAAATTAACAGAAAAAAAAAGTTAAATATCTTTTGAAACTTTAAAAAAATGTTCAAATTTTTAAAAAATGATTAATAAATCTTAATATATTTGGCCTAAGAAAGCAGTCATTTAATAAAGATGTTTTAAATTTGAGAGCAGCCTTTGTGTGTTTGTTTTTTTTCTTTTCTTCATTGTTTTTATTTCTGTATTTTGGATTATTTCTCAAATAATTTCTTGAATAGTTAATTCATTATATTAATGACTTTATTTTATAAGTAACTCCCCTGTACCAAAAGCTGAGGTTTGGTCTGTCAGGTTGTTTAAATAATAAATACATGTACAGCATTACAAACTATAATTATGAAATGATCATGTATTAGCCAAGTAATATTCAGTTGTATGTTTGTAAGGTGCATGGTCACATCAATGCATCTTAGTATTAGATACTGATACTGTCAACATATGGACACAGTTGTCTCTTCATTTTCTATAAATATAAGTAATGATAGCCATACCTCCAGTTTTTTATCCTGTTGTCTAAATGGTTGAATGTGTTCTTTGATGACAGTAATGCATATATTAAAATTGTACTATGACTATGAATATGAAAAATCTTTTTAAATCTTTAAAAATAAAAATAACTCAGTACTGAAAATCTTCAAAAAAAACTTATAATACCAGATACACAAATTGTGTTATCACAACAATAAATGAAAGCTTATTTATGGAACATATACACCAGTATTTCTCATAAAAATACACAAGCCCAGAAACTAAGCACAATTCACTTGGCGCACCCAAAAAGAAGTGGCTATATGATTGTATTATTTCTAGCCACTGCCTAAAGCTCTAAAAGACTTACAGTATGTTTTGTTGTTACAATTATTGTTACAGCACCGTAGTGAGATGTAGAAGCTAATGTTTTGCATTAGCAGTTTGACTTAAGAATGAGCACATTATTAACTGACAGTAGGAATAAATGTACCATAATCATACACCTAGCAAATTCTGAAGGGAGTCTTGTCAATTTTGTAAAATTATACTGTTCTAGTTTTTAAAAATAGGCTAAATAAACTAATTGCACTTACAAAAATTATTTATATTAAGATGAAAAATATTTGTTTCACATACTTAAATTTGCGTTTTATTGAGCATTTCTCCAAATTTTTACAAATAACAAAACAACATGCCAAATTATGAAATTTCAAATTGCATGTACTTTTTTATGCCCCTAAACAACATTAATATTCATGCCCTCTCATTTGGCATGGGAAATTCATTTAAATGTCAGTAAATCAAATGAAAATGTTATGCATCAAATCACTACACCCACCAGTTAATTTCACAATTTAGGATAATATATATAAATATTATAAAAGCATTCGATAAAGTTCACCATTAAAGCCCCCCCCCTCAAAGAAAAAATTAAATAAAAATTAATAAACTAATACATATAATAATAAAGAAAATTAAAATAATTTCTTTGGCATCTCTGGTTTTTTACATTAGTTATAATAATAATAAGCAATGAACAAACTGTTTACTTAATGTGTTAAAATATATAGTTTAATACAAAAATACAATTATCAGCAAATATTCTAACTTTTGTTCCTGATGAGTTACTGATGGTTAGATAATTTATGTAAATTAGGAAGAGAAGTGGGTCAAGAACAGTTCCTTGAGGAACTCCTTAAACTTAAAGCCTGATTTTACCTTTATTAATGATGCTGATAGGAGATTTTTAAAAACAATTATTAAAAAAACAAAACAAATTTAATTGATTGTTTTATAATCTCAACTCACAAGCCTAGAACACTAAGCACGTTAAAATTTTTGAAATATTGTAACCTTTTAATGAGATAGGATAGATCTGTGCGGAAATCCCTTTGGAACATTATTAGTATTATGACCCGCCAATATTACTTTAAGAAAAGCAAGCAATTTTAGTGGACGAATGCATGGTAGTACCGGTAGTCTTATTTTAACCTAAATGAATGACAAAAAAAAAGTGATTTGAAACATGCTAATTTTCAAATAAAAAATGGGTGTTGGGGGGGGGTGAAAATTGGTCAAAATCGCATGACATCATTTATGGACGGTCCCAAAGCTTTGACCGTCTACCCCCCCCCTAAAAGCCGTATTTTTTAATTGAAATGAAAATTAGCATGTTTCAAATCACTTTTTTGTGGTTTAAGTATGTGTAAGGTTGCGCTCTAATATCGTACACGTGGGAGTCCATTGAAAGCGTCATTAAACAAATTGCAAGCAATCAAATATTTTAGAGGAACTTATATTTAAAATTGTGCATTTTGATATGACGTCACATTTCTTAAACACCCCATCTTCATCGTCAAAAATGCGTGACCTCCCACTCCCGCCTTTTTTTTGGCGTGTGACGTCATTCATAGGCGGCTCCAAAGAGTAAAACCAATTGCTTTTGACTGGTTTAAAATTAGGGATGTACCGGATTAATTTTTAAAAAAATCTGTCTGGAGCCGGACTTGTCGGATTTATGAAGTGAGATCCGGCCGGATACCGGAGCCGGATTTACAAATAAAAAAACAAAATTTCGTACTAAATCACTTGACTTTGGTGAGTGGAATCATTCAACAGTTCATTACTAATACTATAGACATGACCATGATGACATATTCATATACACTACACACATATTGAATCATTGAAATGTAAACTAATTACATTAGAAAAAGTAATATTAAGTTCCATTCCATAAGTTCAAGATGAAACACAATACATAAGCACATAATGTTAATTTAGTAATTTTTAGTTTTCACATTGTTTTCGGTTGGCAAATTGGCTGCTCAGTTACAACTCGCAACAACAGTGACAGTTTATAGTTACTGCGCGGAATGTTCAATGAATGGTAGCAACTGCCGTACTCACACACTATAGTATCGTGCGGTTTGCATTCATAAATACATGCGACGCATGCGCGATCAATGTTCCCTCTAAGGTTCGTTGGTCCGTGTGCACAGTAAAAAAATCTTGTGTGCAAATTGCACAGAAACCATTTTTTGTGCTATATTTTACAAAATTTACTGCGCGGAAATTCTAAACTGCTGCACGGCGTCGGCCAGATATCTGCGCGACCGTGGAGCCACGCAGTTTAAATGGAACATTGTGCAGCGTGATGTGCCATTTTGACTCAAATGGGCAGTCCATAAATGACGTCACGCACCTAGGGGGGGTGGAGGATGGTCACATATTTGTGATGAGGGTAAGGGTTTGTTGTTGTTTTCAACAACTGGGACGTCACATCAAAGACGCAACTTTAAATAAAAGTTCAACTTAAAACTTTGATTGCTAAAAATTTATTTGATGACTTCTTAAATGGCTTCTCG
This sequence comes from Ampullaceana balthica, assembly GCA_944989445.1. Classification (NCBI taxonomy): domain Eukaryota; kingdom Metazoa; phylum Mollusca; class Gastropoda; family Lymnaeidae; genus Ampullaceana; species Ampullaceana balthica. The sequence goes on from CALYLW010000159.1 coordinate 758,966, forward strand.
CGTGTTACGATATTAGAATGCAGCCTTACACTTAACTAAAAAACATACTTAAATATAAAGTGATTTGAAAAAGGCTCATTTTCAAATAAGAAATATGGCTTTTATTGGGGGCTGGGGGAGGGGGCGAAACTTTATGACGTCATATTTGAGAGGGAGGCTAACTTTTTGTGACGAAGGGGGGAATCGGCAAAATTGCGTGACGTCTTTTATGGACGACCTCATACAAGTTCTAGCACACGTGTCTTATTCCAAACAAAGGTCGTATACCAAGCAAAATGTTTCGCGTCCAAACAGGACGCATACTAAGTTGGACTTATACCACAGCAGACACACACCGACGTATACCACTTTATTCAAGTCCCACAAACTCATGAAGTAACGCACCATTAAAATTCAAAATGAGAGTTTTTGTTGATGTTGTTTTCTTTTTTTTATATATATTTTTTTATTTTTAATTTCTTATTTACGTCAGCGAGAAATACTAAACTGAAAGTGCTCCTGTACTATTGCCGAATCCAGCCGAAATCCGGCAAAATTGGACCGGAGCCGAAGCCAGATTTGTAAAAATGGTCGGATTCCGGATTCAATGGAGCCAGAGCCGAAATCCTGTACACCCCTATATACTTAAAATTAATTTTTCAATAAAGGGTGGGGCGGATAAGCGAGTTTGTACGTGCGCATAGGGTAGGGGGTCCCAAAAATGTACGGGATGAAACAGGGGGGGGTGAGAAAATACGAATTTTGTGCGTACGTAATATATGGATGGCACCTTATGGCAAGATCCCATAACTAGCGCTCAGTGTGATTGCCTCCTCACTCACACAACAGCCCGGTATTAGTGAGATTTTAGTGGTGAGTGGCAGCGGGCGCCCTTGTTGTTGAGGGGAGCAAACTATGATAATACAAGCGACAATTTCTTTCTTTTTTTTTAAATAGTAAATAAATCAGAATTAGGTGACTGAGATTTGCTCGCGCTGTCAACCTCTGTTGGGTTCTCTCGGTCTCCTTTCGTTAGGCATTTTTGTTTTTACACGTACATCAGTTATGTGGAATACTGTTTCGGTTTAAAAAAACAAAAACAAACCTACAAAGTAAACATCTCAACATAGTGGGGAAAAAAAAAGGAAAAAAAAGCAACGGAAACTCAGCTCGATTCTGTTTTGTCTCATTTATTAACAGACACTTTCCCGTGTTTTTCGTGCTTTACTTTTAAAATCGCGTATTTTTTAATTATTATTGCATTATATTCTTGTTTAAATAATGTAAAATGTTGTTTTCCTTTTTACATTGCTAAGCACAAAACATCTACTAGCTTACAACAAAATGCGCGTCTACGAGAATAAGAAATTTAAAAACAACAAAAAATACCCCCCCCCCACACACACACATGCATTTTGATCATGTGAAAAATAGTAAATCAGGTTTTTCTTTTAGGTATATTTCGGTCTTCCTCTAAAATCTCGAAAGGGTGACAGTGTATCCTTCGTGTATTTTGATGGTGTCTGCCACTTACGTCAGATGTCAAGGAAGCGATACATCATAACTAAAGACAAGTTCGGCCACAGGCTAAATATAGTTACTGTATCCATAATCTCTTTCATATCTCCCATGTGTTCAGTCCAGTGAAAGAACTGGAGATGCATTCACTATAACCACTATTCAAACATTAGTGACTGCAAACCAAACATCACGGAATTCTTATGAATTGTACAGCGTGTTTCCTTAAATGACTGCTGGCTATTATGTTCACGGAGTCTAGTGTATATCGTTGTACTATAAAACTATCCACCAAAACACGACTGAGGTAACAATATTTTCATGTTAAGTGTTTATACTCACAGGTAACATGATCGAAGAAGAAGAGCTCTCGTCCTAGAGAAATACTTAAACACTGAGTTATCCGCCATGACTGCTCTTAGCCGTGCCGTTGCCCGATCGAAAAGCACCGATTTAGTCACCACACGATCATTCGTGTTAGGGCCTTTCACAGAGTATGGGGCACACCCACCACACGTTGCAGACAAACTGCGCCCACCGCCATTCCAGGGCGTCAACAAGACCTGTACCTGATCAATGGCTTGTAACGCGTCACTTGCCGCCACATTCATATTTGACGTCACGCACTGTGTCCCCCCCCCTCCCCCATCTCAGTGAACACCTTTCATTTATTACTTTTGTAAAAATCGGTCGAGGATATGTTTTTTCAACAGTTAATTGTAAAGCCTGCCATCTTTAAAAAAAAATATTAAAAAAAGAATAAAAACAAGTAAAAATTCAAAGGTGAGTTAAATAGACTATTAAAACAATATTTTGTTATTTTTAATTCCACATTGAAGGGAAGGGTTGAAAAAAGTAGGAACTGGTGGGGGTGGGGTGGAACAAAATTTTATTGTCATAATGCATTCTGGAACCCGCAGATGTTCTCAGTTGCATATTTTTTATTTAATACAAAGTAAAGTCCTTTGTTCATTTCTACAGTGAACAAAATTATAGGTGAGACTGCAATCAGACTTATAGAGCCATGGATGGATAACTTGAAAACAGGGTATGAGTGAGCCTAACAGGACGTAACAAAACAGCGAACGTTTCGGCAAAGAGCCTTCCTCAACGAACAATTAAATAGTAAGTACTATTTCTCTCCTGGACTCTTTGGATTTCACCGCAGCTAAGTTTTTTATTTTTTATTTCGTTATATTACCGGTAGTTTTATATGTGTACTATTTGTTCGTTGAGGAAGGCTCTTTGCCGAAACGTTCGCTGTTTTGTTACGTCCTGTCAGGCTCACGCATGCCCTGTTTACAAGTTATCCGTTCATTTCTACAGCCGCTTCTCTCATATCTGCGTTTCATTGAGGTAGAGCTTGATTCAGAAATAGGTGTCCTTTAAACAAACGTTAAAGAAACTTCCAATCCTCACTGTCCATGTCCTATCGGGAGATCTCAAAATGACGTCACAAATTCCGGAGGTGTGTAACTTCCGTCGTGAAAATTCAATTAGATCGTTATTTTAAGACATTAGTGTTTCCCCACATTAGGTTTCAAGTTTCAACATAATCTCTTTCACGATTGAGATATGCACCACATTCTTTATACTACTGATGTCAAAAAGGCAGTACTCTCAAATCCCCACGCCTAAACCTTTTGTGTACCGAGTTAGATAACAATGGATTGCAATCTTTTATTATGAAATATATATGTGTGTATGTATGTAAATATTTATACACCAAGCTGAGTATGAGTCATGCGGCCTTATCTGGTAACAACAAGCGAGGGAAACCTGTTCCACGACCCACAGAGGTCGCCGTCCAGGAATAACTAATTCTTGGGCTCGATAAAATGGTCTATTTAAAAATGCGGAATGCATCGGTAGGTTTCTCAGATGTTGTCGATAGAGAGCGTAACTTATCAGTGAAATTAGAAGTTACAACTATTTGTAACCCTAATTCGTGGTTGTGAAAACATTCCTGACTCTTAACTAGATTTGGGTGTTACGAAGTTATACTGCATAAAAATTCTAATTTGATAATTTATAGAGCGCTGTACCCCAGCAAGTAGTTGGGCTCGCGGCGCTTCACATAGTTATACACATATAAATAATCAATGCATTCAATTTCAATGTAAAACATACATATCATAACAACATATAACGACATTACAGTGTACACACTCTACGTTTATGTTTTTTAGTGCAGTCTTGAAGGCCTTAGTACTTGGAATTCTGGGAATGGGTCATTGTTTGGTGGCACAAGAAGAGAAAGACCTTTAACTAAAATATTTTAGTGCGACTACATAATAATTGTATAATAAGGTCCTTAATTCTACAATAAATTAGATTAAATTTTATAAGAAGCACCGTAAAGTTGATCATATTTGTATGAGATGGATGCTAATGACCCATTCCTAATAAAGACCTGTTCAAAAAAAATATAAGAATATCCTGTAAGCGTAACAGTCTTACTATTTTATCAATGAAAATTTTTAGTCCATCTTTCTGACGCCTAGAAAGAGCGTAGCGTATACGTTTCCTATGATCGTTGCACACGTGACGTAACTGAAATAGTCACTTTATGACTTTACTAGTGGAAAAGCCTGCTGAAGCTGGCTGAACGAAATCCGACAGATGGGATAACAAAGAAATATAATATACTAGGGGCAAGTACCCGGCTCCCGCCCGGGTTTAACAACAACAGCAACAAAACAAAAACAACAAAAACAACAACAAAAACAAAACAACAACAAAAACAACAAAAACAAAACAACAACAAAAACAACAAAAACAACAACAAAACAACAAAAACAAAACAAAAACAACAACAAAACAAAAACAAAACAACAACAAAACAACAACTACAACAACAACAACAAAACGACAACTACAACAACAACAGCAACAACAACAAAACAACAAATACAACAGCAACAACAACAAAGCAACAACAACATGAAGGACATTGTCGTCGCAGGGCAAGGGATGTGGACAACAACAACAACAGCAAAAACAACACAAAAGCAACAACAGCAACAACAACAGCAACAACAACAAAAACAACAACAGCAACAACAACAAAAACAAAACAACAACAAAAACATCAACAACAAAACAACAACAAAACAACAACTACAACAACAACAGCAACAACAACAAAGCAACAACAACAAAACAACAACTACAACAACAAAAGCAACAACAACAAAGCAACAACAACAAAACAACAACTACAACAACAAAAGCAACAACAACAAAGCAACAACAACAACAAAATTATTTTATGGCGATAATCGCCTTCTTGTTAATCTCGACACCAAAATGTTTATTAATTTGCGACATTATTTTACGTCTTAATTTTCAATAATTTTTATTTTATATAGCTCATATAGGGAAAAACTACATTTTGGGCCCCCGGGCCCCAGTATCTTATATATATGGAACGAAACCTGTTTAATAACCTTTCCGGTATAATTTTGTGTACGTGTACCAAATTTCACGTTATTTGGTTGTCTGGATCTTGAGTTATTAGGGAACAGACAGACAACCAGACAGACAACAAATGCGTCTTATATATATAGAGATACTGCAATAGAAAATGACATGTGGCCTTTATTGCCATGAACAGAAATAACAAAGAAATGTATGAAATACTGCAATAGAAAAGACGAGTCATCCAAAAAACGTGAGAGCGAAATTCTCAGCTCTCTCTTTATTCTGATATCTCAATGACAATGACGAGATAGAAGAATTTGCATTGACTCTAAATTGAAATACACCTTTGTAAGTTTCCAACCACCACCTCTGTTAGAGGTATAGATATAGTGAGAATATGACTATGTTCAAGGGGGTATGGTTAGTTTTTTTTTCTGCAGTGAAGTTATAGAAAGAAATTGTTCCACCAAAAGTATGTAAAACCATTTAACAACGATTCTTGAAATGGCGCTATTAGTGGCAGATACTATAAGTCTAGATTGTCGCGCGGTGCTTATTATATTGAAGATACTTTTTTCCTATCGTGCGGTGCGTATTATATTAAACATAATTTTATAATATTTTCCCGATCTGTAAATGTTTATGCTAGTCTGCCGCGCGGTGCGTATTATATTGAACATAATCAATACTTTTAGTTATGTCTCATATATGAGGGATTTATAGTCAAAAACTTTGTTTTTACATGTTGTTTAATTTGTCATTTAAGTATTTATTTAGTGTAGGCCTGCATTCTAATATCGTAACACGCGTGAAGCCATGTAAAACGTCATTAAAAAAAATTGTAAGCAATCAAATATTTATGTCAGTGGAACTTTTATTTAAAGTTGCGTGTTTTGACGTGACGTCACAATTCTTACACCCCCCTTCCCCCTCGTCACACATCATAACAAATGTGTGACCCCCCCCCCAACCCCCTTTTTTCCCTCTAGATGCGTGACGTCATTTATGGACGGCCCCTAAAGCTTAAAACAATTTAAATTATCTCCCGACTTCGTATCCCATTCTTTTATATATTTTAAAGTTATTTTCAAGTGTTTCATTTCTCTTTTTAATAAAATCTTTCTTTAAAATTAAAAGGGTATTAAGGTCATTTTTGAAAAATGTAGTTATTTAGTTGCGAGTGATGAAAGGTCGGCAGACAACTGGAATCAGCGAAGAACTGCAGAAATTAAAGCGAAAACTGTGCAAACACTGGACTTAAAACCTGAAGAGAATATTTGCAGTGATCAGATCTCTTGGTCAGTGTTGGCCTTCATTTGCATATTGGTGTTGTCAGAACAACAGAAAATACCTTGGGTTGAGTTGTCCTTAACTGAATTTGATTCTCAGTCTTTCTGTGTGATCATTGGCAGACTTGTTGCAGAAATGGGGAAAAGGCGCACAGCTTGTTAAACACTTTATCACAGGTCTAATTTTATTCTATTAGACAAACCTCTATCAATTTATTAAACTATTTAAAATGCCAAGACACTGACGGAGATGTATCCATCAGATATGGATGAGGCAATTACAATGTTTCTTGTATTTTAACGAATTTTTTATGACAATAAAACTGTGGATCAAATGATAAGATTTGTGACAAGTTTTTAAAATGTTAATTTTGCTTTCCGAATCTACCATTCAAATTTTGGAATTAATTCTAAAGTTGATTTGTTTCTATTCTTTAATCTGAAGCTGATAAAAACTTATTTTCTGTCAACGATGAGTCAATCTTATCTTATCTGTTTCAGACGCTCCTTCTATACAGAAGATTATTGCGTCCTACGCTTATCTGTGGTTTGTGTTTAGTCCTGCATTCTTATTAGAGTTTTAAATGTTGATAAAGCGTTGGCTTTCCTGGTTTCTTCTGGCAACCCATTCCACGCCCGAATTCCGGACGGGAAGAACGAAAATTTGTATGAGTTTGTTCTTGCATTATACGGAATAAGAAAGGTGTTTTTTTTATCCTTATGTCTATCTGAGGGTTGTATTAAGTTATCTTTGTGTTGTATTTCTAAATTAGAGTTAATTGCTTAATAATCACGATTATTCTGTCTGGTATTACTTTCAATCGAAAATATCTTAATGCGGAGAATGACCTATGACACTATGAGGATGACATATGAAGTGACTTTGGTAATGCAAAGAGTCTAAAAGTTAACCACTGAAATACAGCTCACTCACGCGCTCTTTTCTCACTGTACGAACGTTTTTTAAATTTTATCATAAAATATTTTAGCTATATATTTTTCAAGTAAAGTACTCGATGTTCGTTTTCATTACTTTTCAAAAGGACCTACATGGTAATGATAACATGAAAGTAATATTAAAAGCTCAAGTGCTCATCTCTAATGGTAAAAACTTTTTAAAATTTGTTTCTTCAAAACTGTAAAGTTTTTAAAGTGAAATACACCATTTATGTTTTCAATACTTTTAAGTAGGGCTGTTGGCGATTAATTTAAATTTAATCGTTAACTTTTGAAAAATTATCGATTAATTAATCGATAATTTCGATTAAAGCCAAAAATATAAATTTATGATGCCATTAAACTGATCATTTCTCACGGACATTGAAAATTAAGAATACTTTGAACTTAATTTTATGACAATAATGTGTTGATACTTGATCGGATGTTTGTGCTTAAGGTGGTACGTCAGCGATGTATTTGATCCTTTAAAAGAGAATTGTTTATGGCAGTGAACACAGTAAACTTTTTCACCATCTTCGACTTTGCCATCCGCAGTTAGCTTAAGAACAAAATTTTTGCTCAACTTTCTAGTTATATGTTTAAATTTAACTGCGCTGATGCTGTCAGCCATTTTTTAGTTCACGTCTGCTGGTTCACATAAAGTAATAAAATAAATTATAATATTACGCGGGAGAAGTTTGTACGTTAAAAAATATATAAATTATTATTAATTATTAATAATTAATTATTTATTAATTTAAAAAAATTAAAATATTATAAATATTTTATTTAATTTTAATCGAATTTTTATCGATTAAAATAATTTTTATCGATAAAAATAAAAAATTTTTAACGATTAATCGAGAAATTAACCGTTAATTTCCGCAGCCCTACTTTTAAGTTATGGGTTTCGAAGACTCCTGAAATTTCACAGGCCCTACTGCCTGCTCTGACTAAAAGATAAGACTTCCCTACTTCCCTCTAACAAGTTGATTGGTGAAATCAAGACGTCTCATAAAATTAATTTGAAAATAACCCAGAATCTAAAAAAAAAGGGCTTATGTTAAAGATTATTAATTTTAAACATAACAATATTTTTAATAATAATTATAATCACGTTATGTCATTCTGCCAGTAAAAATGTCAGTTACATCATTTTTTTGATTTCATGAAAGGTTTTCTTAATTTAAAATATTTAATTACGGCACATTCGATCGAACTGAAATTTTTATACAATGTATTGTCATCCAAGATCTATCTGTGGTAAAATTTTGAGATCTCTAGGACTATCAGAATTGGTTTAATTTTACGTTACAAGATTTGATGGATACAACATACAAACAGTGTGAGTTAAATAAAAGCGTGTAAAATATAATAACTAGGCAACTAGTCATAAAAAAAGAACAAAAAAGTACAATTTAATATAACAGTGAACAGATATAAGAATTAACAAGCTGAAATTCTTGTAATAATACATATAATCTTTATTATTTTTTTTTGTATCATAGAAATATAATATATAAAACATTAAAATTTCACAAAAGGGAAAGAAAATATCATTAAGTCTTCCAACTTCATCGAAACAATGAAAACCAAGATGACAATATCTAGGAAATAAAAAGAATCACTGGCAGATAGTACAGAAACAAAACCATTTCAGATAACAGCATATTTACAAGTCTGTACATTACCGTTTTTGTCATACGAGAAAGTAAGAAGAAGATTCATGTAAAGTTTAACTGAAGTTTTTAGGACTGCAGAGTTAGAGTTGGTGAGACTTAAATGGATATCTCTGAAAAAAAGAAATTGGAGTTGAGATCACTATTTAACCTTTAAAATGTATCGGATTATTTTATTCTTTGTAAAGTTTAAATACCATGAATAACACCTTTATCTCACAGTGAAATCATATATTTTTTTCTAACCTGTGAATAAGAGAAACATCTTCATTTCATGATGTCTGTGAGGAGAGTGGGTGAGTTTGGTGTTTCTAAGATATGTATCTAATTCTGCAGTCCTGAAATGCAGTAAAAAATTTCCTGTGTATTTTATGCATTAAAGGGATTATCAAATATAAGTATATACTTTTGGACAGAAGATATACAATACATGTACCGAAACCAAAGTGAAGAAAGAAAAGGCAGAGAAGTTATGCTTTTAATTATCTTTTTGTCAAACAATATATATATATTTTATTTGAAGCTTTAAATCTATTTTTGATCAAATACTATAAATAACAATCTTACACCCACACTTAAAACAGCACAACTTTGACTTTGAGACTGCCCTGCCTGTATTTTTACTATAAACGTTGAATAATGCAAACAAATTCAGTAATTAAAATAGACTGATTGTCAAGTGCAAATTTCCTTTGTTATTAATATATTTGTTATTTATATTCAAAGAAAAAAATTAATTAAAAAATAATAACTGATGTAAAAATCTTGATTTTGAAATTTGATATAGTGTTTGGGAAAAATTTCATTAAAATTCGAGCAGAAATAAATTCCTACTTTAGTGGAATGAAATCAAGGTCTGGTGACCCTCAATTACCATTGGAAAAGATGGAATGTTTGTATGTATAATTATTTTAAGCATTAAATGCTTTCTTTTAGGTTAAAATACACATTAAAACAATAAATGTACAACAGAATGATTTTAAAAAAAAATCCTGTTCTCATTTGAAATAATGATAATTATCATAATTAATGTACTTCAAATAAAAAAGTATAATTTAAAATAACATTTGAAATAATCAATTTGTTTTAATCAATTATTCACCAATAAAAAAGTAATCAGTCTCATCACAAAAAATTCGTCATGAAAATATTCTCAAGAACATTCAATATGATATTGACAACTAGAATTTAACCAAAACAAAACAACAACAATATCTATAACTCAACCACTGAACTAAATAATATTGCACTTGCACATCAGCACATAAAACTGAAAATAAAATGACTGTATTGAATGGACAGATTTGGTCTATGACTAGAACACTCATCTCAGACAATGTCAAAGGCAAGATAAGGGATCATATGTTCTCAAGATTGTAGCACACACAACACTCACAGTATACACAAACATCATTTGTAAATAAAGTGCTTCCCACACATACAATCCAAATACATGTCTTTCATTATCATCCAAAGCGTGGTTTTGTACATAGTCACAATTGATGAATTACTTGTGCTGTATCATATTTAACACACAATTTTACCCTATATACCTTTTATTATTTTTTAATGAACTTTAAAATTTAAAAGATAAATTTAATGTACATTTTTAAATTCCAAATTGGATAAAAATCAATTGAATCTATTTAGCTTCCTCATGCTCAAGTGGGAGACCTAATGAAGATAGCATTATCATATACTTTTTTAAAGATTCAAGAAGAAAAATAACTTGATGACCTGATGTCTAAATAATCTAAAGCAGATCATTTATGGAGAGTCTTTAATTGGGGCTTTGAAACATATGTAAGAAGAAACCAAACAAAACAAACATACACAAAAATCTCCCAGTATGGTATACTTTAACACTTTACAAACTTATATTGTATTTACATATATAATTTAGTTTACAAGCATTTCCTGATCAGGAATAATAGTAGGAAAAATATTATATACTTGGAATGAGCGAGAAATGTTAAAGCCTTTCAATATAAATAGAATAATGTACAAAACAACAAAGTTCTGATTAGAGCAAGTGTATGGTTTAAAATATTTTTACAGCAAATATGTCACAAAATTAAGCAGTAACTGTTGTTAAAAAGAAAATACATATTCAAGCTGATTTCTTCAAGTGTTATAGTATAGGAAAATCATCATGACAGCTCAAGACATACAATCCAGCTGTGAGGTAAGTAAGTTTAAACAAAATAAACAAAATCTCTTCAAGGGATTTGCAGTATTTATGCTGATGGTTTAAAAATAAATTTAACTTACTTCATGTATCTCCTATCATAAACCTACATCTAAAAGCATCTATTATACAATTTTTATGTTAGAAACTTGTTACTGATTTTTTTCCTAAAGTTTGTCTTATACACACAACTTTTGTGCTTATTATTTTTAAAAAAGCAACTCACTAATAAAACAAGAAAGTATTTAGAATCCTTTTAGATTTTATTTAAAAATAATCATAAAAAAGGACATAGAAGATAATATATTATTATTATACCTGAGATATTTAAAATTACAATTCAAACAGCTAGTAAAGCTAGTGTGTTCAACAAAAAATTTAACTATGTCTTAAGAAGCTAAAAGTTTAGTTTGATATGGATTTTAATTTAAATGATATTTTTTTAATTTACCTGCAAGTTTTAAGCTAGAATAATGAAAATGGTTGCAGTGAAGAGAATTATTTTGAATAAAAAATGTTTTCATGTTTAGATTAATTTAATTTTTTTTTAAAGTTACTGAACTGATGCTATAATTTATTTCTGATGTTAAGAACTACTGTATTTACGTTCTATAAATCTAATTAATTATAAAATTACCATGCTGTATTTACAACATGTCAGAAAAAATTGACAAGAATCAGACTACAACTCAATATTATAGTATGCTAATAAAAATCACCAAAACCATCATGAGCACTTAAGAATAAGGTATAATTATGAGTTTTTTTAAAAAATTCACACATTGGCAAGAAGAATAAACTAAAAAAATCCTAAGAAAGGGAACTGTTGATTTTTCTTTTGTTAGCAGATATGATGATCATTTTATAGGAATGTGAATCATTACTAAAATGATTTTATTCACCAAAAGATGAAAGTCTTTGTCAAAAAATGTATGGTAATTTACACAGAAAGGAATGAATAAATCTTCAACAATGTTAACATTAAGTTGGGGTCTATAAAATAAATTTTTTCCAAAAATATTTATAATTTTAATGATACTATTACAATCTTTTGTAATTAATAAGTGTCTTGCTTTTTTCCATACACTTAAAAAAAATTTCCTTCCCCTTCTTAAGCTTAAATTGCCCAAAGAAAAGGTAAGATGGGAAAATGTAGCATAACAAAATTATAGGGGATTGCACAAAGTAAATAAAAGCCAGTTAAAACAAAATTTGGCCTGATTACTCACTAACAATTAAAAACAGAAAAATGATGGCCATTTAATAAAACACCACTGATATTTTCAGAGCTTGTGGTTTTGAAAATTTAGAAAACTAAAATACTTAAGAAATCCTCTTTAATAATATCAACAACAAACACCTTACAGTGGAGACTAAAAAAGGAAATCATACGTTCAAGTTAAACATGACAGTAGTTATAATTATGGTAATATAGTATATAGCATGAAGAATAAAGATGCTAATAATAATAATAGAAAGGCTTTTTTGTATTGCACAACCCATGAAAAAGGCATTGAAAAAAGAATTTGACTATCATAACAAATTTCATAACCATACAAATTTTTACTTAGAAGAAAGTTAGTAAATAATACATAAGATTTTTCAATAATTATGCTTCCTCAATCAGTAGTAGCTTGAAACTTCACATTATCACCTTGGTCTTATTAAATAAAATCACAAAAGTTTAAAAAAACTTATTTTTAGCTTAGCAAAAAATAAAACTATGTTTCAGAATAAATACAAGTCAGATTAAATATTCTACTTCAATATTTGCTTAAAAACTACCCTTTGGGAACAAAAGCAAGCTTAAAAATTAATTACTTTAATTTAAAATAGTAGAACTTTTAAAATTGCAGACTTTTAACAAAAGTAACTTTTTGAAAACAACTGCAATATTTTTTGTGAATGGTATTATCTAACTAGGAAAACTGTTTTTAAAAATACTTAAACATTATAATCTACTTAGTAAGATAACATTATTTAATAATTTAAACAGCTCATTTTTCATTTTTTGGTAACTTATGTCTCAAAGCATTTCATCACTTTATGTTTTAAGAAATTATATAAAATCTTCGTAGCAGCGAGCTATGATTATGTAAATTTTGTGCCATATATGGACCAATCTTTCATTTCATTTGTTTAAGCTCACTGAATCTGAATAGCTTTAAACTAAATATATCTCTTGTAAACACTTAAAGCACTTAATTTCTAAATAATAAATTCAAAATTTTTTAATAAATAGATATCTTAGTGTTGAGGTGAACTGAGTCATTTAATTGTTTTTAAATTAAGTAATAAAAATAAGACTAAATCTACAGATACTTAAGTCAATATTTTCTGAAGAAAGAAAGTTTAATGGATATTAGCTTTGAAAACATGACAGCCAGGTCTAGAATAAATATATATTGTTTACCTAATCAGTTAAGGTACATGTTTAAAAATGGTGAGCACATCCATGAAGTGTATTATTAACCTAAGTTGACACACCAGCTCTCTAATTGATTTTTTTACATTTCAATAATAATTTAGTGAAAAGTTGTTTACAATATTTTTTTTTACATTGTTTTTTTTTGCTATCTAACACAACAAAATAATATGAAGCTTTGTTTTTCTTGAGCCTATTTTTATTTTGAGCTGAAAACATAATTGAAAAACAAATCTGACCTTCTGAGATGACCTGATTAACATTTTAATATTTTCTCAGTGCTTTTGAGATTTTATTCCAACAGTACCATTCGTAAAAAGGATTCTTTTTTTTACAGCATCCAACATACAAAGTGGTCCACGGCCCAAGTCTCTGTTGAAGTATTCAAAAGTCGTTTGTATTTCCAGAGACATTATTTAACAGCTAGTGGCAGAATAAGCCAAACTGGTTGGGCTTACATGTTTCAAGCCATTCAGAGCCAGCTGTGTGTCAACAGCAAAGTCTCCACAGCATGCAACTTCTTTAGTTTACAATTTCATCACAAACAAATCAGTCACCAGACCGACTGAGAAAATGAAGTCATTGGCCATAAAACATGAGAATCCTGAAGGTTCTTACAGTAGAGTGAAAAGTTAATTTTGATCAATTCTGCTGTAGGAGAAGCTGCTCCAGCTCATCAGCTGAACGATACAGAAAGGCTGCAGACTCTCGATAGCCAGCTATGAGCTGCTTGATGGCTGTGACCTCAGAAGGACTTAGTTGACCTTTGTTGCTGGATTTTTTCATGCTAAGGTCTGTCGGTCCTGGTGAAATTTAGAAGAAGGTCAGGAATTGTTAAACATTTGTATATGTATAGGGAGCAGAATGTTGCATGTGTGAAAGTGTAAATGGAATTATCAAATTTGGACCAAAAAATCATGTTCAGTGCATATTTTAAAAAGGGATTGATAATACAACTTATTACTAGTCTTTTCAGATATATAAATTTATGTTTTTAAAAATATTTCATGAACATTTTTATGATTTGAACATTTCAAAAGATTAAATTATATAATTCACAGACTAAATTAAAAAGCTATAAAGATCCTTGACTTAGTGGCTTGTTAAAAATTATTTTACCATTTATTGTTGAACTTGCTTTTTTAACCTACTATAATTAACAAAATATTTGCAAGGCTATTATAAGAGTTAGATTATAATTTTTAACAGTTTTATTTAAATGAGACAAGCATGTAACTCTGATTCTTTGACCTACCAAACTCGCCATTAGTTGCAGCATTAGAAGTGATTGGCGCATGAGGCAGCACTGATGGGTGATGGTGCGCTGGGTGCTGGTAATTGGGGAAACCTGGTCTGAACAATGCCGCCCCGTGGCCATTTGTGAAAAAGGATGGGGTGAAGTCCGGTGCGGGGCGGAATGTTGGTGGCGGCGGCTGGTGGCGCAGGAAATCTGTGGTGGCAGGGACTGAGCAGTTGATGGACCGAGGCGAGGACAGGCTGCTGGGTTGTGACGGGGTCTGTGTGACGGCAGGCTGGGGCTGCTGCTGAACTGATTGTTGTGTTGTGGGCGGGGTCTGCGCTGATACTAGAGAGTTGTGTGCCACCATTGCTGATGCCTGGGAGGAAAGGAAAAAAAAGTAACAATAGCGTTAATAAAAAAAATGGTAACTGTATTTATAGATAGTACTCGCTATACTTTTGACTTCATTTGTGTAGCCTCTACCTAGAAAATACGTTTGTAGTTGATCTAAAATTGAAAGTGGTTCAGTTTACGGTTTACAAAAAATAAAAGTAAAAGAAAAGTTAAAAGGACAAGGTTACAAAATTTATAATCCTTTTGAGCCAGGTTTAACATAAATAAGAATTATTTAATAATACAATTTATATTATTCCATTTCTTTACAATAAAAAATTACATATTAAAAATGATAGCTGGATATACACAAATGATTGCACAATTATGTGCCGTAATCAGGAAAAAATTGGTTGTATTAAATAGGAGTAGAGTTTTAACTTTTCATATGCTAGCAAGCGACAGTAACCTGAACTCGAACGAATTTTATTAGTAGTTTAATCCCGTTACTTCCCTTGAAACACTTTTTAGCACTAGCGCACGAAGCACTCACAGCGAATCGATGATCGCATTATAATTTATCACTCCTCCAGCCAAATAACAGTCGCTGCTTTCAACCACATAAATATTCGCAATCCTTTATATATCCCGACAAACTATGAAATGTTACAATCTGAGAGCGTTGAGCGATTTTCTCTCCCTTCTCCTCCTTCCAGTTTCTTGTTTAAGTTAAAGATCCGGTGCTCGTTTGTTTTCATGGTCAATATTTAGCCAAACGGTGATCGATGAAATAGTTCCAACGCACTTTTTAACCCTTGGGCCATAATATGATTAATAATAAATAAGATCCATTCACGAAATTTCGAACGTACAAATTTCGTTGTTATCACACGCGTACATAAAAAAAACCCAACCTTTTCAATGTTAAAAACGGTGCATGGTTAATGATTCACCATATTTCGCAGCATCACCAAGGTTGAGGAAGTCACCGTTTGGTTATTGGATAATGTGACCGTCATTGTAACATTGTTGAGTTAAAACACACTGATATTTTCTTTATTATAAAACAAAATCCCCATGTCTTAAATGTAATGGATTGTGTCTTTGTTCATGTAGGCGTCAGAGACTGAAACCGAAGCAACCTTTTAAGCAGTGAGTTTGTTATACATTTTGTCAATTTGTTATTTTTTTTTAAATATTTTTTTTTGAGAGCAGATACCCCATGAGTTTAAAACATTACTCATACATTTGATTTAATTTGTGAAAATGCAGAAGTTTAGAGGAAGGGTTCTCACATTTTCCAGTGTTGGTTCCGTTCTTATTTGTAGAAAATCCCTGCCCCACCCAGCCTGCCTTGCCCCGAGCTCTTTCCGAATTTAAAAAAAAAGAAAAAGACGAAACAAAACGAAAACCCATTATAAATATCCAAATAAACATGACTTCTGTGTGCCCCAAAGATACCTTCTCCGCAATCAAACGGTGTGGTTTGAGAAACTTGATTTAAATTGATTTTGATACAATGAATGGTCTTAAAAGTAATTTTAAAGAGAAATCTTAAAAACTTAAAACCAATTATTAAAAAAACTAGACTACAAGCGCGTCTTGATTTAATGTTTTCACTAGCGTCACAAGACTCATGTCCGCCAACTGGCGCAGAGGTGAACATTTTCAACCTGAACAAATAATGACGAGGGGAGGTAACAGAACAGCACCATATGGCCAGGGGACAAAAGCGAGGTGCCGTGATCCCGTGGGCTGAATGCGGGGATGGGGGGGGGGAGGAGGACTGGGGGGTCGTTGGGGTACAAGGATTCTGTCTGACATACGGGTGTGTGTGTGTGGGGGGGGGTTAGCCCCGCCTCGAGGAGATTATGCCAAACCCTGTAATGGCTGTAACCTATGATTAAGTTGGCCGCGAGAGAGACTTGGAGTTCACAGAGCATGTGGAATTAAAATGATTGCTAAATTCTTGGAAATAAGGGGAGGAGTTGGGGTGCGGAGGGGTGTAAAAAAATAAATAGAAGTAAAAAAAAAGATTTAAAAAAAAACACGTTTTTATAAGCGGACTAAAAAGAAGAAAATAAGTTAAAACTTATTAGTTCAAGTACTTCGATTTAATATGACTAAAAACGTGGGGCGGGCGCTTATGAGGTTTAACATATGCAGCTCACTCATACTCTCACTTATAGATCTCTCTTTTGCCTTCTAAATTAGAAATCTTTAATTTTTATACCAAACACCCGCCCCACGTTTTTAGTCATAGTAAATCGAAGTACTTGAACTAATAAGTTTTAACTTATTTTCTTCTTTTTAGTCCGCTTATAAAAACGTGGTTTTTTTAAATCTTTTTTTTTACTTCTATTTATTTTATTCTTTTTAGTCCACTTATAACAAACTGGTTTTAAAAAATATTTTTTTACCTCTATTTATTTTACCAAACACCTCACAAGCGCCCGCCCAACGTTTTAAAAACATTGTGATGTGGTCACGGGGTGAACTCACGGATGTCAACAAAAGCAGACGGTACAGATGCTTATATATAGACTATAGATAAACTAAAAAGTTCAATAATTTAATAACGGTACATTCGATCGATCTGAAATTTTGATACAATGCATTGTCATCCAAGATCTATCTGTGTTAAAATTTTCAGATATCTAGGACCATCAAAAGTGGTTCAATTTTACGTTGGAAGATTTGAAAAAATCTTGGACAAATCAACAAACCAACAAACAGGAACGAAAGCGAGTTAATAAAAACGTGGTAAAAACGACGACAAGAGGAACTAAAAGAAAGAGTTACCCCCCCCCCGTAAAAAAACACGTTTTTGACTATAAATCCCTTATATATGAGACATAACTAAAAGTATTGATTATGTTCAATATAATACGCACCGCGCGACAAACATTTACATATTGAACGTGACTGAACTCCCCTTGCTGTAAAACATGGGGATGTGGTCATCGATGGCAGAAGTGAGCTCCAGTGACACGTGGAGGTCAACTATAGCAGACGGCTACGCATGCTACATAGAGATACACAGAAATAAACTAAAAATTCTTTTATTTAATTACGGTACATTCGATCGATCTGAAATTTTGACACAATGCATCGTTAGGTGACACAAGCCTATGTGCGAAATTTCAGCTCGATAGCATCACGGGAAGTGGGTCATTTTTTACTTGTGTTTTTCCGCGGGCTGGACCACGACAGACAGAGAGACAGACAGAGACAGAGAGAGAGACAAGGCAATGAAGTTATATAAGGGATTAAGAAAAAAACAGCAACCGAGAAATAGTTTGACGCACATAAAGACTGGAACACAGAAACGCTGCAGACTCGTTAGCCATGGTGGGTGTAATGTCAGGGCCACTACTTACATTTTAAAACATTTATTATTGTTACCATTTTGTCAAACGACAACGTTAAGCAATACGTGAGGTTCTATGGCGGATTAAAAAAGGGGGGGGGCCTGAACGGGCTAAAGCCAGGGGCCCCCGATAATTTAGGGGGCCCCAAACTTAGTATATTTTATAATAAAAATTAGAACTTCCAATAAAGACACGCTAATTACAATTACATAAAGTAAGTGTACTCTTCTATAAACGACACACTTAAACTAAGCGCTATTGGAAAATTTAAAGTATCGTCTACCAGGCTACCATGAAAGTAAAATACAAATAAAAAATAATAATACATAAAAGGTTGGATTTGGATGGACACGAGTTAAAAGTACGTTGATGCTACTTTCATGAACGACGGGCACCAAGGAGGGAGAAGGAAGGGGAGTAATATCGGCCAAAAAACTACGGCTTTGGTAATTGACGAGATTCCCGCACCTGATTAAAGCGATGAGCAGTTCGATGTACGAGGATAAATAGCTAACTCATTTAAATGTTTGTTTTAACATCATTTTTATTACTTATAGTTATAGGTCTCCCCAATTCTCCCTCTCATTCTCTCTCACTCTCTCTTTCTTTATCTCTTTCTCTCTCTCTGTATCCCTCCCTCCCTCCCCTCTCTCTCTCTCTCTCTCTCTCGCCCCCCCCCCTTCTCTCTATCTCTCTTTCTCTCTCTCATTTTTCCTCTTCACTCATATGTATTTCTCCAACCTTCCATTCTTTCATGTTCCAGTTTCAAGAGTCCAATACAAAGACAACTCTCGTGTAGGACGATATAGCGAAGAGACCGGGGATTTTCCGTGTTACCTCCCTATGACTGCAACAATTAAAGGGGCGCAACTTTAAAAGGGAAAGGGGGGGGGGAACAGCATTAAAAAAAACCAACCCATCATATTTGGAGATATTGTGAGCAATCCCCGCCTTGTTGCCAGGGACGACACAGGGCGTTGGAGTGGTGGGGGTGGGTAGCAGGGGTGGGGCGTTGGAAAGGTAAGTTCACGGGGGTGGGGAAGTGTTGCGGAAGCGAGTTCAACGTCATCAACTATTCTTTTATTAGGGAGCTAACAGAAAGCAACAAAAATTGTTAATTCTTTTCCTTTTCTTTTAATCCACGAAATGAAAGAAAAAAGAAAAAGATAAGGGCTGAATCCATTGTGCGTTCTTGAGTAATGACAAGTATTTTTCCAGGTAGAAGAAAGAAAGAGGGAGAAGAAAAAAAAACAAGAGGAAAAAAAACAACACCACAAACATTGGCAGAAGAAAAAAAAATATTGGGGACATTATTTCAGAATTAAAACATTAAAGAGCAGAGAAGGGCGATTGAAATCGTGTTTAGAATCCAGGGCCGCCCCGGTGAAAAGCATTTTAACCGTGAAATCAGCCGGCATCTCCAAGGGACTCCATCTTCCAGAGATAAAGGGACCACGGGCTTTGGTCCTTGGTTCCACGGGGCACAAAGAACCCGAGGAACATTGTGTCTCGCTCTATCGATGAGCGACCAGAGCCTCCGCGCTAACGGCAATTGTCTTGAAGAGAGAAGTCGGCACTGGAGGGTACCGGTCTCCCCCTCCCCCCGTCTCCCCTCTCTCTCTGCGACCACTTTACTCTCCCACCCCACCCTCTTTATATCCCTGGCTGCTTTTGTCAGGTAAAAAAAACAAGACACGGGGAGGAAGAAAAAAAAAGGGGGTGGGTGCGGGCGTTGGGAAGTCAGGTAGGGTCGATATTTTCAGGTTCAGGTGAGGAAGGATTGGTGGGAGGGTAGGGGGTGGAGGGGGGAAAACCAGACAAGCAGTGATGCTGAGTAGGGAGCTCAATTAGAACAGACACACGGACGGACAGACGGACGGGCGGGCGGACAGGCAGGCGAGGCTCGTACATTAGAATTCATTTTAATCTACGCTGGAGAAATTCTATCCTTTCGAAAAGGGGGGGGGGTGACCAAAATGGGGGACAGCACGAAGGGGGGTGGGGTGGGATGTGGAAG
Organism: Ampullaceana balthica; assembly: GCA_944989445.1. NCBI lineage: Eukaryota > Metazoa > Mollusca > Gastropoda > Lymnaeidae > Ampullaceana > Ampullaceana balthica. The sequence continues at coordinate 779,367 of CALYLW010000159.1, forward strand.
TGGAGGGCCGTCTTTAATTATAATTTTCTTTTAAAATGTAGAAAAACACGACCGTGTCGGTCGTTAGGAAGGCTTGAAAATCGTTCAGGGATAATGTCTTTATAAATAATATATCGTCAATTTATATATTCGTTAAAAGTATAAATGTCACCATTTCAAATGATAAACATCTGGAGATTCTATTGGATCCAAAAAAAATAGTGTAATAATTTAGTATGAGCCAACAAAGCCAATAAAATGTCAACAGTGTTCAAAAAAATTTATAGTTTCATAGATTTGGATAATATTTTTAAAAAGGAAATTGAAACTGACCTTGTCATTGAAATTGACCACTAAGGAAAACACGGGTATACCTGAAAACTGGTTGGCGTGAAATCTTCCTTTAAGTTAAATTGAATATGTTTGATTTTTTTCTGGAGCCCATGCTCATTTCAAAGCGGGCCAGAACACCACTATTCTAAGGCCAGTGTCGCGGTGCGTATTATATTGAAAAACCTTTCCTGTCGCGCAATAAGGTGCGTATTTTTATTGACAACACTTTTTATAAACATACTAGTCATACTAGCGTACACCTGTCAAAAATGACGGAAGATTTCAGCTGAAATCTATTTATTTTATAAAAAGTTCACTTTTTTTAGGGAGCCTACGGAGCCGACCTTTTTCAAAAGCCCAACTAACTTGTCCTTGTTTGATAAATACGAAATATTAAACTTTCTGAAATGTACACAAAGTATTTTATAATAGGGGTTGTAGGCAGAGCCGTCTTTACACCATTTGGGGCCCCGGACAAAGAAATAGTGTGGGGCCCCTACCACGAGGGAATAAAATATAAATTAACATAATATATATAAATAAATATATTCCCATGGTGCCCCTATGCTCGTTGGCCCCCGGGCAAATGCCCAACGGGCCTATGTTGTTTTTTTATTTTATAATTAACCATCATCAAATCCTCTTTTTACATTATCCCTTTTCGAAAATTAAAATATGAGCGAAAACAATTACGTCATAATATATTTTTTTACAGCGCATCTTTAATTTGCACACCTTTTGATGCATTGGTGCAGTAATTTGGTTTTCCCTGCTTTCTAAAATTAGTAGCGTCAGGACAGACTGACTTGCGTGACAATTGCAAATTATATAATTTATATCGGTGCGCATTATATCAAACCTGTTTTACGACACAACTACAATTTTGTATTTTTGGATGGTCTTGCGCTGCGTATTATAATGAACATTCTTTTAGTTACGTCTGGTACATAAACTTGTTTTTTTACGTTTTTTTTAAAAAATCTGATGTGTATTTATTTTGAAAACTTCCGTCATTTTTGACGGGTGATACGCTAGTAATAATAATAATAAAAGATGTTCCACATTGAATGATAGTTCGCATTACTCCATTTTGAAATATGTTTCATGTCATTAGTTAAAGATGTTGTTGTTCTCTACCACAGTCTCATCGCCCCGATAATCACTTCTAGAACAACTGCCACGTGAACATAAAACTAAAAAGTGGGGCTTCTGAAAGAAATTTGTGAATGACCTACTCTGAACGGTGCAGAAATTGAAAGAAATATAACGAGCCCGGCATCATGTATGTTATATAAAACTAGGAGGGGCGAGAGATGGTATCACTACTGTCAGCGTCTATTGATTTGTATCAGCATCTCTTGATTTGTATCAGCATCTCTAGATTTGTATCAGCGTCTCTTGATTTGTATCAGCATCTCTAGATTTGTATCAGCGTCTCTTGATTTGTATCAGCATCTCTTGATTTGTATCAGCGTCTCTTGATTTGTATCAGCGTCTCTTGACTTGTATCAGCATCTCTTGATTTGTATCAGCATCTCTTGATTTGTATCAGCATCTCTTGATTTGTATCAGTATCTCTTGATTTGTATCAGTGTCTCTTGATTTGTATCAGTGTCTCTTGATTTGTATCAGTATCTCTTGATTTGTATCAGTATCTCTTGATTTGTATCAGTATCTCTTGATTTGTATCAGTATCTCTTGATTTGTATCAGTATCTCTTGATTTGTATCAGTATCTCTTGATTTGTATCAGTATCTCTTGATTTGTATCAGTATCTCTTGATTTGTATCAGTATCTCTTGATTTGTATCAGTATCTCTTGATTTGTATCAGTATCTCTTGATTTGTATCAGTATCTCTTAGCTTCCATTATTTGGTCTTCAGTATTCACAAGATATTCTTATATAGTAGATCGTAATTACTTGTTTATCCCCCCATGGTAAAATCAATATTCACAATGACATTATGATCCATTTGATATCGCCAAATAACAAGTGAGATGGGGAATAACAACAAATTTAGATTTAAAAAAAAATTAACTCAATTCTAATGGTTAAAAGAGACCATCAAATAAAGAATTTTTATCAAGACTAGTTGTAAGATTTTTTTGTAAATTATGCCATCCCGAAAAGTTCAAAATAAATTCACTTAAGGGTAAAAATCTGCTGCCAATCGTATCCATCAACGCTTCAAGTGACGCTACAAGTTTATTCGTGGGCCATATGATATATCTAAGTGTTTGCTAATACAACAGTAACGTGTATCAAACGATCCAACGCAATATTAACGAAACTTAACATCTAGAAAAGAATCACAGATTGTCGTTGGGGTTATTTTAACAATCGAATGTCCGATTTTAAAAAAACAACCTGTAGGAGGCTTTTGACATTTTTCTGAGGGGTACGAAAAGACAAAAACATGAGGAAGAAAGAGTTTAGAAAAAAAGGACAATATCAGCTTTTTGAGCGAAATAATCAATAATATTTTCATACAAGGCCATATCAACTTTCAGTATTTGTACTCCTGATGGAATTATTTAAAAAAAAATTAATCTGTTATCATTAAAATCAAATAAAACTTTTCTGCTTCGATTTTTTTTTCTCCATGCAAAATAAAAACTGAATTTACTTAGGACAATTAATCCCAGAACTTGTACACAGATCTTAGGCTGCCTAAATAGAATGTAATTGACAGGGCTGTTTTATATATCTATGCATTTAATTAGATGTTTAAGGGGAAGGCAGCTGTTTGCTCCTTTATTTGGTTCTTTAAAAAAGCCGCAAATATTTGCTGGAAAACTGCCAATGTCAATATTTAAATAACTTTCCGCTTTTTGCCATTCTTTCCGTTTCCGATTTCATTACTCCCGGGGATACCTTGGCGTTCATCATCCACACCTCTGACTAACCCGCCCATTCTCCGACAAGTTGATCTGGGATTACCCCCCTGAAGACTATCTTTTAGTTCCACCCGCGCTCAGGACTATTTGACCAGCGCGGAGGGTGACAGCTGGTCACAGAGTGATTAGGTCGAGCGGAGGTGTATTGATCTCCAGGTGAAGACAGGATGCTCCCAATAATTTGAAGGATAACGGACCAAAGAACAATGCTAGTGCAGAGACCAGAAGGGTGAGGCATGGAGGGGGTAGAGGCAGGGTCTAAAAATAATCATAATTATATGAAAAATGAGAATTCGGAACAAAAGTGGAGTGGGCGAACGAAAGCCAAGCCGTGTCAAATGAATTATCCCCACGAAACAAAGGATACAGTCGTCGGCGTAAAAGAGTAATGTCGCATTCAGAAGGTGTGATGCATTGGGTATCATAGGCTCAAGGTATACTGTATTTTGTTGTCTATCATAGGCCAAAAGTATACTGTATTCTATTGGCTACCATAGGTATACCATAGGTATACTGTATTCTGTTGGTTATCATTGGCTAAACATATATTGTATTCTGTCGGCTTTTTATAGGCTATATGTATAATGATTTCTGCTGGTATCACATGCTAAATGTATACTGTATTCTGTTGATTATCATAGGCTAGAGTTATAATGCAATCTGCTGGTTATCATAGGCTAAAAGTGTACTGTATTCTGTTGATTATCATAGGCTAGAGGTATAATCGAAACTGCTAGTTATCATAGGCTATTGTACTGTATTCTATTGGACACAAATGGCTTTTTCATCAAACAAGCGCCAACTAAACACGCCAATGAAGTGTGACGGGCAACGTGACATCTTAGATGCGAGGTACGCTGGTTATTTAAAAAAAAAGTTTTCGCTTAAAAACTGTCATTTGTTCTCTTTTAGATCTGCTTCAGCATTTTCTGGCTTCTATTAAATGTCTGAATGAATTATTTTAAGACAAAATGATCGAAATTTCAAGTCTTTGAACAACCAACATGACTTAGAATTTAAAAAAAGCGCTCAACGCGGCGTGAAAAGCTAAGAAGCACGAACTTAAAACCCTGATCGTCAAAGAGGATCAAAGAGCAAAGTCTCCAGCTAAACATTGGTCTAAAGACACAAGGAATCAACATAAACGAAAAATATTTATTCCCCCTAAAATTATAATCTTCCATTATAAATTGATTATTTTAAAATTCACCCTCCCCAAACCATTGTCTACCCAGAGTTACACTGTGACGTCATGTTAACCCTTGTCCATCCACGTTAAAAAGTCATTGTGGCCGTTGCCTACCCAGCCTAACACGGCTACATTATTATGACCCTTGTCCAATAAAGTATCTTTAATCTGACTTTGTGGTGCAGGTCCCCGGTTTTCCCTTTCAGGAGGACGTTATCACCCGGAAGGTATTTCCAAAGCACACGGGGGTAATGAATGCAGTCTCCAGGTAGCCATCTCTGAGCTGGGGGAGGGGGGTGAAGGGGTGGCAGAAGAGAGGGAGGGGTGGAGGGTGGCAGGAGAGAGGGAGGACGGGGAGGGACCCGAATCATCGACGTGGCCAGGCTCACCGTGGTATCGATCAGACGTCATCCATTTTTACTCCCCCCCCTTTCCCCACTTCTCTATCTCTCTCTGTGTCCCCTGCCTCAGTCTTGGAGATAGTGGGTGTGTGTGTGTGTGGAGGGTTCGGACTGGGTTGGGGGGTGGGGTGGGGGAAGGGGGTCTCACATCTAGAGGGTAAAAGGGGTCACAAGACAAGTGTGTTCAAGGGGACAGGGAAAATTTAATTGGAATTTAAAAAATAAAAAATTATAGAAGAAGTAATGTTACGAAACGGTCAAGATTATGAAAGAAGTTACCCAAGAATTTGAATAGAACGTGGAAACCCGAATCTTTTTCGTTAGGCATAACTTTCAAAGTAACATGTAATCTTGGTACTAAAAGGAGATGTTAATTGTTTTGTTACGAGAGTTCAGCTTGCACACATTCTCTCTATCATCGGAGATCTCATAATTGGAATTTAAACCAGTACAGGTGGTCAGTTATTTGAAATACACTTTAAACGGCCAAAGTCACCACTCCGTTTGTTGTTTCCATCTTCACACTTCAAGTGCGTGCCCACTGAGTCGTGTGTGGGGTGGTGGTGGAGAGGGGGTGGGGATTGTTGTCATGATGACCATTGTCCTCCCCGTCCCCAGGTGTATTCAGGGGATGTCACCGGCGAGGACACAGAGCAAAGATTAATGGCCGGCACGCGCTCTGGGGTCATGTGGAATCCAAGCTCAGGCACCGGTAGTCTTTGGTCACAGACCGATCCTCTGACTGGTCCCCTGTCTGACTGGTCCCGTGTCTCATTGGTCCCCCGTCTGACTCGTCTACTGTCTGACTGGTCCAATGTCTGACTGGACCCTGTCTGTATGATCTCATGTCTGACTGGACCCTGTCTGTATGATCTCATGTCTGACTGGTCCCCTGTCTGACTGGTCTCCTGTCTAACTGATCTCCTGTCTGACTGGTCCCGTGTCTCAATTGTCCCGTGTCTCTATGGTCCCCTGTCTGGATGGTCGCGTATCTGACTGGTCCCCCGTTCGACTGGTCCCATGTCTGACCCGTTCTTTTCACCCACCCCTATTACTCAGGTCAAATGTAGGTTTATGTTCCTTTGGACGAATTTGAAACTATTAACTTTTTTGTTTGTTTGAAATGCTACCTGCCATGTGCAAGGCCTATTGGGCCCATGATCTGAATGGTGATCAATTGAAAGCAATGCTTGGAGGTAGGCCGAACGTGCGGGCGGGGAAGTAGTCAGGTCACTGATTACAATACAAGTAATGGGCGTTGGTGGGCCGGGGGGGGGATAGACTCAGCGAAAAGTAAAACAATGGGGTGACATCTTGGTCATTGATTGAAGAAATAGATGGTATCGATCTGAAAGGTTTGGTTCGAGACAAGAAAGGAATCAAATGATTACGTTTAGTAAAAAAAAACAACGTTATATTTAAAAAAAAATAATGAACGGGAACATCGCTTTCCGATTTAAAGTTGGTATGTGAACATACACTACAGGCTGAGCTCTCTGAATATAACGGTAACATTTTTGTTTATTTTATTCATAATGCCCGTGTTAACCTTGTCGTTGGCGTTTATGCCTTTATCTTGTGGAGAGGGAGATCTTTCCCCACTAACTCCTCCCCTTTCCTTCAGTGACAAAAAAGAGAGAAAAAGAGAGAGACAGAGATACAGACATTTAGACATAGAGAGAGAGAGAGAGAGAGAGAGAGAGAGAGAGAGGGAGAGAGAGAGGAGCGAGGGAGAGACAGAGAGAGAGAGAGAGAGGAGCGAGGGAGAGACAGAGAGAGAGAGAGAGAGGGGGGGAGCGAGGGAGAGACAGAGAGAGAGAGGGGAGCGAGGGAGAGACAGAGAGAGAGAGAGAGAGAGAGGGGGGGAGCGAGGGAGAGACAGAGAGAGAGAGAGAGGGGGGGAGCGAGGGAGAGACAGAGAGAGAGAGGGAGAGACAGAGAGAGAGAGAGAGAGAGCGGAATAACTGATACGCAGTCGTTATTAAAACAGTGTATGTATGCATAGACCTAACAAGACATACATGTCAGGCCTGTACAGTCCCCTTGTTTTAATAACATATATATTTATTTATCTAAATGCCTGATTGCAAGTCTCATCCATATTTTGATACGCAAATTGACAGGACTAAGTTGATTGTAAAACAAGACTTCCATTTGAAGACCCGCTCCATCCATGAGATGATACCTTATATTAATACCAACCAATAGAAACATAAGACTGAAATTAAAATAAACTTCAACCTTGATCATGACAATACTTTCAAAAAATAATATTTTTTTTTGAACAAAGCAGACGAAGGATTAGATACAGAGAGAGGGGAGGGGAGTGCGTGATCCAGGAGAAGGGCTTTGTCGAAAGCGTGTGTGTGTGTGTTTAAGATATATGAAGATTTGTGGACTGAGAGAAAGGGATGAACAGAGAGAAAGTGTGAAAGAGAATGATAGGTAGTTAAGGAGTAGGAGCTAGTGAAAGAGAATCAGAGAGAGAGAGGGCGAGAGAGGGAGAGAGAGAGAATAAGATAGAGAGAGAGTGACACAGAGAGAGAGAATAAGAGAGAGAGAGAGAGACAGAGAGAGAGAGAGAGAATCAGAGAGAGAGAGAGAGAGAGAGAGGGTGAAAGAGAATGACAGGTAGTTAAAGAGGATGAGATAGAAAGAGTGAAAGGAAATGATATATATATATATATATATATATAGAGAGAGAGAGAGAGAGAGAGAGAGCGTGGGTGGGGAGGGGGAATAAGAGCGAACTAGAATGATATAGAGAGGAGCAGTAGCGAGATGTTTGACAATATCTATATAAAAAAAAACTCCATAGAACTGCCCAGGTGCCCAAGATGGACCGAGGGAGACAACTCGCTTGTAATTTGACGTCAGCGGCCATCAGTTGTCAGTTTGTTTTGTTTGTGAATTAATCCTTAATGCAACCGACAACTCTTTTTCCCTCCCCAATAATCCAAACAGAGTTACCTGCGCGTCCACCGCGCCGTGTTTGTTGTCTGTAAAAACTTGGCGGATGCACGCATGAAGTTGAGAGGGGTGTGCGGGGGGGGGGCAGGGGGGCGGCAGGGCGCTGGGGGTGACATGTTTAACGATCGCTAATAAACATTACGATGTTAGGCATTAGACCCCACCAACAGTTTCTACGCGGTAATGAGAAAACATAATATCACAGAGAGAGAGAGAGAGAGAGAGAGAGAGAGAGAGAGAGAGAGATCCATTTCTTGCCAGGATTAGGTCTCGGCATCGTGTCATAGGCGTGGACCCCAGCAATACCGTGTATGTACGCATATTTTTAAGGATAAGTAAAGATGGGGGGGGGGAGGGGTCTGCTATGACGTGGCAACCCTTCAATCACCCACCACCGCCACTTATCTACTACCAACCATGATAAACAAAGGAGTAGATAATGGCAACCATACCCCCTCCCCCCAGTCCCTCCCCTCCAAAATAAATTAAAAAAAAATATAAAAAAAAATAAATAAATAAATTCATATACACCTTCATTTGCTTAAAACGTGTAACACCCTCTGTAATACCATACACATCAAGGTAACACAGCGCGACGTTAGATTACAAGTCTTCAATTAGAAAGTTCGAAATGAGTGATCATATTTTAATATTGGGATTTTTAGAATGAAAAGAAAGGCAAAACTACTGTCACGGCTTTGTTGTAATGACTGCTTCCATCATCGTTTTAAGAGCGTTTTTTTATATTTTTTAAAAATCGGGGGTGGTTGTTGGGGGTAGGGGGTGAAGGGTGGGGGTGGTCATACTCATAGACTCAACCAACAAATGTACACAATTTCAATTTTTTGTGGTCGTTTATATTTACCTTTGAGGTATCAACCTGAAGATCATAGTTTATATTTATGCCTAATTATGTTAAATTTCCACATTGCTTAGTAGAGTAATAACAAAACTAAAAAGTAATTTAAAATGTATGATATGAAATAAAGATTGGGAAGGGAAAAAAAAATCGCTTCCGCTCCCGCTTCGACACAGCACTTTTCTACCTGAAGTGGCTCTTCCTTGTTCTCAGAGGGTCGTGAGTCGGGGGGGGGGAGAAGGGGGAGGTTAGCTGGGTTGGGGGGGATGCACGATCGATACATCACGCCCCTATAATCAAGGTGTTTGCCGCGTTCGGCTCCCTGACCACGGCAAGAACGACAAGGGAATAGGGTGACAGGGCGTGGTGTGCAAGGAGGCGGGGAAGAGGGGTGATAGGGCGAGGTGTGCAAGGAGGTGGAGAAGAGGGTGGGGAAGAGGGTGACAGGGCGTGGTGTGCAAGGAGGTGGGGAAGTTGTGACAGGGCGTGGTGTGCAAAGAGGTGGGGAAGAAGGTGACAGGGTGTGGTGTGCAAGGAGGTGGGGAAGAAAGTGACAGGGCGTGGTGTGCAAGAGGCGGGAAGAGGGTGACAAGGCTTTGTGTGCAAGGAGGCCGGGAAGAGGGTGACAAGTTTTGGTGTGCAAGGAGGCCGGGAAGAGGGTGACAAGGCGTGGTGTGCAAGGAGGCCGGGAAGAGGGTGACAAGTTTTGGTGTGAAAGGAGGCCAGGAAGGGGTGACAAGGCGTGGTGTGCAAGGAGGCCGGGATAGAGGATTGTAGGGCGCGGTGTGTATAGGGAGGTTTGGATTGTGGGGTGTGTTGTAGTTAAGACTGGAATGAAGTCATGGATGTTTCTCCAAATACAGAGGTGAGATGAAAACACTTTTGAAATGAGAATATTGACTTAGTTCATCACATTTTGAGGAATGTCATGTATATTTGGTATTTACATTTATAAAGGGAGCAATAAAAGACAAACAAAAAAATCGTCCCTAAGTAAAAGTTCAAATGAAGGACGGGTCAAGGGAAAGACAGAAGAGGTGATGTTGGTTGTATAGTGGAGAGTGGCGAGGACAAAGACAGGGGGGGTGGGGGAAGGGGTCGGTTGAAGACGCCCCCTCATCGCCGGTGCGCGCTCACCTTAGAGATCAATAATGGACAGGCACACTCTGTGGGAGGCGAGTGAGTGAAATCGGGAGGTGGGGGAATGAGGGTTTGAAATGAAAATAAAAAGTGTGTGTGTGGGGGGGGGTGTTCATGAAAATTAGGTATGAGACTGGAAGGGGAGAGAAAACCTCACAAGGGGTGGTCGTGCGTCAGGGTTAGAACAAAAAGAAAAGTTGGGGGATGCAACACAAAGGGTAAGAGAAGCAGAAGGAAGAGAGAGAGAGAGAGAGAGAGAGAGAGAGAGAGAGAGAGAGAGAGAGAGAAAGAGAGAGAGAGAGAGAGAGAGAGAGAGAGACAGAGAGAGAGAGAGAGATATGACAAATGGGCAAAGAGGTTTCCATCGCTAAAGTAAATACGCGAGGCAAGAGTACCTTTTGAGGAGGGAGTGGTGAAGTAAGGAAGACATTTGAACTTTAAAAGAAAACATTTTGAAAAATGAACAGAACGTCTCTGCAAGCGTGTTTCCTTCTTAATTGTTGACCATCTGAGAGTATTAAAAAAAAGTTGATGACAGGAGAGTGTGTAGAGTGCAGGGTGCGGAAAATGTTCTAATCATGTGTACGTGTTAGTATGTTCCCATTTGCACCGTTTCGACAACGACTTTTCTGCGGACTGGTTATCTGCGTACCCTTGTTGCTTTTTTTTTCTTTCTTGTCATCGCGGTGGGGAACAGGGGCACACTTTCAGCTCACGCTGCCATCCATCGATCTCCAAGTTGCCTACCCCCACCCCTCCCCCCACATCTTCTACCGCATACCACAAACATCGCTCCATTTCAAGTTCATAGTTTTTTTTTAATATATTTTTTATTTTTTAACATCGCTATGGTCCCTTTCCCTCTATGGACTGTGCTGTTAAATATGTTTAAAATATAATAAAAATTCTGTTTAAAAAAACAACAACAAAAACTCTCTATGGCCGATACAATATGCTTTGTTATTTAATGGCGGAAATATATTAGTAGAAAAATCATTCGGACCAATTTCTTAAAGATCTTAATAAAATATACGGTTACACTGTTTGGGACTTATCTCAAAAGATAATTTAACCATTTTATTCTAAGTCAATTTGAGTCAGCTTAGTTCACTTGGCCGAGCCAAAAACTAACGTAACGCTTCTTCATACATTTTGTTTCGCAAAGTCATTGTTACATTTAATATTTATGGTGAAAGAATTTTGTTTTAAGAAAACCTTGTCTAAATTAAAATATCTGCATAACGAAATTGGATATGACGTTTTCCAGTCTCAGAAATAACAAACCCTCTAGACAACAGCTGAAATAGTTCGACTGATATAAATCACAGTCATTTCTTTGGATCGAGGGCTTATAAAGGAAATTGCTCAAACATTTTAGTTTATAGTTACACTACGGACTTTTACTGCATCTCTAATCAAACCACCACCATCATCTTCTTCTTCTTATTTGTTATTAAACAAAATAATTTATTAAAAAAATAAATCAAAACCAGGCATTAAGTCAAATAAAAGTCAGAACTTGTTAGTTAAACCCGATGAATGAAAAGAAACATTTAAAAACACGTTGCACTCCCCTAAACTAAAAAAATTTATTTTTTTTAAAAGGAAGGTTTCTCATAAGGGGAACTGATTGATCAATACTTAAACGGGCCGGTCGGGGGTGAGGTCGGTCGGGCTAGGGCCTATTCGCCTCACCTTGTTGTTTTGACTTTGTCTATCACCCCCCCCCCAACACCTTTTACAGATGCCATAACAACTATCAAATTAAAGGTAGTTTTGAAATATCTGGTGCGGCTCTTAACAGTTTTCCTTGCATTCAAGAGAGGCATAAGCAAGCCTCTTTAACACTGTAACTTACGGCATTAAACCAAATAGCAGGGCCCCAAGGCGGTAACTGGTAGAATGCTAGGGCCCCAAGGCGGTAACTGGTAGAATGCTAGGGCCCCAAGGCGGTAACTGGTAGAATGCTAGGGCCCCAAGGCGGTAACTGGTAGAATGCTAGGGCCCCAAGGCGGTAACTGGTAGAATGCTAGGGCCCCAAGGCGGTAACTGGTAGAATGCTAGGGCCCCAAGGCGGTAACTAGTAGAATCTAAGGGCCCCAAGGCGGTAACTGGTAGAATGTAAGTGCCCCAAGGCGGTACCTGGTAGAATGTAAGGGCCCCAAGGCGGTACCCGGTAGAATGCCAGGGTCCACAGGCAGTAACTGGTAGTAATGTTAATTTTTGTTTTGTCGATTTTAAAATAGATTAATAGTTTATGTTTGTTTACAGTTAAATTTTTAAAAAAATTCTGACAATGAACAACGACACTGAGGGGATACAAGGGCCAAACTTGCCAGAGATCAGAGTCATTATCAGAGCGTTGAGTTGTGCCAAAAATGACTATAGAAAAAACCTGGCTTAGCTGGCTGTAACATATATATTTTTTCTCTTTAGAAATTGCGCTTTGTTCTAAATTATATTTTAAAATCCTTAAGTAGAAACTAGTTTTAAAATACATTGCAGGCAAATTATTTTAAACTAAAGTAAACCCGCAAACACACGTTAGTGGTTTGATTATACAGTACCCCTCCCCCCACCAGTGTATATATATAAGAGAGGGGAAAAAGCGCGGCGGAAATGTTTGACAACACGCTCAAATAAATGTACCCCACAAACATGCATTCAAGGACACAATCAATTTTTAATAACAATCCCTGTTGGTGTTAACTCCTGCACCCTCCACGTCACCACCTTGATACGCCATCGCACATATTTCTCATCCTTGAAGGATATTAACATTTGTAAGCAAGCTTTCCACAGCTTACTTATTATATCAATCGTTACATTCCCGTAAGACAAAAGAAGTCAAGAAGGATCCACACGCAAGTACGTTATTTATACAATTTAGCATACATCTTATTTTACAGCGACACGTTAAAAAGTTTGTACTTGGAAACTTTTGGAAAGGGTTTTAACAAGACAAATGTTTCGTCCCTTTTTTAAATTTATTGAATACCTTTATATATAAAAAAATTGACTAAAACTAATCGCGTAGTATTTTTGTTTTGTTGTTTTCATTGGAGGTGCGCCTCTGTGTGTGAGAAAGGGGTGGCGGGAGGGGTGGACTGAGTTAGGGACAAACAATGACAACGGTTAAAAACTACAGTCCAGGGACCGATTGGAAACCTGAGGACCACCAGTCCACGTCCAAGAGCTTGCTCTCTTGTTCCTGTTCACAACCCCGGACAGGGTGATTACAAACGTAGTCGGAGACAATACAGCAGTCCCCCCCTCCCCCCTTCCTATCCTCCAACGGTATCGATTCAAAACGTGAGAGACTCGCGGGCACGTATTGTTTTGCCATGCCTAATGGTGTTGGGCCAGCGCATGCACAAAAACCTGGTCCCCGGTACCAAGTTTTAAATTTTAAAAGTTCCTCGCCCTGGAAAATGACAACAACAAAAAAATGTGTTTCGGTTGGGGGGGGGGCGGGGAGTATGGGGACCAGAGAGGGATAACGATTGCTTTCGAAGGTTGTTAATAGCAATGGAACCGTGACCAAACAGTTACAAGAAAACGTATTTTTTATGGAACCAAAATTGTTATTTCATTGAGTCTGGATGTTTCATTAAGATGGGAGCCATCAACATATTTGATATCCTAGCTAAGTTGTGGAAAATGTAAAGAAGACTTCATAAATTAATTTGTAATAAATTTTTTTATGTGTAGGCACAAGAGAAAAAAATATAAATATGATTTAGGTTGGATTGGAGCTTTAAAAAGAAAATTCTTGAAGATAAACCATTTTCGATAAAAAAAATTTTTTTTATATCTGCTTACTCACCGGAAGTGGCTCTAAGCCCAAGCGCATGCGTTTAGCATTTTGACTTTCGTTTTCACAGGCTGTTGCCAAAAGGCTTTCTGCTGCTGCTGACGTCAGGTGGGGAGGGGTTGGTCTCAGCTGTTGGAAGAATGAAATAATCCTTGATGAGCGGACGTCATCACAATATCCGATTGTCTAAACCCCGACAACCACCAACCCCTGTTCTCACCCGTCACCTCGTCTTCAAGAAATTGAAACTTCTTGAAAAATTGTTTGGGGAAAGAAACTTGAAGTCACCAGAAATGACAAGCAAATTGCGAGAAGTCACGAGTAATCAAGATAAATATCGTTATTTTTGGAGGTAAAAGTCTACAGTAGTCCAGACTTTGTTCAAAAACATTTCTCTCATTTATTCTCTGATTGCATTTGATCTTTATTTTTGTTGTTTGTTTTCTGGTTTCAAATGGAGGTTTGAAAACATCCAATAGAGAAAAATTGTTGTAAAATAATTTTTTTTAAAAATCATTTTTTCCACACTCAAGCAAAACCATTCTTTCCAAATTGTCATTCAAATAAAGCAACTCTATCTTTTTCTTAATTTCTGAATTAATTTTAAGATGTACTTGCTAAACCAACTTTCCGTAGGATTGTGAACTGTAGATGTCACATTTTTTGTGTGTTTTTTAAAAGTGGGTCCCAAAAGAAGTAAAGTGACCAGAAAGTACAATTTTATGACAACAAACGACCTAAAAATGAAAGGAATTTACTTTAAATAGACACGGAAGAAAAAAGAAAGAATTTATATTAAATAATTTTATCATTTTATTCTGTCTAGTGACCGATGGCGAGCCCACATTTGAAGAATTACTTTGTGATCTTTGCTGGTCATTTTCTGTAAGTGTTTTGAAACGTTCACAAAAAAAAATTATATTAAGAAACTGTAAAAATATTCTGCCTTAATTGGGGCGGGACACAATGATGAGTAATTTGGGATTATGTAACAGCAGAGGAACAACAAATGGTGATTAGCAAATAATTAGTTTATATGGTAAACAGGCTTTAAGTTCCAGACATTGGTAGATATCAACATCTCATACACATTACTATAAAAACTTGTCGATAGTCCTAAATTTATGTGCAATCAAATTCAGTAAAATTAGAGAATAATAAACATCGAGTTCAACCTACCGGCTCCCAGCCATTGTGCTCTTTAGATCTGCGCATTCGCCTGCACGACTTGAGGTAAGTCCGTATTCTTTTCCGGGACCGCTCGTGGAACTCTGGGAACTGCCTGTCGCAGGCCTCGAGAATGGCTTGAATTTTGTCTTTTGGTTGTTTAGAGATGGGGACCATGCGGTCAAGATTTTCATCCACGAACAGCCGAACAAACATCTGAGCGAAACAATTTTTTTAGAGAAAAAAAAAGTTAATTGGCGTTTTTTTTTCAGCGATTAAAAAACAAAACAAAAAGAGGCTTGCACGTACGCAAACAGGTCATGATTTCTGATTGACGTAAAAAATACGACACTGCTGTTGCCAGATAATGACCGCGGCAAGGAAACGAGAGAAACGTGATCAGTGACACTGCCACCGACAATGATAAATGTCTGCCTAGAGATTAAGCCCATTAACGCTTCACATTTAAAAAACAACTTACGCAAAAGAAAGTTTTTGTATTATATAAGACACATTTTAATATTTTTTGATCATGTATACATCTGTACTTAGTTACTATAACTTTAGAAAATTGAGGTAAAGGTTAGCAGGAGTTGTCGTTCTGTCAACACTTCTCTCATATTTAATGTTTGTGAAGCATAATAAATAGATGATGGAAAAGAAAGTTGGTTTGACTTTCAGACATAAGTCTTAATTGGGAATATTCAATGCTATTATGTATAAAATTATAGGGTTGTGAATAGAACAGCTGGGGTTTTGTTTTGGTTTGGGCGCCATCCATTAGATCAGTGCTTCTCAAAGTGG
Source organism: Ampullaceana balthica (assembly GCA_944989445.1). Taxonomy (NCBI): domain Eukaryota; kingdom Metazoa; phylum Mollusca; class Gastropoda; family Lymnaeidae; genus Ampullaceana; species Ampullaceana balthica. The sequence goes on from CALYLW010000159.1 coordinate 794,921, forward strand.
TGGTCCGCGGACCGATGGTGGTCCGCGGACCGGTGCCGGTCCGTGGGCCGTCCACTGCCGGTCCGCAGATGTTCTAAAAAAAAAGGACAGAAAAAATTATCAGTGCAGGGAAAATAGTGCACCGGTCTCTGGTGCAATGGAAAAAATTCCTGCCGGTCCGCCATACTAAAAAGTTTGAGAAGCACTGCATTAGATGACGGACATTCGCTAATGAAATAGTCATTCCGCTCTTACAGAACAATCAGCTTCGTGAAACCAAAAAAAACATTAAAAAAATAAATGATATAGTATAACAACTTCTTTTTTCTTAACTCCCCTTAGGGTTCCCACGATATCCGTTCTTTTTAAGATTGCTATTGAATGAAAGATTAAAATGTTCGAGCGTTAGAGTTTTTGTAGGTATAATAATTCTATCACATTAATAATTAAATTAACATTGAGACACCCTTTATAAACTTATTACACAAGATGTATAAAATAGTTTCTGTTTCAGTTATTTATTAAGGACGCAATTTTCAAGCGACAATTTTGCGTTCCTGGTTATTTTGACGTCTATTGCTTTGACAGTGACGTCACTGAATGGCTACGGGTGTTCGAAGATGTAGAAACTCGAATCCCACAAACTGAGATACGTTAACCTAGACAACATCTTCACGTTAACTTCTTCTTATCTTGCGAGCTGAGGTGGGCACACGAAATTTTATGGATAGTTTGTACTTGAGAAATACTCTCAAGACAAAGAATTACTTCAATTCCTGAACAAATTTTGATGTTTCCGACCCGCAAGCAAAATAAGGCGAAACTTTATACTCCAGACGACTTTGTTCAATGGTTTTAATGTGCATAATATCAAAAAGTCAATTGTAAGTCTATTGTCACTTTTCCAAAATGCCATGTTTAATTATTGACTGAATAGTGAATAATAGCGTAAAAAGATCGTTTTAAGTTTTGACTATGCAATAAAAACAGAAAGTCTTTACTTTTTCTACAATACCCGCACTCGTCTCTGGCCTGATGTTAGAATACTTACAAAGCGGTGGTCATGTGATCATAATAATAAATAATCTTCTAAAATCATGGACAGTTGTAAGTATTGAATCCCTTATTCATCACATCAAAACAATCTTAATTCACACGAGGTTACACACGAGAAGATCTGGAGCCCGTGAATTCCAAATAGTAACATACAAACAATACATAATGACAAAGATTTATAAATAAATCTGATGAGGATCCTCTTAGCCGCGGAGTTCTGTTAATTATCATAAACATGGGTATATATAACACGTGAGAATAATGGCCACCGCAGACAAAAGCAAATAAATAGAACACCCCCCGTCTCCCCCCTTCCGACTCCCGTTCCCGACATCCATGAATGAGAACCCAACACCAGGTAATCTCAACCAGAAGATGTCATTACCCCCCATCGTTTCTATAAACGCTAATTGTAAGCAACTTGAATGGTGGCAGCGACCCAAACCGACCCAAACCGGCAAGACTTACATTAAAAGCTTTCAGCCTCTCGGGATCGATGTCATGGCCAACCGGTATCTTCTCGTCATCGTCGTTGTCATCATCATCGTCGTCATCCTTGCCCTCACTGGTTTTTGTCATGGCGCTCTGGGGACAACCGGAAACAGGAGGGGGGGGGAGGTGTTATACAAAAGTTGTTTGGAAAGCTGTCTATCACACGGTAGCAGAATCATCAATAGTTGAGTAAAGCAAAAAATTAAATTTACTATCCAAGCCTACTGTGTAGACTATTTTTGCCGCTGCGCCCACTCAAATATATATTTTTTTTTACCTTTGTCCGCTTCTGGGTGTATACAGATTGTGATCTAATGGAAGATGTGATGCGCACTATTCTACCACTAAATTACAAAGCAGTAATGATGAGAATTTGTGTAATGGTATATCATATAGCCCCGTACAATTTTCGTCTCCAGTGATTCGATTTTCTAGTCTGATAAAGTGTTTATGGAACTCGGATTCTTATCCAGTCATTTCTTATACGTTGTTTCTTTCAGGTTGAAGGAGGTGGATCCCCCTCACCCCCCTCTCTCTCTCTCTCTGTGAATTATAGAGAACTGTTTCACACTACTAGTGTCTTCAAAGCGAACTAAAGAAAGTCATTTCTTATGTTGTTTCTTTCAGGTTGAAGGAGGTTGATTATAGAGAACTGTTTCACACTACTAGTGTCTTCAAAGCGAACTAAAGAAAGTCATTTCTTATGTTGTTTCTTTCAGGTTGAAGGAGGTTGATTATAGAGAACTGTTTCACACTACATGTGTCTTCAAAGCGAACTAAAGAAAGTCATTTCTTATGTTGTTTCTTTCAGGTTGAAGGGGGTTGATTATAGAGAACTGTTTTACACTACTAGTGTCTTCAAAGCGAACTAAAGAAAGTCATTTCTTATGTTGTTTCTTTCAGGTTGAAGGAGGTTGATTATAGAGAATTGTTTCACACTACTAGTGTCTTCAAAGCGAACTAAAGAAAGTCATTTCTTATGTTGTTTCTTTCAGGTTGAAGGAGGTTGATTATAGAGAACTGTTTTACACTGCAAGTGTCTTCAAAGCGAACTAAAGAAAGTCATTTCTTTCCGCAGGATTCCACTAAGAATACTATTATCTTTTTATGAAAAATTGAACGCAAGTCAAAAGTTGCATTATCATCATCACTGAGAGTTTGTAAAACTGCGAGTTCTCGATGTGGATAAAACAAATTTAAAAAAAAAGAAGATGGAAATGACTTTTGTTCATATGACGTTATATCCCTTTTATCAGAGTGATGTCATATGACATACACGAGAAGAGGGAAAGACCGGATCGTATCTGTAGCTATAAATAGAGAAATTTCTCCCGACTTCCGGCACCACAAATGTTCTCCCCCTCCCCCCAAACTTACATCTCTGCTCTCACTGCTGGCTCTCCCCCCCCGCCCCCCAAACTTACATCTCCGCTCTCACTGCTGGCTCTCCTCTTCCTCTCCGGGTGCCCCCCCCCAAACTTACATCTCCGCTCTCACTGCTGGCTCTCCTCTTTCTCTCCGGGTGCCCCTTTCCAACGTCCGCCATTTTCCCCGGGACTGGGGAGTTCTTTCTGGAGGCCACGTCATCCAGGGGCGATTCTGAGGCTCTTGTCTCGGCTTCCATGGGTTGTGGGGAAGCTCTCCTTGCTGACGTCATCCTATCTTCAACACCCGGATCTGGAACATCAAATAGATATAGTGACATTGTGGGATAGTCCTGGCTTGGAATTATTTTTAAAAATTGGTTAAAAATATTTTTATAAAAAAAAGGATTGCAATTTATTTTAGAAATATCACAGTATAAAACGATATAAACACGCTGTACTATACAATAACACAATACAATATACGATAAAACAAAATGATAGTAAATGATAAAATAGTATCACACAATCTATAACATTATATAATATAAACAATACTCAACATGGCGCCTTTAGCTAAATTATCTTTTTTTTTAATCACTGTAAGTTTCTTTTTTTTTAATAATAAAAACCCCCTATATCTTACATAAATTACTTATTACAAATATAAAAATATGGACCGCTTGTATCTGGTTAGAAAACAAAATGTAAAAAAAGTAAAATCAAGATGTTAAAATATGATTTTCTCCTTTGTTCAAATTGTTACAGCTAATTTTTTTTAATTATTTATTTATTTTTTGAAAATGCAGGAGTAAGTTCCTCCTCGCCCGCTCCCTGCCACCCCCCCCCCACACTTTCTATTTCGCCGCCATCTTCTACAACTCTTTTCGGCATTCGGCCCCGGACCGCTACGAAATTATTTGTCACAGTGATGAGGGGAAAAGCCGTTCGCGGAGAAGATGCTTGTCTCCAATTTTTTTTCTCTTGTCACTCTCAGCTAAGGAGTTGTCTTTATGACAGGCTCCTGTCACCTACGTCATCACGGTGAACGGAATCCACTTTGTTGAAATGTTTTACAAAAGGCTTCAGTTGGTGTCCGGATTTCATGTTGGATTCCAGTTGACATTTTAAATGTCTCTGTCGTATTTCTTTCGCGTGTTTTTAGATTGAGTTTACTCAATACTTCAACGTATTTCTGACCTCGGTGTATATGGTGCTGCCCCGGCCTTTATATTTCTGTCCTCAGTGTATATGGTGCTGCCCCTGCCTTTATATTTCTGACCTCAGTGTATATGGTGCTGCCCTGGCTTTATATTTCTGACCTCAGTGTATATGGTGCTGCCCTGGCTTTATATTTCTGAACTCAGTGTATATGGTGCTGCCCTGGCTTTATATTTCTGACCTGAGTGTATATGGTGCTGCCCTGGCTTTATATTTCTGACCTCAGTGTATATGGTGCTGCCCTGGCTTTATATTTCTGACCTCAGTGTACATGGTGCTGCCCCGCCTTTATATTTATGACCTCAGTGTATATGGTGCTGCCCTGGCTTTATATTTTTTGACCTCAGTGTACATGGTGCTGCCCCGGCCTTTATATTTCTGACCTCAGTGTATATGGTGCTGCCCCGGCTTTATATTTCACATATGACAGGGATAATTTATCACAATATTTGTTGTGCTGCGATGATAATAAGACTATATATAAGACATTATCATCGTAAGGATGAATATACTGTCATTTACGGTTAGTTACTTAAAACTTCCTGGTCATCTCACATGGATTATTTACGTTAATTCAGCATTGTAACACTTTATTGTATTTAGAATTTTTAAGTGACTTCTTACAAACCAAGGTCCGAATGTTTGGATTATTTTCTTTTTATCCGTACAAACCATCCCGAGCCGAATTTTGATTCCCACCAGCTTCCGAACCCCAACGTATGACGTTTTTACCCCCCACCCCCACCCCATCCCTGTATTTCTATGTAACATCTCCCAACTCCCGTTCAACAACGTAATCACAAGCCATTTAGCTGATTACCCTCTGCCCGAAACAGTGGGGGGAAAGCCGACGACTTTTAGCGTTAATTCAAACATACGAGCCGGCGTTTACTCAGCGGCGGCGATCGTTTCCCATTCATCAATTGACTACCCTTAACGCTACAGTCCCCCCCCCCACCCCACCCCCGACCCAACGGCAACCAATTCCTCGCCGTTTCTATTCGCGTGGGCTTACAAAATAATAAACTCAACCCAGGTAGATCCATTAATTAAAGGAAATGTAAATTGGTATTTGCAATTTAGTTTACAGTTCTCTCCGTGGATTATATTTACTTTCACAATCTGACAACAGCAGAATAACACACGAAGGGTGAAAGGCCACGGAACAAATGTAAAATAGGAAAATTTGAATAAACTTTCAAATATTTAACAACTTATTGGCATTTAACCCCCCCCCCTTCTTTCCCACAATAATAACCAAAATCATTCCCCAGATTTTACTCCCAAACTTTTAAGACTTTGCATCTTGTTTTCATCAACACTCGCAAGAAAGCAGAAGCTAATTAATAAAAAAAATATATAAAAAATAAATAAATAAAAAAATAAAATAAAAAAATCAACCGGCATACTTAGATTTATGTGTGTTCAAATACATGTTTGCTTCTTTTAAAACAAGATATTGCATTAATCGTATATATATATATATATATATATGTGTGTGTGTGTGTGTGTGTGTGTTTACAGTTGGATGATTCTACTGTAGCAATCAACTCGTGCCGTGACAATGTCTAAGGATGTTATATATGACGTGATGATGGTGATGAATAAGCTGTGCAGTAAAAATGATGACGATGAAGGTGATGATGACTTTTGGTGCGCAGCCGATGACAGTGTCTTTTTACATCTCTTGAGACGCCGGTGCCATTTCCTGGGGCACCTCTTCTTCTACTACCACTAATATTTAAAAACCCGCGAAGAAGTGAATACGCGAAAAATGAGCCGCGAAGTAACGAGGGATTACTGTACTATTTTATAGAGACAAATAAATATGACTTAAATTGGACGGGTTTTTAATCATCTTTAACGTAAATCAAAGAGCTCAACAATGTATGTGCCACAAAGTCATTCATTTGAAATAGAAAGTGTTTGAACTTCCATGAAATACAGGCATTATGCGTTATTATAATTTTAATTGTATGTATTTTTTAATATGTCCCGCTTCGAGTCCTCTCAGATAAATTAACCCCCCCCCCAAATAAATGTTACTTTAAGAAAACTACATTAGGGGCCGTCCATAAATGACGTCACGCACCTAAAGGGGGAGGGGGGTCACACTTTTGTGACGATGCGTGACGATGGGGAGGGAGGGGGGTTTGAAGAAATGTGACGTCACATCAAAAGGGTAACTTGAAATAAAACTTCCACTGAAATATTTGGTCGCTTACAATTTATTTAATGACTTTTTTTAAAAAATCAGTGCTTCTCAATGTGCCGGTCGGTAGGCCATCAGACGCTGGTTGGCGTAAGCTATCAAGACACGAAAATTAAATCTAATTATAATCCTTAAGTTTGAGAATCCACAAGATAACGTATGAAATTGTTCCACTGCGTCGTTTGATGTTGACATCAAAGCATTTGTGATGTAACCGCAGCTCCGTTTGGTTCGCTCATGGCAGGAGTCGAACTTTTTTCCCGTTACCCCAAAATATACAAGTTTATGTGTGCGTTACAACCCCAAAACTCTTGATCCTGCTCACATGACTCTGGGATTTGGAGGGGCGTCGTTAGCCCCCCCCCCAATACTACTGGTGAGTTTTACAAGCATGACAAGTGTCTAAAAAGGATCTGAATAGGATTATGTGTAGATATTTTAAGTCAAAACGACACGGAATATCCTTTTTCTTTAAAAGGGGAGGGGGGAGGGAATCTATTTGATAGAATTAAAAATGTTTTAAGTTTGATATAATTGTTCGATTGGTTTTTGTTCAAACGCCCCTGGTCTTCTAGATCAGTGCTTCTCAAAGTGGTGGTCCGCGGACCGGTCCGTGGGCCATCCGCTGCCGGTCCGCAGATGTTCTCAAAAAAGGACAGAAAAAATTGTCAGTGCAGGGAAAATAGTGCACCGGTCCTTGGTGCAATGGAAAAATTCCTGCCGGTCCGCCATACTAAAAAGTTTGAGAAGCACCGTTCTAGATATAATGGTAAATGAGCCCATTTAAAATTAGTCAAGTATTCATTAACTTTATTGAATGCATCAATTCTTGACATCGCAATTCGAGAGGAGCACAAAACAACTTTTCTTCTTAGCTCAGTTTTTAAGGCATTAATTGTAAATATCACAGAAAGGATACGTGATACAGACAAGTCATGTGGATTAAGATTAGTGTCACTAGTGTCAATATAAATGAAAGTAGGGTAGATTTAGGTGTCTTCGTATAGTACGTAGGTTAGAAATCTACATAGTTGTCAAATTTAAAAAAAATGCATTTTCTGGAAGGAACCGGTTCAATAATGGGCATATGTTCCAAGCGTTCACGTACACATGACGTATTTTAATATATCTAGTGGATTGTAGTGGATGTTATATGTCCCAAATGAGTCTGCATTACCCCAAGAATTCTCTGTTTGACCCCAGATGAGGATATTAACGTCTGTTCGCCGACCTCTTTCTTACGGGTTGCCCGTCAGTCAATTGAGGGATTTAAAAAAAATACATTTTAAAAATGTTATTTTTAAGTATATTTTTTTCTAAACAAAGACGTTAACCGTGATGATTAATAGTCAATGTTTAATGTGTATGCATTAAAATAAAATATAATCAAGGATGTTAACACAGTTCGTTTTCTGAAGGCCGGTTAAACGTTTTAAAAAAATGCTTCACACGGGTTACGATATTACAATGTAGATCTTCACTAAATAAATAATAAATACTTAAATGACAATAAACGTGATTTGAGACATACTTATTTTCAAATAGAAAATAAAGTTGTTTTTTGGGTTTTTTTGTTTTTGTTTTTAGTGGGGGGTATTTTTTTTTGGGGGGGGGGTCAAAGATTTGTGACGTATTTTTAGATGGGGGGGGGGTCTAAGTTTTTGTGACGACGCGTGACGAGGGGGGGGCGGGGGTCAAAAATCGGCAAAAATCGCGTGACGTCATTTATGGACGGCCCCATTATGCCAATTCTATTCGATTTATGAAATATGAAGAGTTTGAAAAAAACTTTAGGAAACTTACGTTGTAGTTTCTTCCAATCACTTATTTCATTGAAAGGGTTACTGTTTAATGGCGATTTCATCGTCTCTGTCATGCTTAATTGTTTATTTATTTTTTACGGTAATAATTCTACTTTTGTGTATAATCTTAATATAACACATGAATTTAAATGAAACAGAGAAAATTTTTTTTTCATTATAATTTTTAATTTATTTTTTACGGTAATAATTCTACTTTTGTGAATAATCTTAATATAACACATGAATTTAAATGAAACAGAGAAAAACGTTTTTTTTTCATTATAATTTTTTTATATTTTTTATTATTAGTTTTTTATTTTGTCGAAATAGTGAAAAAACATTTTACAAAATAATTTTTCTTAAAATGCGTTACACTTACACAAAGAAAGTGCACATTTGTGTGTGTGTGTGTGTGTGTGTGCATGTGTTTTGTGTGTACAACTATTAAAAATAAACATTAAAAATTTTTTGGTAATGTTCTTCCCAATTCTTTGGCAAACACATGCAGGTGCGTCTACCTTCCAATGTCAATTCTATATCATCCTTCAGCGTTATTCTACAGACCATTTATTCCTGGTCAGGTTAGGCACATAGTTTGTATCCCCGAAAAGGGGAGGGTGGGTGGTTTAAAATTCTTAGGCGGCACTAACCCCCCGCCCCCCCTTTGGTCAGCGCATCTATCCGTGCTAAATTAGGGCATAATGATAAATAGGGGCTGGCGAATCTTTGCGCCAGTCATTTGATATTTTAAAAAAACGCATACACTTTGTAGCACCCCCCTAAAGGCAATAACTCTCAATTTCGCTTTCTCGCGCGCTCCTTGGTCAGACTTACATTGACATAGAATTATTTAGCTCCTTGATCAGACTTACATTGACATAGAATTATTTAGCTCCTTGATCAGACTTACATTGACATAGAATTATTTAGCTCCTTGATCAGACTTACATTGACATAGAATTATTTAGCTCCTTGATCAGACTTACATTGACATAGAATTATTTAGCTCCTTGATCAGACTTACATTGACATAGAATTCTTTAAAAGGGGAGTAAAAACAAAACGGGGCCTTTCCCACAATATTCCTTTTGTGTTTGCTTATTCTTAAGCAGCCCTTTCCCCACCACATGTATCAATTTCACTGAGGTTAAGAACCGCGCCCTTAGCGCATGCTTCTGGGGTCAAATTGGTGTTTTAATCTGAAGTTGAAGTTTTGCCGAGAGACAGTCCATTAGTTATATGAAAGTAAAAATATAACATTTTTTATTTTACAAGCACTACTCTACCAAACTTTAATCTGTGACCGTGTTAATTATTTAAAATAAATTAAATTTAACTTTAAATATTAATCAATTTTAATATTGTTAACATTACCATATTGGAAATTTTGGTAACGTCATTTGGCAAAAATGAAAGGAAAAAATAATGTGTTCCCGAAATGGTTCAACAAAGAATTTGTAGTAGTTTGTCTAATGGAAAATTTTCCGGACAAAGACTGTCCCTGATTTGGAAAGGCTCCCAAAAGCATCCATTGAGGCAACAACGCATGATTTATTTTTTTCTACTGCCTCATGCAATTCATGACGTACTCGATGAGCGGCCCTTGCAACCAATAAATTATCCAAAGAGCGGCCCTTGCAACCAATAAATTATTCAATGAGCGGCCCTTGCAACCAATAAATTATCCAAAGAGCGGCCCTTGCAACCAATAAATTATTCAATGAGCGGCCCTTGCAACCAATAAATTATTCAATGAGCGGCCCTTGCAACCAATAAATTATTCAATGAGCGGCCCTTGCAACCAATAAATTATCCAAAGAGCAGCCCTTGCAACCAATAAAGTATTCAATGAGCGGCCCTTGCAACCAATAAATTATCCATTGAGCGGCCCTTGCAACCAATAAATTATCCAAAGAGCGGCCCTTGCAACCAATAAAGTATTCAATGAGCGGCCCTTGCAACCAATAAAGTATTCAATGAGCGGCCCTTGCAACCAATAAATTATCCAAAGAGCGGCCCTTGCAACCAATAAATTATTCAATGAGCGGCCCTTGCAACCAATAAATTATTCAATGAGCGGCCCTTGCAACCAATAAATTATCCAAAGAGCAGCCCTTGCAACCAATAAAGTATTCAATGAGCGGCCCTTGCAACCAATAAATTATCCATTGAGCGGCCCTTGCAACCAATAAATTATCCAAAGAGCGGCCCTTGCAACCAATAAAGTATTCAATGAGCGGCCCTTGCAACCAATAAAGTATTCAATGAGCGGCCCTTGCAACCAATAAATTATCCAAAGAGCGGCCCTTGCAACCAATAAAGTATTCAATGAGCGGCCCTTGCAACCAATAAATTATCCAAAGAGCGGCCCTTGCAACCAATAAAGTATTCAATGAGCGGCCCTTGCAACCAATAAATTATTAAATGAGCGGCCCTTGCAACCAATAAATTATCCATTGAGCGGCCCTTGCAACCAATAAATTATCCAAAGAGCGGCCCTTGCAACCAATAAATTATCCATTGAGCGGCCCTTGCAACCAATAAATTATCCAAAGAGCGGCCCTTGCAACCAATAAAGTATTCAATGAGCGGCCCTTGCAACCAATAAATTATCCAATGAGCGGCCCTTGCAACCAATAAAGTATTCAATGAGCGGCCCTTGCAACCAATAAAGTATTCAATGAGCGGCCCTTGCAACCAATAAATTATTCAATGAGCGGCCATTGCAACCAATAAAGTATTCAATGAGCGGCCCTTGCAACCAATAAATTATTCAATGAGCGGCCCTTGCAACCAATAAAGTATTCAATGAGCGGCCCTTGCAATCAGTATCCATACCGCACCCCCTCCCCCATAGCATAATCAAAACATTGATCATGGGCAAACACTTTGTAGAGGAAGATTTATTATTTCAGAAGCTCTTGATACTTTATATAAAGAATATAATCAGATTGAACAAATTTAAATCTCAAAGGAATGTCAATTCTTCAACGTAATTGAGCTATCGTAGAGACAAGAGTATTAAAATTTATCAAATATAGACTCCGGTTTTCCTTGTTTTTAAATATATAAGTGGGAAAATTGTATAATACATACTCTCGCTTTTCCCCCCCATATGTTACAAGTAGTTTCCATATTTTTATGATAGTAACATCGTCTCGGAAGCACAGATAAAATTGTTTACCTCAAGTTCAATATTATTAGATTTGAAATGTTATAACACAAGCCATATAAGTAATATAAATAGTTTTGTTAAAATTTAACCATCACATTTAATTTAAAACACATTTCATACACTTTAAAAAACGAAATTACGTATATCATAAGAAAAAGTGTTGGTTTTTTGTTTGAAAAAAAAATAATAAGGACACCATACCAAAATTAAAATCAGAAGAATTTTGATCTTGTTGATTTTAACATATGATTGAAATCCCTTCCACATATTCCTCACATTTTCACGCGCCTGAACTATATTTATCTGTAATGTTACCATCGCAATTTATTCATCTATTGCATTGTATTAAAAATTATTCGAAATACTACCCTTTAAATCCAAAGAAAACGCTTTATATTATTTTCGTATTAAAATCTTTACCGTAGTTGAAATCTGTAATGATATTGGTGAAGGAGATACTCTTTCTATCGCGATTAATGGGAGAATACAACAGTGACGCAATGAAACAATGAGATTTATATTTTAAAAAAATGTCGAGGAAGTATTAAAATCTTTTGCTCCCAGATTTAAGCGGAGCATTATATTTTCCAGAAAAGCGCAAATAAGAAAAAAAAATTCTCACCTGATTTGCGAATTTAAAATCAATAAATTTAGGTTTTTTTTGAGGAACTCTCAAAACTTTCTAATTTCCCGGTCAAACTGTCACGTGTACAGCACGGTGGGAGTTAGCTATTTAAATGTATTTCTAGAACACACATGATGGAATCAAAGCCTGTGCGGAAAAATCATTTCTAGTGTGATTATTTGAAAGTTTATGAATTGAAACACTGTCTCAGTTAATAAATTATACCACTTAAGAAGGTGTTGCTAATTTCAAAATGGACAAACAAAAATAAATAAAATAATAGTCCAAGTCACTGGCTGGCTGTCTGGATAGATGTGGAACGCTGAGGAACGATGTACAATTGCCTATAGCAGTTTAAAAAATCGTGTGGTGATTAGCACTGTAAAAAATATTATATGACGTCATTGTTTGAGCTTATATTTAATATAAGCTGCGCATCAAAAGGTGTGCAAATTAAATCCAAATTAAAGACGCGCTGTAAATAAAATATTATATGACGTCATTGTTTTAGCTTATATTTTAATTTTGGAAAAGGGAACGATGTAAAAAGAGGATTTGAGGATTGTTAATTATAAAATGCTTTGTGTACATTTCAGGACGTATAATATTTCGTATTTATCAAGCAAGGATAAGTTACTTGGGCTTTTGACAAAAAACAAAGTGGGCGCCATAGGCGCCCTACAACTCCTATTATAAAATAGCCCTACAACTCCTATTATAAAATACTTTGCGTACATTTTAGAAAGTTTAATATTTCGTATTTATCAAAAAAGGACAAGTTAGTTGGGCTTTTGAAAAAGGTTGGCGCCGTAAGCACCCTAAAAAAAGTGGGCGCCGCAGGCGCCACGGCGCCCCGGCACAATCTAGTATTTAAATATTTATATATAATACTTAAGTATGGGTTCAGGGACTTAGTCAAGCAATTTCTTTGAAGCAGGGGAACAAAGAAAAAAAAACACCCTTTTAATCCTGGTTCTTAGTTTGCATTCATTAGGAATCGCCTCTGTAATTTAAAGGTCGTACTGGGCTGCGATGTGACGTCATTGACGTAGCCAATGTCGGGATAGATTCAATCTAATAGCATAAACATTACGACTCTTACATTGTTTTCCACATGTTACTTCTAGTCACTGCGCACCTCCTCGGCGCAAATCCTAATTTTCTGGAGGCACCATAACGTGTTATAAAGTAGAACGGGTGAGTGACCAGAGCACATGAAGTAGCCCTTTGTTACTGTCGTTATTATGACACATTGAAGCCAGCATTTACATGTTAACACTGAAAATATCTAATGAGATCTTACACGGTAGTTGCAAGAACACCAAAAACATAATTATATACTAATGAATCTGATTTCTTTTAACCCTTAACTTTGAACATCATTTATTAATCTACCATACTGATATTTGAAATTTAAATAGTTTGATTTAATCTTCTAATATTCAATTAATGTGTATTTTAGAAGAAGAACCGTTCTATTTATTCACCAACATGAGAACCGTTCTATTTATTCACCAACATGAAAACCGTTCTATTGATTCACCAATATGAGAACCGTTCAATCTATTCACCAGCATGAGAACCGTTTTATTTATTCACCAGCATGAGATCCGTTCTATTTATCCCCCGAACATGAGAACCGTTCTATTTATTCACCAACACGAGAACCGTACTATTTTTCTGTTGCTTCCATCCGAGGAAATATAAAAATACAGCCCTGTTATAATGTGGATGACACCGGGTTCCGGTTATACGGGTGGGGTGGGGGAGGGAGGGGTGGAAGAGAAGACTGAAAACAGTGGTTATCGAGTATAAAAAAAATTTGAAGAACAATAAGAAGATGTGTTTCACATGATTTGAGAAGCCTTATTAATAAGACAGTCACTTTGAGGAAGTAGGAGAAATCGGACACATTTTAAAAACATATATAATATAACATTTTTATTTTTATCTGTTAAAATATTTACATTTATCTAAGTGTGAAAGAGTTGCTTCAGTGAAAAAAGTTTAAAAAATATATAATTTATAATGATTATTATTTTATTTTTTTAAAATTATAATACAATTAGTGAAAATAAGGAATTCAAACGTCCAATTGGTAAAGTGAAGTTACTTGAACGGGTAAATATTTGAAGTAAGGCAAGTAACAAAGTAACCGGGGGCGGAGGAGGGGAGGTAATTGTCCGAGAGGACTAGAGAAGATTTGGAGGCAAGAAAGAGTTTTTAAAAAATCTGTTTCAGGAGGGAGGAGTGGGTGGGTGGGGGGGGGAGAAGGGGGAGATACACACGAGATTTCATCCTCAAAGCAGAAATAATGATGAGGATTAACTCCTCGAGCCACGTGAGACCTCTTACCCCAATAAGGCGCCCCCCTGGCCCCCACCATCCCCTAGGAGGGAGGCGCGGGGTGGGGGGGGGAAGCCGGGGATCGATACAGGTTGTCTTATCGTCTGCAAGATTCCCAGTCGTCTGCCCGAGCGAGCAGCCAGCTGATACCCCTGACACCACCCGGCTCGCGGAGAGCGCGTGCGTGCGTGTGCGTGTGTGTGTGTGTGAGTGTGTGTGTGTGTGTGAGTGTGTGTGTGTGTGGGTTTCAAGGGGGCACAACCTGCATCCACAAGTTTGAGAGATCAAGCCATGGAAGGCCAGTGGTCCCCCCATGTTGACGAGATAGCCCTTGTCTCTTTATGCACATCGCAGTCACTCATTTTTATAACGGATGCTCCCCAGCCACCTCTTTTTTCTTTTGAGACCTTGAAGTGCGTACTCATTCACAAACGGTACATTCATGGTTTAACAAGATCAATGATAAGAGCGGGTTCACTAGAGGTGTGCATGTTTTTCTCACCCTCTTTCCATGCACTTGGATTGTCCGCAAGTACCCTATGCTAAGTTGCCCATTGCTTTGTAGCAAGTTGAGTGCTTGTCATATACAATAGGTTTATTTTGTGTTCCTTATTTTGTCACATAGCTCTATTAATGCATTTTCCTTTCGTTCAAATGACATAATTACACGTATGATTATTGAAATATCATGATGTTTGCCTTCAATCTTTTTATTGTTGTCTCACGTGAGGCAAGATAAATAGAGGCTTTTATCATTAAATGTAAACAATGACGTAATCAAAAGTGTTCCTATGCGTGACCCGTCAAAACGGCCCCGGACAAAACGGCCCCGACAAAACGGCCCCGGTCAAAACGGCCCCGGTCAAAACGGCCCCGGTCAAAACGGCCCCAGAAAAATTGTTTACATTTTTTAAACAAAAATTTACATTTTTTTGCATCTTAAGCTTTTTTCGACTTTTTAATCCTTAAAAAAAATTGGCCAAATTGTAAACTTATTTTTTTTTGTTATGTTATTATATTAGTTCTTCTCAACAAACAACCGTCACTGAGTACCATATACAGTAAAGTCTATTAAATTCTTTCTTGTGATGTCATTATTATTGTTTCTTGTGAACTAAACCTGACACTGAACCGGTGAGTAAAAATACTAATATAATATATGATTGTATTTTTAACTACAAGTACATCTATTAGTCCAGGGCCGCTATGAGCGGGGCCTTTATGTCTGAGCCCATTTGTCTGGGCCGTTTTGTCCGGGGCCGTTTTGTCGATGAATCGTTCCTATGCTATACATATAGACCCCCTACACAAAAGATGTGCGTCGCAGCTATTTACTAGTGTGCATTTATCCCCCCCGCCCAACATATAAGTAACTTTTGCTCCGTCTCGGGGGAAAAAATAGCAAATTTAACATTTTTCTACACCTGTTTATTACGTTTAACTTGTCTAAGCGATTCATGTTGCCGGAAACTAGGTAGGGTTTATGACGTAAACAGATGGAGTGAAATATGTGTTCTTGTTGTTGGCAACAAAATACTTCTATACGCCGATGATGTAACCGGGATTGCGTGCAACGAAACATTTGAAGTCTTGGCACTGTTTTCAAACGCAAGAATCAACTGCCCGCAAGAGGTCGCGAAGCTATTTAATATACCTTGGCGATTTTTACTCATTTATGTTACTTTTATTATTTTCTCTTATACAGTAGTAATGTCAAGAAAAAATATCTAATAGGATTATTACTATTTAAAAAATATATTTAGTCAATATATATATATATATAATTTTCAGAGACGACCAGAGAAGACCTGGAGTGAAGGAAGAGTGAAAGAAATCTGTTTCAGGTGGGGATATGGGGGAGGGGAGAAGGGGAAGACACACACGAGATTCCATCCCTATTTATAGGCCTACTCTCCACACCAAACACTGAATAACGTTAGCAACGCAGCGGTATGTACACTCTCTGCACCAAAAACAATTTTAAAAATAAAATCGTGAGCAACGCAACTGCATCTATACTCTCCACCTCAAAATCTCGATCCAAATCCAAAATATCCAACTTACGCTCTTTGAATCAATACATTTTTAGAACCTCTGTTGTGAGATTGGGGGTGGAGGAAACATGGTAACGCGCGTGCTTGCATCCACTCTGTATTATAAATTTCCACTTAACACAAAATGGCCAAGCCGTGTGTAGCCCCGGACAAAACAATAAATATCCTATAAATGTTTAACGGGGGCAGCCATTTGGCCCACGTGTGTTGCCGTAGTCATTGGCTAGTACCTGGCATGTAGATGTATTGATCCAAACCAACAAGAAAAAAAAAGAAAGAAAAAAAGAACAGTGTGGGAGGGGGGATAAGTTCGGCACGCTTTGTTCTGCTAAGAGAAGAAGATGACGCAACGGTGAACGAACTGTGGATTGTTTTGTCTGTCTGTTAGTGGCTATTGTTTTTCTGCGGATGTTTTTGTCTGTCTGTAATTTAGAGATCTAGTGCAGGAATGCCGGCCTTATAACTCAACACCAGTTATAACGATGGTATGAACGTAGCCACATATAACATTTATTTATTTACTTTATTTGTGGAAACTGGGGTTATTTATATGAGCATAAAAAAATTTAATAGATAAAAAATAACACAATTGAAAAGATTCGTCAAGGTTATCGAAAAAAAAATGGTAAGAAAGAAAAAAATAAGCAGCTAACATTTTCTTTTAAAAAAAAAGTATTCCCCCCCCCCTCTCTTTGTTTTAAAACAATCAATAGAATTAGAGCATGGGAAGATGTGAAATATGCCCTGTCTGAATCTATGTCACGTGATCCAGGCCCAATTGATTGGAATAAAGCTCTACTACAATGTACTACTAGTCTATTCCCCATGTTCTGGAGTGTCTCTTAAAATATCAGCCCTGCCTTGCTCAAAACCCATACACAGAGGCGTCACTAGGGGTGTGGGGGTGCTGACCGCACGGGGGTGAGACGCTCACATGGGGTGACACCAAAATGTAAAACTATATATATATATATATATATATATATATATATATATATATATATATATATATATTATATATATATATATATATATATATATATATATTACCGTTTCTTGGCACTTACAGAATCGGAGGAGGTCTATGGGGTAAATCGTGAGGGGCTGACACCATGAGCCGCCGCACCGGGTGACGCCAACCCTTGTAGCGCCTTTTCCCAAACATTTCCTTACATTACGTGTTCGTGTGTGTTGTTACGGTCATTTTGATCAAAGTTAAAGTAGTAAACGCCATGACTAATATTTAAAGAATTATCATATGCGTTAGTCAAACGATCAGATGCAATTTGTCGAGTGAAATGTAAACGAGATCTAACAGGGTATGCCATACTCGAGGATAACCATGGGGAAGTGGTCAAGCGCGAAGACCAGAAGCTTGTAACCAAGACACGTGATAGTGAGACAGAGACCTAAAGAAATGGGAGCAGCTACTTGACAGATGTGTATGGTGAAATTATGTTAATTTTTTTTTAATGAACACGGCCCAATTTAAGATAAAATCGTTTTAAAATTATTTAGGGGTTTAAAAAATTAAAATTAGTGTGAAAATGTCTAATCTGTTTCCAACAACAGCATGACTCCACTCGATCATAATCGTTAGTCTAATTGTTAGCTTTAATCAGTTAATTTCATAATATGATGTGTGCACAAAAGTATCAGGGACGAAACTTCTCATGCAACTACCTGGAGGGACATTGTCACAGGCTAGTATCAGGGTTAAATTGTCACAGGCTAGTAAAGGAACAAATTGTCACAGGCTAGTATCAGGGTTAAATTGTCACAGGCTAGTAAAGTAACAAATTGTCACAGGCTAGTATCAGGATTAAATTGTCACAGGCTAGTATCAGGATTAAATTGTCACAGGCTAGTATCAGGAACAAATTGTCACAGGCTAGTATCAGGATTAAATTGTCACAGGCTAGTATCAGGAAGAAATTGTCACAGGCTAGTATCAGGATTAAATTGTCACAGGCTAGTATCAGGAAGAAATTATCACAAGCTAGTACAGGAACAAATTGTCACAAGCTAGTACAGGAACAAATTGTCACAGGCTAGTACAGGAACAAATTATCACAAGCTAGTACAGGAACAAATTGTCACAGGCTAGTACAGGAACAAATTATCACAAGCTAGTACAGGAACAAATTATCACAAGCTAGTACAGGAACAAATTGTCACAGGCTAGTACAGAAACGAATTGTCACAAGCTAATACAGGAACAAATTGTCACAAGCTAGTACAGGAACAAATTGTCACAAGCTAGTACAGGAACAAATTATCACAAGCTAGTACAGGAACAAATTGTCACAGGCTAGTACAGGAACAAATTATCACAAGCTAGTACAGGAACAAATTGTCACAAGCTAGTACAGGAACAAATTGTCACAGGCTAGTACAGAAACGAATTGTCACAAGCTAGTACAGGACCAAATTGTCACAAGCTAGTACAGGAACAAATTGTCACAAGCTAGTACAGGAACAAATTGTCACAGGCTAGTACAGGAACGAATTGTCAGAGATTAATATAAAGGCCACATTTCCCATGATTCTGTGAGAGCCATCTCATCACATTATCAGACCATACGGTTACGTAATAAATTATATTGCATCATAACATTATTACCATATACTTTACACACAAATTATATATACATTGTACCTTTAGAATAATGCTACAATAGACAAATTTCACATTAATGCTACTATAGACTATATTTACTTCAATACTAAAATAGAATATCTTCACATTAATACTACAATTCACTATACGTGCATATTAATACAGCAGACTAAAATGACAACAATACTACAATAGAATACCTGCACATTGGTACTACAATAGACTACCTGCACATTGGTACTACAATAGACTGACTACCTGCACATTTGTACTACAATAGACTACCTGCAAATTGGTACTACATTAGACTACCTGCACATTGGTACTACAATAGAATACCTGCACATTGGTACTACAATAGAATACCTGCACATTGGTACTACAATAGACTACCTGCACATTGGTACTACAATAGCCTGACTACCTGCACATTGGTACTACAATAGACTGACTACCTGCACATTGGTACTACAATAGACTGACTACCTGCACATTGGTACTACAATAGACTGACTACCTGCACATTGGTACTACAATAGACTACCTGCACATTGGTACTACAATAGACTGACTATCTGCACATTGGTACTACAATATACTACCTGCACATTGGTACTACAATAGACTGACTACCTACACATTGGTACTACAATAGACTACCTGCACATTGGTACTACAATAGAATACCTGCACATTGGTACTGCAATTGATTACCTGCACTTTGGTACTACAATAGACTACCTGCACATTGGTACTACAATATACTACCTGCACATTGGTACTACAATTGACTACCTGCACATTTGTACTACGATAGGCTACCGGCACATTTGTACTACAATAGGCTACCTGCACATTTATACTACAATAGGCTACCTTCACATTGGTACTACAATAGATTACCTGTACATTGGTACTACAACTGACTACCTGCACATTTGTACTACAATGGACTACCAGCACATTGGTACTGCAATAAAATACCTGCACATTTGTACTACAATAGAATACCTGCACATTTGTACTACAATAGACTACCTGCACATTTGTACTACAATAGACTACCTGCACATTGGTACTACAATAGAATACCTGCACATTGGTACGACAATAGACTGACTACCTACACATTTGTTCTACAATTGACTACCTGCACATTTGTACTGCAATAGACTACCTGCACATTGGTACTACAATAGAATACCTGCACATTGGTACGACAATAGACTACCTGCACATTGGTACGACAATAGACTGACTACCTGCACATTGGTACTACAATAGACTACCTGCACATTGGTACTACAATAGACTACCTGCACATTGGTACTACAATAAACAAATGCATATTAATACTAGAACAAAGTATTTTTTTAATAGTAATACCAAATGTAATAGCATCAAAGGATAGATATCCTTAGGATATGTGATCGCATGAAGCAACCGAGCAGCACCTTGTCTAAGAATACCACCAGACACCAACATCTCAGAAAGCCACTAGACACAACCATCTTAGAATAAAACCAAACACCACTGTCTTAGAATGCCACCAGGCACTACTATCTTAGAATACAACATCTTATAACTATCAATTTATTATTTAAAATATTAAAGGCGTTAAAATGCAGCTGAACTGAAATTTATGATCCCTGTTTTCAGGACCGATGACACTAATTATAAAGTGATCATGTTTTTCATCAACAGCTCTCAGTTATGTACCTACGGTTTTGTCCGGGAGAATATCTACTAAGTGAATATAAATTAAGAGAGATGATTTAACGCGCCGAGTCATCCAATAGTGATAAATGACAAAAAGTTGGCAAGCTTCCCTCTCAACCTCAAAAGAAATAATTTATCGAAAAATATCAAAGAGGAGCTTAGTTTTAAATAAATTCTTTTTCCAAACGCAAAGAACTAAATACTTTTTTTTTAAAATTAATAATTTCCAGTAGAAATAAAAATTAGTAAATTTATAATTGCAACTTGCCCCTTCCTCCCACCTCAGTAATCGATTTCTAAACCGAGGCTGTATTGTAATACCTGTGTCACGGCTTCTAATCGCGCTTTTACAAAAGTGTAGAAACAATTTATGGATATATCTATATGTATTTTACACAATCTGAACGGATAAACAACTGCAGGATTAACATTGCTTAATACTAAAACTTTATTTCTTATAACAGAGCAGAAAAACGCTGGCTTTCGCCGCACATCTACCCTGAAAGAATCATCTTCGTAAAAACGACATCGCTAAAGGACACCACGTGGTATCTATCCACTCAAATTCGAGCCGTTGGGCACGCATGTAATAGCTTAGTGCACACCAGACCTACCTTGAACAAACAAAAAACAACAACAAACATACCGAGTCGAAAAGAAACGATTTAAAAAAAAACAAAAAAAACTTACTCTTCTATCCTGTGATGTATTTAGTATTTACACAAGCGACTGACAGATTCCGTTCCTTTGTGACAGTCAGTGGATTCTATTTACACGAGCGACTGAAAGATTCCGTTCCTTTGTGACAGTCAGTGGATTCAGTCGGGGTGAGCGCTGTGGACGGTGTGGCGTGGACAGACCACCACAGAGGCACCGAATGACGGGAGAATACCACCCTTTGCCACCTCCGTGAGCAAAATGAAGAGGGGTCGTCTCGAATTTTTTCGTTAGGGTGAGTCGCGGGGGCTGGGTGGTGACACCGGAGATGGGAAGGGGGTGGGAAGGTGCGGCGGGGGGTGTCCTCACTAGGGGAGACAAGGTGGACGAGGGACGTGGAAATATGACGAGGGTAGGGGGGTAGGGGGTCAGATTGGGGAGGGAAGACGTGTGTTTGGTGGGGGGGGGGTGGGAGAGGGAGATTGAAGCTACAGCCGTAAACGGAATATGCTGGATTTGATCTCTAGAATAAGGTGGGGAAAAGGAGGGGGTGGTGGGGTTTGGGAGGCTGGTTTCGGTTAATGAGACAAGGGAGGGGGGAATCGTGAGGTGGGGAGGGGAGAGGCACGGAAGGTGGGTGGTTGGACTTCGGGGTGCGAGCGCGGATACGTGAAGGCGAGCGGTGCGCGAGTGGCCCCCCCTCATCCTTCGCCCAGCGCCCCTGTTTGTAGCGATCGTGCATAGAGGAGGACGCGGCCAGAACCTTGGCCTCTCCCTCGCCCACCCTCCCCGCCCCGTGTCGCATTAAGGGTGAGCGGTGCCTAGGATTTCAGACCCGCTAAAGGTAAGGCCAGATCAATGGGCGAGGAGACCAGACTGGCACAATGTGAGGGGTGGGGGATGGATGCGGTGGGGTGTGATGGAGGGGGCGGGGGTAAAGTGGCGATCATTTTCCCCCCTCTCAATCTTTTTATCCTCGACTATTTTCATTTTTTTTACTCCCTTCCTTCCGTCTTGGTCAAAGCGTGTCTCTTATGGCAGAAATATGGGAGGGGTATTTGGTAACAAACACAATTATGGTAAAGGTATTCACCTGCAAACACAAACCTGGTAAGGGCGTCACTAACAAACAAAACAAAAAACTAGTAGGGCTTTTTAATTACAGACAAAAACATTGGAAAGGTATTACAAACACAAACCCGGGAAGTGAACTCTCTAACAAACAAACAAAACTAGGAGGGGTATGTAGTAAAACGCAGTCACACAAACATTGGAGATGTTAGTGTAAGTACTCACACAAACATGGGGGGTGTTAGTGTAAGTACTGACACAAACATGGGAGGTGTTAGTGTAAGTACTCACACAAACATGGGAGGTGTTAGTGTAAGTACTCACACAAACATGGGAGATTTTAGTGTAAGTACTGTCACAAACATGGGAGGTGTTAGTGTAAGTACTGTCACAAACATGGGAGGTGTTAGTGTAAGTACTGACACAAACATGGGAGGTGT
This sequence comes from Ampullaceana balthica, assembly GCA_944989445.1. Lineage (NCBI taxonomy): Eukaryota > Metazoa > Mollusca > Gastropoda > Lymnaeidae > Ampullaceana > Ampullaceana balthica. The sequence continues at coordinate 817,754 of CALYLW010000159.1, forward strand.
TAGTGTAAGTACTCACACAAACATGGGAGGTGTTAGTGTAAGTACTCACACAAACATCGGAGATTTTAGTGTAAGTACTGTCACAAACATGGGAGGTGTTAGTGTAAGTACTCACACAAACATGGGAGGTGTTAGTGTAAATACTCACACAAACATGGGATGTTTTAGTGTAAGTACTCACACAAACATGGGAGGTGTTAGTGTAAGTACTGTCACACACATGGGAGGTGTTAGTGTAAGTACTCACACAAACATGGGAGGTGTTAGTGTAAGTACTCACACAAACATGGGAGGTGTTAGTGTAAGTACTGACACAAACATGGGAGGTGTTAGTGTAAGTACTCACACAAACATGGGAGGTGTTAGTGTAAGTACTCACACAAACATTGGAGATTTTAGTGTAAGTACTCACACAAACATGGGAGGTGTTAGTGTAAGTACTGTCACACACATGGGAGGTGTTAGTGTAAGTACTCACACAAACATGGGAGGTGTTAGTGTAAGTACTCACACAAACATGGGAGGTGTTAGTGTAAGTACTGTCACAAACATGGGAGGTGTTAGTTTAAGTACTTTCACAAACATGGAAGGTGTTAGTGTAAGAACTCACACACAGATGGGAGGTGTTAGTGTAAGTACTCACACAAATATGGGAGGTGTTAGTGTAAGTACTCACACAAATATGGGAGGTGTTAGTGTAAGTACTCACATACAAAAACATGGTAAGGTTATCTACTCACAAACATTGTGGTCTTTTGTTTCGACTCAGTTGAAATAATCTCATGATCCACAATCAATTATATCATTTCACACATGATTATCACTTTTTAGACGATATTAACCAACAAATTCATCCATGAAATTTAAATATTAAAAATAAGAAAAACCCGTAAAAAACCAAGTTTTTGACTATAAATCCTTTATGTACGAGAAGTAACTAAAAGCTATGGCGGATTAAGGGGGGGGGGCTGAACGGGCTAAAGCCAGGGGCCCCCGATGATTTAGAGCCCCCAAACTTAGCATATTTTTTAATAAATGTGGACAAATGTATACATGAATTGCTGAAAATATGATGAATTAATAAAATCTCATCTATTAAAATGATCTCTTTTCCCACACGATAGTCTTAGCAGTCAAAAAAACCTGATTTGATAGGCTCAATTACAGAAATTATTAAAGAATATTATATATATTTTTTAAATTGACAGCCCTAAATGAGCTCTCGTGGCCGAATGTGAATCACGAAGGCTTATGGTGCATGCGGTGGCGGGTTCGATCCCCGGGTGGGGTGTGAATTTTTTTTTCATGTGTTTTTTAATTTTATAAAATGTTCTTTTCACTCAATTTTAGGATACCGGCAAAAAGTTAGTTCTTCGAAATCGGGTTTTTCATGAATAATCATTTTGGATGAATATTTACAAGTTACAGTCTTATATTAGCTGCTAGCAATCATTTTATCTATAGGTACACTGGCTGGATAGGGCCCCAGTTTGAATTGCAGCCAGGGGCCCCGTGCAGTCTTAATCCGCCCCTGACTAAAAGAATGTTCATTATAATACGCAGCGCAAGACCATACAAAAATACACAATTGTAGTTGTGTCGTAAAACATGTTTAATATAATGCGCACCGATCAGGAATATGTTTATAAAAAGAGCTGTCAATAAAATACGCACCTTATTGCGCGACAGAAAGGTTGTTCAATATAATACGCACCGCGACGCTCTATCTCAAAAAATAGCATGATACATAGGAATAAATAAAATAATCTAAAAAATCAATAATTTAATTACGGTACATGCGATCGATCTGAAATTTTGATACATTGTTTTTATCATCGGTACAAAACTGCCTGCAAAATTTCAGCTCGCTATCTTGCGAGCAAGTGGGTTAAAAATCGATAAAAAGTTTTGGCGACAAGCAAGCAAGCAAGGTCGGCCGCAGACACCACGAGTTAATATAAAGGATTTAAAAATGAGTTTGCAGAAAAAGAGCTCACAGCTTTCTAGATGGCCCTCCGACATGAATTCCCTCAACTGGCTAAACGTGCAATCGAATTATTACTACCTTTTGGATATTCATATCTCTGCAAACTTGGTTTTTCTGCCCTGACAGAAATCAAATCCAAAAAACGTGAAAGACTGCAGATGATAGACAGAGAAATGAGAGTTTGCTTATCCAGCAATGAGCCACGTTTTGAGCTCATCTGCTCCAAAGAAAACGCTGAAGTGTCTCATTAATTATGAAACATCTTTCGAATAAACACTGAATTTTTTATTTTTTTTATGTGAGGTGTGCCGCGCAAATTTTTTACCAGTTTAGTGTGCCGTGAACGATTTTTGGTTGGACAACACTGATCTAAAATGTCTTCGGAACAATGATAGCCTACTTTTTAAAAGAATCTATTTAGCATGAATCCTTGAGATGTCTATACGTCTGAACGCTATCCTTAAAAATCTTGATTGTGGTCATCTAACGCAATCTTCTGTATGGGACCCATCCACCAAAGAAAACATTGATAAACTAGAACAAATCCAAAAAAGAGCTGCCAGATTCATTACTGGAGAATATTCAAAACTGACAAGAATAACACCATTAGTTAAATCATTAAACCTTGAAACACTAGAGGATAGAAGAACCAAGAGGAAAGTAGTAATCATACATAAAGCAATTAACTCTAATTTACAAATACAACACAAAGATAACTTAATACAACCCTAAGATAGACATAAGGATAAAAACACCTTTCTTATTCCGTATGCAAGAACAAACTCATACAAATTTTCGTTCTTCTCGTACGGAATTCGGGCGTGGATGGGTTGCCTGAAGAAACCAGGAAAGCCAACACTTTATCAACATTTAAAACTCTAATAAGAATGCCGGACTAAACACAAACCATAGATAAGCGTAGGACGCAATAATCTTGTGTATAGAAGGAGCGTCTGAAACAGATAAGATAAGATTAGATAAGATAAGATAAGATAGATGAAATGATTAGCAGCAATAGGATACATCATAGGGTTGACTTGTGTAAATAACGTTGCATAAACTTTGAATAAAACTTTAGAGAGCGATATTCCATTTAGCTAAGCCGAGTGTCCTGGGGTAAGCATAGGGCTAACGAGCTAACGGATTTGGGTTCCATCAGTGGCGTAGCGAGGGGGGGAAGGGGGGGGGTCAAATGCCCCGGGCGGCACTTTGCCAGGGGCGGCAAATTCCTAGTCGTTAATTAGTTTCTTAAAATGATAATTTTTAAAGAAAGAATTTTTTAAAAAAATCGAAATTAAAGAAAACCCAAATAAGAAATTAATAAAAGAAATAAAGGAACTATCCAGAAGCATGTGAACATTTTAACTGCCAAAACTTCAAACTCCTTATTGGATATAAATTCTTCTGATACTAAAACTACTAAAATAAAAAAAAGAGGCAAAATTAGTATGAGAACGTGACAATGATGCGGTGATAAATGCATTGATTCTTAAAATTTGACAGCCGCCCCTGTTGTAAAAGTATTTTTTGGTGGCGGTAGGGGGCGGCAAATTCCTTGTTGTTCATTAGCTAATTGTTAAAACGTGAAAATAAATTTTAATAAAATAAAATAAAAGCCAAGGAAAAAAAATTAAACGAAATAAAGAACTATGTTAAAATACGACAGCGCTTCTTATGCCAAAACTTCAAACTCCATAGTTGATTCAATTTTGATTTTAACGAAAGCGAACTACTGGAAAAAATTGTTGGCGTATTTATATGGCTTATTTTAAATTTAATGTCTTTTGTTTTGTGGCGTAAACAAAAATAATGGAAACAATTGCTTATCTAGTGGAATTAAAACTTGGTACAAATACATTCAAAATTTGGGGGTATGGGGATGCGGCAAATTCCTCGTTGTTAATTAGCTAATTGTTGAAACGTGAAAGTAAATTTTAATAAAATAAACGCCAAGATAAGTACTCAACATTACCAAAGTTTTTTGCTAATGGAAGGAATCAGAAATTGGATAAAAATAATAGACTATTAATAAAGACCGACAATTAGTTGTTGTAAAACAGAAAACAAAGTGGCAAGAATTTCTTGTTAGAATGTATGACATTATTAAATACTGGCAAGATTGGATGTGACTTTTTGAGGTCATAGAGAAGGCAATATTGTTGCAAATAAAGGCAATATTCTGGAACTAATGCATTAGCTTGCAAAGTACGTTCGTGCACTCCGAGAGCATAATGGAAAAATGGATAAAAAACTAGTCATCTAAAATTCAAACTGAGCTCAAATCAATTTTAGGAGAATCAGTTCACGAAAAATAATCTTTCTTCAATAACAAGATACCAAATATTGTTCCATTGTATTCAATAGCTCTTCATATATTTGACATAATGATCAAACAAGTCCAGTTGTGTGATATGCAAAGATAGAAAATAAAAAAGTAGACGCTGTAGAATCTTTCAAAGATTTCATTCAAGCAAAAGTGAATCTGCTTACGACATTTCTTAAATGATTTTGAAAAAATGATGATCTTAAAATAATGGACTGCCATAGCCCAACGTGTGTTAATACTTCTTAAGGGCTGGAAAGTATACAATAGTTCAACAAAGGCGCAAAAACATAAAATCTCATGTCAAACTCGTTCAAACAGTTAAACCAAATTTGTTAACATGATACTCCAATTTAAACAAATTCTCCAACTATTATAGTACACTTGAGCGTTGTTACGCATTTTTTTTCTAAGTCCATACACTGTTGGAAATACCTAGTTGCTTCTACAAGCCAGGCATTCAGACTTTAGGATAGAAAATAGTGAATATACCATGGAGCCTTTTTGAGGTTACTTTGTAAGCTATAGAACTGAAAAATACAGACAAAAAGCTCAGCACACAAACAGACGCAGGAACTTTGCTAGTCACAATGAAATCTTTTTATTTTCAAAGTTATATTTTAAAAAATACCCGATGTTCTTTACAAACGTATATTGCTCAATAAAAAAATTTATTAGCAGAGGCTACTCACAGAAAAACTAACGGAATGGAATACTTAAGGGATGATATGACATTTGATAAAAATTTCTACCAATCAACGAACAAGAGAGCAAATTTTTGTTGATCGAATCAAATATATATGTATCTAGTATCTATGCTATGTAGAATAACAGTTAAGAAGAAATTTGGTTTCTTCATAAGATGAGATTAGTGTATAAATTCATTTGAGGCTTTGGCAGTTATATAGAAATTAGGAAACAGACATGATTTTCGTACACCAGCTAATCTACTGGACTTTGCAATTTTGTCTTCAAATTAGAGTATTCAAAATATGCCACATGACATAGTCAGGCAAAGAATATTTTAGCCACGTGAATTGAAAAAAAAATGAATTCAAGGCTAGGTGGTTTGTTTAAGTATATAAAGATATTTAGGCTCGAAGTTTCCCTGCCTAAAATAATATAATTGATTAGAACACTGCTTACAACTGTCTTAAGTAATTCAAGGTGTTAAAAAGGCTTCTCTAAAATCATTTTAACAAAACATTAATGACGATAAATTACGAATACACCAAAATTGTCTAATCTATTGCTATTTTGGCTATTGAGCATGCCATGGCTGAAAAAATTTGATACACGAAAGATTGAGCCATGAGGAAAAACATACAACTTTAATTTCATTAAAGAAATGAAGCCTTTCTTTTTAAAATAACAATATATAGTGTGATTATTACTTTCTAATTTTGTCTTTTTACTATATGGCGTTAACATATTTTTCGGGGGGGGGGCAAATTTGGTTTCTGCCCCGGGGGGGGGGCATACCCACGCTAAGCCGCTGGGTTCCATTCCCGGTTTAAAATATTTACTAGAAAAGTTGTTTTGTTTATGCAATAATGGAGGCGGCAGCAGGGGTGCTTCGTTTGTAAGCTATTGGCTGCTTTAGTTTGCAGCCTGAAACAATTTTCTGAAATGCTACGTTTTCTAATTTTTCATTGGGTATATAATAGGTAACAGAGCACGTTACTAAAGTTGGTTCACTTTTTCTCTTTATGCTAGTCCAGCTTACTCACCGCGTCTGGAATTCGGGCCGTGGTATTGGTTGACTGAACCAAGTAGAAAAACCAACACATTATCTTATCTATACAGACGCTCCTTCTATGCAGAAGATAGTTGCGTCCACAGACCATGACAGATGATCTGTTGGCAAGTGATGCAGCATTCACAGGCCACGGCTTTGTGGGTTCCACGCATTACCCAGCCGCCTAACACTAGTTAGGTACCCATTCGGAGCGGGGTGACTCAGGGACGCCCTAGGCCCCGGAACAAACCCTTGCCTTCACACGGATTCGAACCCGTGACCATCGGTACGACAGTCCAGTGCGCTGGATAGACCACCGCGTCCCTATTATCAAGTTTCAAACCTTAATAAAAAAAATCAAGACTACACAAAAAGCATGGGAAGCAATAATCTTCTGTATAGAAAGAGCCTTTTTATTATATAAGTTAAAATAACCCTATAAAGAAAACATGACTTGGAATAAATGTATAGCTCTATTGTCCAAATACTTTTAAAAAAAAAGGAAATAAATATTTAAAAAAAAATTGAATGCCCATTCGAAACATGATGTAATCTCCATAATATTGTCCTATTGCGTAAAGGGATGACATCTTGACATGACATATTTTGTTCTGAAGGAATGGCAAGGGGTGACACAGGACACCAATGTTGGGTAACTAAAAGGAATATGGCGTTTCAGGCTATTAAAAAACACGGAGCAACCATTCTCTCAAACGAATGATTGAACGCGGTGAGCTTTTATTCTACCAAGGCGGTTCTCAAAATAATATCAACGGGAAATATATTATACGTTTAAATGCTAAACTTCAATACATAATTTAGTATCGACGAAATAAAAACAAAGAAACAAAACAATTGAAATGTATTAAACAATAACGTTTCCCTTCCAGATGTCTTCTCTAAATGGGGATCAAATTCAAACAGAATTAGGATCACTGTTTCCTCATTTTTTTTTCTTTTCTGTAAATGAAACAATGAATCAGTCATATAACGTGGAGCTGGTAATTAAAAAGGGAAGGAAAAGACGAAATTATACTTTCACCAGCAACAAAAATTTCCCTTATGCGATTGTTCAAATGAGACGCTTATGTCACAGCCTAATTTTAATACAACCTTTGGGCAATTTTTACATTATAATAACTGAGTTAGAGGTTTGTTGGGTAACAGAAGGACATAATTGAAATACCATTGACTGCGACAAATGGTTTTTGCAGTCACTCGCTATCAGTCATCTTCTTTGAGAGACCCTCGCTATAAGTCATCTTCTTTGAGAGACGCTAGCTATAAGTCATTTTCTTTGAGAGACGCTAGCTATAAGTCATCTTCTTTGAGAGACGCTAGCTATAAGTCATTTTCTTTGAGAGACGCTAGCTATAAGTCATCTTCTTTGAGAGACGCTAGCTATAAGTCATTTTCTTTGAGAGACGCTAGCTATAAGTCATCTTCTTTGAGAGACGCTAGCTATAAGTCATTTTCTTTGAGAGACGCTAGCTATAAGTCATCTTCTTTGAGAGACCCTCGCTATAAGTCATCTTCTTTGAGAGACGCTAGCTATAAGTCATCTTCTTTGAGAGACGCTCGCTATAAGTCATTTTCTTTGAGAGACGCTAGCTATAAGTCATCTTCTTTGAGAGACGCTCGCTATAAGTCAACTTCTTTGAGAGACGCTCACTATAAGTTATCTTCTTTGAGAGATGTTCGCTATAAGTCATCTTCTTTGAGAGATGTTCGCTATAAGTCATCTTCTTTGAGAGACGCTCGCTATAAGTCATCTTCTTTGAGAGATGTTCGCTATAAGTCATCTTCTTTAAGAGACGCTCGCTATAAGTCATCTTCTTTGAGAGATGTTCGCTATAAGTCATCTTCTTTGAGAGATGTTCGCTATAAGTCATCTTCTTTGAGAGATGTTCGCTATAAGTCATCTTCTTTGAGAGACGCTCGCTATAAGTCATCTTCTTTGAGAGATGTTCGCTATAAGTCATCTTCTTTGAGAGACGCTCGCTATAAGTCATCTTCTTTGAGAGACGCTCGCCTCACCACAACACTGAGCTCGGCGTTTCCTGTGGATCTACGCGAGAATTTTGTGATTTTATACTGTTATAAATAGAGGTAAAAAAAAAGATTTTTAAAAGCCACGTTTTTATAAGTGTACTAAAAAGAAGAAAATAATTTAAAACTAATATGTTCAAGTACTTTCATATAATATGACTAAAAATGTTGGTCGGGCGCTTATGAGGTTTCACAGATGCAGTTCACTCATTCTCTCACTTATAGATATCTTTTTTGCCTTCTTAATTATAAATCTTTAATCTTTATACCAAACACCCGCCCCACGTTTTTAGTCATATTATATGAAAGTATTTTAATACCAAACACCCCATAAGCGCCCGCCCAACGTTTTAAAGACATGGTGATGTAGTCACGGGGTGAACTCATGGATGTCAACAAAAGCAGACGGTACAGATGCTTATATATAGATAAACTAAAAAGTTCAATAATTTAATAACGCTACTTCGATCAATCTGAAATTTTGATACAATGCATTGCTATCCAAGATCTATCTGTGGTAAAATTTTGAGCTCTCTAGGACCATCATAAGTGGTTCCAATTTACGTTGGCAGATTTGAAAAAATCTTGGACAGACACAATGCCACAGGAACGAAAGCGAGTTAATAAAACGTGGTAAAATCTGGCGCATCGCCTACACTCGTAAACTTTGACGATTTTATGTCCATCCTGCCGTAGTGTCGGAGAAAGTTTTAACTTGATGATACCACAGATTTGTGTCTGAAACCTTATGTGAGAATTTGGGGCTTTGAGACGATACCCAGACGTTACTGGCATTATATTGAGAAAAACGTGTGATATATTTTTAAGAAGAAACCTTTTTTATACAACTTCTAAGCTAAAATTGTTATCAAAATATGTGTCAGGATTATGAGTTACAGGCAATCCCCTATCATCACTAAACCAAGAAATATCCTGTCATCACTCAACCACACAATCCACTATCATCACTCAACCACACAATCCCCTTTCATCACTCAACCACACAATCCCTTATCATCACTCAACCACACAATCCCCTATCATCCCTCAACCACACAATCCCCTTTCATCACTCAACCACACAATCCCTTATCATCACTCAGCCACGCAATCCCCTATCATCCCTCAACCACACAATCCCCTTTCATCGCTCAACCACACAATCCCTTATCATCTCTCAACCACACAATCCCCTTTCATCACTCAACCACACAATCCCTTATCATCACTCAACCACGCAATCCCCTATCATCCCTCAACCACACAATCCCCTTTCATCACTCAACCACACAATCCCTTATCATTACTCAACCACACAATCCCCTTTCATCACTCAACCACACAATCCCTTATCATCACTCAACCACACAATCCCCTTTCATCACTCAACCACACAATCCCCTTTCATCACTCAACCACACAATCCCCTATCATCACTCACACACGCGATCCCGTATAATCAGTTAATCAAGGGATTCCTTTCATCACTCAACCACGACGGTCACTTTAAGCTGATGACCTCGAGCCAGCACAACTGTTCATTGAACTGGACAGCTAAGATTCAGATGGATGAACGGTCCGGTTTTATTTCAAAACTTCTGTCACTGCAGCAGGCGCCATACCTCAATAAATAGAAGTAAAAAACAGATTTTTAAAAACCACGTTTTTATTAGCGGACTAAAAAGAAGAAAATAATTAAAAACTTATAAGTTCAAGTACTTTGATTTAATATGACTAAAAACGTGGCGCTTATGAGGTTTACATATGCGGTTCACTCATTCTCTCGCTTATAGATCTCTCTTTTGCCTTCTAAATTAGAAATGTTTAATTTTTATACCAAACACCCGCCCCACGTTTTTAGTCATATTAAATCAAAGTACTTGAACTTATAAAGTTTTAAATTATTTTCTTCTTTTTAGTCCGCTAATAAAAACGTGGTTTTTAACAATCTTTTTTTTACTTCTATTTATTTTATTCTTTTTAGTCCACTTATAACAAACTGGTTTTTAAAAATATTTTTTTACCTCTATTTATTTTACCAAACACCTCACAAGCGCCCGCCCAACGTTTAAAAAAACATTGTGATGTGGTCACGGGGTAAACTCGCGGATGTCAACAAAAGCAGACGGTACAGATTCTTAGATATAGACTATAGATAAACTAAAAAGTTCAATAATTTAATAACGGTACATTCGATCGACCTGAAATTTTGATACAATGCATTTTCATCCAAGATCTATTTGTGGTAAAAATTTTGAGCTCTCTAGGACCATCAGAAGTGGTTTAATTTTACGTTGGCAGTTTTGAAAAAATCTTTGACAAGCCAACGAACAATGCCACAGGAACGAAAGCGAGTTAATAAGACGTGGTTAATAAAGGACGTCAACTGATTGCAACCCATAGGCGAACCTTGGAGGGTACGGTGCGGGGCTTGACTTAACTTTAAAGATAACACCTTTAGAAAGTACACATAAATTTAAAAAAAAAGTTTTGGGGTAAATAAACTGTTAAGTTGTTCATGGGTAAGGATTAAAAGGGCAATTTGTGGCGGTGCCCTCACTGAAAGTGGTGCTGTCTCGGTTAGTGAGTGGTTATGTCAATGCTAGTGGCCCCAACACTGAAAATGTTACGAGGCAAAAAATTACTAAAATTAATCAACCCGTATAGCCAGAGTTTTTAACTATAAATCCCTTTTAAATGAGACATAACTAAAAGTATTGATTATGTTCAATATAATACGCAACGCGCGACAGACCCCTGTTACATCGAGGGCTGGAGTGAACCTCTAGTGACCCGTGGAGGTCAACTATAGCAGAAGGCTACACATGCTACATAGAGATAAACTAAAAATGCATTAATTTAATTACGGTGCATTCAATCGATCTGAAATTTTGATACAATGCATTGTTAGGTGACACAAGTCTAAGTGCAAAATTTTAGCTCGATAGGATCATGGGAAGTGGGTCATTTTTTATTTTTGATTTTCCGCGGGCTGGACCACGACAGACAAGACGGTGAAGTTAATATAAGGGAATTAATAACGCCTCTTCAAATAAAATTGCACCAACTGTCCGTCCACCCGACAACAGCGGCCAACCCCAACGAAAGGCCGACGAGATCACTGAAAACTAAGTAGTGTAAGGCCTGTTTCGATGACGCACACCGAATCTCTAGTCCTTTCTAGCCTATTCGAATGACGCCCCTGGAATCTCTAGTCCTTTCTGGCCTATTCGAATGACGCCTCTGGAAGCTCTAGTCCTGTCAGGCCTATTCGAATGACGCCCCTGGAAGCTCTAGTCCTGTCAGGCTTATTTGGATGACGCCTCTGGAAGCTCTAGTCGTGTCAGGCCTATTTCAGTGACGCCCCTGGAAGTTCTAAACTTGTCAGGCCTATTTCCATACCCACGTGGAGTACGCGTATCCCCAGGGGAGGCAGGAACCCTACCTTCCCCGGCCCTTCGCCCTCGGCTCAATGGTCGTGCTGGGTAACAAAAAACAACAACATCCATTTGTCTCAGAGTCGCCTCGGCCACGCCCTCTATGTTATTATAAGGACAGAGGATGGGAGGGGTGGGGTGGCGGGTCTAAGTATTTTCTTTTTTAACGTTGTTTCATTTATATTAATTTTCAGAAGGGTTTTATTTTTCTTGTACCAGTCGTCAAGTAAAGTAGGCTAATGCGATCTGCTGTATTTTTATTGTCTTGTTCACACGTAAACTGCTCTAGTTTCTTCCACTAGCTTACGTAAAGAAAATATTGTTTAAAGTTTATAGGAATCATTTGATTTAATAACAGCTTAGATCAGGGTTCATCAGACGACGGCCAGTGGGTCACATCCGGCCCGCCATGTGACCTTATTCCGGTGTTGTTCCTCGCCCCGGGAGAAAGGTGCAAATATGGCGACGTGTGTGGATTGATTATTAAGACAAGCACAATGCCCTGTTCTCCCATTGAAATAAGAATAACTTGAGGCAATTTAAGTTTTTTTTTAAAATTGTAAATATTTCATGTGTTAGCCTGTTTAATTTCATTGCTAGTAATGTGCATATGCGTTTCGTATTCTTTCATACTGCTTCCTAACGATCTAACTGACCAAAGCAAAGTCAGATGGGCAGTGAACATATTCCACTCAGATGGCCAGTGAACATATTCCACTCAGATGGCCAGTGAACATATTCCACTCAGATGGCCAGTGAACATATTCCACTCAGATGGCCAGTGAACATATTCCACTCAGATGGCCAGTGAACATATTCCACTCAGATGGCCAGTGAACATATTCCACTCAGATGGCCAGTGAACATATTCCACTCAGATGGCCAGTGAACATATTCCACTCAGATGGCCAGTGAACATATTCAACTCAGATGACAAAATTGGTTAATTAATATATTAGTATTTATTTTATCATAAACATTTGATATAAACTCACAAGGCGTAGAGTCATTATTTCAAAGTGTGGTCGGGAGCTGTGGTAGAAAAATCTCCAGCGAATAAAGAAATACACAACTTTAAAAAATAATATTTGTTCACTCGTCACGTTGGCATTTGCTTTACGTTCTGCTCGTGTGTTCTGGCCATGTCTTCTGTCTTGAGTGTTTCAATTGTGTTTTCTGCCCATGTGTTCTGCATGTGTGTTCTGCACATGTGTTCTGTCTGTGTTTTCAACTGTGTGTTCTCCCCGTGTGTTCTGACCTTGTAATTTAGCTGTGTGATCTGCGTGTGTGTTCTACCCATTTGTTCTGCCCGTGTGTTCTCCCCATGTGTTCTGTCTGTGAGTTTTAATTGTATGTTCTGCCCACGTGTCCTGTCGGTATGTTTTGCATGTGTGTTCTGCCCATACATTCTGTCTTGTGTTTTTCTTACTATCAGTCTCTACCCCGCTGCCACACCACGTTAACTTCTTCCAGGTTTAGAAAACGTGCAGAAAATCACCTTTATTTCCGTCGTCCCCGCTTCGTTTATTTTCGGCCATTATCTTTACGTCTTGTAGTGTAAGGATTCTGCACAGCCGGGGACGATCAATACAAGTGTAAGGTAAGGGTCCTAGGAGGCATCTCTGGACGTTAAAGGGGTGTGTGTCCTGATGAAGTGAGGGGAAGAGTGTCGTGAGGGGGTCACGTGTCGTGATGGTGTTACGATGTGTCGTGATGGGGTTACACGTCGTGATGGGGTGACGTGTCGTGATGGAGTTACATGTCGTGATGGTGTTACATGTCGTGATGGTGTTACATGTCGTGATTGTGTTACAATGTGTCGTGATGGGGTTACATGTCGTGATTGTGTTACAATGTGTCGTGATGGGGTTACATGTCGTGATTGTGTTACAATGTGTCGTGATGGGGTTACATGTCGTGATTGTGTTACAATGTGTCGTGATGGGGTTACATGTCGTGATTGTGTAACAATGTGTCGTGATGGGGTTACGTGTCGTGATGGAGTTACATGTCGTGATAGTGTTACATGTCGTGATGGGGTTACATGTCGTGATTGTGTTACAATGTGTCGTGATGGTGTTACATGTCGTGATGGTGTTACATGTCGTGATGAGGTTACATGTCGTGATGGTGTTACATGTCGTGATGGTGTTACATGTCGTGATGGGGTTACATGTCGTGATGGGGTTACATGTCGTGATTGTGTTACAATGTGTCGTGATGGTGTTACATGTCGTGATGGTGTTACATGTCGTGATGAGGTTACATGTCGTGATGGGGTTACATGTCGTGATGAGGTATGTGTCGTGATTGGGTCACGTGTCGTGATGGTGTTACGTGGCCGTGATGGGATTACGTGTCGTGATGGGGTTACGATGTGTCGTGGTGGGGTTACGTGTCGTGATGGTGTTACATGTCGTGATGGTGTTACATGTCGTGATGGTGTTACATGTCGTGATGGTGTTACATGTCGTGATGGTGTTACATGTCGTGATGGTGTTACATGTCGTGATGGTGTTACATGTCGTGATGGTGTTACATGTCGTGATGGTGTTACATGTCGTGATGGGGTTACATGTCGTGATGAGGTTACATGTCGTGATGAGGTTACATGTCGTGATGAGGTATGTGTCGTGATGGGGTCACGTGTCGTGATGGTGTTACGTGGCCGTGATGGGGTTACGTGTCGTGATGGGGTTACGATGTGTCGTGGTGGGGTTACGATGTGTCGTGGTGGGGTTACGATGTGTCGTGGTGGGGTTACGTGTCGTGATGGTGTTACGATGTGTTGTGATGGGTTCACGTGTCGTGATGGTGTTACGATGTGTCGTGATGGGTTCACGTGTCGTGATGGTGTTACGATGTGTCGTGATGGGTTCACGTGTCGTGATGGTGTTACGATGTGTCGTGATGGGTTCACGTGTCGTGATGGTGTTACGATGTGTTGTGAGTTTGTCATCGTGTGGTGTGGATGGTGTGAATTCAGTGATGATGATAATAAAGTGACATATCAAGTCTTGTGAGAAATCTTAGAATTCCGCACATAAATGTATAAAGATTACCACAAAAAAAAAGAGTTTCATATTTTGTTACACTTCTGGTCCAATACAAAAAGTTAAAATATTGCCAAACTAAAAGATACAGATTGCACCGTAGTATATTGTACAGATGACATTGTAGTGCTTGATACAAATGACATTAAAGTGCATGGTCTATGTGACATACAAGCACGTGGTACAGATGCCATTGAGATGCATGGTACACATGACATTTGTATTAGTGGTACAGTTGACATATAAGTACAGGGTACAGATGAAATACTATTGCATTTTACAGAAGATATTGTGGTGACAGATGACACTCTAGATCGTGTTTCATATAACATTGTAGAGCATGATTCAGATGACAGTGTAATGCACTTTATAGATGACATATTTTTGCATGATACAAATGACAGTAAGGTCCCACTGGGTAGCAATGGTGATTCCATGTTAAATGTCCTTTACCACAGTGGTTCTCAAACTTTTTAGTATTGCGAACCGGAAGGAATTTTTTCCATTGCACCATGGACCGGTGAATTATTTTGCCTGTACTGACGTGGTAGTGAAATGTCCTTTCTTGGTAACACCTGCGGACCGACCTGGGATGGCCCACGGACCGGCAGCGGTCCGCGGACCTCCACTTTGAGAAGCACTGCTTACCAGACATTGAAATCGAGGTTTTCCCAAGTCCTCGTGGCCATTAAGGGGGTATTTTAATTTTTTTTTATTTCTGTAAATTTATTGGGAAATCTTAAATATGACGTAGAAATAAATGACCCGGTCTCTGACTGCACAGCTTTAGTATCGACCGATATCTCGAACTAATCTTACAAGCAAGAAATATACTACGTTTAATTCTACTACTTTATAAAATTAGATTTGTAAGGCTGTGGGGTAAACCATGCAGCTTTGAACCATTGACTTGCCTAAACTGGACCTCAAGTCTACTGTGTCGAATGATTCCATATTTGTTAGGTCTGTTTTAATTTATTCTATATGTGTTGTCCCTGACTTACCAGCCAGACAGTCTATATGCCAGAAGGATTTAACTCTTTCTCTCCGGAACAACGCTACCATCGTTGATTTTAAAAGGACGTTTCAGACGTAGCAACGATGCCAGCGTTGATTTATTAAAACTGAATTGTTTCGTTTCTTTCCTTAACTATTAAACGAAAATTAGTTTTAATGTAATCTAGAATGATTTCCCTTGAATAAAAAAGTCGGAAATTCTTTATTTGAATGTATTTTCGCCACAAAAGAAGCGTTTGAAAGGCTTGTTTTTATTTTCGTTTTTACGTTTGTTTACAAACGTGGATATTCAACCAATGCATCTGGTAATCGATCTAATATTATTTTAAATACTACGATGATGAACAAGAAAAAGGTATTCTTTTTAATTATGATTTACATAGTAATTTTAAATTTCCGATGGATCATACGCTTAGTACTAGTAGTTTTAGTGAAATTGACAATGAAGTTGACAGGTCATCTGTTGGTAAACAACAAGCCCCACCCCCCCTCTCAAATGCCTGGATGAACTGATAATATTTCTACTACAAATAATAATTTAGACAATGTAGAGTCTAATTTGAAAGCTGCTAAACCTTTTTCACTAAAATTAAGTTCAATTTTAAATAGAATTTAAATAATTTCTAGTTGCAACACACAGTATAGCTTCCAGTTCCAGTGTAAACATTTCAATTTTCCAATTATTTTCCTGTATAGGTGACCATGGATATTGAGCTCTAATTTTTTATTTGTTTGTTTTTTTAATGTGAAATTAATTCTGTTTGGTGTAAATATGAATATAGTTCAGATAAAACACCATTTTATTACATTTTGGATACAAATCTAAATTTTTGTGACTTTGAAAGAGGTTTTGTAAAACAAATGTGGTGTTTTTTAATTATTTTTTTTATTTTCACTAAAACAAAATCATATTATTTTATTAAAATAAAGTCATGAGTCTGTGATGCCTGAAAACTTCATTCTTTTCCCTTTAATTCAATACAAAATATATCATTATCTGCTAAATAATAAAAAAGTTATTAACATTTTAAAGATAGCATGGTAGTCGCGACAAATTTCCAGAATAGATAATTCCGTCAGAATGAGGAAAATAATTCCGGAGAAAAAGAGTTAATTTTGGGCGCTGCTGCATGGATAATAAGTTAAAAATGAAATTTTAAAGAAATAACTGTTCCATACAACTGTATATCCGTGTATTCGATATATGTAGATAATTAAATACACTTTTATTCAATAAAGCTTTTTTACTTGTAAATGTTTTTATTTCATCAAGACCCTCTCAATAGCAGAACTTCCCTTGTATAAGCAAAATATGTTTTAAGTAAGTGAGAGAAAAATAACATTTGAAGGGTTAGAAGAAAATGTATTTCTTCGACATTCGTTTAAATGTTAATAATAATTATTTACTTTAATTGCGAATAATTTAATAATTTAAATATTGCTATTGATTTGCAGCTTTTAATTTGAAAACAGCTTTGCTCTGTCACACAAAAGCCCGTGTGATAATGACATATTTAGTGAGTTACTGTGCGAAAGTTGCGTTCGCTGTTCAAAAAAGGTTGACGTGGATCGCACTTCAAATAAATGAATAAATAAATTTAGTTGATGAATACTAAACTTATACAAATTCTGTAATAGAAAGAACAGCATGAAAATTTAGTTATCTTTTGCGCTTGGATACGCCCATAAAAGATATGCTCTGGCTTCGTAAGACTCTTTGAACAACGGAGCCAGACTTCAAGGTTAAAAAACAAAATCTTAAGAACCGTAACATACAATCAGGTGAATGTTTCAAATGTATTATGTATAAATAATAAATAAAACAAAGAGCTAAGAAAAGTACAAAATAACAATACACATATTTATGATGGAGTTTAATTTTAACAATTGGAAATTTTAAAATGAAATTCTATAGATGAAAAAAAAATTTACAAACTGATCGTAACATTGACGTCATTATATGAAAACCTCAATATTACGTATTAACGATTCAACGGGATTCTTCTTGAAATAAATCTCATTAGTAGTTTTATATTTTGAAAAAGTATGATATGTTTATGTTGCTTTCCCCCCCCCCATTTTACCTAACAACCCTTTTTTAATTTTAACATATACATATTTCTTTGCAGGGTTATGTTGAATTAGACTGACCCATAGATTAGACTGACACACAGATTAGACTGCCCCATAGATTAGACTGACACACAGATTAGACTGACCCATAGATTAGACTGACCCATAGATTAGACTGACCCACAGATTAGACTGACCCATAGATTAGACTGACCCATAGATTAGACTGACCCACAGATTAGACTGACCTACAGATTAGACTGAACCATAGATTAGACTGAGCCATAGATTAGACTGACCCACAGATTAGACTGACCCACAGATTAGACTGACCCATAGATTAGACTGACCCACAGATTAGACTGACCCATAGATTAGACTGACCCACAGATTAGACTGACCCACAGATTAGACTGACCCATAGATTAGACTGACCCACAGATTAGACTGACCCACAGATTAGACTGACCCATAGATTAGACTGACCCATAGATTAGACTGACCCACAGATTAGACTGACACACAGATTAGACTGACCCATAGATTAGACTGACCCCCAGATTAGACTGACCCACAGATTAGACTGACCCATAGATTAGACTGACCCACAGATTAGACTGACCCACAGATTAGACTGACCCACACATTAGACTGACCCACAGATTAGACTGACCCATAGATTAGACTGACCCGCAGATTAGACTGACCCATAGATTAGACTGACCCATAGATTAGACTGACCCATAGATTACGGCAAAGTCAACAATCCGGCTAATAAATTATTCCAACGCAAAGCGAGTAACTAACCCATAGATCACAACATGGTGGCCGCAACAGCCAATAGATCGACAATAGAACCCGTCTGCCTTATCTAGCCCACACACATGGAGACAATAGAGAACGGACGACACGAAGAGCACCAGGAGTAGCCAGTCTTACAACGTCCCTAGTTCGACACACGGCTAATGGACAAATTATAAAATAGAAAATATTAATAAACAATAAGAATAATATGGTTCAACCTGATCTCTGAACAGCAGATATGGGGGGGGGGCAGTGGGGGCGATGATGTATTGTGGAGGTCGGTTAGGTGGTGTGTGGAGAATGGACAGGTAGCGGGGAGTAGGTGAGGCATAGGAGAAGGTGATGTAGAGGGAGGAGGTTAGGTAGTGAGGAGAAGGTGATGTAGAGGGAGGAGGTTAGGTAGTGAGGAGAAGGTGATGTAGAGGGAGGAGGTTAGGTAGTGAGGAGAAGGTGAGCTAGAGGGAGGAGGTTAGGTAGTGAGGAGAAGGTGAGCTAGAGGGAGGAGGTTAGGTAGTGAGGAGAAGGTGAGCTAGAGGGAGGAGGTTAGGTAGTGAGGAGAAGGTGAGCTAGAGGGAGGAGGTTAGGTAGTGAGGAGAAGGTGATGTAGAGGGAGGAGGTTAGGTAGTGAGGAGAAGGTGAGCTAGAGGGAGGAGGTTAGGTAGTGAGGAGAAGGTGAGCTAGAGGGAGGAGGTTAGGTAGTGAGGAGAAGGTGATGTAGAGGGAGGAGGTTAGGTAGTGAGGAGAAGGTGATGTAGAGGGAGGAGGTTAGGTAGTGAGGAGAAGGTGATGTAGAGGGAGGAGGTTAGGTAGTGAGGAGAAGGTGAGGTATAGGAGAATGTGAGCTAGAGGGAGGAGGTTAGGTAGTGAGGAGAAGGTGATGTAGTAAGGAGAAGGGGGTTGGAGAAGGGTAGAAGGTGAGGTGGTGATGATGTGAGGTATGGGGACGAGGTGAGTTAGTGAGGAGAAGGGGGGTAGAAGGGTAGAAGGCAAGGTAGTGATGAGATGAGGGTAATGGGGACGAGGTGAGTTAGTGAGGAGAAGGGGGTAGAAGGGTAGAAGGCGAGGTAGTGATGAGGTGAGGTAATGGGGACGAGGTGAGTTAGTGATGAGGTGTGGTAATGGGAACGAGGTGAGTTAGTGAGGAGAAGGGGGTAGAAGGGTAGAAGGTGAGGTAGTGATGAGGTGAGGTAATGGGGACGAAGTGAGTGAGTGAGGAGAAGGGGGGTAGAAGGTGAGGTAGTGATGAGGTGAGGTAATGGGGACGAGGTGGGGTAGTGAGGAGCAGGCGAGATAGTGGCGAGAAGGTTAGTTACTGGGGTAGTAGGGGGGAAGAGTGTTGTAGTTATTGGGCTGTCTCCCAGTAACATCACTGACGTACCACAAATCTCCACCGTGGCCATCTCCTTCGACGTTTTGCAAACCAGCGAATGTCGGGTCAGCTTCAGATCTCTTAACTTTGTAACACAAGGAGTAAAGCAATGATTTGCGACATACATGAGAATTATTCTTATCGTTAATCAATGTTGAAATTAAATAACGGCAGTCGCCTTTTATTTTAAAAAAAAGACGATCCATAATTACTTTATTACCAAAATAATTCGTAATTATTTTTCTTTCTACCGGAGGTGCAAACCATTTAAATGAAATGCTTTTAGATCAGAAAGTGTTTTACACTGAGCCATTCTTAACTACTTAGTACATCGTATCTTCTAACACCAATGACGTGATATCAATAAGATTTTACAGCCAAATATTTAGAAAATAAACGTTTAAGAAAAAAAAAGTGTGTGTTGTGAGGAAAGGAGGTGGATTATATTTTGACATTCCAAAGACACGCCCTTAATCATTTAATTAAAATAAAAACAAGAAATAATAATCGTTTAAAATGCATATCAAATTTTAAAATAAAAACATTTCTTTAAATAAATACACTTATTTCTTACTTAAATATCAGATTGCACATTGGAGCTATATATTTTTTTGTGTACAGAAAATTAATATTTTAAAGCAGATATAAAATAAATTAATGATCTAAAAAAGTGAATGAGAATGTGGAACTCGGTTCTGCCTCGTGTGATACCCTCATAACAACTTTAACAAGTTCGCTCGTGGACGACCAATTCAAACTCTCCTGGCATTCATCACAACAGCCGCCAGAAGGCCACGACAATATTCTCCCCCTTCTAAACTTCGATCCGGTCCTCCCGGGTCCCCCAAGCCCTTTCATCGTTTCACTCCATCTCCACCCCACCCCTTCGCTCCCCAGCCCCCCACCCCCCCACAACCGCCCATTCTACCTCGTCTACCTGTTCAGGTGAAACCCGCAAATGGTCGCCTGGGCTCCGTGGCCCGTTGCCATGGCTACCACACTCGATACGGTAAGCTCCTGTGTCCCTCTTTGGTTTGTCGTCTAAGAGCAGATTCAGAAACCCGGCCACCCGCCCCTAACAACCCCCCAGCATCACGACTGGCACCCCGATCTTCCTGGCTCCGGTTTTTTATGCTCTCCATTCCATTTTTTTAAACAAGTTCCTCTGTAAACTGCAGTTTTTCTTTAAAGACCTTTTACCTTCAGGACTTTTCAGCTCTTTAATAATAACGCTGTTTACGTTCCTTAAGGTTTTTCCTTCCATGTTTGCTACGCATACTGCGCATGCGTGTTTTTTTTCTTTTCTTTTTCGAAGTATGTTATTAAAAGGAAAAGCAAAATAAACACACATTTTTTTGAAGTGGTGAACTTTACTTTTTTTTTAACTTCTAACATCTTAACTGTTTCTTGGTACTTTAAAAAATGTATAAAATATAATTGAAGTAGTGTCGACTAGTCAGTGACATTGAACATTTTATGGCAATTCATTGAATGACATCTAAAATATTAAACCACCAATAGAAACTGGCTGGCGCCTTGGTGTCATCTTCAAATCCAAAATGTCGTACCTGTCTGAAACCGAATCGGTTGGTATATGCTGCTGCATTATAAATAAAAGACGTGTATTGGGATCTGTCACCAAGGACTGCCCTACACGCAGGACGAGCGCTGGTCACATGACAACCAGATTATTTACGATGAAAAGATTCTACAAAAAGGGGGGGGGAGGGTAAAGGTGGCACCTCAAGGAGGGAGAATGAGGATGCATTTGTCGACCACCATTGATAGGAAGTCTATCATTTTGGATGCACGATTTATGGTCCTTGGTACACAAGTTATCAACATGGATACATAACCTATCACGATGGATACGCTAATAACAATGATAATCAACACTCGGCTTATCACCATGGATATAGAAATTATGACAATGTATGGGAAGATTAACACGGCCTTTATGTGTACGCGACCCGTCGCCATGGTTACTCAACGTATCAGCTTTAGGAGACAACTATCTACTGGAGACACGCTGGCACCGACCGGGAGCACGGGTCTCTAAAAATCAGTGAGCTCCCTAGGACAGGATATCCCTCCAGAAATCATCTATACTTGGGGCCAACGATACCCTAAAAAATAAACGAAAAGTTAGCAGCTGAAGCATTGTTTCAACTTATACCACACGTAAATTTGGCACCAATGTTCCCTTTAAGCTGCGCGGCCGCGCAGATATCTGACCGACGTCGCGCAGCAGTTAAGAAATACCGCGAAGCAAATTTTGTAAAATAATGCACACAAAATGGATGCTGTGCAACTTTGCACACGAGTTTTTTTTCTTCGCACACGGACCGACGAACCTTAGCGGGAACATTGTTTAGCACATAGCATAGGTTACAAAACTGAATAATCAGAATTTGAATAAAAGTATTCGATGGTTTTCCTTATACTTTCTACAGATCTATGAAAAAAAGGAGACATAAAACTATAAAAAAAAATTAATAACGATCGGGTAGTTTAGTCATAAAACTAACTAGAAGCGATGAAGTTATTATAATGCGCTGTCTTCTCCAAAATAAAATGTTCAGAGAACTGGACGTAGAATGCGGAAAACTAAAACTCGGGCTGTAACGAGAAATTTAATGTTGAAGTCAAACACACTTATACTAGTAAGACCCTATGATGACCAGACCACCAGAATGACTATCAGAATAACCAACAGGACGACCACCGGAACAAGGTCCACAATAACCAACAGGACGACCACCGGAACAAGGTCCACAATAACCAACAGGACGACCACCGAAACAATGTCCAGAATAACCAACAGGACGACCACCGGAACAAGGTCCACAATAACTAACAGGACGACCACCGGAACAAGGTCCACAATAACTAACAGGACGACCACCGGAACAAGGTCCACAATAACTAACAGGACGACCACCGGAACAAGGTCCACAATAACCAACAGGACGACCACCGGAACAAGGTCCACAATAACTAACAGGACGACCACCGGAACAAGGTCCACAATAACCAACAGGACGACCACCGGAACAAGGTCCAGAATAACCAACAGGACGACCACCGGAACAAGGTCCACAATAACTAACAGGACTACCACCGAAACAAGGTCCAGAATAACCAACAGGACGACCACCGGAACAAGGTCCACAATAACCAACAGGACGAGGACCAGAATAACCAACAGGACGACCACCGGAACAAGGTCCAGAATAACCAACAGGACGACCACCGGAACAAGCTCCAGAATAACCAACAGGACGACCACCGGAACAAGGGTGCAGAATAAAAAACAGGACGACCACCGGAACAAGGTGCAGAATAACCAACAGGACGACCACCGGAACAAGGACCAGAATAACCAACAGGACGACCACCGGAACAAGGTCCAGAATAACCAACAGGACGACCACCGGAACAAGGTCCAGAATAACCAACAGGACGACCACCGGAACAAGGTGCAGAATAACCAACAGGACGACCACCGGAACAAGGTGCAGAATAACCAACAGGACGACCACCGGAACAAGGTCCAGAATAACCAACAGGAAGACCACCGGAACAAGGTCCAGAATAACCAACAGAACGACCACCGGAACAAGGTCCAGAATAACCAACAGGAAGACCACCGGAACAAGGTCCAGAATAACCAACAGGACGACCACCGGAACAAGGTCCAGAATAACCAACAGGACGACCACCGGAACAAGGTCCAGAATAACCAACAGGACGACCACCGGAACAAGGTCCAGAATAACCAACAGGACGACCACCGGAACAAGGTCCACAATAACCAACAGGACGACCACCGGAACAAGGGTGCAGAATAACCAACAGGACGACCACCGGAACAAGGTGCAGAATAACCAACAGGACGACCACCGGAACAAGGACCAGAATAACCAACAGGACGACCACCGGAACAAGGTCCAGAATAACCAACAGGACGACCACCGGAACAAGGTCCAGAATAACCAACAGGAAGACCACCGGAACAAGGGTGCAGAATAACCAACAGGACGACCACCGGAACAATGTCCAGAATAACCAACAGGACGACCACCGGAACAAGGTCCAGAATAACCAACAGGACGACCACCGGAACAAGGTCCAGAATAACCAACAGGACGACCACCGGAACAAGGTCCAGAATAACCAACCTGACGACCACCGGAACAAGGTCCAGAATAACCAACAGGACGACCACCGGAACAAGGTCCAGAATAACCAACAGGACGACCACCTGAACAAGGTCCACAATAAACAACAGGACGACCACCGGAACAAGGTCCACAATAACTAACAGGACGACCACCGGAACAAGGTCCACAATAACCAACAGGACGACCACCGGAACAAGGTCCAGAATAACCAACAGGACGACCACCGGAACAAGGTGCAGAATAACCAACAGGACGACCACCGGAACAAGGTCCAGAATAACCAACAGGAAGACCACCGGAACAAGGTCCACAATAACCAACAGGACGACCACCGGAACAAGGGTGCAGAATAACCAACAGGACGACCACCGGAACAAGGTGCAGAATAACCAACAGGACGACCACCGGAACAAGGACCAGAATAACCAACAGGACGACCACCGGAACAAGGTCCAGAATAACCAACAGGACGACCACCGGAACAAGGTCCAGAATAACCAACAGGAAGACCACCGGAACAAGGGTGCAGAATAACCAACAGGACGACCACCGGAACAAGGTCCAGAATAACCAACAGGACGACCACCGGAACAAGGTCCAGAATAACCAACAGGACGACCACCGGAACAAGGTCCAGAATAACCAACAGGACGACCACCGGAACAAGGTCCAGAATAACCAACAGGACGACCACCGGAACAAGGTCCAGAATAACCAACAGGACGACCACCGGAACAAGGTCCAGAATAACCAACAGGACGACCACCGGAACAAGGTCCACAATAAACAACAGGACGACCACCGGAACAAGGTCCACAATAACTAACAGGACGACCACCGGAACAAGGTCCAGAATAACCAACAGGACGACCACCGGAACAAGGTCCAGAATAACCAACAGGACGACCACCGGAACAAGGTGCAGAATAACCAACAGGACGACCACCGGAACAAGGTCCAGAATAACCAACAGGAAGACCACCGGAACAAGGTGCAGAATAACCAAAAGGACGACCACCGGAACAAGGTGCAGAATAACCAACAGGAAGACCACCGGAACAAGGTGCAGAATAACCAACAGGACGACCACCGGAACAAGGTGCAGAATAACCAACAGGACGACCACCGGAACAAGGTCCAGAATAACCAACAGGAAGACCACCGGAACAAGGTGCAGAATAACCAACAGGACGACCACTGGAGCAAGGTCCAGAATAACCAACAGAACGACCACCGGAACAAGGTCCAGAATAACCAACAGGAAGACCACCTATAAGACCACCAGATGGAACACAAAGCCAACCGTCACAATGGCCATCAGATTGACCTCCAGGACGACCACCAGATTGACCACCAGGATGACAACCAGGACTACCATCAGAAGTCTCCTCAGAATCCTGAGTCAGAAACCGTCTGTAGGTCACATTCACCTTCGGGCCACTTCAACTCTTCATATCCATTTCAAATTGAGTCTAATGACTGTTTAGAGTGAAACTGGATTGCCTTAAAAATAAATTACATCATCTAAAAAAATATTCGAATGAAAATTTTCATTTGACATCTAATTCCCAGGACCTTCGGTCTGGTGTAGCAGCTGGTCAAATATCCTTTGACAGGATCATCGTTTAACACTGAACGTCTCACAAAGTTAAATATTTAGAGACACTATAGCATGTGGTAATAACATTATCATCGCTTTTGGAAATGGTTAAGGAAAAAACATGGTTGAAAAAACGAACACAAGATACAACTGCAAGAAGATAAAAAAAAATTGTAATGAAAGGAACTTAAAATTGTTTTTATCGTGTTTACTGTTTAAAGTCTCATTTCTCTTTATGATTGTATTCCTATTTTGTAAAAAAAAACGTCATCCCATTTCACATGCTCGTAGAGCACATTTTTGGCAGGGGAAAAAAAAACCAGAAGCGAAGTTTATTTACGGGAAAATTTAATCCGCGTCTCACGTCAGACTGAATGACACAGCGTTAAACTAAAATAACGTTGTGAGACCAGACTGCTCTGACATAAAATGTCTCTGACACTAGACTTGCACTGAGCAGTGGCGTAGCTACGGGGGGCGGAGGGGGCGGTCCGCCCCGGGCGGCACACATGTGGGGGCGGCATTTGTGGGCATTTGAAAAGTACAACCATTTCCGACAACCGCCTTTTTTTCTTTTGAAGGAGGAGAACCCGAGTGAAACAAAAATATTCGTACTTTAGAGTCTTAGACTCTGATTCTCACAATATTTGTTTGATTGCAGAGTGGATTTTATAACTAACTTAAAACCGTTCAAAAAATTGTAATCACTCAAAAAAGGTATTGATTTGTTTGCATAATTAATCGGTATACGTCACAAATGAACTTTTATAAGAAAAATACCACAAAAATCACATCACCGCTGGGCCGTAAAATATGTTCTATTAACATCGTCGTCACAAAAACTTAGACCCCTTCTTCAATATGACGTCACAAACCTTTTACATCCCCCCAACCTTAAAAGCCGTGAAAATGAGAATTTTTCAAATCTAATTTTTTTACATTTAAGTATGTTTTTGGTGTAAGGCTGCACTCTAATATCGTATTACGCGTTTTACATAAACGTCATTAAATAAAGTGTCAGTAATGAAATATTTAGGTGGAAATGTTATTTAAAGTTTTGACGTGACGTCAGATTTCTTAAACACGCGCCCCTCGTCACACATCGTCACAAATGTGTGACTCCCTCCCCCCGTTCTGTGACGTCATTTATGTAAGGCCCCGTAAAGGGCGGAAAATCGGAGACCGCCCCGGGCGGCTAAAGTACTAGCTGCGCCACTGCTGCACTGACATGATGCGTGTGACACTGGACGAACCTAGACACAATTGTGATGCTATTGTCTACCCATTCGAACAAAACGGCGTGTAAACTAAATGAATTGTTGTTACAATCTAGGTCAATAATGCAACCAATTCAGTCGATATATTCATGATCTACTAGTGAATATAGTCATAATTTTGTATATAAATATATGTTTTAAACAACGTTAAAGCTAAGAGTATTCGGTAGTAACTTTGATGAAACCTGCCCTGAGATATGCCAGATTACGATGAATTTCTTAGAAAATCTAATATTGTAACTTTATTTTTTTTAATGAATAGTAAATCCTTTTTTAAAATATATTTTGACGTGATGATTCTGCTTTGGAGTTTGACACAGATACTACATTGTGAGGAAATTCAGAATGTTAAGTCATTATTGAATGGGGAAGAGAGGGGTAGGAAAAAAGAGGGATACATAGAGATAGAGCGAGAGAAGCCATCAGTGAGGACGAAAGGCAGAAAGAAAGTGACAGTGAGAGAATGAGAGAAGGAGAGATAAATAAAAAGAACAAACATGGTAGTGGGTGGTGATACAAAAAGGGGGATACGAAAGAGAGAGAGAGAGAGAGAGAGAGAGAGAGAGAGAGAGCGAGCGAGCTAGAGAGAGAGAGAAAGAGAGAGAGAGAGATACAGACAGACAGAGAGCAAAAAGTAGAGGCATGAAACTTGCGAATTTCATTGTGCAAGAATTTCTGAAGATAGAAGATGGCAGAGAAAAGTCTAATGGCTCCTGAGAACATGAAAAAAAAAGAGTTTGGGTTGAGAGAGATGGAAAGAGTGAAAAACAATGCACAGGAAACTCAACCCGAAAACGCGAGCATAAACATATTAAAAGGGCCGGGGGAGGCTCAACTAAAACACAGAACGGAACACCAGTGGCAAGCGCAGGGGAGAGAAACCACTAAGAGATGTCTCCTCTAAATCGTTCTTTACGACACCGGAGGGCGCCAGAAAGACCCAAAAGTCGGAAGACGCTGGCATCCCGATTTGTGACTGGCCATATGGGATGACCAGCTTTGCATGTTGTGCGGGCTCCTACCGAGTTAATCCCATGTGCCCTCCTGAACCACCGCTATCTCCCCCCCTCCCAGGCCGATCTGTCCTAAAGGGTTGTGGAAAAAAAAGGGGGGGGGGATTTTGTTGTTGTTGTTTAAAGAAAATGAAAATGAATGTGAGTGGGGGTGAAGGGAGGATGGTTTCAATATTAGGCAAGAAGACCTTCCTGGGGGTGAAGTTTTGGACACGGGTCATTCGGAGTTCTCATTTATAACTCAAGGCTGGTTTGAATTGAAGGGGTTGCTTCCCCATGCGTTGGACACAATCCATTTTTTACTGATATGTTAATAGGACTGCTTTTACCATGCTGAAATTGATTTTAATAATAGGGAGTTTCCCATAAGCTTTTTTTTTCTTTTCTGTTTACTTAATCCCTAACATGTTATCGGGCATGAATGGGGAATAGGGAAAGCCAGTTTGCTTGTGGGGGAGGGGGGAATGCATAACTCAGAGAGTCCCTGTAATAAATTGACGATTCTCTTCAATATAGAAGCTGTGTCGGGCGGCAAGGCCAATAATTTATACAATAACTAACCAAGTTGGGTACACTGTCTCGTGCCGTCACCTTTTGTTGTAAAAACCGACTCCTAGCCAAGGGTGATGTCTTCTTAGTTTTTATTTCTGTAACTGAGGGCATCAACCTTTTAGAAGTCCTCAAAACCATATGCCATATGACTTGTCTATACTATTTTTAAACACACTTTGCTTGTTCGTTTCTCAGCGTGTTTAATTCTTTCTTGTTTCTGCATCTATTCTATAAATTATAATCAATCTTACATAATTTTTGCGTATCTAATAAGTAGGCTATGAAATAATCGAAATTATGTTTTTGATTTGAAATTAAAGCTGCCATTGCTCTACAGTGACAAGATAGTGTTTGTTTAATGCAGGTCTATACAGTCTCGTATATTCCTATTAACCTCGACCGCAGTACAACCCGATGGTAGCACGTTACCTATAGCTACCGTCTGATGGGTCATACAGTGGCGTCGATGGGGGTACGGGACGCAATGCGGGTGATGACCCCTCAGTGGGTGACATCAACAGGAAAATCTGCAAACAAGATTTCGTTCGAGTAGGTTTCACAACAGAACTCAATACATTTATTTGGGCTCTAGGGGTAAATAGCCACCAAACTAGGGAGACATCAGAGCATATGCGCCCTGGGGGAAAATATCCAGCAAACCAGAATGGCATCTGAAGAGGGGGGCCTACCGATAAGGGTGCGACAGAACAGGGCAGCATCAAAGCAAGGGGTTACCATGCATGGTAGTAACGAATTCCTGGAAGGCGAAGAAAATGTGAAAGGAGATTCATAAAGACAACAAACTAATTATTTTATTCCTATGAAACAGGAGAGCGATGTTTTAAAAAATAATATTGTTTTTTGACATTTCTTTTTTTTTAAATTCAACTTTTAAACTGTGACTCGTTAGCAATTATTCATTGTTATATACACTGACCAAATAACATTAGACGTTCCCGACATGTAAAAATGATCAGACGATTTGAGAGTATATTTTGACCTTGATTTTTGCATACGGCTTCAGTGTTTGTGTTGTTGGGACGGGGCTAGAACAAAGGGTAGGATTAAGAATATTTGATATTTGTATTTTTTTTTAAAGTTCATTTTGAAGCTAAATCAATATTTGCGTACCTAACCACTCATTTAATTATTTCTTTTTAAATCTGCTTTAAGCCGCACATATATTAGCTTAAGTCTCATTGGCATTGAGTAAGTTTTAATTTATACAAAGTAATACAAAGACGACAGTAGTGTTTGGTTTCGAATACTTTAAAATCTTATCCACCGAAGGATTACAATCTCAATCCTACTAACCTGGGCCATTTCGATTCACCTACTTAAGCCAACTTGATTCTTCTACCATGTCAACTAGTTCCTACTACCCTGGACCAACTCGATTCTCACACCCTACCACACCCTATCAACTAGTTCCTACTACCATGGACCAATTCGATTCTCACACCCTATCAACTAGTTCCTACTACCCTGGGCCAACTCGATTCTCACACCCTATCAACTAGTTCCTAATACCCTGGGCCAACTCGATTCCTACTCTCAGGGATCCTACTTGTTCGATCCTCCTTCCCGCGACCACGGGTACAGCAAAGAATAAAAGGTGATAGAGGCAGGGATGGGGACATTCTTCACCCTTCCTACCCCCTACCCCAAAAACTTCTGTGCCAACCCAGGGTCACGTCAACCTCTCGCCCAATTTCTTGTTGCCGACTCATGGTCACTTCCCACCCCCCTTCCACCAGCCCCACCCCACTTCCACGGTCAACACTTTCGAACTCCAACCGCCCCCCCCCCAACCTATAACCACCAAATCAAAAACTGCCCGGCGCCCAGGGATCTCGGCCGGTTAATTCGGGAAAGGCAGACCGGCTGAAAGTGGGTCTAAAGGGGGGCCCACATCGTCAGGGGACCCAATTTTCTGGCACGGCCGAAATTTTCGAGAGACATCTACAGACCCTCGGGTTTGGTCGGTTGCCTTCGATTGCCGAGTGCTTGGCGCGTCTCAATCTACTTTCACTCGGTGTCATCCGTATCGATACTCTTGTAACGGAACATTAAAAAAAACCTCAGATTTTGGAGAGTATATTAGATATATAGCAAAGTATGAACTTCTATTGTTTGTAGTGGTTTAAGAAAAAGAAAAACAAATTGAACAAAACCTGAAATCAAAATTCCCACTAGGAAAATGAATACATATAAATATAACAACTCCATAAAATTTTGGTTATTCTTATTTTTAAAAATATAGTTTAATGAAATTTTTATTCACATATTTTAGGAAAAAAAAATTAAACGAAACTCAAAACTTAAATATTTCACATTACTTCTCAACATTTAAATTTTAAAGTAATAACATTTTAAAAAAATAAAAATAAATAAAAACTGTTCAGCTTTTGAAACCGAAAGATGAAATTAAATACTGTATAAAATTAACTTAAATTTTTGTTTTTAACTTGTGGGAATATAATTTTTTTTATTTTCTTTTTTAAGGGGCTCAGATATCTGTCGGTGTCATTGAGGGCTGAACACAAGAATACTCTGCTATTTCCAAAGAACCATTTAGGATCGACCTCCACAGTAGGGCACGATGTAGAGCTTCCGAAGTCTTCCGCAGACTGGCGATCCATGTGGGCCCTCCCCGCGGGGCAGGGGCACGCCACCTCATCAATTTGACGGGGCTGTAACACGGGGTAGTCCCCCTTCATCCATAATTGAAGAAGAACCTCTGGCGAGATCTAGTGTCCTCCGCACAGTGTCTAAAACACCGCAGGTTCCGGGGCAAGGCCATTCCTGCTGTTGAGGGTACGGGGCTATAGAAGGGGAGGGATGGGTCCGGTGTGTTAGATTATATATTAAGTAGAGAGAAACAGAGTCAGGGAG